>JAPDVR010000008.1:13173108-14374358 GCA_026230005.1 Gila orcuttii
ATATATGTTATTTTTAGGATGTAAAGACGTTGTTACTAGAAAACATGTTGGATATACTGATTAAGAGAGAGAATGTGGCAAATTTTCTGTTTATTTACCCTCAGGGTCAATGCTGTGCATAATGTGCAAGCGTTTGGTTGACTTGTTGCCGTCTCCAGCCCTGTCTCTCACAGATGAATAAATTCATGCATCTCTACCGGAGCTGTTAAAAATAAATAAGTCTCTGCCGTTCACTACACTAATGTCTGATTCATTCTACACCACGTACGCTCAAGTGCACAAGAGGGACGCATCCAAGAATTCACTAATTTGGTGTTGGAGTGCAGGTTGAGAATGGTAGAGAGGTGTTGTGGGACAAGTTATGCTCTTTTTCATATGCATTATGAAGTCTCACTGAAGCATATCAAGAGCTCTACAGTTCAATTCCCCTTTACGACCGGTTGTGTTCACACGCGCTGAAATTATTTTTTTGCTGGAGGCGAGAGGAATTATAATTCTTACCTACCAGTAAAAGATTACCATGTGTCTGCTGTTGGTCCTTTACTGCAATACAGATATTTATGATGTGAATAATGTAGCTATAGTTCCAGTTTATGAGAAAAGAATTTACACACTGCTTGCGTTTTAATGAGTCAATAAAACCCATAAAAAATTGAATGTGCAGAAAATATTTAAGACACAGTCTTATCCCATCTGTTAAATCGAAATAATTTTGTTGTAGGGATGTTCAAAGTTGACTAGTTGGTAGGCTGCCTAAATAATTAGTTGGCACTTGATAAGTAACAAATATTTAAATAACTGGAGCATTGCTTACAGCAGTTTTCAACAGTAATTGTTTTGTAGTTTGTAGTTGTTTCCCGAAAACTGCCTTTTTTTAAGGAAGTTCCTGATCTATAAGGTAACTGGTATACAAGCAGAAACATTAACATAATCATTAAAGTGCCATCTTGTGGTCAATTCTCACAAAATTTGTCAGTCGGCATTGTATAAACGACTTGCAGGTATGTACCAATTTGTTTCATGACCACTGGGCATCAAAGTCTGCATGAAACATAAATCGAGAAAAAAGCAATCATCTAAGGTATAGCCGAGTTCAACGGCTTCTCGAACAAGACAAAAAAATGGCAGGGTAGGGGAAGTTCATGTTAGGACATGTTAGCACTTCTACATGGCTATATTGGCTTTGTGTATCAAGTTTTGTTAAGTTTAGACTTCCCGTTTAAAAGATATAGTTCAATTAGTCCTTGTAGACCACACCCAAAAATGTGTTAGAAAAGACTTGACGAATCAAAATTCTTTTGAAAACTTTTTGTTGTGAGGGTCTCTAGAGGATGAATACAAAATATTGTACAAATCAGACAAACGGCATAGGTGGAGAATTTTTTACCGAAAATGTTAAATGGCGGAAAAATTTTGTAGACACAAGTACAATCTGAGATATGCACTTAGTTTGTTTTGATTCAGGCATTTTCCTATTTACTTGTGTCCTAATCATTTCTCCGTCCCTTCTCATCCTACAGGAAGTTCTATTACATCACCCTGTTACGGGACCCCGTGTCTCGCTATCTGAGCGAATGGAGACACGTCCAGCGCGGGGCCACGTGGAAAACCTCCCTGCACATGTGTGACGGGCGAACCCCCACACCGGAGGAGCTGCCCCCTTGCTACGAGGGCACCGACTGGTCGGGCTGCACGTTACAGCAGTTCATGGACTGTCCGTACAACCTGGCGAATAACCGACAGGTGCGCATGCTAGCCGACCTCAGCCTGGTGGGCTGCTACAACATGTCTTTCATCCCGGAAAAGAAGCGTGCGCAGGTGCTACTCGAGTCGGCTAAGAAGAACCTGCGAGACATGGCCTTCTTCGGCTTGACTGAGTACCAGCGCAAAACGCAGTACTTGTTCGAACGGACCTTCCACCTCAAGTTCATCCGGCCCTTCATGCAGTACAACAGCACGCGGGCCGCTGGCGTGGACCTGGACAACGACACGGTGCAGCGGATCGAGGAGCTGAACGACCTGGACATGCAGTTGTATGACTACGCCAGGGATCTTTTTCAGCAGCGCTACATGTACAAGCGACAACTGGAGCGAAGAGAGCAACGCCTAAAGAACCAGCCCGCCCTCTTTCCCTTTCGTCGGACGCCCAGCTCTGATCCTAATTTCAGGGATGACGCGCCAGAGTCCGAAGCGTCCCGATTGCCCACAGAGGACTACATGAATCACATCATCAACCGCTGGTAGCAGTGCTGGGGGGAGGGGGACGAGAAATACAGGTTGACGAGGAGGAAAAGAATGCGATCCCCAGGTCCAATCAAGCGGGAGAGGAAAATGGCAAACGAGAAAGAGACAGAACTTTAGCGCCACCATCAAATACGGCCCTCCCCCTGTCTGTTGTGCTCCAGGATATCCTTCGGTCGTCTCGGAGTGGGAGGACTCCAAATGCAGGACAACTGGTACCGCAAAGACTTTGCGTGCCAGGTCAGAAATGTGACTGACTAACTTAAAGCACTGAGCCTGATCTTAAAACTAAGAGGTGAAGACTTCTACAGGCGCAATCGCCCACAGAAGGAAAAAACAAAAATTATCAAAATTATATTCACTGCAGATTTTAAAAGAATGAACCGAATGAAATTGTATAGAGGTATTTGCTTAAATGTCTGCTGCCATTTCAGCCATGAACTTGTGATGGTAACGGTCTGTCTCTTTATTTTTTAGTTTATTATGGTCTAATTTCATTTAATTATTTTTTAAAAGGGATTTTTTGTCCCTCAAAGAGGTAAAACTCACAGCACTGAGACCAACAGAGCTGCCTAACACTTATTGGATGCAATTTATTAGCTTTTCATAATCAGTGATGACTTGAAGAGGTCTGTTCTATTGTCCTTTTTTGTGTGTATTTGCACGTCGGCTGCAAATTTCGTTGGACAGACAACATGTGGACCATAGCCATTATTTAAGCTTTCAGCATACTGTACGAGAAAATCCCTGTGAGCTAAGTGTACTAATATAAACTTGCCGAATGTGAGAGGTCTTTCGTTTGTCCGATCAGACAGATGTCTAGGTTCTAGGTTGTCATCAGCACCCAATCCAGGCCATTTCTTGGTAGCCGAGTTGGGAAACTGGTGGAGATCCAAAGAGGAAACTGTGTCTTATTTTACCCTTAGTAAGGATAGGCTCTGTATTTCCGAGCAAAGTCTTGCTCTCTAAATGCGATTGACTCGATAATGACGCCTGTATGTCAGTCAATAACAGGAGCGTCGTAGAGTTTGTGTGAATGTGTATGTGAAAGAGAGAGCTCGTGAAACGCAAGCAGAAGGAAGAAGCAGCAAACGCAGCCTTTATAAATGTCACCACCATTCCCAATTCCCAGAGACTACTCATTATTTAGTATGCGGGTAGATGGAGGATGACTGTGTGTGTGTTTGAGATTTTAAGCATTCTATTGAGGATGACTGTTTTGAGTATGCAAGCATGTTTGGGTGTTACTTTTTTCTTTGCGAATGTGTGCAAGTTTGTGTTTCATGACCAATCTCTTGCCATGGTCCTCAGGGACTGAAACTGTTGCCAGTAAGGGGAGAAGAATGATGTCATATCTCTCCCCTTATGCATACATTTGTTAACTTTGAGTTGTTTGTTGTTAAAGGAATAGTTCACCCTGAGAAATGACAATTCTGTTATTACTTACTCAGTCCCAACCTGTATGACCCAAAAACGAGATGTTTGCAGAATGCTCAAGCTGCTCTTTTCCATACAAATGAAGGTAAGTGGGGAAAACTGACAAAAAATTACTAGAAATATATAAAGTCATACAGACTTGTGCACTATATTTAAAGTATTCAAGTGTATTCCAAGTCACTTAAGTCATATTGACTGTTTTTTTTTTTGTCACTTTTGGAGCTTGACAGCTCCAGTCCTCATTCACTTTCATTGTATATAAAAGAGCACCGTGAACATCCGGCAAACCGTCTTCTTTTAAGTTTCACTGAGAAAAGAAAGTCATACAGATTTGAAACGACTCGAGAGAGTAAATACTGACAGAATTGTCATTTCTCTGGGTGAACTGTCCCTTTAAGTTGATGACTACACACAACAACATCAGAGTAAACAGTATGCAAATAAGGTATCAGGAAGAATTACCCCACTGGAAATGTGTCCTTCCTGTTTAACTGACTCTTAATGTGTTATGAGGGACATTTTACTTTACTTATTGCTCTGCAATGGGAATTTATTTTCTCAGTAACCATAAAGACAGACTACTCTTCACCTACTGCATATTTAACCAAACATAAAGTGTTGTTATGTTATACAGGAACAAACGTCTTATCATGAACGATCTGCATAACTCATGAATGATGAAAACCTTTATTAATATCTTGATGTGATGCTGTCATTCCCTTCAGCTGATATGCTCTCTTAATGGAAACCCTCTGTGGGTTGTAGTAAATGTTGGTCTCATTGCAAAATAGTTTGGTGACCAAATGTTTCTAAGTCTTAATTCACCAATGACGTACAGCTAATCAGAGTAGAGAATTGTTGTGCTTCAAAATTGATCACTGTCAAGTATTAGGTCAGAAGCATACTCTACAGTGGCAGTAACAAATCTCAATACTCAAAGCCAGGGGCAACAAAGTCACCTTTAAAGATCTGTGCCATTAAAACGGATGTGTTATTCAGGTAACTAGCTACTGTATAAACATGTAGATAAGGGATCTCCAACCCTGCTCCTGGAGAGCTACTGTCCTGCAGACTTCAGTTCCAACCCTGTTCCAACACACATGCCTGTAATTATCAAGTAACCCTGAACAGCTTGATTAGCTGGTCCAGGTGTGTTTGATTGGGATTGGAGCTAAAATCTGCAGGACAGCAGCTCTCCAGGAGCAGGGTTGGAGACACCTGATGTAGATGGTTCAACTTTTATTTGCTCAGTTAGATTCCCTTCAAACTATTGCTCAGCCATTGGCGGTAGTTGACCTGAAAAAGAAAACAGACTAACAGTTTATGCTATAGCACCTCTTGTGGTAATTCTGAGAATGCCACACATTTGAATGGATTGCATTCAGACTGTTTTCAGAACACAGCAGTATCTAAAATTAAGCTAGATGCATTTGCCTTCACCTACTACTGTAGAGTACGTTTCCGACCTTATGTGAGTCTAGCAAAGTGACTCAAACTCTTTTTGAAAGAATGTGTGTTTGTTGAGTGCGAGAGCAGCACTAGCGAATCTTTGAGCTCTGCTCACGGGTGCATTTATTCATCACATCCAATTCATCTGCTCTGGGGTATTTTTCTCATCATTTCAACAATGGATCGTCAAATACAACATTAAAAAATCATTTTTATATAAACATGTCAATGCTTCCTGTCTTTATTTTCATTTATTATAGAGATGCTCAGGGAAAGTGTCACACAAGCACAATTAAGGTAGCCTATATTATGGATTATTTTTCATTTCATGGACATTAATATAGACTATCAATTTGACTCTTCTTTGACAGTTTGTGAAAATGAATGAAAAAGTGGTTATAGTAATGCACTTCAATGGAATATACAGTTGTAATCCAAATTATTCAACCCCCATTGCAAATCAGGTTTATTAGCAAAATGTACAGACTTTCAGCTGTTTGTAATGAACAAATCAAACAAAAGCAATTGAAATAGCTCAACACAACAAATGAAAGTGGTTTCCCCAAATTCAACTGAAAATGCAACTTTTAATGACTTATGCGGTCTCAAAATTATTCAACCCCTACATGGCAAGCATTTTTTGTACTTAGTAGAGCACCCTTTTGTTGTTATGACCTGCTGAGAACGAAATGTATAAACAGACACCAGCTTCTGATAGGATTTCTGAGGAGTCTTAGCCCATTCTGCCCTACAAAGGCAAAATACTTAACTCGCTAGAGTGTGGAACTGAGAAAAATTACTAGTTAAAGATTTGTCCCGCCAAATTAATTATAGGTAGAACACTGGAAATCTGGGAATTAGATGTTTTAGTAATGAAAAGTATCTACATTAAAAAATATTGAGCTCAAACTTGACTTTTGACCACTATTTTAAAATTACTGCCTTTGTATTGTCAGCAAAAAGCGAGAAGTCATGCCAAGGCAAAAGGCAGTAGCCTAACTTCCACATTATCAATTGGTTGCTGATCACCATTAACAAAATCATTATAGTAACACCTGTATAAAATCTAGTGATCATGGCATTTATTTTGTATGATTTACAATTAAACAGACATCTACTGATTGCTATCCTGTGCTTTGTTTGCATTCTTGTGGCATTATTAATACTTTAGACATGACAAAATACCTCCATAGTATCTTCAATTGGTACCGAGTGGCATAAGACTTGCTTAAACACGCGTTCAAAATGATCACGATAAAACAGATCCTCGCGCACATTCGACCCGGGGACTGGAATAGGCCTATAGCTAGTATTCGAAAGTGTCACGCTCCTCGTACGTTCACGAAAAGTAGCCTACGAAGTATGAACGCAGTCCTTTCCCCATTGAGACTCAGTGGGGAGCGCGTTCTGGACTACCTACTGTAGATGACTAATTTGCATTTATAGTACAACCTTCTGTGTTCTGCATTTTTCAGTAAAGGCAAAACAAAGGCAAAGAGCGGTAACTGGTGTTAGGTGTTCTGCCTTGGTTTCTCATGGGCTTTTGGAAGTTACTGTTAAGAAAACCCATTATTTTCTCGAAAAAACAACGGACTTGACTCAAGATACTAATCCACATGATAAAGGAGGTCTTGAATGTGCCAAAAATATCGACCTAAAACGAATTTACGGTCTTTTGCCTTTGCACGGCAGCATTCCTCATGAGCAATGGCCTCAAAGTTCAAAAAGGATTTCGTGCTGCAACCGCCTTCTTCAAATCCCACCAGAGATTGTCTATGGGGTTCAAATCAGGAGACTGTGATCACCACTGTAGAATCTTCCAGGTCTTTACTTAACTTTTTGGGCCATTCTTTTGACTTAGCCATATTTCTAACATGGAGTCAAACGTGACACTCAACAAACCTAACCAGTTCAGATATTTCATGTGTTCTAGCTCAAGCAAACCTGGTGCAACTAATGAAGCCCTTGATTAGTTGCATCAGGTGTGCTTGAGACAACACCAGTTTTGCAGATTTATGCTGTTGTGAGGTATTCTATTCAGTGGGTTGGATAATTTTGAGACTGCAGAAGTCATTAAAAGTTGCATTTTCAGTTGAAATTGGGGAAACCACTTGAAACATTTTATATGAATAATTTTGATTACAGCTGTATTAACCCCTATGTAGTAACATATCTTTTCAGATTTATTTAATAAAATCCATAGCTTATACTTAGAAGAAATTTGACTTCCTGGAGGATCATGTCATTAAGATCGGAGCTTTTGTTTGTTAAAGAAATATTACATGATGGAAGGTGATATTGAGGACCATGAAAACCTGTAAAATTATTATGAAGCAATAACAAAAAGACATTTTGTTTGAAATCTTTTGATTAAAGAAATTAAATATATATAAGTATTAAATAAATAGTTATTATTTCTAATTAAATGCCAGTTTTTTCTGGTTTGACATGGCAAAACTGGCAACGTTCATTCAAACTACATTTAGAAAATATATAGAAAAAAATATGTAATTATTTTATACAAATATTTAAAAATAGAGAACAGTTATTTTAAATGGTAATAGTATTTTTACAATATTACTGTACTGTATTGCATGCAGCCTGTTGGGCATAAGACTTTCAAAAAAATTCTAAAATATCTTACTTTTGAATGGAATTTTGATATAATAAAAACAATTACTCTGATTTCCATTTTGATATATTGACAGTTTGATATTTTTTCCAACTCAAAAGTGATGGAAATGGAAATGAAAATGCACTGCAGGAATGACCCTTTGAAGCTCAAACACAGAGCTGACAGGCAGCATCTCACCACACACAGTGCTGAAGCCTCGGCTATGCTACAGAACCAGCTTACTCAGACAAGAGCGCTCTCCCTGGTAATTACAAAATATCTCCTGGCACGTATATCAAGACACGCTTCTTTGTCCTGTTGAATTGAACGGCGGAGAAGCACCGTATCAGCAGCCATTATTGTCTGAAATGGATGGGGGTAATCACTCCGGCTCCTCTGAGTTCTGCAGGGGTAATGAATTGCCACACTGTGTCTCTTGGACAAGAGCCACGTCAAGAATCACTTGCACCCGGGCCATTGTTCTGCCAGGATATAATAAGAATTTCCAGTAAATACAGTATATAAAGAGAAGATGAAGTGGCTGGGAAAAGAATGAGGATAATTTATATAGCTCTGCACAATAATATTGAACCTAGACAATGAAGGCAAACAACATACTTTTGTTTTGAGCTCAACAATTAACCACTGGCTTCAGCAGCTCTTTGAATTTATTAAAACAAAAATAGCCTAATATTATCCAAGCATGTATCCAGATATTCAGCACTTGAGTGGACCAAGTTTTTTTTAAAGGGTTAGTTCACCCAAATTAAGTTTAATTACCTCACTGTAAAAAGTGTTCGGTTCACTTACTTAAAAAAATCAAGAAAACCCGTTGCCTTAAAATTATTAAGTAAATAAACTTAATCCTTTATTGAAATAATTAAGTTATGTGAACTTGAAAATTCCACATTACTTAAAGGGTTAGTTCACCCAAAAATGAAAATGATGTCATTAATGACTCACCCTCATGTTATACCAAGCCCGTAAGACCTCCGTTAATCTTCGGAACACAGTTTAAGATATTTTAGATTTAGTCCGAGAGCTTTCTGTCCCTCCATTAAAAATGTATGTACGGTATACTGTCCTTGTCCAGAAAGGAAATACAGACATCATCAAAGTAGTCCATGTGACATCAGTGGGCTAGTTAGAATGTTTTGAAGCATCGAAAATACATTTTGGTCCAAAAATAACAAAAACTACAACTTTATTCAGCATTGTATTGTCTTCTGGTTCTGTTGTGGATCGGCGTTCAGTGACGCTACTGACGTAAGACGCTGCTGACGTGTATCTGGTGCGCTTGGGATAACATGAGGGTGAGTCATTAATGACATCATTTTCATTTTTGGGTGAACTAACCCTTTAATGTTTTCGATTAAGCATGAGGTTTATTTACTTAATAATTTTAAGACAGCGGTTTTCCTTGATTTTTTTAAGTTAAGTCAACTGATCACTTTTTACAGTGTTGCATAATGTACCAAGCCTGTATAATTTACTTTCTTCTATATGGAACACAAAAGAAGATATATTGTGTCTCGTATTCATTGAAAGTCAATGGGATCTAGTATTGATTTGTATACTTGTCTTGTGCGTGTGTATATATGGGGACCCCATTGTAACAGCCTACAAGGTAATAAAAAAAGGATGACATCTAGTCAGGAAAACTAGTAATAATATTCACATTAATCAGATATTGTTTGTGTCCGAAATCACCCCTATACCCTCATATCAATATCAATGTATTTCTAGAACACAGTTTCAGTAGTGGGATTGAACGTAAGATTGTGCACTCAATAACGTCCACAATGGTTTCGGACACCCAAATGGCTGTTCCCTCAAATAGTGCCCTGTTTAAAGTCTCGATGAAAAGTTTTTTGGCTTTTAGTATGAATATGTTAGCCTTACTGTTATCTATAAGCTAGTGTGCTCCAAAACAATGACAAAATTTGCAAACCCAAACCCAAAGTTGAAAATGAAAATCAGGTTGATGTCAGAATCCAACATCAAATTGACGTCAATCTCCATCGTTGGACAGACGTTGTATTGTGGTTGAAAATGAAAATCGGGTTTACGTCAGAAACTAACATCAGTCGGGTTCTGACCTCAACCCGACTTTCATTTCCAACCAAAATCCAACGTCTGTCCGACGTTGGATGTTGACGTCCATTTGACGTTGCGTTCTCTCCCGACTTTATTTTCCATATGTGTGTGTGTGTGTGTGTGTGTAAATGTGTGTGAATATATATATATATATATATATATATATATATATATATATATATATATATATATATATATATATATATATATTTATATGAAGACCTCCGATGCAAAAGCCTCTAAAAGCCACCTCTGTCAAAAATGAGATAATAATATTGAGTGAATGCTCTCCGCACATAGTATACATTCATTAAATACTTTCACTTCAAACTCACTAAATCCCAGCCTCAGCCCATTCATAAATGCCAGTACTTGGGTAGAAACTTATAAAAAAAAGCCTGATAAAAATGTTAATATTAAACAAAAACTTGAGACGGAGTTAGCTTTTGCATCTGAAGTCTTCATGTGTGTGTGTGTGTGTGTGTGTGTGTGTGTGTGTGTGTGTGTGTGTGTGTGTGTGTGTGTGTGTGTTCTCTTTTATATTCCAAAGAGGAAGTTTTAGTTTAGTTGTTTTAGTCCTTCACCTTAAAGGAGAATGAAAAATGTATCCTTGGCAACTGAAATAAAATAAGTTTATAATATTCTTTTTTATTTCAGTTAATGATTATTATAGTACAAGTAGGCATTTTTATGGTTTTAGTCAGGTGTTGCGATAGTAAATCCAAAAAGGAAAATGCATGATGCAGAATGAACAATAAACAGTATTTAATCCAGGAAGGCCGATGCAAAAACACAACGGACATAACTTCAACACAAAACAAAGAACAGAGGATAACTCAGGGATTAAAAGCAAAGGACCACATAATGATTGACGGGTAATTACAGGATCTAGATTCTAGATTCTAATTATCTGTCAGTCATTGTGTTCCTTTGTTCTAGATTCTAGAACTAAACCAAAACAGAACATACATGAGACAGTTTTAGCTAAATAACAAATAATACACTACATCAACCCTAACCTAACTCAAACCCATGTTTGGGTCAAAAATGGACAAACCCAACCGCTGGGTTTAAAAATGTAATTTTTCGCTAACATTTGACCCAAACATGGGTTGAAACAACCCAGCATTTTTAGAGTGTATATAATAATAGCTAAATAATTATACTGAGGGAGGCGACACCTCCCTCTCTGCATCTAAAGTGGTTCCTGCCCCGATCGTATCACAAAATCACCTCAAATGGCTTCATTTAAAACTCGTCACAGTAAATTAGGTTTTAGCGGCACTGATCTTTAATCATTAGTCATCAATTGCCGGTGTAATTTACATTGCAAGTGTTCTTTGGGTCTGAGCTTTGATTTGAAGGCACAAAAAGGATGATGTGGAACTGATGTGGCCACTTCACCTTTTATGCAGGAGGTCCTTACTTGACTTTTAAAAGTGAGACATATAATTTAGCACCGGGGAAAAAGTCAGTGCCATGGAAACATGATGATCCTCGAAAAGCTTTCAGACTCTATTGTTATTCCCCTCGAAATCTGTTTCTCGGTTGTTTCCCCATAGCACTTCTTCTTGTGGAATTTAGTGTCGAGAATTGAAATTTTACTGAATATTAAACTCTGTTCTGAATCGCATTGTTGGCTTTGAAGGACTTCTGCAAATCGCCTCCTAATCAGGGTAATTGATTTTTACGAGCAGACCCCTTTCGCAGCAGGCTGCTGGTTTTACAGTCCCCCTCAGAGATAAAAGGTGGGCGATCCAGCGGAAAGGTTAACAGCCACTGCGGCAAGAGGAGAGCGGCTTTGCCCTACTTTTCTGTCCACGGGCTAATGCATAATGGAGCCACCTTGACCCCATAAAGCACCCAGGGCTCCCTGTCCCCTTAGAAGCACACTTCGACCTGTCACACTTGATCTACAGTTTAATTTGATGCCAGACCATGGAATTTCTGCCACAGTTTCACCGGGTGTGTTGCTCTACCCCAAGAAAGGCCAATGGAAGCATGTATAAATATCCGGCTGAAATATCAAGCATGCCCTTGTCAGGTCAAGCTTGGGTGGTAATATTCAATTCAATTCATAGCCAAGCAGATCCAGGGTGTCCAATCATGTCGGATATTGATAAAAAAGAGCATGTATTTTGGCATCTGACCCGGCAGTGGCATTGAGCTGTTTAGCAGCATCAGAGCGTCTCTGCAGGCTGTTTAATTCTCATTTTGGGTAGAAGCAGGCAGAATTGGCAAATATGAGAATCGCCTAAGGCTTGGAAGCCGTGTCTCAAAATGCTATGCAATTAGTCTTTTGTTTGATGTAGAATTCTGGTAATAAAAAAATCTTCCCAATTGAAGTTTCCGATCTTTGCTAACAGCCTGAAAGCATTTAGATAATTTGTAATGCAAGATAAACATGTAAAATGCAACTTTGTGAATCCCAAAAGGGATAAGTATCATATTAAAATCTAGATGTTTATTTCCTCTGACAAGATGATTGAGAATCAAATATTTACAATGAGAGACTTTGTGTTGCTTCATAAAACCAGACGTGTCAATTCTAAAAAAGTTTCAACCGAACTAGGCATAAAGCCTTTTTGAAGTTATACATCCTTTATTTCCACATGTATAATGCTTTTATATAGATTGTTTCAAAGCAGTGTTACAGGCATAAACAGGATAATAATGATCAATGACACAAACATCCTCAAATATGAGACAAATTCAAATTCTGCTGTAAAGCAACTCAAGAGAAGACCATAATTGTGCTTATTCAGTGTACTTATTCATCATTATGAGATGAAGTTGAATCAGATAAACCAGCTCTACAGAAAACAGTGATGTCATCATCCAGCTCAATTCAGGTAAAGTTTGCATAATTAACAATTAAGCATTATTGTTTGAATTGTTCCTCCTCTTTATTGTCATACAGGGGTCACCAAGCACATGGGAAATCAAAGGGGACACTTAGGTGGAACCAAATCATTCAACCCCTGTTTTTAGGCTGAATTTACCCAAGGGACGGTGAGTTATACTTGCACAAGGTGCATTTGAGTTCATGAGGTATGAAAAATCTTTCAGTGTACAAGAGGAAATAAAAGGTTGTCATGCTAATTGACACACTTTGACAATGTGGCTGACAATTTTGTGTATGCATCAGTGAATTCAGAATCAGTTTGGTATAAGATGATCTGCACAATGTTCTGCACAATGTCTGCACACTTTACATATTGTTGCTCTATTGTTGATTTGATTGATATTGCTCTCCTCATTTGTAAGTCGTTATGGATAAAACTGCTAAATGATAAAATGTAAAAATATTCTGTGTGTCAGTGGAATAAATTTAGAGGGGTCACGAAATTAGTGAGGCAGCTGTTCAAAAAACGTATTAAAATAAAGCAGCACGAAAATAGGCATCATACACAGTAAAGCGATGGAAAGCAAAACAGTGATGCGCTTCGTTGTTATCTTAATGCATTATCGCTAAAAATCCAATTTCCATAAATTTATTTATTCTACTGAACACAAAATAATATATTTTGAAGAATATGGGTAACCAAACAGTTGATGGGGGCCATTGACTTACTATGGGGTCCATCAAATGTTTGGTTACCCATATTCTTCTAAATATATTGTTTGTGTTCAGCAGAAGAAAGAAATTCTTGGAAAATGACAAAATTTGGAGAAATTTGAGAGTGAGTGGGTGAACTATGCCTTAAAGGCTCCTGCGCGGTCTTCTTGAGCCAAAATGGCGTCTATGACACATAAGCTGTCTAGCGTATAGCCAGCGAAAAACATTGCAGTATGTTGTTCTCTTTAATAATATTAATGTTATGTGTCAACCAATAAGAAATTATATTTTATTACTACAGTTGTTAATGTGACAATTATAGTATGATATGGTATTTTGCATATGCTTAAAGCTATTTCTTTCTGGAAAGGCACATAGAGCAGGACCCACACATGAACCGTAGGTAGAATGGACCACTTACACCGTCCAAACATGGCATCTCACGAAGCAGATTCAGAAGCCGGTGCTGGTATGATTACTCACTTTAACCTCAGCATAATTCTGTCGCATTACATTTATTGCGATAATAGTCTGTATGAATACGCCACATCATGCATTTTGCAACTGGGTCGAAGCAAATGCATGTGATTAGTCATGCTAACGTTATACTGGCAGTGCGCTACTAAGAAAAGCTCATTTAAACGCTGGACTCTTCTTGTTAGATTCGTTTCTTGATATTATTTTCTATTCGTGTTTCAATTAAATCGCACCTCATTCTCGCAATCTGTAAAATCCATTATAAATCGTTCGCATTATTATTAAATATGTCATAATATGATACCAGTTGTTTTTGCTCGGTGTGTTTTCATTTTATTTGAGTGCTAGTTTGACGATATAAATAAAAAATGTCATATATCCTCGTAAAATATGCTTTGAAAGAATTTGTTATAATGCAGGAAGTTAATAAGAACCCGGAACTACAGCTCGACGAGAACGCTGATTGGATGACGCTAATTTTAATGTCCACGCCGAGAGCTCTGATTGGCTTAGAGTCAGATCTCGCTGTCCTCTTCAAGCTGTCAAATGAAGTGAAATACAAAACAACGCAGAAACATAATGCTATCATTGAATACCCTTGTGAGACCGTATATATAAATGCGTTTTATGATGATAGTTTATTAGTCTTTTGCGTCCGTTTGTGTCTTGTATGTAATGTAGTTAAAATGAACAGTTTCAAAGTTTGTTTCACTTTCTTTGTCATATTTGACATGTTTACCCACTCCAGCTTCTGGAGCATTATTGGTGTGCTATAACTTCTGTGAGTCCCCTCTTCAAGCATAGACTAACCGGTTTAATTTTCTCAGGCTTTTGTGGGAAGATGTGGATGCTGTGTGCTGCACTGCTGGCTCTGGCCTCTGTCAACTCTGTCAATGGGGACTCGAAAGCCGTTACAACAACACTGACCACTAAATGGCCCTCTACACCACTCCTGCTGGAGGCCAGGTTAGCTTGAAAGACAGCATCATGGAGGACAGCATGTTTAATATATAGTTTTATCTTCCTGTTTACTATTAATAAAAATGCCATTATATTTTACAGTGAGTTTCTTGCTGAAGAGAGTCAGGAGAAGTTCTGGAACTTTGTAGAAGCTAATCAAAATATTGAGAATGAACATGATGGTAATATTTGATATGAATCCCATCTTTTACTTTTACTTACTCATGCAAAGGCTTGTCAGCCTGTTTGCTTATTTGCTATGAAGCCTTTGAGATCTTATATTCGATATTTAATTAATATCACATGTGCAAGAGTGCTGTTGTACTGAATATCATATACTAAAATATTGCATACTTTTATGCAGTTTTTTGCTCTACCACACTAACTTAACTAAAGGGGTAAGTTCACCCAAAAATGAAAATTCTTACATCAGTCACTCACCCTCATGTCGTTCCCAACCCACTATAACCCACTACTTTTTCTCTCAGGACCACTATCGTCAAATATTATTGACAAGCATACAGTTTGGATTGGCGGTATGGTTCTGTTCTGGGCAAGAAATATATATTTCCTTCAGTTATTTTCATGCTTAATTAAACCTACTAAAATGCATTGTATGAGCTTCTGTTACTTTCACTGTTCATTCTATTGCTCTATCATATTTTATATTTAATTTAATAGCACATCACATATTTAGAGCAGCTCCAGAAGGGCTCAGTGCTGATGATTGGCTCAGTGGTACAAATGTTTAGACACCAGTGAAATATCAATTCTTTATTCCAATTTTGGTACTACAAAAACTACCAGCCTAATTAATGTGAATTTATAACATTATTAAAGACAAGTAAGCAGTCAGTAATAAAATAAGAACAAATAATCAAATTACACATATATAACACAAATAGCACAAATAAATACAATATAACAAAGAAAGGCTACAAATGAAATAAACAGTGTTTTTAGAGTTTTTCGGGTAGATCTAACAGGTACAGAAATTTGAATAAAGTAATCAAATGTGAAAAAACATTGCATATTCTTTACTGTATAAATTAAATATAGATGGATATTTTTGTAAAGTTGAAAAGGGTAGCCTATTTAGTCAAGAGCAGTGAGTAATTTATTTGTCCATTGTTTGATTAACATTAAAACACAGCAGCAGTTTTATTAAACTGCTGCCCCTTTAAGACCGAACGCACGGACCCCAATTGAATATACTGTCTGCGTTCACTTGAGATATAACCGACTTTGTTTACTGGGATACTCGCCAAGAGCTTAAGTGAACGTTCTCGAAAGGTAACGTAGCCTGCCGTGCTATTACGCTTGGCTCAGCATTTTTTAACAAGTACGAGCACATGAGCTCAGCATCGGGCCCGATACCGATACTTGTTTCGGTATCGGTGCATCCCTAATTGCAGATATCATTGATTCAAGATTTTAAAGTACAACATAATTCGAAAATTTATTCTGAATCAAGGGGAATCAGAATGCCAAATCCTGACTGCCGAGAGGAAGAGTTAGGGATGGAGGAGGGTAATTAGCTCCTGAGAAACGCGATGGCTGCTGATAATACTGAAGGAGCTTATATATGTATACAGTGATAGGTGTCATATTCCTAGGTAGACGTGGATCATCTGAGAGCTGATGCGAGCTTGACTTACGTGACCTGCCAGAACTAACTATGCTTGATCGTTCATCTTTGAAATGCAAATGAAGATCTTTTTAGTGGAATCTGAGAGATTTCTGTCCCTCCATTGAAAGTCAGTTCACCATAAACTCTGACGCTTCAAGGCATTCATTAAGATCATAAAATAAATCCATACGAATTGAACGATTTAATAGAAGTCTTCTGAAGCAACACTATCGCTTTAAATGATGAACAGATGTAATTCACGCTTTTATTCACATATAAAGATTGTTCAGCAAACTTGTTCAGAAGACTTGGATTAAACCGCTAAACCCCAATCTATATGAACATTTTGAACCTTCAGAGTTTTATGTCAATAGACTTTCAAAAGAGGGACAGAAATCTCTCAGATTTCAATAAAAATAAAGTCTTTTGGGTTTGGATTGACATGAGGGTAAGTAATTGATGACAGATTTCAAATTTTCTTTTGGGGGTTGAACTAACTCTTTAAAATTAATTTATTAGTTAGTAAAAATAGTTCCAGTTGCACCAACATTATTTGTGTTGTTGCTCTTGAAATGTGGATGGCCAATCAGATTACAGGACTTTTGTCTATATTTCAGATACGGATCTGGCTTACTACGATCTGATCCTGAAGAGAGCCAGTGCGCTGTTGAGCCCAGTGCAGCTTAACCTGCTGAAATTCGCCTTATCGTTGAGGGCCTACTCATCCACCGTCCATTCCAGCCAGCAGGTGAATGATGCCTCTCCACAGCTGTTTAATGTAAACTCAAAGTAAATCTGGATAAAACCAGTTTGACTCGACGTGTTATGTGCTGTTTGTCCATGTAGATCGCATCTAATGAGCCTCCTCCGTCTGGCTGTAAAGCGTTCTTCAACGTACATGGACAGACATCTTGTGATACTGAAAGACTTAAAGTCATGCTGGATAATGCCTTAGAACGGTGAGTAACAGCAAGACCTGCTGCAGCCTTCCATCCAACATGACCTTCAAAGCTCAAGTAAAAATGACTGAAAAAACATTGAGTGAATTTACCAATTTCCACCAAAATATTTTAGTTAATCTGGTGGAGTGACTCACAAAATTCCTTTTTAAATGGACAATATCTTTAGTATGCTTGAAAATGTTGTTAATTAGGACAGGAAGTAAATAATGCACTTTCAGATTTGTAATGCTAGAATTAATAAGCATAAATTAAGTTAAATCTATATATTTGTACAGATGCTAGCAAATGCAAGTCTAAATGTTGGACATGCTAAATTCCATCTAAAACTCCATATATATATATTTTTTAACATTGTGTTATAACTATTGTAAATGTGGTTTTCATGTCCTCATATTAATTGAGAGACTACTGTACATTTAATATTTGTACTTTTATAAACCGATTTACAAACATTTTCTCTTATACAAAAAAAATGACATAACCATCCTAAACACAACCTAAACTATTTAAAAAAAAATTCTTTACTTTTTAGGCCAAAGCCATACTTGTTTAAAGGTGATCACAAATTCCCCTCAGCCAATCCTGATGCACCGGTTGTGATTCTTTATGCTGAGATGGGCACCAAAGAATTCTCCAGATTCCATCAGTTGATGTTGGCCAAAGCCAACAAGGGCCTGATCACTTACGTTTTACGGCACTTTCTCTCTGTAAGAATCAAAACTCTTAATACATTCAAGTAAAATAGGTTAAATTCAAATGCAATGAATGTTGTCTTTTCATTTTAAGATTAAAAAAGTCTTCCATATACTCTCACCCATGCAGAACCCCAGCAAGAGTAAAGTGCACCTCTCTGGATATGGAGTGGAACTGGCCATCAAAAACCAAGAGTACAAAGCCAAAGATGACACACAAGTTCAGGGTATGATAGCAGTCTTTATATTGGATATTTTTACAATTTAAAGACAGAAATCTTTTGAATTAGCAAACTCTTTTATCCACTTTTCACAGCTGGAGCTGATGCGAATGCCACCATAATAGGTGAAAATGATTCTGTGGATGAAGTCCAAGGCTTTCTGTTTGGCAAACTCAAGTAAATTAACTTTTCATAAACCGAACTCTCCATTGACTAAAATGCTTGCTTATGTTTGAGATTACATAACAATATATCTTGATGGCACATATTGTTGTATTTGTCAGGACCATTTATCCTGAACTTAAGGAACAGCTGAAGGAGCTCCGGAACCATTTGGTTGAGAGCACCAATGAGATGGCGCCACTTAAAGTTTGGCAGATGCAGGGTGGGTGTTTCTGAACTGGTGGAACTGCTGCCATCTATGACATTTTCAGTTAATGCCTGCTTGTTGGATGAAAGTGTTTTTTAGTGGAAGACTGAACAGTCTCTCTTGCTGTGTTTTTAACACGGTTAAGGTAGCAGAGCCTTTCTTGCCATTGCTTAAATGTATATTTGGCACACTTAAAATTCTTCCACTACATCAAGGCCTTTCAAACTCAATTATTGTATTACCTGTGACTAAAGGAGCACTCGGGTTGCTCAATACTCATTCTGACGGTGTGCAAACGGACCGTTTCCACATTCTTAATTAGCTGTAGTTCTGCTGGCAAGTACGGTTGTCAAACACAACTCCCTCTAGTCCAGAGCTCATTACTGCTCTATCAAGGTAAACTCATCAGAGACTAGTCACATTTAGCAAAACCTCTGAGCCAACACACACACACACACACACACACACACACACACACACACACACAGTTGAATGCAATATTCCCAACAGTACTGTAAAAGTGCTTTGGCACATCAAAGAGAAATTGGCATACCGTATACAGGTCATGGCTATTTCAAATGAGATCTTGAATATTTCAAGAGCAGAAATGCAAGTTTGAATAACATTAGCTTTATCATTTATTATCCTCCTCCTCAAGATCTCAGCTTTCAGACTGCCGCCCGTATCCTGGCAGCTCCCTCTGTGGACGCTCTCAATGTCATGAAGGATTTGAGCCAGAACTTCCCTACCAAAGCCAGGTAAAGAACTATCTGTGTATCTATTACAGTCCTAACCAGACATGATAAAGCAACAAAAATTCCTGTTTCCTCTGGGTTTTTGTTTGGTTTCTTAGTTTGACATTTTGTTTTGAAATATCATCGGTCCGAAATCCTGCTCCACTTAGCGTTGTATTTTTGCTGCGTTCACCGTACTTTTACGAGATGAGATGTACTTATGGAGGAACACTTGACATTCTACTCGGAGCTGTTCATGTCTTCAGACTCAGAATTATGTGCTTCTATGCCAAAACCATAGGAAACACTATCAACACCAAAATGAATCTGCAGCAGTCAGGTGGTACAGTAGTCATGTGGTACAAGTCGGAGCTCTCAGTGAATTCCTAGTTTGTAGTTGTAATTATTAATTCTATGAGATCATGAACATATTTACAAGCCGTAATTACGACATGGTGTGAACGCACCTTTAACAATGAATATGTTCTAATTGGCTGAGATTTTGTCACTTTGCACAGCATTTGATTTTTAGCAAAAGCAGTAAATTGATGCTAGGAACAGTATTCTAACCAGGTGTGACATAACGTGTTTATGTGTGGCGTGAAGTTTATATTTCACTTTAAAAATCCACTTTTCCATGTTTAAAAAAAACAACAAAAAAATCCTCATTGGCTCTGTTGTTGTAAGTGCTTTTCAGTTCATAAATTCTGGCAGCAGACCGCTCAAGTCATCAGAAAGTTTACTCCGAGCTGGAAGTTTTGAAAGGAAACGAGACTTAACTGCCCTCCAAGAGGTTTAATTAACACTTTAAGAAGAAAAAAAAAAGACCCGTCAGCAGTTATGATGAAAATAATATGCTTTACTTGGCCCAGACAGTGCAGCCAGAGATGTTTTTTTTTGTTTTGGCAAATGCATTTAAAATATTCTGCCCACACTACCACACTAAAATGCTATTTTGTTAAAGTGATCCTTGACATCATGGAGGATAATATGCAGTCATGTTTCACCCAGAGCAATTAACTGCAGCTCTGACTCAGCGACTCTAAAGAGAGAGTATTTTTTTTTATTCAAAGCTTTCTGAATGCAGACTTGCATGACGTCAGTGAAAGCGATCTCATCTGTATCTAGTTAAACAGCGTTGATTAAAACCCTCAGCACAGACATTTTTATGCAGATTATGCTAGGCGTGCATTCAAGGTTTGATTATAATGAATCGCCATGATGAACTAATGAATCATTTTCAGTGTAAAAGCTCACATTTCTCTCTCCTCTCTCAGGTCCTTAACAAAAACAGTGGTTAATTCAGAGATCCGTAAGGAGATTGAGGAAAATCAAAAGGTGAGGGCCACCTTTGTCCTTTTTCCCCTCATGTTCCTTAAGTCCTTTTCTCAAAGCTGTTGCGTCAGCAGGTATTCTCATTCACTATGTTTTTCGTCTGCACCGCTGAGATAATGGATTCAAAGAAGCCCAGTCAATTCTTTGTTTTTGCCTCATAATTCACCAAGAAAAGTCTTTACGATGATTCTCTCTTCCCATATATTAAAACCGGTGTTAAAAAATGAAAGGATGTCAGTTGCAAAGTGTTTTGGTTGTATGGAGGTAATGGAATGGAGACTCATTCCTCTACACCTCTCTGCTTGTTTTCTTCCCGTTCCTCTGTATCGGAACGTATGTAAATGCTTTTGTTTTGTCACCGAAAAAGGAAATGAATGAAGTAATTGCGCCAAATGCGGTTTATACGTGGCTTCGTTCATTGTTTCGGTCATTTCCTTTCTGTGATTAAAACTGTTTCTTGCCTCTCGTAATGAGGACGTGTAACGGACCTGCTCCTCATTCCTCACTGTAATTGCACGCTGGGAAACATGACGAATAGAGGCTCTTTAAGTTTTTCTAATGAGCTCCCTCGCCCTAATGCATGTGCCTTTAGTGAATAACAAACATGAGTGCCACGGATAAAAGCATGAATATATAGACTGGAAATGGCCTGAGGCTCAAAAGAGTCTGTCTGAATTATAGATCATATTGAGCATCTCTTTCAACTTCTGTTCTGCTCTATGAAGTGACAGAAACATATGTTTCATCCAGGGATTAGCAACCCAGAGGGCTTGGTAGGTTATATTAGAGCTAATTATGAGTGTGTCATTCCTAATATCCCATGTTCTCATGTCTCCTCTAGTATTTTAAGGGAACGTTAGGTCTCCAGCCAGGAGACTCTGCTCTGTTCATAAATGGACTCCATATTGACCTAGATGTGCAGGATATTTTCAGGTAAGAAACTGTTCTTTCTTTTCTTTTATAAAGTAGTTTATTTATTTGATTTGTTAGTGGATATCTAAACAACTCCATTTATAAAATATTGTATATTTAACAAAATTATATTATATTATAAACACACAACAATAAATTATTATATTCTTTTATTATATTTAGTATATATAATTGGCAAAAGTCTAAAAATATTTGTTTTAAATGATAATAAATATTTAACAAAAATAAGAAAAACAATAATAATATTTAACTATAATATCATACACTAAGAACAGTTTGGTGTCTGTAAAAATGTATGCTCACCATGGCATTTATTTGATCAAAAATACAGTATTGTGAAATACTATTACAATTAAAAATAACTGTTTCCTATTTTAATATGTTTTAAAATGTAATTATTTATGTCAAGGTATATCTAAAATAAATAAATAAATTCTGTTCTTTTGAACGTACTATATTTCAAATGGAAATCTTCTAACATAAATGTCTTTACTGTCACTTTTTATCCATGTAATTCATCCTTGCTAAATGAATGCATTAATTAAAAAAAACAAAACAAAAAAACTTTACCATAAAGTGAGATGTGTTTGTTGATGTTTATCATGTGTTTTTGTAGCATTTTTGACGTGTTGAGGAATGAGGCAAGGGTCATGGAGGGTCTACGTAGTCTGCTCATTGACACACCCTACATCCACAACATCCTCAAACTCAACGTCCAGCCCTCAGACTCTGACTATGCCGTGGACATCCGCAGCCCTGCTGTTAACGTGAGCCACATGTTGTTGTTTTTTTAAAGCAAACCTGTTTTCAGAGAGAGAGATAATTGAGAATAATCCCACTTTCTCTCTTTCTCCAGTGGATTAATAACCTGGAGACAGATGGCAAGTATGCATCCTGGCCCTCTAATGTGCAGGAGCTACTGCGGCCCACCTTTCCTGGAGTCATTCGACAGATCCGCAAGAATTTCCATAATCTGGTGAGTATCGCAGAGTGCTGTGTAAACATCGCTTTGTGACAATTTCCTTCAGACAATAACAATTCACAATGTAAACCCCACGTAGATCTGAATTCTGCAAATCATTTTACAGCGTGTGCTTGTGTCGTTCTGACAGGTGATGATTCTGGATCCGACCCATGAGAACACGGCTGAGCTGATCAGCGTGGCTGAGATGTTTTACAGCAACAACATTCCACTTAGGTCAGTCTCAAAGAAGGCTGAACATTATGACAAGACCATGATTAATTTTTTAGTTGTGAATTAATGTCAGAGCTTCGGCACAGTGGTAACGCACATGCTCACAATGCATAGGAGCCATGGTACTCCCTCAGTCATAATTATCTGTAATATAACCTACATCCAGGTAAAATCTGTTAGTTTCCCAATGTCATTCTCGCCCCTCCATTGAACTATTTTTCTGTGTCTCTTAATATATAAAATATGACATTTTTTAACTCACTTAAAGGGATAGTTCACCCAAAAATGAAAATTAGACCATGATTTACTCACCCTGAACTCACCCACATGAACGCATCGCTTCACTTCAGAAGGCCTTTATTAAACCCCCAGTTATCATGGATGGATGAACTTTGATAGATTTAAAAAAATATACTGCCATTCACTGCCATTATAAAGCTTTTTTTATAGCATTTTTAATATAACTCCAGTTGTATTCGTCTGAAAGAAGAATGTCATACACACCTAGGATGACTTGAGGGTAAGTAAATCATGGGATAATTTTAATTTTTTGGTGAACTATCCCTTTAATCAACCTGAAGGGATTTTTTATTTTATTTTTGTATATGAACTCTCTCATTATAGGCTTAAAGTGGTTGGTCAACTCTGTAACATGTCAGTGGAGTTGTAGTGTTTCTCTGTCGTGTAGGTAATTTCTCTGTTTCTGTCTGCAGGATTGGAGTGGTGTTTGTGGTGAATGATTCTGATGATGTTGATGGGATGCAGGATGCTGGTGTTGCTCTACTTCGAGCTTTCAACTATATCGCTGATGATGTAGACAGCCAAATGGCCTTTGACGCTATCATATCTGTAAGTCAACATCATCACCAGTGCTTCATACAACAACGATTTAGTGGTAGACAGACAAGAGTTTTCCATTGTGTGTGTTTTTATGACTATTTTAGGATTGACATCATCATATAACTACAGTTTATACAGATTACAGTTTTATGTGGTTGTTATTTCTATGCTGCATGGAGGTTATTATTCCCATGAAATTGCATCTAAGGTCCCCCTTTTTTTAAATAGTCAGTATTATTGCTAGTCAGAAGTAGGTGGTATTGGGGGGAAGGACATTCTCATTCTAGAGAGCATTTGATAAGACAAAATTAGTGAGTGTAAGATGAGTCCTCAGAATTTATGGTCTGTTTTTCCAAAAGAAAAAGACATAACTATGCATTTTAATGTATATCAGCTTCAAGTGATTTTTGTCTTTGTTTAGGAGCACACTGGCTTATAAATCTATATGTGGACTAAAAAACATAAAAAATATTGATTTTAGTGAAGCGTACAGTAGAATGACTGTCCAGCAAGGATGTGTTGTAATTATCTTCTGTCTTTCAGATATTGAACAGAGTTCCCAGTGGAGGCAAACTGAAGGTGGAACATGTGGTGGGTGTTTTAGAGAAGAGATATCCCTATGTAGAGATCAGCAGCATCCTGGGACCTGACTCTGCCTACGACAACAACAGAAAAGTGAGGGATTTGTTTTTCTAGTGTTTGTGTGCTTTGAATATTTCAGCAGTATCCCATCTCAGATGTCATATCCATGCTTAAAGAGACTAAATATAGTGGATGTGAGAATGTTTGGTCAACTGTAGACCTGTTTGGTCAACCTGTGCTAATAGCTCTTTGTGTCTACCAGTAACTATAACCCCTTATTGAGGTAATATCTTCTATGTCTCCACAGGAGGGAAAGGCATATTATGATCAGACTGGTGTTGGCCCACTGCCCGTGGTGTTGTATAATGGAATGCCTTTACAACGTGAGCAGTTAGACCCCGATGAACTGGAGACAGTCGTCATGCACAAGATCCTGGAGACCACCAGCTTTTTTCAGCGCACTGTCTATCTGGTGAGAATTGCATGTCTGTCACCCATAGTCACTGTGGTGTCCTTTTTAGGGAACATTACATTAAAAAGTACCACATTATATTATTGCACTGTCCTAAAAAATAGCTCAAACCCATCGTCAGAGAGAGAGAGAGAGTTTATTTATTAATGCGTTATTATCAGTGCCATCTTTTGAAATGCTTTTCTTAATCTTTTTAGGGTGAGCTGAATAGTGACCATGATGTGGTGGATTTTATCATGAATCAGCCCAACGTTGTTCCACGAATCAATTCCAGAATCCTGAGCACCAGCAGGAATTATCTGGACCTTTCTGCCACCAGTGAGTACTTGTCTGACTGTGTTCATAACAAAATTGTGTTTTCTCAGTGTTTTGCTGCTCTGCAGTTCTTTTCTGTTGAATCCTGTATTTCTTGTTTTCCCTGTAAACGAGCTAGTTTGAGATATACAACACGTATGCTCTCACAGGCTTTCGGGAATGAATATCTGCCTCATTGGGAATTCTGTGCTAAATGTCTTGTTTGTTCTTGAAAGCCCATTTATTTACAAAGACGTACAAATGAGGCTTCGGCAATGATATTCATAAACTGCTTTGTTTTCGCGAGGAATATGAAACTGAATTTTAATAGCTTTTGAATAGTATATGTGCAGTCTTGCTGGAAGCTGAGAAAAAGACTCATTTCAATCTGAACTCAAATAGCACTGGATGTTCAGAAATAGCTGCATTCAAAATGACTTTGGTTGGATTCAATTAGGAATGTGAATGTACCTCTAACTGAGAACAAAGCACAACCTTAGTTTCATTTTCTCCCCAAGTGTTTGGCATGACCTGACTTCCAAATAAAACTAGTCTTTTCTTTTCCAGACAATCATTTTATCGACGAATATGCACGTTTCCTCTTTCTCGACACCAAAGACAAGAACGCAGCGGTGGCCAACAGCATGAACTACATGACAAAGAAAGGTGAGGGGGTTGTTGCTATTGATCTCCATGAGAAACGCTTTTCCTCCAACCTGCTGCTGATCTCTGGCCTAAATAAACATGAACAATGGAGGGTTTCTCTATGGGGCCTTTAATGAAATCTGTAAATCCTGTCTTGTTCTGTCCATCTTACATTAATCGCCTGGTGAACACTGCGGTTTTGCTGTCCGAGACAAATTTCTGAATTCATCAAATATTTTTGTCTTAAGAGAAATTGGCAGTCCCGGTTTGCAAAGTGTGACATGCTCACTGATAAATAGTAGTTGATACTAACTTGTTTTCTATATGACATGCAACAAATATCTCATTATTTAGTGTTCCCTTTGCATTATAATAGTCTTAGTTTGCTTCCGAAAATGAGCAGTCACATGCAAATGAAGATGACGGACTCAAATCAAGCCGTCGACGCTGTCTATCATGACCAAAGTCTTGACTGACATTATTTGAAACTGTCTGACATTAAAATAATAAAAATAATAATAAATTTTATTTAGAAAAGCGCCTTTCAAGGTACCCAAGGACACTGTACAAATTGGTATAGCAAAGAACATACAAAAGTACACAGTACATAAACAGTACACTGTGAAGTACACAGTACATAAAATGCCAAGATGCAGAGAAAATATAAACACCCTCATGGTATACATGAGTGCATTGAACAAGAGCTGAAGAAAAAAAATCAGCGGGCTGACAAGTAAGCTAAACTAAAAAAAATGTTTTTAATTTAGTATTTAAAATGGTAACACTTGTACTTTGGCGCATCTCAAGTGGTATGGCATTCCACATTTTAGAACCTGCCACACTAAAGGCCCTCTCACCCATGGAGCGAAGTCGAGATGTAGGAACTGCTAAGAGACATGTATCACTAGAGCGAAGGGTGCGGGATTGCAGATATGGGGTGAGGAGATCTGATAGGTAGGATGGGGCCAGATTATGTAGGGATTTATAAACAAGGAGAAGGACTTTATAATGGATGCGGTAGTGGACAGGAAGCCAATGCAACTGCTTGAGGACAGGAGTAATATGATCCCCGGGCCTGGTGCGGGTAAGCAGCCTTGCAGCAGAATTTTGGACATACTGCAGCCTATTTAGGATTTTTTACGGAATGCCGAGAAATAGAGCATTGCAGTAGTCAAGCCTTGATGTGATAAATGCATGTATGAGTGTTTCTGCTGCAGATGAGTTGAGCGAGGGGCGTAGTTTGGAGATACTTTTGAGATGAAAGAAAGATGTTCTGGTGATATTTTTAATATGTGACTCAAAAGAAAGAGTAGAATCAAAGATTACGCCCAGATTTCTGACTTCGCAGAAGTTGACAACCTTAAAAGACAGTTAATGGAATACAATCTGCTTTGGCTTTTAACCAAGATTTTTTAACCTCACCAGGCCTCATTTTATAATCTGACAGGAAACACTCGTGAAGAACAGATTAAATTGCAGCGAACATCTGGCTTTAGACACCTCAAAACTGTCTGTGTACCACTAAATATATCTGTCTGTTTTTATTTGTTTCTTTATTTCTTTTTTCTTTAATGCTGTTTTCAGGGATGTCAACCAGGGATGCTTCTGGTAATTGCATTGAGCTGTTATAGTCACTTAACTGACAGCCCGCTTCCCATAGATCTCATCTAAACGTGTAGTGCTGGAGTGCAAATATTGTTAGAAAACGCCTACATTACCATCATTAACATAACGCTCTCTGTTGCTTGAAGGAATATTCCGGCTTATTTAAAACTTATTGTCTGTGTACCACATCTGTGGCATGCTGTCGATTACCACAGGAAATAATTTTTATTTCAGTTTGTGTACACAAATGGGAATTACATTCACGGGAATACAATTATAGTTGAAGGCAGCCTAGCAGGCCAGTGTGCAATATCTTTGAAAAACATCTATAAATATTTAAAATATCTTTTTTACCATAACGCTGTTTTGACGGTATAAACATGACAGTAGGACACAGTGGAGGTCTGGCAGTGGTGCTTGCTTGACTTCCATTTTAAGTGCATTCCTGTAAATAAGTTTTTCTTTTTTATTTCTCTAAATTATTGACAGCATGCCACTGATGTAAATGTCCCAGAATATTCCTTTTTAAGTGTGTCTGCAAGTTTTCAGATTACCATCTTATTTTTGTTGTGGTTGTTTTCTTTTAACCAAGTGAAGAAGTTTTCTGAAGCTCGCTATTGATTTACGCACAGCTGTGCATTTGTCATCTGTCCAAACTGTCACTGTGTGATGGATGAAAGAGAATCTCTTTCTATCCTGTGGTCCCCTGTAATACCTTTCTTTTACAAACATTTACAGGTTTATATCTAGGTTGAAATTGCCTGTCTGTCTTTGTGTGCCGCTTGGGCACTTCAGATACACCTTTTTGATTGTTAAAACCTAAGACAAGCGAAAATCCTTTCAGTTTCTCACATCATTTTCACTCACCTTTTTAGATTGCATGAGGAAACGGCATCTATCGCCTATGTAATTTCCTTAAGCCCATGTGTCTGTTCTTCACTGACTTGCAGATGATGGCATCATCCGTCCAGTGACTTTCTGGGTAGTAGGAGACTTTGACAAGCCCTCGGGACGACAGCTGCTGTATGATGCTATACGTCACATGGTAGGCCATTGTCACTGAGTTCCGTCAATGTTAGCTGTAAAAGATAATACCTCATACATAGTGTACAGGATTGAACTTTTTGTCACAGCTGCCACTGTCTGAAGAACTGAGGACATTTAGGCTACGTTCACACTGCAGGCTGAAACGACCCAATTCCGATTTTTTTGCCCCTATGCGACCTGTATCTGATCTTTTCATGACAGTCTGAACGACACGAATCCGATCTTTTCAAATGCGACCCAGGCCACTTGGGTATGTGGTCCAAATCCGATATGTATCCGATCTTTTGAAATGCGACTTCAATCTGAACGGCCAGGTCACATGTATCCGACCCGCACGTCATTGATATGCGACAAACGTCATAATTCTGCGTTGAAGTAGGCAGGAATGAGAAGATAAACAATAACTATGGCGGACGATGCTGAGACCAGTCAATGGAAGGGAAGCGAGGTTTCTGATTTAATTAATATTTGGGGAGACAGCTCTATTCAGGCCATGTTTAGCTACTTCCGCAAACAACAAGTGACGTCGTTGACTGTTGAGTACTCTTCTGCGCATGCGGGTCACTTCTGGGTCATTTCACGTTCACGTTCACACAGGAGATCACAAAAGGTAGCATTTAATTCGAAATGTGAACGGCCTTGCAAAAAAATAGGATTTTTTCAAAAAATCGGAATTGAGCATTAAGCCCCTGCTGTGTGAATGAGGCCTTACTGGCAATTTCATTGTCTTGTTACTACTCTTATTTTTAAATCTAATCTAAATGTGAGTTTACACTGTGGCATTAAATCTCAATACGGTATTTGTATATCAATATTTATACAAATGAATGTAATTACTAGAATAAGCTGTAATTTATTTTTTAGAGGCATATTTCAGCACAAATTTTATTTACATTTTATTTTATTTTTTATTTATGCTGAATGCTTATTGTTAGGAAAATCTTTCTCTTGGCATTTGGTGAATGTTCATTTTGGACATGCATATGTAGATTCAAGGATTGACATGTTTTGCTGGATAATTTTTTATTTTATTAGGTTTTTTTATATTTCTGTTTTGTTTTTTATTACAGTTTTAATGATCAGTTTCAGTAATTTTAGTACTTCATTTATTTCAGTTAATTGCCAAGGCAACTTTTTTTCTTACTTTTTTTTAAATCTAATATTTATATTTTGTTTTGTTTCCGCTTTGTTTCAATTAAAAACAAAACTATCATTAGTTTTAGTAATCAGTAACAACACCGGATATTTCAACCTAGCATGCTATTCATATGGATTTATATAACAGCTATATAAAAGAAACATTCTGAACTTATCAAAATCTTTTTTTTTTTTACTTTAGAAAACCAGTAATAATGTACGATTAGGAGTGATCAATAATCCCAGCGAGGACCCGTCTAATGAGAAGAGCCTGATTGCTCGAGCTATATGGTCAGCTATGCAGACCCAAACCTCCAACAACGCCAAAAACTTCATCACCAAAATGGCTAAAGAAGAGACGGCACAGGCTCTTTACGGAGGGAGTGACATTGCGGAGTTTGCTGTCGGGGTAAAATAAGCTCTTCTGGAATTCATTTACAGTTGTGATGGATTATGTGCTCTGGGTTATTTCACTGTTGCTGCTGCAAATGTCACTTTTAAACTGCAGAATTTAATATAGAACAAATGTAACCAGATCCCTCTGCTTTTTTCTGCACTACAGGGCATGGATGTTCCTCTGTTTAAGAGTGCATATGAGTCCTCTAATGTGAACTTCCTATTGGCTCACTCTGCCTACTGCCAGGATGTCCTCAAACTGAAGAAGGGCCAGAGGGCTGTGATCAGTAATGGAAGAGTAAGTTAGACATTTGGCCAACTGACTGTATAGCAAGACTTCTGATACTGTGAAAGCTCTTCTTACTTTGCTTCCTGTTTTTTCTCTGCAGATCATTGGTCCATTGGAAGAAGGGGAGGTCTTTAACCAGGATGATTTTTTGCTTCTAGAGAGCATTATCCTAAAGACATCAGGAGAGCGCATCAAGGGCAAAATTCAACAGCTGGGCATGGTAGAGGACAGGTATGTATTGATGTATTCAAATGATTGCCATTTGCATGTATAACAAATAGCAAATAGTAGAGCTCCAGACCTCTTCCAGGACAGAACTGTGGAAGGATTACGATGCATTACACATTACTAACACATGTACTTTCTGCAGTAATTACTTACTCTTAATGAAGTGTGTCGCTCCGCCTTGAAGACGGAGATGTAATAAATGTCGCGTTTTATGTGTATTTACTGGAAGAGCAGACTGAGAGAGTGACACCATGTTCATTATCCTCTCAGTAAACTTTTAGAGGGCTGATTATTGAAGTGTTGGCTATAATAGTGTTAGTCAGTCATTTTCTTCATCACCGCTTGAATCTGGCATTAGGCCTCTGTGAGAGAGTTTGAACAAACTTTTCCTTTTGGAAAAGCTTTGGTTAGCCATGTTGCTTGTGTGGGCAATACTGGTTCATATCTGGTTGCTTATCCTCTCTGTTATGTGTCAATAAACGTGATTTATCAAAAATAAATGGCAAGAAATTACACTACACATAATCAAGAAACACAGATTCAAACACTTGAATTCTTTCTGTTTCACTCCACTGAGTAGGGGTGTATTTTTTTTATTACATTGTCATTTTCCACTAGATATTTTCCTCTATATCTCATCAGCAATTTCAATTTCGGCAAACTCTGCAGCAGCAGCTGAGCACTAAGTAAGGAGCTAATGTACAGTGACGTGACATCACTGCCAGATTCAAACTGCTTTCGCGCTATGGCTGGCGCTGAGCCAAAGACGGACACGCTCAGTGCTTGTCATAGGTTATATCACAACTGTTCAGTGTTTGCGATGCCGGCTAAACATCGTGATGTCTGTCAGCCATCATCATCGGCCCAACCCTACTTTCTACTTCCTGATTTTGCATCCTTCTCCTCCACAGTGTTTTATTTGTTCCAAATTAATCAAATTGCATCAAAATCCGAAGGTAAAGAATATTAATCGAATCAGAGAATGTACTCACACCTCTACTCAGTGGGGTGAAAAGGTTGTGATCAAATATCTGTGCCTATAAAATGATTGTTGTTAATCAGCTATCTAGCTATATACATGTTAACAAAAAATAACTAACTTGCTCAGCAAGATTCTTTTAAAATCTATTTGTGTTCTGACATTTCTGATTGCGACAACACAGGAAAATGAAGCATTTGCATTAATTCTTGAGTACAGTAGATTTTGGGCCTTACTCAATCTGTTTGTTTTGTATGTTTCGTTGTGATTTAGAGCTAGTGATCTGGTGATGAAGGTGGACTCCCTGCTGTCCTCCCAGCCTAAAGGTGAGGCAAGGATCGAACACACTTTTGCAGAAGACAGATACAGGTACGTCACTTTTCCTCATACCAGGACTATCTTTAAATCTTCAGAATTAATTTGTCAACTTTTTCCTTTTTAGTGCTGTGAAGATTAGACCAAAGGAAGAGGAAGTGTACTTCGATGTTGTAGCTGTTTTGGATCCAGTGACCAGAGATGCTCAGAAACTGGCACCCCTCCTCCTGGTGAGAACATGGGCATTTTAATTCTGTCATCAATTATTCAGTCTCATGTTGTTCCAAACCCATAAGACTTTCATTCATCTTCAGAACTTAAATGATATTTTTAGTGAAATCTCTATGGAAAGTCTATTCACCCAAAACTTGGTTTAAAACATTCATAAAGAGATTTAAAAGAAACCCATGTGAATCGAGCACTTTAATCCAAGTCTTCTGAAGACACACGATCACTTTATATGATGAACAGATTTAATTTAAGCGTTTATTTACATATAAACATTGATCAGAGAACATACATAGAACACTCTAATATGGATTGATTCATATGGATTTCTTAAGCGACCTTTTCATGAACGTTTTGAAGTGTCAGAGTTTTGGGTGAATAGACTTTAAATGGAGGGACAGAAATCTCTCTGATTTTATCAATAATATATATTTTTTTGTGTTTCGTGTCTTATGGCTTTGGAAAAACAGGAGAGAGTAATTGACAGAATTTTCCTTTTTGGGTGAATTATCCCTTTAACATGAGTTAGACAAGTAGGACATCTAGCTACTTGTATAACCAGATGGTTTAACCATGCTAACCAGCCCAATTCTGACCCCATGGTTATGTTAGAGCTATTATTATTTGACAGGAATGTTGACCAAAGGATGATGATCCAGGATATACACACATGTGGTCTCCCTCTGTGACATTTCACAGGTACAGTCAATCAGCAGTCAGTCTGCATTGGCTCTGGATCTGTGACCAGCTGTCGGTGAGGGCGGGTTCATTTGGTTGTATGTACCTTGACTCGTGTCACTTCCTGTTTGCCCACTCAGGTATTGAAGCAGCTGGTCAACGTCAACCTGCGAGTGTTCATGAACTGCCAGTCCAAGCTCTCTGACCTCCCACTGAAAAGGTTAGAGGGGAAAACACAAAGAGTCACCTTTACATTTCAGTGTTTACTTGAATTTAATTTACAGGCTACAGTGACATGTGATACGACAAGATATAATTCACCCTGAAGCACTAAATCTTTGTTAATATTTCATAATGTATCTTTTTGTGTAGCCTTTGGTGTTTTGTATAATATTATGTTTATGATAAAACAACACCATGATTTGTTTTTTTCCATCAGTTTCTATCGATATGTCTTGGAGTCGGAGATTTCATTTTTAGCAGATAGCAGCTTTGCTCCTGGTCCGATAGCTAAGTTCTTGGATATGCCTCAGTCGCCATTGTTTACTCTCAATCTGAACACTCCCGAGAGCTGGATGGTTGAGTCAGTCCACACACGCTACGATCTAGATAACATCTACCTCGAAGAGGTAAGAATCCTCATCACTCTCATTAGCCATTGATCCATCCACCTATTTTTATGGGCATCTTATTATATTGCATAGAAAAAATGCTAGATGGAAACGCCAAAATGAGCATAAATTCTAAAAATGCACATAAAAAACGCATGCTTTTAATTGAGGCGGATATTTTTTTTATCCGATAAGAAGACCTACTCATAAATTAGGTTGGAAACACATTTACCGAATAAATTCCTCGATGCGCAACAAAAAACTCGCGTGACTTTTCCTCAGTAGAGGATGTGATTGGATGACTGGACTAACCAGCCAACCAATTTTATTGTTAAGCATCGCAAATATTGGTTTTAAACATTCTAAAATGTCTGAGCCAAGATCTGTCATCAGAATGATTTGGTATAATGACATCCCAGAAGTGTCTCACATGACTGCGTTCCCAAACTCCAGGCATTCAAATGCAAGATAGCTGAGTTTATTGCTTTTCATCTGCATCCTCTGAGGCACAAGTCATTTATGATGTACCAAAAATTCCCAGACTGCAGCATTTGTTATTACAAATAGTTTGTGTGTGACGATTGTGTGATGATTTTGTTCTCTTAAACACATGGGTTGACTTATGGGTGATGTGTATATAAATACACAGTCAAACCCAAATTTATTCAGACACCTTCAACATTTCTCACATTATCACAGTTTATTCACTATAGCTTAGAAAATGGTAATAACACATGACAAGAACTCAGACTTGTCAAATCAGTTGATATTTCACTGGTTTTGGCCACCCTTCTGTTAGACAGTCTCACAAATGAATTAGGTTGAATAGCTGTCAGTTGTTACATTTAAAGGAGCCGTATGTAAGAATGTGGCCAAAACTGGTACTGCAATCACTTTCAAATTACTGTAGAGCGGTGTATCTATGAAGGTAAAATGATGACATAAAGAATCGCATGCGCAGGGTAAGATTTGTGATATAATATAAAATATATATATATATATATATATATATATATATATATATATATATATATATATAAAATAAATAGGATCTGTATTCTTCAGACTTTCATTTTTCCGCGCTTACACTTTTGGCACGGTTTTTGCGCACAAATGCGGCCAAAAGCACTGCAAGCCTGTGAACAGCAATTTGCAACCGAAAACAACAGAGGCAGGAACTGCAAAACAGATGAATTGCGTAAAATCAAACTTTGTGTAAAAAAATTAACTTTTGCAAATGTCTAAATGACTTCTTGTGTGCATGGAGTAAAAAAGTTCCCGAAATAACCCGATTTGTACAGTTGCGTCTTTCTTTTTCCTGCGCTTACAGTTTTGGCACGATTCTCTCACTCACTGAGTTTTGCAAGCGCAAAGAGGAGGGCGGGTCCACCTTCTTCATGTAGCCAATCAGATGAGCTTCTCGCTGACACTCGATTTACTCTAATTTGATTGGTTCAATAAACACGCCAGTCACCAGAACACATCTTCATCTTTATTTGGCTCAGAAATGTTCTCATTGCCGAAATGGTACTTTTAATGCACACATGAGAGATGTTTTGCAAAGTAATTATATATCGCAAAAATTTACTAATGGCGATTAGCCAAATATAATTGTAGAGATGTACGCTCGTTGTCTAACTTGTAACGGTAGGTATCTGTCATTAACGTAAGTACAAGCACAAGCCTCTGTCACTGTGTGTAACCGATATCAAAGATACAGCTATTCATTTAGCTGACAGTATAAGTGAAAGCGTCCAGCTGTATTTTTTAACTTACCCTGCAGTACACGTCCATAACGCTAAAATATGTGATGTGAAAGATTACGTGTCATTCTATTATTTTTGGCTGTAGAACTTGCATGATAAACAATAATGGGCGTGCTAATGTTGTTTTCCTCAGCGTCTCATCATAATGACAGAGAAACGGGCTCTGATAATGCATTGCTAATGTTAGTAATGACGACTCGCCGTTTTTATTACCCAAACAATTCCTTACCTTTTCATGACCCACCTCCTCCATATGAGCTAACGTAACGTTACTTTGCACGAACATGCATAACTTTGTTCGACTGTCATGAATATTTGAAATGTCCATTTATATCAAGTACAAGTTAGCCAAACATAGATGAATCTTACCTGTCCAGGAGAAAATTAGCAACGTTGGCGTCTGTCTTCAAATTCTTCTCCGTTTTCAGCAGTCTCCATCTTTCAAAGGCATCTCCTATACAGATCCTTGTTTTATTTCGGACTTTGTCACAAAGTATTTCGGATTCATTACGAGTTTTTTTTTTTGGTTTCGCAACGTTAGACATTTTTTTTATCCGATTTCGACACGTTTGTAGCTGCAGCTGTGGTAACTAGCAGAGCTGGCAACCCGGATCGCGCAACACTACTGACTTCTTGATTGGTAGATAGGTGGAGGGTGGCGCATCAGACCAAAACACAACATGACAACATCAACATCAGTTGAGGGCTGCAACTTCACTTTTTAAATGACAATATCCTGGCCGGACTACTGTTGTCAGTGATATAAGTATTTGAAATGAACATGATTTCTTAATGTCTAGTGACATATCAGGGCCATTTTATGATTAATTGAAATAAATTTCTTACATACAGCTCCTTTAAGTACACAATTAGATACACATAATTTAGGTCAACCAATTACCAAGCAATGCTTAATTGTGTTCAGGTCTGTGGTGTAAAAAGGTTGCATTAGCAATTAAAAAAAAAAAACTTAAGCAAAACATGGTCAGGTCAAAGCGTCTGAATAATTTTTGGTCCCAAATTTTTATAAATTTTACTGGTAGTCCACTGTATGAAGAATTTATGTATATGTGTGTACATACATGTTCATATACATATACATAAATTCTTCATACAGTGGACTACCAGTAAAATGTATACATGTATACAAAATGTGTATACATATATGTGTGTATGTTTATCAGGCCGTGACTCAATACTTTGAATGAGTAGTTTTCTTTAAAGCACAGTTATTGTATTATAACAAACACCCAATATTGTTTTCTTGTACACTACCAAATACATTTTATTTATGTATATATATTACACAATTTATTAAACCATAGGCAAATATTCATTATTGTGTTCATTAATAATGACATCATATCCTCTTCTGTGCAGGTTGACAGTGTCGTGGCTGCTGAGTACGAGTTGGAATATTTATTACTGGAGGGTCATTGTTTTGACGTAACGACGGGTCAGCCACCTCGTGGGCTGCAGTTCACTCTGGGTACAGCCTCCGACCCTGTCATAGTTGACACCATCGTCATGGCCAACCTGGTGAGTGGACGTCACAGACTCATCTGGGGAATAAATGCCTCAAAAATGGTCTCAGACGTCACTGTCCCTTTCTGTGATCATATTTAACAGGGTTATTTCCAGCTGAAAGCAAACCCAGGAGCCTGGATGCTCAGACTGCGGAAAGGCAGGTCGGATGAGATCTACAAAATCTACAGGTACCCTATTATAGCGTGTTAGACATCTGTCTGTCTTAATGCACTTCTGTATCTTCACTTCATTTGTCTGTTGACTATTTTAATTCCCCTGTCACAGTCACGATGGTACAGACTCTCCAGCTGAAGCTGATGATTTAATCGTCGTCCTCAACAACTTCAAGAGCAAGATCATTAAAGTGAAAGTAAGTAATGGGTGTCTGAATAAGGTGTCAGGGTGAGGTCACATAAAAGGTCTCTGTCTCTCTAGTTTGAGGGTATTAGCGGAGATGAATGTTCTTGGGAGGCTGTAGACCAGAGCGTGTGAGATATTCCTTCCATTTCTGTTCGACTGGAGAGATGGAGAGCGAGAGTGTCTTCACTTTTCCAGTATAAACTCTAATATCTGACAAGCTGTCACATGTCAGCAGGTGTGTGGGCGTGTGTCCAATGTGAGGTCTGCTGCTTCCTGCGGGGCTGTGGGTGGATTAAGAATGTGGACTGGGATGAGTGTGTGTTTATATATATCTGAATTTTTGACACGTTGTGGCTTTAAGTATACAGCATGGGCCGTTGGAAATGTTTGTTTATGCAGCAGTGCTCGTCTCAGGGTTTGGATTATTGGTTTCTCATCAAAAGTTGGCAGTCATGTTCACTAGATGTCAAAATTAACTTCACTTGCCAGTGCCTGGGACATTGAGAAATAAATTTAATGTCCCTGATTTATCTTGCTGGTTGTAAAAAAGCATTTTGCTTTTGAATAAAATTTTTGTTTGTGCTCATAACAAAGAATTTAGCCATTTTTAGTGGGGCATTTGGAATATCACATGTCACATGGAGTTCTGAAGTTCCTAGTTGAACGTCTAACTGAGATAACAGTTTAATATTTTAATATACATTTAAAATGTAATTTATTCATGTGATGGCAAAGCTGATTTTTTGCAGCCATATCTCCAGTCTTCACATGATCCTTCAGAGAAAAAAAAACTAAAATGCTGATTTGATGCTCAAGGAACATTATCATTATTAATATATATTATGTCTTTACTGTCACTTTATGATCATTTAATGCATTCGGGTTGAATATACATATATTAATTTTTCAAAAAGTGTAGGCGAGTCACCAACTTTAAGTGGGTGGTTTGCATAGTTTTGATTAATTCTTGTTAGCAAGGAAGTCATTCCTCCATTATTTTCTTAACATTATTTTGTTATTGCATTGCATTTAAACCATGCATTATTATGCAATTCCAAGCTAGCTAGTAACTCAATTTTTTTAACAAATTATTTTTTTTAGGAACCTGTCTGTCACCCATGTCTTCACCAAAACTCTCTGAATGTAGCTTTTATTTATTGACCAGAATAACCATATTAAACTGTCTTAAACTGCAAGTGGCTGCAATTACATGTGCTCAGCATTAGTGCAGTGGGATTTAATGCATACATTTTGTTGCCCTATATCATGTTCGCAGGTGCAGAAAAAGCCTGATATGATGAATGAGGAGCTTCTTAGTGATGGTACCCATGAGAACGACTCTGGATTCTGGACGTCTCTAACCAGGTACAAACACCAGCTCTATTGCCTGTTCAGTTCTACTTTAGCACTCACTTACAGTATTTGTATATTCAATGGTTCTTTCTTTCTCTCTTTCAGAGGATTTACCGGTGGTTCAAAGCCAGAAGAACCCAAACAGGAGAAAGACGATGTCATCAACATTTTCTCTGTGGCCTCTGGTCACTTGTACGAGAGGTTCCTCAGGTAAAACAGCTGCTTTTCAGTAGGATTTTAAAGTGCCAGCATTGCAAGTGAAATGTACTGTAAATGTGAAAGAATTATTTGGTCACACCTACAGTATGCAAGTGGCTTGCATACACTTAAAGGGATAGTTTACCCAAAAATTAACATTTTGTCTTCATTTACTCACCCTCAAGTTGTTCCAAACCTGTATGAATTTCTTTCTTCTGCTGAACACAAAAGAAGATATTTTGATGAATGTCAGTAACCAAACAGTTGATGGGCCCCATTGACTTCCACAGTATTTTCTTTCCATACCATACATACAGGTTTCATACAGGTTTGGAACAACTTGAAGGTGAGTAAATGATGACAGAATTTTCATTTTTGGGTGAACTGTCCCTTTAATACTGCATTTATAATGTCATCAGAATAAAATCTCCCTGCTTTTTGTAAAAGTTTGCTACAGTGTATGGGGCCATTCACATCTTTAATGCCATTTGCTATTTTTTAATTGGTTGTGTTCATATGGATGGATTTCTTAGTCCTTTCTTGCACATCTTGCTATTTGTGAAGCAAAAACAATTTTTTTACTTTTTTTTAATTATTTTTTATTTTTTTATGTACACCCCAATGTGAAGTTAAGGTATTCTGCTTGAATATTAATTGGGTCATGCAACCATTGTTTGGTAAACTTCAAGTCAAGCTACAGAAGAATTCACTGTTTCTTTGCTAATGTAGGATTTGTGAATTTGTCACAAGGATGTCTAACTTACAGATTAGGCTAACGTCACAGCGCTATTAATATTCATGAGTAAAGAAAATATTCCCTTCATTTATTTAATGCATCCAGATATATCCAGTAAAATAATTTTAATCAATAACATTAAAAACATTTAATAGCTTAACAGATCTTTCGTGAAAATATATTCAAATAGTTATGAATGTCAGTTATTAAAGGTTGATTCATACATTTTAATGATCCTAAACTACCTCAGCATTACCAATATATTTTAGTTTTATCAAATGTTTCTAAAGTGATCTAAAGCCCTATGAGGGCTGCCATTGTTTGCATAGACAAAAAAAAAATGTTAGCGTAGAGCCCTGTTCATGTTCTCAAATGGATCTTGACATTTCTGCAATGACAAATATATGACTTTAATATCATTCTTATGCAATGGTATCTTATTGCTATAGCTTTGACATGTAATACAGACAAATCCTCTTGTGTATACCCTTATGTGATACTGAAAAATGACAAGCATACATCTTCTAATTTCACATATTAAGAAAATGCAATAACTTTACGTTACCGCCTAGCTTGGGTCACATCTTGACTTTTTCTGACATTTTACTTCTTATAAATATATATATATTTTTTTTTATTTATTTTTTTTGAGGGAAAAGGCCTCTTTTTAAATGCTGATCTCTAGACTTGCTGTTTCTTATTAACGGCAATGTTATTGGTTGTGTAATGCAGCTCAGTTTAGAAGGTCACTCGCATAACTCTTCTGCGGCTTGTCACTGCAGGCACTCTGTGTTGAGCTTTGGCCTCTCTCTGTCTCTACAGGATAATGATGCTATCTGTGCTCAAACACACCAAGACACCCGTCAAGTTCTGGTTCCTCAAAAACTACCTGTCTCCAACTTTTAAGGTACTGGATTCAAGATTTAGCATATAGGTTATAATTCTGCATTTGTTTGTCAAATACAGTACAAACAATATATATTTTATATATATATATACTCTATCAAATGTAATTTATTTCTGTAATTTATGTAGCCATTAATCCAGTTTTCAGTGTCACATGATCCTTCAGAAATAATTCTAATATGCTAATGTGCTTAAAAACATTTATTTGATGAATAAAAAGTCAAAAATATTTATTTAAAATAGAAATCTATTTTAACATTTAAATGGCTTTCTTTGCTGTCACATTTGATCAATTTGATACATCCTTGTAAAAGTTTTAATTTCTTTAAAACAAATCTTGCTGACTACAAAATTGTGAACAGTATATACATTACATACTTGTGTGTTCCTCTTGCAGGAGTTTATTCCATATATGGCAGAGAAGTATGGTTTCCAGTACGAGTTGGTGCAGTATAAATGGCCACGTTGGCTTCACCAGCAAACAGAAAAGCAAAGGATCATCTGGGGATATAAGATCCTGTTCCTTGATGTGCTCTTCCCCCTGGCTGTGGACAAGTTCCTCTTTGTAGATGCAGATCAGGTACAGAAACAGAGCAATGCAGTTGTGTGGCATGACCTCCCGTCTCTAGTGAGCACTAAGGACCAGTCTGCCCTTATGAGATTGTTTTTTCACTGGAAGTCCATTGTAATCCAGGGTGTTTGTTATGCAAAATGGAGAAAGGATCATGCACATTACACAATGGATGATGCACTGCTGCCACCTTTGGGTAAAGAAAGATACAGTTGGAGTTTAAATATAAACAATAACAAATGGAATAATATAATATTTAAATGTTGTTTCTTGTGGAAAATGCAGGTCTTACCACATCATGTCCTGATTCCATTCACCCCTCATTTCCGTCGATTTGTCTGTGAATGAAAAGACCAGTCTTGGATTGATGAATGTTGTTGTGTTTTGTCCTACAGATAGTTCGCACAGACCTGAAGGAGCTTCGGGACTTTGATCTGGAGGGGGCGCCGTACGGTTACACACCTTTCTGTGAGAGCCGAAGAGAGATGGATGGATACCGTTTCTGGAAGTCTGGATACTGGGCCAGTCACTTGGCAGGACGTAAATACCACATCAGGTAAAAAGGGCTTTTTCCATTTACCTTTATTTTAAATGATGATGCATATCAGACTGACTCATTTTGGTAGTTTAAAATGGCTCAGTAGAGTCATGATAGCCCTGTCCTGTGCCTCCAGTGATTTTCTTTTACAGCTGAAATGGAATTGGTTTCATAATTGAAGAATTTTGCAATGTTAAAGGGATAGTATATTCCAAGTGTTTTGGGGATATATGATAGGGTTTGTAAAAAAACAAACCGAAATTGAATGTATTATTTAACGAAAATCCTAACCTTTGCCGTTGGTCTACCGTGCTCGACTGCACGTTCGTGTGACTCCATTAGCGCCGCAGTTCACTCTGACTCACTCAGAAAAAGCACACAAGTTGTGAGAAATCAAGATTAATAAAAACATGACGTGAAATACTAGAAATCCCCAAAAAGTATCTGTGCATTTTCATCACTGAGTTGAATATCTCCAGAACAGAACTCCTGTTGTCTGATGACAGTCAGAATGAAAGTTGATAGATGTGAGCTCCATCACTTCTTGTTGAGATGAACACAACAGATATTTTCACCTCAGAGAAGACAGTAGATGGATTATATTTCATGTAAATTTTTTAATCTTGATTTTTCACAGCTTTTTCTTGTCTGCTTTTTCTGAGCGAGTCAGAGTGAACTGCAGCGCTAATAGTGTCTCATAAACACACAGTCGTTCACAGAAGACCAACGACCAAGAACAGAATTTTCATTAAATAATACATTCAATTTCAGTTTGTTTTTTCACCAAACCCTATCATATACCCTTAGAACACTTGGAATAAATGGCACGTGTCACATGGGATCAGTCTGTGATACTTTTACATCTTTTTTTAAAAGCTTGATGCTGGTCACTATTCACTGCCATTATATGGATGCATGAGTTTTTATTTTTATTTTTTTATCCTCCTTTTGTGGTCCGAAAAAGAAAGAAGAGCATACGGCATTAGAGCAAAGCCTGGGTGATGACTTAATTTTCATTTTAGGCTGAACTAACATTTTAATAATGTCCCCTGTTTATTACTTTGAAGCTGCTTTGAAGCAATCTGTATTATGCTATATAAATAAATGTGACTTGATTTGTTTTTTTGTGCTCCTCAGTGCTCTATATGTGGTCGATCTGAAAAAGTTCAGGAAGATTGCAGCTGGAGACAGACTGAGAGGCCAGTACCAGGGTCTGAGTCAAGACCCCAACAGCCTGTCCAATCTGGACCAGGTGGGACGTTCTTTCTTTCCTGTATCACTTCCCACATAGAAAAGGCTTTATCAGTGTGCAGTGCAATCATGTGTGCCTTTCATTGATTGTTTTTTTCCCTCTCTCAGGATCTGCCCAACAACATGATCCACCAGGTGCCAATCAAGTCACTTCCTCAGGAGTGGCTATGGTGTGAGACCTGGTGTGATGAAGCATCTAAAAAGAAAGCCAAGACTATAGATTTGGTAGGTCCATTGCTTTCTGCACACAATTGATCTCATTCAATAATAATTGCGTACACTATTCATATTTATACGCACATTTAAACACAACACGTGCGTACTCCCATGAATTTGTCCGTTACCTCGTTCTAATGTTGATGAATTCAGAGTATTCGGAGTATATATGTTTTTAAAACATATACCTATGTTTAAAATTGTAACATGTTTAAATGGCCACCAAGTGTATGTGATTTTTACGTATAGGAGTTGTTTTAGTTGTTCTTACATATTTCTGCAAATTTACAATACATTTTAGAAAGAAAGTTATTGATTAATCATGATTTGTTTGTAAAAACGTTCATACGCAGATTTCACTCAGATTCGTGTGTATGCATGCTTAGTGACCCAATGATTGTATATTACTGCCATAAAAAGCAACTAGAACTCATGTTTTCAGGGTTCATGTTTTCTTTTGATTTTCATTTTATGTTTGTTGACATTAATTGACACTTTGTATTTGTCTGTCTTAGTGCAACAACCCACAGACAAAAGAGCCAAAGCTGCAGGCTGCTGTGCGTATAGTAGCCGAGTGGAGCGGCTATGACCAGGAGTTAAAGAGAATCTACAACAACTTCCTGGGGGAGAAAGAGAGAGGCACCACAGACAGCTATCAGCAAACAGACAGAAAACACCCTGGTGAGACCAATCTGGCCTTTTGCTTTTTGTGTCTTGTGGAAGTGATTGTCACTGAGATGTTTTTAATCTCTTGAATGGCACTTTCCACGATTATGGTGCAAAATAGGAATTTCAATTCTTATAAATGTTATTCGTCCACTTCATGAGGGGAAAATAATTATACAGTACAAGCTTTATTTATTTATTTTGCAACCCTGTTACCAAAGTTTGGGGCATGTCTATACACAGTTTAATGTGGTGTATAGATGTGATACACAATGTAATTTAAATGTGTTTTTACAATAAACAAAATAAAATAAAATATATAGAATGTAAATATTAAAAATGCATAAATACATTGCTTTGTATTTATTTTACTGTTTTATTATTATTTTATGAGATACAGGGTCCAAAAAAATCATGTAGTAATTAACTTTTTGGTCATTAAAATGACTTAATAATTCAACAATTCAGTAATTCAATTAAGTTTTTCCTTACAATGAATTGAATATCTATTATAATACACTACTGCTCAAAAGTTTTGAGTCTGAGATTTTTATTGTGTTTGAAAGAAGTTTTGCTCACTAAAGCTGCATTTCTTTTCTATAAACAAACAGTAAACAAGTAATATTGTGAAATATTAATATTTTAAATAACTGTTTTCTATTTAAAAATATTTTAAAATGTATTTTATTTCTGTGATGGCAAAGCTGAATTTTCAGCATCATTAGTCTATTTTGATCAATTTAATGTGTTCTTGCTGAATAAAAGTATAAATTTCTTTAAAAAAAAATCAATCTTACTGACTCCAAACTTTTGAATGGTAGTGTATAAATATTAATAGTTTACCTAACATATCTCTAGTTTTCTCTTTAGAAATGTAAGTGTAGCCTAATTGTGGAAAGTGCCAAATACCTTCTAATTATTTGCATAATTTGATCCTCTTTCTGCTCTTCCTCACTCTTCCTCTCTGTCAGGTGGTGACACACACATAGAGCTTTGAGCTAATGCTCTGTGACCGAAGAAGAGGGGACTCTGTTCAAAGAGTTGTCTTTTTTTCACCCTTTTTAAACCAAGCCTATCCTCCAGGAATGGGTTGACATTCGTGCTAAACTTGACTTGAACAGAATTAATGCAAAATTCCCTCTTTTGTACCTGAATGTTTGTGGAGGTTTTGGGATTCTGGGTAAACGACACATGTAGAGGACATCTTCTCTCTCCAGGCACTTTTGATGTTTAACCCCCTACAACCCCCTCTGGGCATGATACACTTGCATTTGCCATAAACAATACCATTTCCACTTGAGCAAAAAGACTAGCACAGTCTCTGATTGGTTGAAGTAAGTACCATAGAGAATAACTTAATTGATCAAGAAACTGCATGTGCTCAATTTTAATTTTAAAAGAGATTTGATAACCGTCCCTCTTAACTGTAATATCAGGCACTGACTTTATCTCATGAAAATTATTATTAAATCATGAAACATAAAATGCAGACTGTTTATTTAAAAGCCACCCATGGTGTCGAAATGCCACAGCAACAAAGTGATGTCATAATATTTAGACTTCAATGCACAAATGACACATCACAGTTCAGTTAGAGACTATGTAAAAATCCAGATTCATCTTTTGGTAAACAAGCCAGCTCTGACTCTGATTCTGGTGTTTCCATAATGTTAAAATCACATCACTCTTCAAAAAGACACATCAAAAGACCTTTTAACTCAGGAACAAGCTATTCGGTTGATTTAGTCACAGCTAAAGATTTTTTTTTTTTCTGTTCCGCATAAGGAAATGTTAATTAACTGATAAATCTCTGTGTGCATTGAAAAGCTTAACATGTAGTGTTGTCACAGCCTAATGTTGATTCATGTTTACATGTTAAAATGATTCATAATGGCATTCTGTTAATGAAAGTCAGTCAATGGTCCTTTTGGCCATACAGGATTAAATTGATGTTTTTAGAAGATTACGAAGGGGGCAAAGAAACACCAACTTGCTCCAGAGATGCTGCTAGCAGGTAATTACAGGTTGTTGCTGAAAGTTTTTGTTAGTTTTTTTTTTTTCAAGTATCACTGGATTTCAATGACTCTTTGATGTGGTTACCCTTTTTTTGGGCCACGTCCATTTCTGAGGCAATGCTCTTGTCGTTTTGAGAATGACCACTAGCTTCATACATTGATCATAATCCATGGGCTGGATTTTTTTTCTGCATTTATGTAATATAGAAGTGTGCAGACTTTTTCATCTCTGGTTATTACCTGGAAATTGCCAATAGATCCCAGAGTCTGAATTTTAAAGTGAAAAGCTGGGCTTGTACAGTGCCTTGTGCTTTGTTCTGTTTGAGAGGTTCATTAGTGTCTTGTGGTTTATCTACTGTTCTTTTACTGGATACAGTCAATATGGGGAAAATTACTGATTCAGTCAAAACTACGATCCTTTGGAATTACTGTAAGATTAATTGTGGGATGACAATGTTTTGTAATAAAACAATGTATTGTACCAAATGGAAGCATGTTTTTTTTCTTTTTTTTTTTTTTTTACAGTCTGGTGCTAATAATTCAGTTATTTTAATTTTTTTTTTAAAATTCTATAATACTTATTAATTCAATTAGTATTATTATTTAAAGATTTTTTTTCATCCCCACTACTTTTGAAAACTCTTTTAGAAAGCGAAATAAAATCCACTCATTGCAATGCATTATTCTACCAAGTGATGGCAGCACAATCCAATAGTAAAACTATGACCATAGTGTCGAGAGAAAGATTGATGATTATTACCTTGTATTTAGATGCTCTGTCGCTGGCGATTAAAGGGATAGTTCACCCAAAAGTGAGTGAAAATCATTTACTCACCCTCGAGTTGTTCTAAACCTGTATAAAGTTCTTTCTTCTGCTGAACACAAAAGATATTTTGACGAGTGTAAGAAACCAAACAATTTCTGTTCTCCATTTTCTTTTTTTTTCTATTCTGGAAGTCAATGGGGCTCATCAACTGTTTGGTTATCAGCATCCTTTAAAATATATTCTGTTACGTTCAACAGATGAAAGGGTGTACACCTTGAGGGTGAGTAAATAACTAAACATCCCCTAGTTTATCATAAAACTGGTAAATAAATTTTAAGCACAAACAAAACCAACCATTTTTCAGCCTTTACTTTTCTTAGGTTTTCTATCTGTGCTTTCTCAACATCTTATTGTTCATTCAGTGTCAAATATGCCATGGTAACTTTTTTGCCTTTTTTTAAATGCACATGAAAAGTTTAACTGTTTATATTTGAAACTTTAGATTTCACTGTTGTGGATTTCTCATATTTGTAATGCGATTTCTTGTTATTTGGACGTTGTCTCACATCTGTAATCTGTCCTTGACCGATTATTATTATTTTATTTTTTTTGCCCAATGCATTTTCTAATGTTCTTTTCAGTTTTGAGATTATAATATATGCTCACAAATGATATTTAACAATGCAGTTATGTAGACAAATTCAAGCTCATTTTCTCTTTGTGATGGAGTCAATTAAACCCCTCAAACCCTCGTTATTGCACTACAAAAGTGTCCTTGACTCGGATCAATGGTTTAATGAATTGTGAAGGTTGGTTCGATTTTCAGTTTTGACACAAACAACAAAGTCCCATGGTTTTCCTATTATTTGGACTCAGTAATACCATGGTTTTTGGACATGCACCATGATATTGTTTTGAAATACCAATGAAGAATCGTGTACAGTAAAGACTAGATGTTAACATCATACCATGACATGGCTTTCCTGTAGCTAAAACAGTAGAGTGTCTGTGCTTGCAACGCCAAGGTCCTGGGTTTGATTCCCAGGGAAAGCTCTGGATAGAAGCGTCTGCCAAATGCATAAATGTAAATATTACACTACTTGTTCAGTAAGATGATTTTCTTAAAACAAGTTAACAGTTTTATTCAGCATGGACGCATTAAATCAGAAGTGACTATAAAAACATTTATAATGTTACTCAATAATAAAGTAACGTAGACTCACTGTATTCCGGACATCACAGTATTCCGGACACTTGAACTTTTCCGCAAATTCTATAAATAAACACTTTCAGGTCATGGCAACGACTCGGTTACTAACGTAACCTCGGTTCCCTGAGAGGAGGGAACGAGTATTGCGTAAGTAGCTTACGCTATGGGAAAACTCCTTTTCTCGAGAATATTGAAGTCTTTATGTAAAACGCATTGCAGCTGCACAGCTGACAGCAATGAACGAAGGAGCTCGGTCATTGGCTGTGCTGCGGCAACTTGCTCGAACCAATGACGGGGCGACTCTGAATGCGCGACCAATGAGCGCGCTTCGCGCCCGCGCGCGTCAGAGCCCGCCAAGATGGGCGTGGCCAAGCTATATATTGGGCGCCCCGTCATGAGAGTTCTTTAGATTAAAACGACTGAAGCGAACTAACCAAGCACAAGCACGGCAGCTTACGCAATACTCGTTCCCTCCTCTCAGGGAACCGAGGTTACGTTAGTAACCGAGTCGTTCCCTTTCGAGAGGTCTCTCCTATTGCGTAAGTAGCTTACGCTATGGGAACACCATGCAAAACGCCGTGCGTGCTGAACTTCGCCTTATGGTAGCCAGAGGCAGGTGCCTGAGCTAAAAAGCAAAGTTATCATCCAACTAGCCGGCAGAGGCGAGCTTTATATGTGGGAAAAAATACAGAGCGGCTAGAAGGCGCTCAGTGTGACACAAGCACATACATAATCTAGATGTGAACTCGCAGTTCAACTAGCATCATGCTGATAGCACATTGGAATGCAATGTCGGGACCTGTAGGTTGTAGAACCTGATAAATGTGGACGGTGAGGCCCAGCCTGCCGCTGCACAAATACCCTCGATCGGTATCCCGCTCGACCGTGCCCAGGAAGAAGCCACACTCCTGGTGGAGTGTGCTTTGACTCCCCAGGGGCATTGAAGTCCCTTAGCTTCGTAAGCCAGCGCTATAGCTTCAACTATCCAGTGAGAGATTCTCTGCTTTGAAACGGCGGAACCTTTCGTACGGTCGCCAAAGCATACAAACAGTTGTTCTGTCTGTCTGAATAGGGCAGAACGCTCCAAATACACTCTGAGAGCCCTAACGGGGCAGAGTAGATTAGCGTCGTGTTCGTCTGCTGGAGACGAAAGCGCAGTTAGGGAGATAACCTGTGCTCTGAAGGGAGTGGTGAGCACTTTAGGAATATACCCCTGTTTCGGCCTAAGGACGACCCTGCAGTCGTTAGGACTGAATTCTAGGCAGGCAGCGCTTGTCGAAAGCGCGTGCAGGTCGCCCACTCTCTTGACCGAGGCGAGTGCCAGCAAGAGTGCGGTCTTGAGCGAGAGCTGTTTAAGGTGCACGGTTCGGAGTGGTTCGAACGGGGGCCCTTTAAGAGCGTCTAGGACAGTAGCTAGGTCCCAGATCGGCACTGAGGGGGGGCGTGAAGGGTTCATCCTCCTAGCGCCCTTTAGGAAACTAATAATTAGGTTGTTTCTTCCCAATGGACGTTCCATTACAGGGTCGTGTGACGCTGTGATGGTCGCCACATATACTTTGAGCGTGGAGGGGGTGCGGCCCGCCTCCAGAAGCCCTTGTAGAAAAACAAGTACATTCGTAATCTCGCATGTCTCAGGGTTCAGGCCCTTGGCATTACACCAGTCACTGAACACTTTCATTTCTGGGCATATAAGCGTCTCGTGGAGGGCGATGGTTTTTAGTGCTCCGCTCGCGAGGTTCCTGGGAACCCGTTGAGGGGCCATGCATGAAGGGCCCACAGATCGGGGCGGGGATGAAATATCATCCCGCTGGCCTGACTGAGGAGGTCTGGCCTCAGTGGAATCGGCCGTGGTGCAGATTGCATTTGCATCAGATCTGGAAACCATGTTTGGTTCTTCCAGAGTGGGGCTATCAGCAGCACTGCGTTTTTCTCCTCTCTGACCCGACTGATGACCTGTGGCAGCATCCCGATCGGGGGAAAGGCATATAAGGGGCGGCTCGGCCAGCTCTGGGCGAGCGCGTCCGTGCTTTTTGTGAAGAAAAAAGAGCAGTGCGCGTTCTCCTTGGAGGCGAAGAGGTCGATCGCCGCTTTGTCTAAGGTTTTCCATAACCACTGAATCGTCAGCGGGTTGAGAGCCCATTCTCCTGGGAGAATCTTGTCTCTGGATAGCATGTCTGCCCCCTGGTTCAAGGCGCCTGGCACATGCGCTGCTCTCAGCGAGCGCAAGTTGTGCTGGGACCATAAAATGAGTCTCCTGGCCATTGAATGCATGGAGCTCGACCTGAGTCCACCCTGGCGATTTATGTACGAACCTACCGTCATGTTGTCCGTTCGGACCAGGACGTGTTCGTTTTTAGATGTGGGAGCAGGGCTCTGAGAGCCAAAGCGACCGCTTTCATTTCCAGACAGTTTATGTGTAGGCGCTTCTCCGGGTTTGACCAAAAGCCGGAGACAGGCCTGCCCTCGTAAAGGGCCCGCCAACCTATTTTGGAGGCATCTGTCATTATCATCTTTCTCCTTGTGTTCACACCCAGACTCACGCCTGACTGGTACCAGTCGGCGGCTTTCCAGTGCGTCAGGGCTTTTATACAGCCGTGGTTCGCTCTGATTAAAAAGTGGCCCGAACGCGGCTCTTTGAGCCAGCGTTGGAGAGGGCGCATATGCAACAATCCTAGCTGGAGTACGGCCGATGCTGAGGCCATGAGACCGAGCATCCTCTGAAACCGTTTGACGGGGGCGCGCGCGCCCGCCCTGAATGATGTTGCAAGGCGCCGGATGGTAAGCGCGCGCTCTGATGAGAGACGCGCTGTCATTTGCATCGAGTCTAGAACTATTCCCAGGAAAGAAATCCTCTGGCTGGGAGATAGTATGCTTTTTGCAAAATTGATTCTTAGACCCAGGCATTCTAAATGGCTGATAATCCAAGATCTGTGTGTTATTAACTGACTCTCTGATTGTGCTAGAACCAGCCAATCGTCGAGATAATTCAGTATTTGCACTCCCCTTCGTCTTAGGGGGGAAAGTGCTGCATCCATACATTTCGTGAATGTACGGGGAGCCAGGGACAGGCCGAACGGAAGTACTGTGTACTGGTATGACTGTCCCTCGAAAGCGAATCTCAGAAACGGCCTGTGATGAGGCGTTATTGGAATGTGAAAGTAAGCATCTTTCAGATCCACTGAGAGAAACCAATCTCCTGGGCGTACTTGCGCGAGGATATGCTTGGTTGTTAACATTCTGAACGAGCGAATCATTAGTGCTCTGTTCAGGTGTCTGAGATCTAGGATGGGGCGGAGACCGCCATCCTTTTTCGGGACGAGAAAATAGCGGCTGTAAAAACCTGTCCCGCTCAGAGAGGGGGAAAACAGTTTCCACAGCGCCCTTTTCTATTAGTTTGCGCACCTCGGTGCGTAGAACATGTGAACACTCCTTTCTCACTTTTGTCTCGACCACAGTCGTAAAACGTGGTGGTCTGCGAGCGAACTGGAGCGAGTATCCGTGCTTTACTATATTCAATACCCATTTCGGCATATCTGGAATGTTTTCCCATGCCGCTGCGTGTACAGATATGGGCTGAATACAGGCTAGGGGCGGGCCGCTGTGACGTAGGGACCTGGCCAGCGAATCGCCGGAGCTTGTAGCTCTCAGAGGCGCGGGCGCGCGCTGAGCAGCTGACTGAATGGGCGCGTATGTGATTACAACAGCGCGCGCTGTGTTTGTAAAACTCGCAGCCTGAGCTGAGGTTGTGTTTGACACTGTAAGGAGAGTGTTTATAAGTGGGGGTGCATAAACAGTGTTAGGCACACGCGTCACCTTTATAATGTTTCCCGCTTTTACTGGGGATGAATTTATAACTGTGTGAACAGTGCTTGTGTGTAGTGGTGCGTACATGACCGTAGGCACGTGATCTACATTCATGGGAAGCGCAGCCTGAGCTGGGAATGAATTTGGCACTGTTTTGACAGTATCTGGGAATGCACACTTTGTGGACATGTTAACCCTTAGTGACGCAGGCAGAATTTTTTTTTTTTTTTTTTTCTGTGCGTCGCCGTAAAAACGGCGTTTGTTTGCAGATGAGCAAGCTCTGTGACTGGCCCATTGACTGCTGTATGGACATATCCAGCCGCCTGTAAGGGGACTGGGTAATGTTTGAGCTTTTGCAGAGAGAGTGGTCCGGCTTTTGCGAGACACGCACTCTCTCTTCTCATTTCTGTGGCTAGGACGGCTTTTGAGAGCGCGAGCGACGTCGAGCGTCAGCCTGAGGCGCGGGCTGAGAGGCGATGGGAGCTGTTCTAGCCCGCTGCGGCTGTGGCGGTCTCTGTCTGCTCTGCGATGAGCTGGAGCGCTTTGGCAGGAAATGACGTGAAGCGTTCTGGGCCTCAGTGAAGCGTTCGGCGAAACCTTTAACCGCTGGTCCAAACAGCCCGCTGGTGGAGATAGGCGCGTCGAGAAATGGCGCCTTATAGTCAGCCACAGATGGCGCTCGAGAACAGTCAAATTAGCCATAGCACGGCCAATAGACTGGGCGGTGGCCTTCGTGGCTCGCAGAGCTATATCAGTTGCGCTGCGTAGGTCCCTGAAGGCTTCGGGTTCGGGGCCAGACTCGTCCATAGAGCGGAGAAGCTTGGCTTGGAACACTTGAAGTACCGCCATTGAGTGAAACGCTGATGCAGCTTGGCCGGCGGCGGCGTAGGCGCGACCGGCGAGAGCAGAGGTAGTGCGGCAGGGCTTCGAGGGGTGGGAAGCTTTGGCTTTCCATCCGGTGGTGGAGGGCGGGCAGAGATGATTGGCCACGGCCTCCTCGAGGGACGGCGTTCCCTCGTAGCCTCTTTCCTTCGCGCCGTCCACTGAGGAGAGCGAAGAAGAAAAAGAAGGCTTTAGGCGCGCAGAGTGGGGGGCTTTCCATGACGTGGCGGAGAACACCAATCGAGCCCGAGGTCCTCCACGGCCTTCGAGAGGGTGCGGATAATCTCCGTATCCATGGTGGAGCCCGCACTCGTGCTACCTAGCGTCGACCGGGCGGGGTCGAAAGTGGAGCCCGGCCAGTCGTCAGATGCAGCGTCGATGGACAGGCTGTCATCCACTCCCCCGTAGTCCACGGACGCGCCGAAAGTCACAAGGCCCACCGCTCTGCTAGAGGGGTGTGGGTCCGGCTGAGTGAACTGAACCGGCGGTGGGGAAGGCAAGAGCGGCGGTGAAGCACGCGGAGACTGGCTCGGCATGACGTCACTGAGCTCAGGTTCAGGAAGCCTCTGTGAGCGGCGTTTTTTTTTTTTTTTTTTTTTTAAAGCGCGGCTCAAACAGAGGGGTGGCGGCGATGGGCTCGCTCGCGGCGAAAGCGGCGAAGCGAGTCCGCAGTGTGGAGAGACCCAGGTCGTCACATTCCGGGCATCCGCCCTTGGTCATAGCAGCTTCTGCGTGGTTCCGGCCCAGGCAGCGAGCGCAGATGATGTAACGATCCCCGTCCGGGAGAAGGTCTCTGCACGACGCGCAGGAAGGCATTTGAAACAACGCCTCAGAAAAATTGCTCTTTTACAAATGTCGCGGGGCGAACAGATGTAAAATACTTGCGTGTGTGGCGCGCCGGATGGCTCAGTAGGATGGTGTTCGAAGGCGGCTGAAGGTGCCGACGTCCTCGTAGCAATCCCGCTGGTATGCTTTTCCACGGCGGCGAAGGCTTTCAATAATCCGGAGGATCCAGCGAAGAAGGTGTTCGCTGAAGGAGATTAAATCTAAAGAACTCTCATGACGGGGCGCCCAATATATAGCTTGGCCACGCCCATCTTGGCGGGCTCTGACGCGCGCGGGCGCGAAGCGTGCTCATTAGTCGCGCATTCAGAGTCGCCCCGTCATTGGTTCGAGCAAGTTGCCGCAGCACAGCCAATGACCGAGCTCCTTCGTTCATTGCTGTCAGCTGTGCAGCTGCAATGCGTTTTACATAAAGACTTCAATATTCTCGAGAAAAGGAGTTTTCCCATAGCGTAAGCTACTTACGCAATAGGAGAGACCTCTCGAAAGGGAACTATATATATCCGTGTCATCTTTGCATCCTCCTCTATCGATTCCGACCAACCCTATGTTTCCAGAGCCAGTCGTTTCAAAGAAATCAACGTGAGTTTCTAACGTACACCAATGACTGTTCAGAAAATGGCGGGGGGAGGGTTTTCCGTCAGGACAAAAGGAAGAGGGGAGAAGCATACCTCCGCAGAAAACGGCTCTTAAAACATGATCACCCACCAGAAAATGACAAAAAACATTCTTATTGTCTTATAAAATAATTATGAGTTACAATTTGCAAATAATTGTACTTTTTTAAGGGATATACACGTTCAATGAGGCACTTTTTTCGGACATGAATTTGATTGGCAGCGGAGCATCACTGCACCCTCATTAAAACACCTCAAGTTAAATTAACGTTAATGTTAAATGCTGTTTTAAAGGTCATTTCAACACATCTGTGTAATTTCACATTATCTGGAATTGCAATATTACATGCAATTTAACAACATTTCAAACCATTAAGTTATATTTAAGTTACTTATAAGCCATAAGCAATCGTCGATTAAAAGAGTGTATAGACACTTAGGCTATAAATAATAAATATACAACATATAAAGAAAGATTAATATAATTATTTCACCAGCTTATAGTTGTTCAAATGTATGTTTTATATTAGAAATGATTCCTTCTTATCCCTGTCCGAAACACAGGGAGTTGAAATTTTCAGCCGTCCGGAACACCGTGAGTCCTCACTTTAATCCGGACACTGCGTCTCCCGGCAGTTTTTTCAAGATTTCTCCAAAATGATTAGTTCAAAATGTGTCAATCAAACTTTGGAACATGTGGAAGGCATGTCCCCAGAGACAGACGAGCCAATCAGGTTTATTTTTCCGCGGATTGATATCTTACGGGACTTTTACTGTGCAAAGTGTCCGGAATACAGTGAGTCTACGTTAAATAACGTATTCAATAAAGCGCCGTTAAAAAAATGCATGATGCCTCACGGTTTCCGTTTAGAAAGTGTGAGAAGTTTTCAGTAATTTCAGTGGTGAAATCTCCTGACAGGGAGCATGAAGATATCGTTTCTATTTACAGAGGAAGAAAAAACAAAGTCTGTCAATATCAATTGAGAGCAGAGCAGTGGAGCCAGAAAGAGGATCATTTACATGTAGATGATAGTTTAAGCCTGGATCCACTCTTTCTCTCTGTCAGTTCATAGTTACCATGGCAACGTGCATGCCATTTATTTCTGTACATTAGGCGCAGACTGCTCGTCCTCTGCTTTGGCCGCTTTTTTTTTTCTTCAGACCTCTTTTTAGGAGGATAAATTTGCATCTAGATGAGTTTGTGCTGTCTGTCCTTACCCCACTCCCCGTCTCTCTCTCTTTCTTTCTTCCCTTCTTTTGTGACCTTTTACTCCGTCGGTTAGTCTCTCACTGCTGTCTCGTTCCTCATGGTCCGTTGAAGCCTCACGAGAGAGAGAGAGAAGTGAGGTAGTGGTATCATTGAGCGAGACGGACAGAAATTGGGCAGCCCTCCTGTTGCTGGGGGAGAGACTGTGGCTCCAGAGCTGAAACAGAGGGAGGGAGAGCGTGTCTCCGCGTCTCTATCCAGATGGCACTGGTCAACCGTCCCTTACTCAGCGGGCACATTAAAACGGATCACTGATAGTAATGACCAACACCCACATCTGTTAAGCCACGTCCCTAGTCTGGGTATACAGGCATCCCGACGCCTTCTGCCCTCGCTTTGATCTCGCTAAGGCTGTCCGTCCATGTGCCCCCTGTGCCCATGCCGTGCCCATGTCTTCCCCAGCCCAGCAGGAGAACAGTTTTAGTAGCCTTTTTGCCAGCTGGGACTGGGCTTTATCTCGCTTGCTGCTGTGAATTCACAGAGTTTATTAATAAATGTTCAACAGCCAAATAGTCTGAGCTCATGTGGCACGCACACATGGGAAGAGATTTGTCAAAATTGCAAGATTGGCCTACAATCTGATTTGGCAGGTTTTATGCGATTGTGCAGATTTGATCTGTCATAGTGTAAGGAAGTCAAAACCAACTGGTTTAGTTACTGTTAACCAAAACTAACAATAGTTTTAGAGTAAAGCTGAAATTAAAATATATACTAGTTGAAAAACTTGCATACATGCATCACATAGACCCCCCCCCCCCCCCACACACACACACACATATTATATATTTAAAAACTTTCACTGTTTGAAAAAAAAAAGTTATATATATATATATATATATATATATATATATATATATATATATATATATATATATATATATATATAGGCCTATATACAAACATATATATATATATATATATATATATATATATATATATATATATATATAGGCCTATATACAAACCTATGTTAGATGTTATCTTTATTTTAAATAGCAAACACTTTTTTTTCTTTTTTTTTAATAGCTTTAGTCGATAATTACAAAACTGTTCACTAGAAAGGATGTGCAAATGTTTAATTTTCATGTGCCTTGATATATTTATACCAGTACTGCATGGTAAGGCACCATTTTTCAGGTTTCGGACACAACCATTTAGTGGGTGAGTTGTTATGCAGATATAAAGAGAAAATCTGAGCTGATAACTGCCCATTGTGGTAAATCTTGAGGAGCAAAATGTGTCATCTGATCGCATTTCATGCAATGACTGTTCTGACCCAGCCTTCCTGTTAAGTCTCTCATCCATACAGGTGCCTTGACCTCTGTTTCTAGCCTTCATCTTCTAGCAGGTTGGGTCAGCAGGTGACGGTACATCCCTGATGCACTCCTCCACAACCTTTCTGTCATTCTCACTTCACAGTTTGGCTCTGTGTGTCCTATTGTCTTTTCTATAGACCTTTTGTGCTGCCTGGTCAATTTTCTCAGTAGTAAACTAAAAGACCCAAAGAAGGTGTTTTATTCCTTCATTTTAATTATCCATATATACCTGTCTCAAAAACTACTGATGGCATTTCTATGTAATGGATGAGCAAACGGCATTCTCAGATTTGTTTTGCTTGTTTAGCATGCAGCCATGTTCATGCTGCAGTAATGTGGTGAGCCATTGGGTGGCGCTCTTACTCTACGGGCCACTGACAGCAACGGGCCATTAGCATGTGAACATGCTAGGTTTTAATAGTTAATTGTTCAAAGTGACTCAGATACAAAGATGATGGCGGAGGGAACAAAGCTGTTGTTTTTAGTGTACTTTTCTTTTAAGAAAATCCATTCAATGGCTTTTAGGTGTACAAATATGTTTTCAAATCATTCAGTCTACATAGACATCCTTCACCTTGTCTTAAGATGTCAATGTTGTTTCTTGTTGGTTTGTGATTGGCTAGTTCACACATGCACCAGTAAACGCTAACATTTCAAACCTTCTAAGTTGTTGGATTTTGTTTAGCCACTTACACACTGCCATAACAAACACAATGATCCGACAAAACCTAACAAGTTGGTGTTCATTGTAGCAGTCTGAATTAGCCTTTGGCTACTGTTAACCACAGCACAGACTCTGCTCTATGTTTATATCAGTAGCACGAGGTCAGCGAAAGTGTGTTCACGCCAAGAAAGCCTAATAAATAATCTATAAAGATGCCCGTTAACATTCCCAACTATACAAAAATATGAACAATTTGTGTGTTGCTTGTAAAAGTTTTTATTATATGACAATACATGGCTAATTTTGAATGTCCATCAGGATAGAAAGATGCTTTTTATAACCACATTTACCAGCAGAAGCTAACGGGGTCATGCTAACCAGTCAAACTTTGTTTTCTTGGTTTACACATTTAGTTAGTGATGCGTATGTCAGCCAGTAATGTGCTCACAGTTGATTAGGCCGTATAGTCTGAGTTTTCACTTGATTATCCAAGACTAATAGGGTTTGGTGCCAGAGGTCTCATTATGATCATCATGAAGCATTTGCCGTCAGAAGTTAGAACACAGCATGTTGACTGATAACTTCAGGATCTCACTGCTGATTAACCAGGTCTGTGAACCCTTCCAGAAATCTAGATCTTCCTCATTGATAAACCAGGTCTATATTGTTAAAGAGATGATTGCCGATTTGCACCGCATATTTGCCATTTACCATGTTCACATTTCCCTGCAAAGCAGGTTATTTTTTTGTATGAATCATAAATGTTTTTCAGATCAAATTTTCAGATCAAATCAATTTTATTCAGAGACTGTATGTGATGTTTCACTGAGGTAACGTCAAGAAAATGCACAGACCCGGTTCCGCCGACTGAGGTAATGGCACCCTATTTCGTCCTTGCTCAGATTGAGATTATTATATGACTTCTCAGTTAATGGATATATAGTGGCTCCAAAAAGTATTCACAACCCATTTAATGTTTGCATGTCTTTGCATTAGATAACAAAATGTCAAAACAAGTGACATTTATTTTAAAGAAAGATAAAAAAAAAAACACTTTACAAAAAAAGATGGGTTAGGTTAAAAAAATAGCTTAGAAAAGTGAAATTTGTTCTGAGCATCATCTTGCATCATTTGTTTGCAGTTTGATTCAATGATTTATTAATATAATGCAAACGAAACTCATAGATTTGAACTGTGCCTTAAAGGGTTAGTTCACCCCAAAATTAAAATTCTGTAATTGTTTACTCTGTGTATGTGCACTGAAAAAAAAGCCTAAATTTAATGTGTTTATCATATAAAGTGATCATGTTTCTTCAGAAGACTTGGATTGAACCACTCAATTCATATGGATTTCTCTTAATATGCACTTTTTGTAGCGACAAGGAAAATTCATTTGTTTTTCAATAATGAACTAAAGTCTTATGGGTTTGGAGGGTGAGTGATTGACAGAATTTTCCTTTTTGGGTGAACTATCCCTTCAAGAGTGTAAATTATGTTAAGGGCCACTATATTAATATTTTTAGATCAGATGTAATCAAACATGCAAAGAGAATCATAATATGACAGAGTGAATGTGAAGGTATAGTGATATTCTAAACAAGTATAAAATTCAGTCCACAGAGAACAAGTATGTCACTTTCATCAAATGAGTGTTTTTTATTTTTCTTTATTTAGCGTGTGTTCACAGTATTCTGAAAAATCGAAGGCACTTCGGGGTTCCTCAGCGTGATTCCTTTTGTCAATGTTACGAAGGTACACAAAAGGACGTTATAAATGCATCCGCCGTAAAAACCAGATTAAAATTAGAGAGAAAATCTGATTAGCATTGATTGACATCCAAGAAGTGACAACCGTCAATTAACAGTGGGTAAGGAGGCTGTGGCGTGGGATGTGTTTTGCAACCTCACGCCCAGCAGGTGATTGGCAACACTGCATCTGACTGACCTTCAGCAGGTGTTGAAAGAATAAAGAGGTTTGCACGAACACATATAGCACACACACGCAGGCCCCTCTATCCTCCGGCGTCCTGCCTGAAGCACAGTCAATACTGATAACTCAGCCCTGAGCTTGTGTTTGCACGCTTTCCCTGCCCTTGATCCCCTGTGTCCTGCCTGGTGTGTGTACTAGCTGTCCTGCTCTCTCTCTCCAGAATGAAGGAACCAGGGGCCTCAGCCTAATGACTCCATCCAGCCTTGTCGGCACAACAGCATTTTAAGTACTCAAATGAAATATGGATTTTTTTTTTCTTATATTGGACGACATCCCAACTCTGAGGAGAGTTGAATTGAAATATCTTTTATTTTCCCTCCACAGCACAGCACAGAGAGGGTTAAACAGGAGTTTTAGATGAATTAATCATGTCTGCAATGAAAATCGTGTTATCAGTATCTTTAATACTTGCTTGTGGAAAGGTGCTTCTGGTCAATGTAATGTTGGGAAATAAAAATGAACTGAATTAGGCGGGGGAAAGATGTTAAGAGTGTTAATGTTTTGGATGTTTAGTTTAGCTCTCATTTCAACCCAGATGAAAATTTGATTTTCAGGAGAGTTAATGGAGTTTTCATTAATATTTAAGTAACAATTTCATAGTTTTTCTCCTTAAATTTCTTAGGAGAGAAAAAACCCGGAAAAAAGTTATTGATCTATAGTAAGATATGACTTGTATAATTTGTAGTGGGACTCTACTAGCATTATGTGGATTATTTTAAGTAGGCAAATCTTTGTAGAACTGTACAACAGACTCTCGATAAGTAGTTTTTTTGTGTAGATTTTGATATTTTAAAATATTTGAGTATAAATATGATCCTTCATTAAACATTAAAAAGAAAAAACAAGATTTTATGTAAAATTTGTTATAAACTGTATTTTATTAACGGCAAATTACTGTATTTCTACGAGATTTTTTTTTACAGTGTAGGAGAATATCTGAGCAGAGTTTGAGACATTGAGATCTCATCTAGAACTTTAGAAGAGTTGTATTGTAGCGCATCTGAGAAGCAGGATTTTTTTTGTATGCAAATTTCTCCATTTATCCTTAATTAGGATATTACCACAATTGAGATATAATTTGTGTCCTCTTAACTTATCTCAGAATCATGCTTCTGTCCTTATAACGCCACAAATAGCTTCCGTCTGCTGAAGAGATGCAGGTTAACAGGTGTGTAGAGGGGAAAAGTGAAATTGGCAAGACATGAAAGGGAAAATGGAATCAGATGGGTGATGCGGTGGCAGACAGAGGAGGAAGTGTAAGAGGGCATGAAACATGCATTTCTTGCCTACCCTTAGATGCTAAATGAAAGCACACGACTCCTATACAGATGGAAAATCAGCACTAATGGCCTATTTCACAGGTTTATCTCAGCCTGGGTTTATATCTGTCTGTAAGAGTCATTCCAGGCATGAGACTCTGTGTTTCAGTCATATGTCCAAGAGCCGTAAAAAAAAGAAAAAGTCAGATTAACTTTGGTTTGGTATGTGGAAGTTTAGGGAGAACAGTTGCTGCCTTTGCACAGCCATTGATATTGCCTGCCTTTGCCAGTCATTTCTAAGGCTTTTAGCATCACAATGACTTTTTTATGTAGTACAAAGCATGATGTATATATCTGTAATATCAGGCACTAAAATGTCTCAGTATCATTTACCAGGTTGAATTCCGGTATAAATTTAACGCTGTTCCCCCTTCTCACAGAGGACAAGCCATGGCAGAATACCTCAGCCGTCCCTTAGATCAACCAGGCATCAATCTAGCGGCTATCCGAGGGGGGTCCGCCACCTCCACGGACACACTTCCTGCTTTAATGTCCATCACAGCTTTGAGAAAATCTTCTGAAATCATTAGGAGGAGCACAGGAATCAGAAAGTAGAGGTGAAGCTGAAAGATGTGGGAGGCTGTGAAGACGGGACACTTCCATCTGTTCTGTGAAGCTGACGGTTTATTCCTCCCTCTGAAATCTCTCACTTCCTTCCATCACAGGTTGTACCGCTAATAACTTCACAAGCTTGATGGATTAAAAGGCCTTTTTTTTATAGGATTTAGTGTACAAAACGCCTTTAGTTCAGTCCTGGTTCTCTTATGATTTATGTAGCAATGATGACAATAATAATACCAGTGTTTTTGCACAAAACATAAATCTAAAATACCCGTTAAGAGGACTAACACTCTGTCCTTGCCAGCGCAAGGAATCGTTTTGAAATGGAAATGAGCATATGGATATTTCGTCATGGCTCTTGTCAAGGTGGAGACGCCTTTTGCAATGCCTTTTAGAGAATCATTGGCACTTTAAGGTAGCTTTTATGCATTAGAGAAGGATTTATTACGATATGCGTGCAAGCGTTGGCCAGTGCAACGTGATCAGGCTAATAGAGTTATTGACACCCCTCCGTATGGCCACACTCTTTCAAGTGCCCATCAATCCATCCATCACTCCCCTTTAAAAAGGGATTTAGACAACCCAATGCATTTCATTAAGACTTGAAATTACTTTTGAAAGCAGGGAGATAAATAAAGCCAGTCATGAAAGCAAATGCTAAGCAGACACTTTGAAGGCGAGAGGAAACGCTTAAATCATTGTAATGCCGGCCCAAAAAAAGCGGGAGCAAGAAATATCCATTAGGTAAAACAAAATGAAAATGTGATTAGAGAAGTGTTCCCTAGCTGTAACGCCTCACTCTTCATCATGCTCACACATAGACAAAAACAGTGAAAGCAGCTACACAGAGATTCAGTCCCATCATTCCCACACAGGCATGTATAGAAACCTGTTCAGCATCAGAGTTAACAAAATAAAAAGGTTATTATGACTTTATATCTCCCTATTGTAAGTTAGTTTCTCATAATCGTGACTTCATATCTCGTCTACGATAATATTGTGATTGTTTGACATTATTATGTCCCTCACTTTACAATAACACATCTAGAGAGTGCACGCATACACTATGTAATGTAGTCTATTAAATGCATTAGATTAGTCTATTAAAACGCATTTAGAATGCCCCCAATATTCCATATAAGGGGGCAAAAATACCTCTGTATGTCTTTAATGTCTATATCATTTAATATAGTTAGTCAATACTATCACATGAAGAGTGCCATTTTCACCAAATATCAGCATGATTACAAATATGATATTAATTTAATACAACAGTTCAATAAACAAGTTAATATTAAGCGACTTACATTTTAGCCCCAAAATTGCCTGTTTTTGCTTTTTTCGCCTACGAAAATAGTTCCAAACAAAGCCACACGACACACGGCGGCATTTCGTTTCTGAATGGACGAATCATTTGAATGAATGATTTAATGACTCACTGATTAAGTGAACTTCGTTCCTGAGTAAACATTCCCTTCAATGTTTGGACAATATACAATTGTTAAATAATACTATAAAGGACAGTATTCTGTTTGGTTTCCATTTCCCACAGGAAAGAAATTACAAATGAGATATTTGCAATATCTCAGTTGTTTCTCCAATACAACGAGAACAAATAGAATCTTTTGCTTAATATTCTTGCCTCTTCTAAGAAAAGTTTCAGGTCAGTCATTGGTTGTGTGATTGCATCAAATTACAGCTCTAATGAAAGAGCTCATTGAGGTTGTGATTCGGGTGCGAAGGGTCTGATATTCATTGTTTTTTTTTGTTTTGTTTTTATTGGAGGGTAGGGTGGGGGGGGGGTCTTCATAAACAGCAAGAGAAAAACACACTTGTAATCTAATGCTTTGTCTCAATGTGTGATTCTGTAATTAGGGAAACAGTAAATAATTAGAAAACAATACATAATTCATTGTTGACTCAGATTCATTAGTTGGAATCACATTAATGAATGTTTCATAAATGGATGGATCTCATTTGGAAGGTGGGGAGAAGTTTGACGGGTCTGGTTTTTGCGGAAAGCGCATGAGGTTCCCTTCAGGATGACTATGCAGATGAGCCGAGCAGTTGTTCAACCAGGGACAAACCAACTGGGAGCACCAAACAACCCTGCTGTGAGGTATGGAGATTAGACTTTATTTGCTGGAGAAGTCAAGAGTTTAATTCATATTTGCTTTCAAAACAAATAACACAAGAAAACTGTAAATCCTTAAGGGTGCCATGAAGTTACGGTTTGCTTCTCTTTCCGAATTTTTCCAAATGTTTTGTGCTAACTCTGAATGAATGAGTGCATGTTTCTTGGCATGAAGTCTTGTGCAGCCAGAACTTTTTCCATGTTTATTCAAAATGTGGTTTTAACCAGCTATGAAAAAGACATCTAAAACTATAAAATGAGCAATATACACAAACACACAACACTCTTGGTGTTTCAGGTGATTAGGAAAAGAGTCATAGTGTAAAGATTTGGCACTTTTTGGGGGAAAAATATGACGCTACACACCAAGCTGATCTGTTTCAGAGGCTATAAGTCAATTACTGTTCAGTTGTTCTAAATAAACAAAAAATAAATGAGTCAATAATTTGGGCCAACTTTACATTTGTGTCTATCAGCCAACCATATGATGTATTGATATGACAAGTATTTGTTTATTTTTTTCCATTTGCAGTCAGACTCCTCTTCTTCATTGTGCCATGTGCCTGTACTGTTTTACTCGGGGAAATTCAGCCATCGTTATCTAAGTCTCACAGGAACTGTGCAATCAATGCTGTCCCTCAGTTCCCATTCTTTCTGCATGGTGCAGCCCGCCTACAAAAATAATTCGACACATGTTTTACATGCAAACCGTGTCCTTCAGTCTATAGCCTGTTCAAAACCAGATGGGCAGCATTGACCTGAGAGCGTTTGTTTACCTTGCTTAAATAGTTTTGTCTTCTGTTCGGAACAGACCAGATACCTTCTCAATGGTTTTACTGTCAGTATGTGTTAATTAGTCTATATTAGACTGTGTGTGTCTGTAAAAACGCTAAATGAAAAGACAGTTGGTAAACTCCCAAATGAGCATCTGGCATCTACAGTTTACATACTTGATGAGTGAATTAATTTAGGCACTGTGTTTTGAAAATTAACTTAATTGCTGAAATAACATGTATTACATGGGCTTGAGGACAAATATATCTTTGAATTTAAGGGGATAAGGGTAAGGATCTTTTAGTTATACCCAATAATTGATACAAATTTAAATAGATTAAATTGCAAAACTTTGACTGCAATTTTTTTAAAGCACAACACTGCTTAATAGACTGTCCATTATTTAACTTTTTATGCTAATTAAATTTATAATGTTAGTTAACACTTTTCATTATTTAAAAAAAAAAAAAAAAATTATTGACTGAGATCACCAGTGTTGGAGGAGCTTTTATTTAAAGAGTTAAGAATAACGTTAAGAATTACCTGCCTTTCACATAAAATAAATCGTACTCGGTTACTAACGTAACCTCGGTTCTCTCTAGAGAGGGAACGAGTACTGCGTAATATCTTACGCTATGGGGAAAACCTCTTTTCCACGAGATATTGAAGCAAAAAATTATCCTTAATTTTGAATTAATGTAAAACGCTGTGCAGCAGCATGCAGATATAGGCAGGACGGCTCGCGCGCCTATTGGCTGCCCTGCGGCAAACAGCAGCAGCCTATCGAGAGAGGTGCTGCGTGACATAATCCTATGGGGGCATTTCGCGCCCATTTCGTCACGTCCCGCTAGAAAAGGGCGCAATTTCGCCCTATAAATATAGCTCGATAAGGCTGGTACACTGGTTTTCATCGCCGAAGCGAACCAGAGCTGTGTATGCACGGCAAGATACGCAGTACTCGTTCCCTCTCTAGAGAGAACCGAGGTTACGTTAGTAACCGAGTACGTTCTCTTACGAGAGTATCTCTCGTACTGCGTAATATCTTACGCTATGGGGAACACAATGCAAAACGCCGTGCGTACTGGGATCCGACACCAAAGTCCCAAGGGCAGTAGCCCGGGGCTCATGTAGTGCATAATCACCATAGACTCACAGAGAGTCGGAGAAGAGAGGCTGCAAGCATCATTCCCCATGAAATAGCATCCTATAGGGGCTAGTTATGTTAATAGTGTTTCACACAGACAGGGTGAACGTGTTCAGCCTGAACTGGTTAAGATTACGGGTTATTCAACACCCATCGAGCCGTGTTATCGCTCAGTGAGCGATGCACAAGCAAAACTCAGCATCTGGGCCGGCACAGCGGGGCAGATAACACTGAATTCTATACCGACAGAATCTTGGCTTGTAAGGCGGGAACCTCTAGGTTATAAAACCTTATAAATGTAGACGGCGAGGCCCAGCCCGCAGCCGTACAGATATCTTGCAAGGTAACGCCACTATACCATGCCCACGACGAGGCCACGCCTCTCGTGGAGTGCGCTCTGACACCCAAAGGACACTGCAGGCCCTTAGAAGTGTAAGCGAGTGCTATGGCATCGACTATCCATCTGGATAGGCTCTGTTTTGATGCGGCCAGTCCCTTGGAACGTCCGCCAAACAAAACGAAGAGCTGCTCGGTCTGCCTGAAGGCAGACGAGCGGGACACATAAGCTCTCAGTGCCCTGACAGGGCAAAGGAGACTCGCATCCTCCTCCTCATCTTGAACCGAGAGAGCGCACAGGGAAATCACCTGGGCTCTGAACGGTGTGTTGAAGGATTTGGGCACGTACCCGTGCCTCGGTTTGAGTATGACTTTTGAGTCATTAGGCCCAAACTCCATACATGATGCGCTTACTGAAAGCGCTTGTAAGTCCCCTATGCGCTTCACTGAAGCGAGAGCCAAAAGAAACACCGTTTTGAAAGACAGATGCTTCATGTCTGACAAATGGATTGGCTCGAACGGGGCACCTTTCATGGCTTCCAAAACCGTAGAAAGGTCCCACACCGGGACTGAAGGAGGTCTAGGAGGGTTCAACCTCCGAGCTCCCTTGAGGAATCGCACGACTAGGTCGTTCTTCCCCAGTGACTGGCCAGACACAGGTTTTGTAAACGCTGCTATAGCCGCTACGTACACTTTGAGCGTGGATCGGGTTCTGCCCTTATCCAGCAGCTCTTGAAGGAAGGAAAGCACTTCCGTGACCCCGCAGTCTACGGGTGAAAAGCCCTGAGCTTGACACCAGGCAGAGAACACAGACCATTTCTAGGAGTAGAGCCGTCTAGTAGACGGGGCCCTTGCCTGCGTGATCGTGTTTAGCACTCCCTCCGGGAGGATAGCGGGTACCCGTTGATGGCCCATGCGTGCAGGGACCATAACTGGGGGCGAGGATGCCAAATCGAGCCCTTGGCCTGGGAGAGGAGGTCTCTCCTCAATGGTATTGGCCACGGGGCAGTGCTGGTCAGCTGCATCAGGACTGGAAACCAAGCCTGGTTTGTCCAGAGCGGAGCCACAAGCAGCACTGGGCATCCATTTTCCCTGATCCGTTCCAGCACTTGAGGCAGGAGCGAGATGGGGGGGAAAGCATAGAGGGGACAGCAGGGCCAAACGTAGGCCAGCGCGTCCTTGCTCTTGGAAAAATATTTCGGACAGTGAGCGTTCTCGTTGGACGCGAACAGGTCCACCTGCGCTCTGCCGAATGTCTCCCACAGCAGTTGGATCGTCTGCGGTTGCAGCGACCATTCCCCTGCTGGGACATTGTCTCTGGACAGCCTGTCTGGTCCCAGATTCAGGTGACCAGGCACGTGCGCTGCTCTCAGTGAAAGCAGGTTGTGCTGAGCCCAGACCAGGAGGCACTCCGTCAGCCTGTAAAGGTTTCGGGACTTGATGCCGCCCTGACGATTTATGTACGCCACCACTGACATGTTGTCCGAACGGACCAAGACGTGGTGAACCCTTATCTGGGGACAGAAGCGCCGCAGCGCGTTGTCGACTGCCATCATTTCCAGACAGTTTATATGTAGGAGCTTTTCCCGTTCTGACCACTGGCCAAAGAACGGTCTGCCCTCGAGCAGCGCTCCCCATCCCGAGGTGGAGGCGTCCGTGGACACCACCTTCACGCTCGAGGGAGTCCCCAGACTCACACCTGACTGGTACCAGTCGGTTTTCTTCCAAGGCTCCAAAGCTGAGACGCATTTCAGGCCAACCCGGAGGCGAAACAGACCAGGGGTCCACGCCCGGGGCGGAACCCGCGCTTTCAGCCATAGCTGCAGTGGGCGCATGCGAAGCAGCCCCAACTGGAGCACTGAAGCTGCTGAGGCCATGAGACCCAGCATTTTCTGAAACCTTTTGAGCTGGACAGTTGAGCCGCGGCGAAAAGATTTCGTGGCGCGCTGAATGTCCTGTGCGCGCTCTGGCGACAGATGCGCTGTCATAGATAGCGAGTTCAGCACTGTTCCCAGAAAAGATATTTTCTGGCTGGGAGACAGCGAGCTCTTCGCCCAATTGACAGTGAGACCCAGATTCTCGAGATGTTCGAGTAATGTGGCCCTGTGTTCTATGAGCTCTGATTGTGATCGAGCTAGAATCAGCCAATCGTCCAAGTAGTTCAAAATTCGCATGCCCTGAAGTCTCAGGGGTGCGAGAGCCGCGTCCATGCACTTCGTAAAAGTAGGGGGTGCCAGGGACAGGCCGAACGGCAGGACTTTGTATTGGTATGCCTGGCCCTCGAAGGCGAATCTCAAGAATTGCTTGTGACGTAACGCTATTTGTATTTGAAAATAAGCGTCCTTTAGATCTATCGACATGAACCAGTCTCCTTGGCGCGCTTGCGCGAGGATTTTCCTGGTTGTAATCATTCTGAACTGACGCTTCGTGAGCGTTCTGTTCAGCCGTCGCAGATCTAGAATGGGTCTGAGACCCCCGTCTTTTTTCGGTACCAGAAAATACCTGCTGGATAGACCCCCTTCGCTCTGAGCCTGAGATAAAGGTTCTATAGCCCCTTTGCTCAGTAGTTTCGCTATCTCGGCTCGAAGTAGGTGAGATACTTCATTTTTTACCGTCGTTTCGACTCGCGCCGCGCAACGGCGGGGGTGTCGAGCGAACTGCAGCGAATAGCCTCTTTTTATAGTGTTCAGCACCCATTCTGATACCCCGGGAAGCTTTGCCCACGCATCTGCATGAAAAGCTACAGGTAGAATGAAATCTGGGCTCTGGCCGTGATATAGCGGCGGCCGGAGAGCTCCGGTGTGCTGAGAAATAGACACTGTGTTTATAGTGTGCGAGGCGGGGGGTGCGCTGATCACAGCGGGCAGCCTGACCGCGCTCGGCTTCTCTCTGACGGGATGTGGAGAGAAGGTGAGCGGGGCGAGCCCCGTGGGGTTCGGCATGTCTGTGAGGGAATGTGGGCGCGGGATAGCGGGCACACTCGCTGCACTGAGAACACTGTCGGCTCGCGCCAACTGAAAATGTGTTGGTTTCGTTTTTACAGAAACCGTGGGACATGCTTCATGTAGTGTTTGTGGGCACTGTGTTGTGGGCACGTACACTACATTTATTGCACAATCGACATGAGTCGAATTTTTTTTATTTTTTTTTTTTTGCTAGCCTTGTATTGTGGCGGGCTGTGTCTGCGTGTGGGAATGGGCACTGAGACGTGGGCATTCTTACAACACTCATAACACCATCGGCCGTGGCCGGAATTCCAGAAAATACACTCTTTTTGGGATTTATCTGGGTCGCCTTAAAGCTGGCGTTTGTGTGCAGGCAAGCAGGCTGTGGTACCAGCTTGTTTACTGCAAAATACACTGGAACAGTCACATTGTTTGGAACTGAACGAGCGAGAAGTTTCGGTAGAGTCTGGCCGCGGCGAGACTTAAACACCGTGGGCCTTAGCTGACTGTATGTGTGTTGGTTTCTTTTACAGAAAACGTGGCACATGCAGTGTGTAGTGTTTGTGGGCACTGGGTTGTGGGCACATTCACTATAATTAATGCACAATTGACATGAGTCGAACTCATTTGTGCGAGCCCTGCACTTTGGCGGGCTGTGTTTGTGTGTAGAAATGAACACTGGGCTGTGGCATTTTTAATACACTCATAACACCATCGGCTGTGGCCGGAATACCAGAAAATACACTGCTTACATGATTTTTCTGGGTCGCCGTGGAAACGGCATTTGTGTGCAGGCAAGCGGGCCATGGTACCGGCTTGTTTACTGCAAAATACACTGGAACAGTCGCATTTTCTCGGAACTGAACGAGTGAAAAGTTTGGGTGTAAGTCTGGCTGCGGCGAGACTAAATTTTATCCGCTGCGAGAGCTGGGCTCGAACACGGGTCTCCTGTGCAAAGGCTTTGGGTTTCGCCACTGAGCAACAGGGGGAAACGACAAAAGCTTAAAATAGCCCGAGCGGATAAAGAGCGTCATCACAGTTTTGTGTGCGTCGGCGTTTGTTTGCAGGTGTGCGTGTAATACAACAAGCTCATTACTGCAATATTGACATTTTCAGCCGCTCAAACCAAGAGGAGCTGAGAAATGTTTGAGAAATGGAGATTGGCCCGGCCTCGGCGGGACTAAAAACACACTCTTTCCTCATTTCGCCGGTGACGCATGCCCACGGGGGGCGGGGTAGCTTTCTTATAACGTAAAGAAAGCTAGCCGCGGTTTTGAAGCTGGCCTTCTCTACAGATGCAGCTATCTCGTCGTCATTAATGGCGGAAGCGGCGGCGCGCGGCAGCCGTTGTCCGTCAGCGAGCGACTCGAGTGAAGCTGGTGAAGCTGGCGGGCGAACCGGCGAGCTATCACGGGCTGGAGAAAGCTCGGGGCTATTTCGTCGACCTCAATGGAGGAAGCGGCAGCAGACGGCGGCCGCTGTCCGTCGGTGAGGGACTCGAGCGATGCCGGCGAACCGGCGAGCTTTGGCGGGCAGGAGAAGGCTCGGGAGCGCGCTGAGCACGGCGCTTTTTACGGTGCGGCGCTACAGCGGGCTGAAGTGCAGGCTCTGAGAAGGATGCCAGGCGAGTCCTCAGAGTCACCCTAGGCAGCAGCTCACAGTGAGGGCATCCGCCGTCGACGAGAGCGAGAGCCGCATGATCCTCACCCAGGCAGGAAACGCAGATAACATGACGGTCCCCGTCGCTGAGTGTGGCTCGGCACGAGCCGCAGGATCTTTGCATCTTGAAAAAGACGCAGCTCTTTTAGCAGAGAGAGACAGACAGTGAAAAAATGTGTGTCTCAGCGGCGAACACACACACACACAGTTTGAAAAGGATATAACGCCGGAAAGCGTAGCAGGTACGGCGGCTAAAGGCGGCGATGCCAGCGACTTCAGACTCAATGGCTCGTCCCGCTGTGTGCTTTTTCTCAGATGGCGTGGCTTCTCACTCCGGATCCAGCGATGCGTGATGCTTCGCTGAAGAGATGAAAATCAGTGTACCAGCCTTATCGAGCTATATTTATAGGGCGAAATTGCGCCCTTTTCTGGCGGGACGTGACGAAATGGGCGCGAAATGCCCCCATAGGATTATGTCACGCAGCACCTCTCTCGATAGGCTGCTGCTGTTTGAGGCAGGGCAGCCAATAGGCGCACGAGCCGTCCTGCCTATATCTGCATGCTGTTGCACAGTGTTTTACATTAATTCAAAACTAAGGATAATTTTTTGCTTCAATATCTCGTGGAAAAGAGGTTTTCCCCATAGCGTAAGATATTACGCAGTACGAGAGATACTCTCGTAAGAGAACCATCCATCCATCTATTCATCATCCTAGTGAACACCATCCGCTTTTAGCTAATGCTTTTAGCTAGTGAACACCATCCGCTTTCAACAAGTCAACACTTTAAGCTAGTGAACACTAAACATCACATCAGGTCATTCGAATTTTATACTGCAACTTCGTAACAATAGCTATGAAGAAACGGCAAGTCATTTAAAATGATTAAGTGTGCATTATTTCAGAGAAATCATTTGTTAAAGAAGTCCCTAAATGGTGAAGGTAATTCTCTGAGGTCATTTTTGGATTCGTACACCAGACTCAGAGCCAAGGTCCGTATTAGCGTTCGGGAGTTCACGGCTAAATTTACAGCTCTGCTACTCAGCCGGCTGTTAATTTTCCTCATTTTAAATTTCCATTTAGGTGAGCTGGAAATGGGAATGATTGCCCCTGTCGCTACCTTCAGATCTGAGAATTAGAGAAGAAATGACTGAACGGGGCCATGTGAGATCACATTCGGCACGTAAATGACAGTCTGAACGTTAGCTTGAATGATTAGGTGACAAAAGCCGGACGAGAGTCCGGGCTCAGTGACAGATGCAGATGTCGGAAATTACCTCAAGATGAACCAATCCCTCCGTATTCCCCCACCTCTTATTCCCTTTCAAGGTTATGGTACCTCAGCTTCAGATTGGTATGTGAGAGCTTGGTGTGTTGACATCCACATCTCCTTTGCTTCTCTCATCAGAAAGCATTCTCTGTGTACTGTAAGCTATTTTGTTTGCTCTAGGGGGATTGTAAACAAAGCTTTACTGTATACCCACTATGTATGGATGCTGGGATATTGTAGGAATCCTATTGATTGAATGATATTCATGAGTTACCTGCTTCCCGCTTGAGCTTGCTATGCGGTCTTACATTTCTGCAATATTCAATGGACAAATGAATAATGATCGAATGCCAGAGATCCAGCAAGGATTTATCACACAAATGAGGCCTATTATAGATTCTAGTCATGCGGCTAACACTTGTTAGAGGGGCGAGGCAGATTTGCTGAGCGCATATTTCCTTCCTAATACTTTTCATATTATATGCTATTTGCATCTGAAAAACAGGAAGACATTTTTCAATTTCACTAAAATGTCTGTTCAAGTTCTGTTAATAGAAAAGGTATATTGTTTGACGTAATAAAGTGGATTCATTTTAAACATATCAAATTCGCCTCTCTCACTTTCAGTTTTTCTCTCTCTGAGAGAAACTACATCAACTTCAGCGGCTCATCTCTTGACCTTGGCTGTCAGAGCAGTGAATGGTCAGGCTGTTATATTTGATATTTGTTATATTCTAATCTAAATGATGTGAGCCAGGATTTTTCTCAGTTTTATCCCAGGCTGAGAGTAATACAGGGCTCTTCTCCTGTGCCTTCTCCAACACAAATAAAGTGCTTGTAAAGAGCCAAATCACAAACACTTTGCATCCTCAATGAATGCTTGATTACCATGAATCTGCACATAAAGTGTGCTGTAACATGCTTAAAAGTCACTTATTGTGAAGAACACTACTGCTAATGACTTGCAATATGAACACAGTGTTAATTTCATAATAATTAACATTGTACTGATGTGAATTACTTATTTGTGTGGTTTGATTGGTTTTGATTGATTCAATGGTTCAGAATAGTAGGCCTACACTGTGCTACAAGAAATTTGGTTGATCATAATGAAATGATCTTTTAAGGTAGTATTTTAATTCCCAGCACTAGATAATTCATTAAATTAGTTACCTTTGGCCTGCTGTAGAGGAAAAGCAAACATAATCAAGTTCCCTCTTCTGCTTTGAGTGAAATGGCACTTTTTTTCTGCTTTCAGAATGACATTATTATGTGATTATATAATTATACAGTTGTCTTTTTAAGGTCAGTCCAATTACATTATAGGAAAACAAGATATGTGATGCATTGTAATGACTGCTTCCAACAACTACTGGAGCTACAATACATGGTCAAAAACTGGCAAATTCACACAACGAAGATGCAAGTTATGCAATGCTCTCATAAAACAAGCGCGTAGCTGTCTCATAAGTAAAATTATGTTCTTTAAACAGCTGTGCTTTCAGACTTCTTGCCTTTATGAGAAAGTCTAATTAAAGTCTCCAGGTTTTGAGAGGAAAATCGTAAGTCATATTTTGAGCCAAATTTCAGACGTTTTTAATGAAAAAATTATTCGTCATTCTGTTATAAGTAATGAGGGAAGCACGTAAAATGGGATTTGAATACATCAAAAAGGTATTGCAAACATTTTTCAGTAAAGTGAAGCAAAAGATGTCAACATTGAAACAGTTGATTTAGATACAGAGCCTTTCGTTACAAGACTTTTGCCATATTTCAACATAAACTCATGAGTATTCGTAAGTATTTTATGTCAAATGCAGTTTTAGCGCACGCTCATTTACTGACATTTGCATAGACACTAAAACATATTTTTTCCTTACGTACACAAAATTGCATTTTGTTTAAAGGGATAGTTCACCCAAAAATGTAAAGTTATTTACTCACCCTCAAGTTGTTCCAAACCTGTATGAGTTTCTCTGTATGAGTTAACCAGACAGTTGACTTCCATTATAGGAAAAAAAAAAAATACCATGGAAGTCAATGGCTGCCGTCGACTGTCTGGTGTAGGGTCTGGACCATTCAGACACACACTAATTATTCATATTCACTATATTTAATCAATATAAAGGTCTATGAAACTCCCCCCCAAAACTAACCTCACAAATGAAGTTACTTTGTCAGCCGGGTGTCCGGTTACACAACACTTTAAGACTGATAACAGACTTTTACGACCTCAAAGGAATGTGGCCACATGCGCCACATGCTCAAGAGAGAGAGACAATCTTTAATTAAATAAACTTTTTATTACTCTGTTCTATGAAGGAACATGCCTCACAGAAACCGTGATGATTTACTGTCTCGTGTACTATTAGGTATAACAACATGGTATGTTTGATTGGGGTGTATGTGGTTGCACAACCACCCAACGGTCAATATAACTTCACCTGTATCATTCTTCCTACCTAATTAATCCTCATTTAATGACACATACTTTGATGTACATCACCTTCTCTTAGAATGCAGTTTGAATTTGTTATGTCTATTTGAGCTTGAATGAACAGTCTAAGCACGCTGGGGACAAAGACCATAAATCAACTAAGAGCCGCTTCCCCTCTTGGACATGTCACCTTACTCATAGGTCCATTCAAACCTTAGGGGTGGTTCTTTTTCAGACTATATCAGAGACAGGCAATAGTGACCGCCCTCTCTTGGTTTTCCATCCTGCCGCAAACACGGTCTCGGGTGATACGGGGAAAAAAAACCCTCCCCCTCCACCCTCCATGGGGGCCAAGAGGCCTTCCAGCAGGCCTGGATCCCAACCAGATCCGGCCTCATGGAAAAGAGAGGAGACTCTCTCACAAAGAACCAAAGACAATCTCAGGAGTTTTGGAACAAAGACTCCAACCAACAACGACTCCAATCACCCATCCTTCCGACTTCCTCACTTCTCCTGGGTACTCGGCGTGGCCTCAACAGAGTCCCAGGCCTTGACCAAACCAATCATGCGTTCCTGGAGAAAGAGAACGCTCAACCAACTTCCACTTGACACTGCCGGAACCATCAACAACTTCAATTTTCAACAACTTCAAGAATTGTTCCCATTACAAATGCAAGTATTCAATTCAATGAAATGTGAAAATGAAATTCTGATTGTTCTTCTCATAGACCCTCTTCCGGTTTCCAATTTCATCCTATCACTAACCTATTTATGTATTCATGTGTGTATGTTGTTTAGTTTATTTATATTCATATAAATATCTATATTTAGTTAATAAAACTTGTACATAATATGTATTTGGTTCTGATTTGTTTGCAATACATTGTCACTTTATGATCACGGTTTTTGCTACTGGCTCAACGTGCGGTATATGCGAAGAAATAATTATTCTTCTGTGGCCATGGAAGATACCCTTTTCTTAGAATAAATTAATAATCAAAAGAGTTCGTTGGACGAACTGATTAATTGATTGTAATATTAATTCAGCCACATCAAGTTAATCCAATTAACTGACCCAAATATTTATAATTAATAATAACAAGATATTATTGATTATTAATATTTCCAAAAAGCTGAGTTCCTTACATTATGGTGGAGAATGCAGGCATCGTATTAAACATTGTATGCAAGCAGACAGTAATCAATCATATGTTGTCCCATAAGTTGTTATTAACATCTCATACACACGCACAAGTATCTGAAATCAGCAAAACTATAGCCTGAATATGCCTTCCTACGAATGGCAGAAAGTTTCTCAAATGCTATAATGCATATTTAAATCGTACGATAAGAAACTCCTGATATTAGAAATCCTAATTTCAGATAGAAGTCGAGCGTACGTTAAACCTTCTCTGACGGAGAAATCTCAGATTAGCCGCGCGTATAAATGGTACCAGAACAAATTAATCTGATTATGGACGAAGAAAACTCCATTCTCAGCATTTTGAAGGTGATCTGAGCGATGCTCCTCAGTCACCAATCAAGGCCTTGTTGTTCGTTACTTAATTGTATTCATATTAAACCGCCGAAGCGCTCATATGAAACAATCGCGTCAAATTAGTGGTATAAATTCTAGCCTAGCTAACTAGTAGGCTAATTTGCCATTGTCTGGGAAAGAACGGTGCTGTTTGATTTGTGAAAGAGTCACTCACATGCAACGTCATGTGCCTAAGCGAGAGACTCAGTGCAAACTTTCAGCACAGCTCGTCCGCTGCTCCGGCCGATCCGTGTTGTTGGTTGGCATTGCGTCCGGAACGCGAGCAGGCGTTCCTATCTAGTTTTTCTGACAACAGCACCAATCTCACAGACCCTCGTGTAAACAAGCGACGGTTGTAGCCAATAGCTCCCTCAATCCTAACTTACACGCATAATTTACAAGTAAAACCCTCTACCTCGAGTGATAGTTTTAGCACCGCCTAAAAACCTTAGACACTTTAGAGCGTAAAGTGTAACCTTAAACCAAAGACTATAGATTTTGCGTGATTTGAACTGAGTGATTTGAACACGAGTAATGAGAGTCAAAGCTCTTCGAGGCTTTGAATCAAAGGAGTCAACTGCGTCACAAATGATTCTTTGTTTGAAGCGCCCTCGCTGGCGACCCCTGCTGGTCAAAACAGTGGAAGTGTAGCGGAAACTCAAATCAAAGGAACACCTTTTACAAACCAATCGCAAAGGTTTTATCAAAAGGTGTAATCAGGTAATGGCAATCCGCGAGCTACCTAATATCGTTTAATATGACGTGTCTTTCAAGGCACAATATCCTAGTAAACTGTAGGGCTCGTTTTATGAAAGCTTGACTTGAAAGTCAATCAGACCCTTTATCAAATGCGTCATTAAATGTGTACAAATCTATAAAGTGATACAAGATCACATAGAGACCAGATACACACTGGTTCACGAACCGATGAAATTTAAAACAATTTCGAAACAGCTATGACGCGTAACGAAGCCCAGTTTAATAAAATCACGTGACCTTAGCAGTGATACAAACTCCGAATGATTTTAGACGAATGATTCACCCTGGTGTCAGAGCTTCACGAAGCACGTCTCATAAGAGGGTTAAACCACTCTCTTCTCTCTGTCTTTCTCTTGCTCGACCCCCTCCTTTTTGGTTTCACTTTCAATTGAAACCCAGATACTTTGGGTTTTTATTTGTTTCTTTTATTTTGATTTAAGTCTACCCCTATTTTATTTTGTGTATTTACACCTGTTGAGCCTGAATAGTCCTATTCAGTTAAGTTGAATTTAATTAAATTGGGAATTTAATTAAATCAATTTGCTTATTCAAGTTCCCCTCTAGTTACCAGAGCTATGAGAACACTCAATGTTTAATTTTTATTTTTTGATTTTATTTCAATTTATTTATTTACTTTTGTTTCAGCCTGAATTCTTATATTCAGCTAAATAAAGCTTAACTAAATTTGAAATTTAATTAAATTACTTGATATCCTTCCCTTTCCCTTTTAGTTTTCTTAGAGCTATAAGGACGTTCTTACTTTACCTTTACTTTATTTTAGATCACTAGTCACTATCCTCATCTTCTCTCTCTCTTTAGGATTACAATATCTAGCCACTGTTGTTTCCTTAGCGAGTTACACAGGTCATTAATATCCTACTTCCTGTCTGTGTTTACCCATCCTCACTCCTTAGCACCAAGCTAAGTACATGAAGTACGGCTAAACACAAACGCACAGTAGGCCCCAGACAGAACTGGAAACACTTCCCGTTGCTTCTTCTTCTTCTTTTGGACCTTGAGATGTTTGATGTGTCCCTGCTAGCTTAGTCTAACAGCAGCATAACCCATAAGTGACTCCTGTTTACCTATGTCTCCTAGCTAAACCTAAATAGGTAAAACACTCCTTTCTTCCTCTTCTTTTCTGGTTTCATCCTATTGTTGTATTTTGGTTTTGCTCTATCTGTTACTCTCGTAGCACAACATGTGAGAAGAACCATCAGCATTTTTGAGTAATAGGTTATGACATGTAAGAACCCAGTCATCAGTCGATGCTGCTTAAAGCACGTCAAAGATACTCAAATTTTTTTTTTTTGTTGTGTGTGCTCCCCAACACTAAATTTTAGCTGCTCCACATAGCCGTTCTCCCACACAGATAGCTCACCACCTCTGTAGAAACTTGCATTTGCCTTTGCCATTTCTCTCTTGTGTTCCCACAAGTGTGCCAGTAGGCCTCAGACACCCAGCCCTGCCACCAGGACCACCTGGAGACCCGGCAGAGCAGTGTCATGGACATCCTTTAGCCGGAAGCAGGCAACGACCTACCATGGCAGAGAAAGGAACCGTTAGACGACAACGAAAGTGGACATCTGACACCCAGCCTGAGCCACCAAGAGCTGACCAGCCTCATCTTCTCCTTGGCCACACTCCCACAGGCCTCAAACAGGAGGTAAATGAACTAACACTGCCAGCCACAGAATTCCACAGAGAACGAACCTTGCTCAGCGGTAGAAGACACAGGACAGAGGCAAAGACCATGACAGAGCGGAGCAACTGAAAGAGATCCCCAGTCTTCAGGCGGCTGACAGCTACTGAGCACCTGCCAACAACCGGGTAAAGAACTGTTTCACTTAAAGAACTTAAAACTGGTTGAACTTAAAGAGAGATGCTAAAGCCATCCACATGCAGCTGAAGTCCGAACACTGACTTAGCGATGCTGTAACATTATGGACAAACTCCATGTGGTCCAAAGAGAACTGCAACAGTCCAACCAACTGCAAATGGACCCCACAAGAAAGATGTACCCTGCTGAACTTCACATTAGCAGCGTAAGCTTCCCCAGCCCTGCACAAAGGGGGGAGGAGCCAAAGCCCTCGGCTTAACACTTCACCAGCCAGTGTCCTGAGAGCCCCTGCAGCTGCAGGAGGAAAAGTCTCCAACCGGTGTGGCACACCGAGACAGACTCCATCTGATCTGGACACATCCAGCCCAGCTGGGCCCCGCCCAGACACCAAGCAGGACAGACCTAGAAGGGCCTGTGCTACCACCACCGACTCCGAACGAGTTTTCTGTGGAACTTACAACGAACCTGTGACGGAGGAGGACACCAGCTTCAAGAAACTTTTCCTCCAAAACCAGTTAGTCACCATATTTTCACCTGCCCCCACGCAATGCCCACTCAACGATGCGTGACCTGATGCAGAAGGCCTCTAACACAGAAGGCCTCCCCAAAAAGGGTTCCTAAGACCCCATTGATTCTGAACTGCAAAACCAGAAGGCACACAGCATGAACACAATGCAAGACTCTGCTAAAAAGTCCCTGGTCAGCATAGGACATAAAACTTTTAAAGTAGATGAAAATGTGTGCTCAAAGAGCAGCAAGACTCTGCATTAGTAAAAGTAGAATTTTACGGATATAAAGAAAATCTTGAATGGACGTGTAAGCCTCACCTGCCAACAGACTATGCACGAATCTTTTGACACAAACATTTGCTACATGCTGGTTGAATTGGCACTGCTACACATTAGTTTCCATGACAATGAAGGGTTACAGGAAACACTAGCTCCAAATAGGGCATACGTCACCTTGATGCCAGAGTGTAGGAAAACCACCTGAGCTTTAAACTACTGTTAACCTACAGGCGTGCATTTGACCATTGCGGTCCGACTGGAACACAACATGCGATACGCATTTTGATCACTGGTTGCTGGCTTGTCTAAATGCAGATAAAACGATAGCGGGAATTGACATCTCTACTGTAAGTGAAAGAGTCTTAGATTTCCAACTGGTATCAGTAAGTTCAGCATTAAAGCGTAAGTCTGTTTGACAAAGGAATCTCATCTCAGCAGCTTGTAAACTGTACCGATATCTATCCTGCTTTGGTTAAATAAATCCAAATTGCAGTATTGCTAAACCTGTTTCTGACAAAGAAAGCTCAGGACAGTGTTATATATAAGTAGACCTGGGTGATGCCCCCCTTTCTACAATGTAAAGGCCTTACAAATTATTGTTAGATTGATGTAATTCACCTAAATTTTAGCTGCATCTACAAGCAGAGAGCTACCTAGCGATCAAAACTGTTCACTCGCTGAAAAGTCAGCATTTATGCATGAGAGGGACGTAACTATATAGGCTTAGACAAGCTTTGACTTACAGCAAATCTATTTCCTTATTCTGTAAACAAATAGAATAAGTTGTGTAAAGTAAAGAGAAGAGTTCCATGAGTAAAATTAGCAGATGCCAAAACACATGTGCATTTCACTGAATGTAACATCAAGTTCTTGAAAGACTTAAAGTATAGGCGCCCCCTTTTAACCCGTGTAAACATGCATAACTCGGTAAAATGTGTAGACATTGTCATGATTCTGCCCTCGTGTCCTTGATTTTCTCTAGTCTTGGGGCAGGATCATGACAGAATCATGTTTTGTGTGCAAGCACATGGTCTTGTGTTTTGAGCCATGTGCTTGTGTTGTCTCGTTACGTTACCTTGTTATCCTCGTCTCGTCATTATTGTCTAGTCAGTTTCACCTGTCCTTGTCATTAGTGTCTCCCTATTTAATCCCCTTGTGTTTGCTGTCCTGTGTCGGTACATTGTCTAACTTTGCGTGTATATCCCTGTGAGTATTTCACCTGAAGACCTGTTCTATTAATTGTGAGTTTGCTTCTTGTCAAGTCAGTATTTTGTTTGTCATCGTGTCTTAGTTTCGTTGTGCTCTGGGCCAGTCCTGTTTTGCCCCCTCGTGGGTTTTTGTTTTCTGTTTTGTGCCTCAATAAATCCCTGTTTGTCTGCATATCGTCTGCATTTGGGTTCGTTCCTCCAACTTCATGACAGACATTCTTCAGGTACTGTTGAATTGTTCTGACATGCTCTGGTTCCCATGACAACAACTGGTCACAGGAAGTGCTAACTTGTGATGTCACTTTGTAAACAAACCAGCCTAGGTAGGCTAAGCTAACCTAACCTAGCGTTCATCCAGCTTAGGCTAAGCTAAATAATAACTTCTACAGTTAGTAGTTAGCATCATTCACTTGAAGCCTTAATTACAGCTTTTGTTTACACAGTGCAAAGTGTTCTAGAATACTTTCTTTAACCCCAGTTAGGGTTTCTAATTCTTCACTTTCCATACTTTCAATTCTTCTCAGCTAAATTTCACCTTCACTAGTTAGGCATAGTCCTGGCTGAGCGCTGTAGGCTAAATTTGCAGATGCCCTGTCAATTAAACTTAAGTTTAACTACATGTAAACTGTGTAGCTAGAGAATAATTCATATAGTAATGAGAATTTCTATCAGCATGTTGACTAAACCTTTGGAGGGACACACACAGTGTGGTCTTGAACACGCAACCGCTGTAACCCACTACGGAGTTTTGGCCCAGGCAAATCCAAAGTTTAGTCACTAGTGCTACTGATTATTCTCACATTCAGATCATTACCGCTGTTTTGATTACTTACTTTATTCATTTATTTTTTATTTCCACTTTGATAATAATAGCAGTCAGCTATTCCCTTGTCTATTCGGTCATCTATATGATTTAATTCCATTTCCTCTCTTGTTCGAATGTGGTTCTATTTCCCATTGGGCCCAGAAAGGAAATAGAGACACCTTTATTTGTGATTGTGTTTATTTTCAACAAGTGCACTCATTTTTGTGACCCTGCAACACAAGTAATTTCAACAATTACTAGGGCATAACTATAGTCCTGAGGATTGATAATAAGCATAATTTGAATAGGAAAGCTGTCCCTTTTCCTCCTATCCTTCACTTCGTCAAGCCGTAGTGAACCAACATTTAAGTCCAGAGAAATAATTTAGTCATAAGAACCATCTTAAGTCATTTATTTCATCTCTTCAAGTCTTAGCCTCCTAACATCCACAGCTAAGATGATAAAGATACAAGAGACACATCACTAGCTAGATACACATGAAACACCTAACTTTATGCTACATATCTAGCGAACCCATTAAACAGTGGTCCTGAACTTTTAGGGTCATGTATTAGTCTCTCACCACAAGTGTGCCAAAATGTCACAGAGCCTCTGCTTAACCTGACCCCAACCTTCCAGCTTACCAAAGACTATGACAAACCAATGGACACTATGAGAAACCACCTCTAACCCCTCCAACCACCCACGAATGCCGTCTGCACCCACCGACAACCGGTGCCCCAGACAACTGAAATCAACAAGCACACGCTGCGTTCACAGGACAACACTCTGTGTTATGCACCTGATGACATCCCTGCGCCAAAGCTTATGGTGCCACTGTGCAAAAGGGGGGGTCATGCCAGTGTATGCCCATCACGCACCATGTGCTGCACACCGCAGCACCAGAACACCGAAGCAAGTGGCATTCCGGCGTCCTCGAAGCGGAAAGACTGTCCTAGCCAACAAAGGACGACAGTCGCTGAGATCTTTCCTCCCTGTCTCTCTCCCTCCCACACTTTGTCTGTTCCAGGATGCTGCTGTGGTTAGTCTTCCTGTGCCTCCAGCCAACCAGAGGACAGCCGCAGTCGGTCATCTCACCAGGTCCGGTATCAGGCAGCGTCCCGAAGGAACAACCGGGACTTCTTATCACCAACTGCAGGACCCACACCCAGAGAGTGTATGTTCGACTCCACTCCCTCGCCCACGCTGAGGCCAATGTCGAACACATGCTCAACCAACTTGAAAAAAAAAAAAACTGTCACATAAGCAGAGCTAGATGGACACAACCGCCGCTGCCGTCGGAACTCTGTTAACATTGGCATGTCCAGTGTCAACGCACTGAACCTAGCCACCGTGAGACAACGTGTGGCTGAAATTCAAACTGAAATCCCACAGCTAAAAGGGCAACTCACAACACAGAGTGCCTCCCTGCCGTCCATCGGCAAGACATCGAAGAGAACTGTGGTAATTCTCAACACCCACAGCGTTCGGCTGAAACAGACAGTGAACTCCATGAAACAGCTGTTTACTGTCTTCCAGAATGACTTTACTCAAACTCAGCTGGTCTGCAGCCTCTGATCCAAGACACACGCTGCCCTGCTGAGGCCAAACCTGAATCAAAGCGGGAAACCTCATCCTTCTTCAAGAACCACAATTTCACCCTAACTCCAGAATGACAGGTGATACCCAGTCAAGGCACCTTCTGCCCCAACACCTGCTGCAGAGACCTGTACTGGGCTACTGTCCACATCAACCGCCGTGGAACGACCACCGCTCCAGAAGACGTGAGCAACCAGAGGCCACCATGGCCTTCCAGCCTTCTATGACAAAGGTGTGTCTGATCTCTCGGCACTTTCAACTTCGATCATGGTTGTCCTTGAGGGGGACAACAATGGTCGAAAAGGGGGGATGTAGGGTCTGGACCATTCAGACACACACTAATTATTCATATTCACTATATTTAATCAATATAAAGGTCTATGAAACTCCCCCCCAAAACTAACCTCACAAATGAAGTTACTTTGTCAGCCGGGTGTCCGGTTACACAACACTTTAAGACTGATAACAGACTTTTACGACCTCAAAGGAATGTGGCCACATGCGCCACATGCTCAAGAGAGAGAGACAATCTTTAATTAAATAAACTTTTTATTACTCTGTTCTATGAAGGAACATGCCTCACAGAAACCGTGATGATTTACTGTCTCGTGTACTATTAGGTATAACAACATGGTATGTTTGATTGGGGTGTATGTGGTTGCACAACCACCCAACGGTCAATATAACTTCACCTGTATCATTCTTCCTACCTAATTAATCCTCATTTAATGACACATACTTTGATGTACATCACCTTCTCTTAGAATGCAGTTTGAATTTGTTATGTCTATTTGAGCTTGAATGAACAGTCTAAGCACGCTGGGGACAAAGACCATAAATCAACTAAGAGCCGCTTCCCCTCTTGGACATGTCACCTTACTCATAGGTCCATTCAAACCTTAGGGGTGGTTCTTTTTCAGACTATATCAGAGACAGGCAATAGTGACCGCCCTCTCTTGGTTTTCCATCCTGCCGCAAACACGGTCTCGGGTGATACGGGGAAAAAAAACCCTCCCCCTCCACCCTCCATGGGGGCCAAGAGGCCTTCCAGCAGGCCTGGATCCCAACCAGATCCGGCCTCATGGAAAAGAGAGGAGACTCTCTCACAAAGAACCAAAGACAATCTCAGGAGTTTTGGAACAAAGACTCCAACCAACAACGACTCCAATCACCCATCCTTCCGACTTCCTCACTTCTCCTGGGTACTCGGCGTGGCCTCAACAGAGTCCCAGGCCTTGACCAAACCAATCATGCGTTCCTGGAGAAAGAGAACGCTCAACCAACTTCCACTTGACACTGCCGGAACCATCAACAACTTCAATTTTCAACAACTTCAAGAATTGTTCCCATTACAAATGCAAGTATTCAATTCAATGAAATGTGAAAATGAAATTCTGATTGTTCTTCTCATAGACCCTCTTCCGGTTTCCAATTTCATCCTATCACTAACCTATTTATGTATTCATGTGTGTATGTTGTTTAGTTTATTTATATTCATATAAATATCTATATTTAGTTAATAAAACTTGTACATAATATGTATTTGGTTCTGATTTGTTTGCAATACATTGTCACTTTATGATCACGTTTTTTGCTACTGGCTCAACGTGCGGTATATGCGAAGAAATAATTATTCTTCTGTGGCCATGGAAGATACCCTTTTCTTAGAATAAATTAATAATCAAAAGAGTTCGTTGGACGAACTGATTAATTGATTGTAATATTAATTCAGCCACATCAAGTTAATCCAATTAACTGACCCAAATATTTATAATTAATAATAACAAGATATTATTGATTATTAATATTTCCAAAAAGCTGAGTTCCTTACACTGGTTACCGATATTCTTAAAAATATCTTCTTCTGTGATGTCATGAATTTCAATTTTAGGGTGAACTATCCCTTTAAGTTTGAATAGTCAGCTTTAACTTAAGCATGTTTACCCATTTATCAGCACTGTCAATCTGTTTTAAACAATTGTCTTGTTACAACTAGCGAAGTTATTGTAAATAGCAAAGCTATTTCATTGAAAAAGTAGTTATTTACAAGTCATGTGTCTGGTATTTTCTGTCACTGTTTAGAATGAGAACTGTAGTACAAATGTAAATGAATCACTCCTTTGAATTGGTTCTTTTTTATTGAATTAGTAAAACAGTCTGATTTGGTTTAGATTAACAGGTTCAGTTGCAATCACGCAAAATTGTAATTTATTTTAGTAATCAATTAGCATATCTTTATTTTATTCTTAATATTCTCTGAAAGCTATGACAAATTCTAAAATCAGGGCACCGAAAGGGCTCTTATGCACACACCACAGAGAAGGAAACTTGCTTTAGCAAAAAATCCAATATTTATGTTGACATACGTAATATGCCACTGAATCTATAATTCCCTGCAATTTATACAAAATGTAACCACAATGAAATTAAATACAGTAAAAACATACTATAAAAGCAGTTACTTTTTTTATCTAGACTGAATCAAAATAAGGCAATTCTGAAAAATATATATCCACCTGATACCTTTGAGGGTTTATATGCACATTCATGTCAGTGCTTGTGATTCATCACTTCGAGATATCCCTGGAATCCTTCATTCTGGTTGCAGCATCACTTTAGAATGCCTGTTACATTTTTATAGCCTCCTGTTTCCATGTACTTTACATAAAATAATAACACACGTGACCTCGGCTGAACACTTCACTCTCTTGCTGCGTGTGAAGGGTCATTTATGCTCATTAGTTCAGAACAGAACTCATGGATCACAGTAGTGCTTTGCATGTATCCTCATTTGAGGGACCAAAGATCTGCCACATGAAAAAAAAAAATCACTTTGAACATGCAGATAAGGTTGTGTTTATCCTTTATTAAACTTTTTTTTTCAGTCTTATCTTTAAAGGCCTCCTGGATAACCGAGAGACTCAGAAAGTGGCTGTAGAGTGATGTGTTGCCTTTCAAAATGTGCTTGTTACCAGACCAGTTTGAATTCTATGAGGCGGTTATATACGAGTCAATGGCTGTTTGTCTCTGAACAATATAATTGACATTCTGAATGGCTAATGATACTATATTAGTTGCAGATTGCACTCACATTCCGTCTGTCATGAAGGAATCTATTATAATAGTATTAGTGTAGTAAAGTAGTCTGCCTCAGTGAAAAAATACTCTGGGTAGCCTGTTTATAAGAAATCAACTTGGCAGTGACAAGCAGAGATTTCTTTCTCCTTCCACTCAGTGGATTGAAGCGGTTTGAAAAATAGCTTCGCTCTCAGAGATATCTATGCCGCAGTCTTAGCTATCAAATTTGTTAGCTCTCGTTTTGGCATACATCCTAATTCGATTTCAGTTTTCAGGATATGAATCAGCTCATCGTTTTTCCTTCATTTCTAATTAAATAATCTACAATGGATAGTTCACCTACAAATTAGAGATTCTGTCATCATTTCCTCGCCCCCATGCTATTCAAACCCGTATGCTTTCCTTTCTGCTATTGAAGATGTTAAGCAAGATGTTCACGCTGCTCTTTTTCATATAGTAAATGTTGACCAGAAAAAAGTTGTCTTTTTTCAATGCTCTGTATTGTGGATATATTTTGTCTTAATATGTGCATATTCTTGATGGACTTCAAACCAGGGGCCTTATTAATAAAGCATGCGTACGCACAGATTTGATCTTACTGTGTTCGTATAAAACCCATGTCAATGTTCATATTTATCTGACATGGAAAAGTGCTTAGCACCACGTTCTATTTTGAGGAGGTGTACTCACTTTTCCTTGTGGCAGAGAGTCAGAGTCCGGCAGGTATTTGGAAATCTAAGCAATTCTTGCCACTTGCCATTCTCAAGTAAAGGATGTGGACGTTAACTGCTGCTCTTTTATATGTTAATGATGTAATTTAGGGGGCGTTTTCAAGTCGGAGATTTGAAACCATTCAGCTGCGCACATTTTTAGCGATTCACAAATCACTGGAAGAGAGGCGTACACACGTTTTATGTTTATTTTTTGCATACGTTCTTTCGCTTAATCACATATGCACATTTGAGATCAAATGTAGGATGGTTTGTATGCAACATTTTATAAATGAGGCCCCTGGTGTAACATGTGTTTGACATTCCATGTTTAAAGGTGACCTATTATATATTATATACTTAATTACTTTTACATTGTTGTTTGAACATGAATGCGTGTCGGCAGTGTGTACACAACCACCCTACAATGTAAAAATCCCACCCACTCCTCTATTTTTTAATCCCCATGAATCATAAGCCGTGTCTCAGACAGAGCCGGACAGTAACGGAGTACATTTACTTGAGTACAGTACTTGAGTACAATTTTGAGGGATCTGTACTTTACTCGAGTATAATTTTTGGGGATTACTCATGACTTTACTCAAGTACATTTGAGAGGCAAATATTGTACTCTTTACTCCACTACATTTCTATCCATAACCGTGAGTACCCGTTACTTCTAAAAAAAAAAAAAAAAAAAGGAAAAAAAAAATCGCGGAAACCCTCAATTTGTTGTTTCCCTCTCAAACGTGATTGGATTGTGCAGGCGCCACTGATTGGGACAGCCTATCAGCAAATCACCTTCACCTTCAGCTCTGAACTGACGCCAAAGTAAACTCCATGGTCAGATTTATGTGGGTTCAAATGTGGGTGCAAAAAATCCATTAAAACTCTAGCAGAGGTTTGTCAGAGCGTTGCCATTGTGCATTGCCTTGTGGGCAAGTGAGAAATGTTAAATAAAGCAACATGGTAAAAAGATGAAAATGACTTGAATTAACTTTCAATTCCTTTTAGATTATCAAAGGTATTAACATTAACATTTTTCATAACTCCATGTAGGACGTTTCTGTACATAAATGTAAGCACGGTTCGCGTACCTTCCCGAAGTGATAAAATAAAATTCTGTATCAAATTTATAGGCAAAGACAAGTAGTTTTAGGCATGGTTTGTACGGGAATTACAAACCTGCACACATATATTCGAACACACATAACTATAGAATCAATTCTTAATGCGCATGTGAACGTCATCAGCGTTTATCACAGGTTCAGTTTAAAGTCTGTTTAGAGAGAACGGTGTCATCTTAGTGGCCCCTAATTTAATAACAAATGATCATTTCGACGGAAGTGAATCAATCAAAACTAACTTTAGCTGGAAAATAACATTATTCAAGAACCGCTATAAAACCAAACCAATCTCTGTTACCTTAAATTATATGTTTATCTCTGAAAAGCCGCTTTGAAACAATCTACATTGTTAAAATTCGCTATATAAATGAAGATGACTTGACTTGACACTGTGGCAGTAGTAATGCAATATTTAGAATATTTACTCTTGTACTCTTGATACTCAAGTACTTTTAAAAACAAGTACTTCAGTACTTTTACTTAAGTAGACATCTGACTGTAGTACTTTTACTTGTACTTGAGTAAAATTCAGCAAGGGGTATCTGTACTTTTACTCAAGTAACGAAGCTGTGTACTCTGTCCGCCTCTGGTCTCAGAACATGCCATTTGCAGATTTTAGCATTTGTGACGTCACATATTTTGTGTTTTGTGTTTTTGACATAACCTTGTGTGTATTTGATAGTTTAAGCGCAATATATTGTGAAAGAGAACTTAGTTTAATACTCACAGGACGTGCCGTCTGACATCCAGCTTTCTGTGCGCTTCCTGTGTTCTCAGAAAACCATATATCAGAAGTAAGACTGACATGGCTTTAAAACACATGCAGATAATAAACTTTCATGATGAGGAAGAACTGCAATGTCACATGAGCGTGACCATGATAGAGATGATAATCAAAACCAAACAGATGTTTTCGTTTTTGGCAGATTATCCGAGGCAGAGCTGTAAAGGCTCTGCCCTCTTCTGGCAATCGGGGTGGGGAGCAGCAGCTCATTTGCATTTAAAGATACATGCACAATGTTTTTTGCTTCCACTCAAATATGCAAGATATTCTTAACATTAAACATCTCATTTTGTGTTCTATGAGAGAGAAAAAGTCAAGGTTTGGGAACAACATGGGGGCATTAAAGGGGCATTCGGCAACTATTTTAACTTAATAAAACCGTTTAGAAATCATTTGGATGGTTTAATAACCTGTTCTGGTGAGAATGGTGACTTTCCCCGCTCCCCCCAGCGTCCCCAGGCGGAAAACCAACCTTGCAACATGAGGATTAACGTCCCGGAAAGTTGGAAATAGGAAGTCTCGTGAGAAGCGAGAACGAGCAAGAAACACAAACAGCTTTACGGCAATTTGACATAAACACACACGCCGCCCTCAATATGTATGATGTATTACTCACCTCGGTAGACATAGCTCCACACGATAAAGTTGGCCGGCTCCGGTAATAACAAATGCACATGAGTAGCAGTAGAAAGGGGGAGGAGGGGCCGCAAGTGAGTTTTTTTGTACGACATTGTTGTGAAATATACGCCCCACAGCTGTAGGGGGAGCTCGTTGAGAAAACATGCGACAACAAAAGTGAAAATCAGCGAAGAAATGGCTAGAGTTGCCGAATGCCCCTTTAAATGACGACTGATTTTTTTTTTTTCAAGGTGAATGCCTTTAAAATCTTCACAGGTGAGAGAGAGCCTACTTTGTTAGCAACCTCCTGTCGTTGTCAGCACTCTGATGCCTGATAAAATACAAACCCATCAAATTTTGTGTCTGAATGTATATATCTGATATTTTTCCTGATATTTATGATGAAGGTTACAGTATTCTTGCATTGCTATTCCGGAGACGTGATTGCAGTATGCAGCAAGGTGGAGGGAACATCCCAAGAGGTGCGCAAGAGGCCTTCTTACTCCTGTTCTCCATTGAATTAGCACTAACTCACTTTGACTTTGAAGAAAAAACAACAATTGATCTGTGCATCAGGGGCCCGGTGAGGGAGATAAAAGATTCCTGGAGGAGGGCAATGACTCGCTGAGACAGATCAAAGCCGAGCCGGGTAAGCGATCAGAACTTCTTCTTAATCAGGAGAAATAGAACAGCTGTAACATTGTATTTTCTTAAACTGCTCCTTGAATCTCCCCCAATCGCCTCCTAAATTCAACTTAGATTACTCTAAAATGTGAGATATTTGGATTTGGAGATTGCAGAAGCCACAAAAGTTCTAGTCTTAGAAAGGTTTCTCATTAAAGTTTCTTTCCATCACTGTAGTAACTCTGCATCATTTTGTTTGCATATTGATTTTTCTTCAGATCTATAGAGAAAGTCTGAGTTATTGCTTATGTTCGCATCTAATGTGTTTGCTCTGCCATTTATGTGCTTGTCAAAAGTTAAGTGAACCAGAGAAAAGCTTTTGTTTGGCATGCTCAATAAGACCAGTGTGACATCGAGCGACTTTAAAAATGTAACTCTCATACTTGGCAGGCATCCACTGTATTGCTGTAAAACGCATTTTAAGATTACTTACTGTAAGAGGAATCTGTTAATCTGATGAGCAAGAGAATGCTTTTGAAAGCTGTCATTCCTCACTCAAAAAGATTTTTAGCAATTATAACACTACTTAGCACAACAAATGAACCATATATGTAATATAATACAATATTATGGAAAAGACCTGGGCGCAGTTGCTATTGTTTATATTTATTCTCCATCATTAGCGAGATGTGTTCTCTGTGCCTGAAAATAATTTATGCCGTGTGTTTGCTAAAGTAAGATAAGGGTGGGCTTTTATATACAGCTCAGGTTCTCTTTATGAAGATTGCTCTTTTATAGAGAGGCTGGTGTGGATTATGCCATTACACAAAGGTAAAAGAAAATCACATGGGAAACCAGACGATTCACATTCAACTGCCATTCAGTTTTTACTCATTTGGACACTCAGTTGTGGATTGAGGTAATTGAAGTTCTTAGAATGTCTTTAAAGAATAATGGGTTGCTTTTCACCGATAAGAACATTATGAGAAGTACTAGCCTTGATGGCTAGAATTTAAATGGATAGTTCACCCCAAAATGAAAGGTCTGTCATACTTGCATATCTGTCTGTTCCTCATACAGAACAGGGATCTTCAAACTTTTTCAGGCCAAGACCACCTTGGAGAAAAGAGAGATGAAGCAGTGAGTGATGCATTTTACGATCAGTTTAGTACCATATTCATCTATGTATGCACCGTAAAAAGTGATCAGTTGACTTCATTTAAAAAAAGTGAGGAAACCCTTTGCCTTAAAATTATCAAGTAAATAAACTTCATGCATAATTGAAAAAAAGTTATGTGGAATTGTCAAGTTTATTACTTCATTTTAAGGCAACCGGTTTCCTCACTTTTTTAAGTTAAGTCAACTGATCACTTTTTACAGTGTTGGTATACGGTAATTCCAAAGTCATTAAAATAATCATTATGGTGTATGGGTTGTAGTCATATACAGTTTAATTTAACTTAATGCCTACATTTAGCTGAACATTAGATACAGTATATTTAGCGTTGGTTGAAGTTAAACTTAAAGGGATAGTTCACCCAAAATGAAAATTCAGGAGAAAGAAAATTATTTTCTCACCCTCATGACATTTCAAACCTTTTTTACTTTCTTCTGTGGAACTTAAAAAAAGATATTTTGAAGAACTTTGATAAACAAACAGTTTTGGTTCCCACTGAAAAAAAAAACAAAAAAAACTAAACAAACAACAAAAGTCAATGGGAACCAAAACCAGTTTGGTTACCAACATTCTTCAAAATATATTTGTGTGTGTGTGTGTGTGTGTGTGCACTTGCGCGTGTGTGCGTGCTTGTGTGCGCGTGCGTTCCACAGAAGAAAGAAATGCATACAGGTTTGGAATGACATGAAGGTGAGTAAATGATGAATAAACTGTCCCATGGATAAACATCTCTTTAATGTATTTTTGTTTACAGATTTTCTTTATTTTTTCCCCTCAAAAATTAGTTTGAGATTAAATAATGTATTGGTGCACAAGTCACATGGACACTTCTTTTGTCCTTTGAGAAACTTGACAGATGTTCTTGTTTTGTTGTATTATATAATAGGATACCAAAAAGAGGATGCGACCCTAAGATAAAATACATAACACTATAAAATAATAAATAATTCCTTTTGTGATCCACAGACGCTAAATCATATGGGATTTAAGTGACATGAGGGTGAGTATATGATTCTTATTTTCATTGTTAGGTGAACTATCCTATCCTTTAGTTCTTCATTTAGCTTTCAAAGCTAAATAAATGGATTCATTACTCCCCCTTGTGTGTGCATTAACAACGATTTGACAAAACGGCCATACTACACATGTTCTCCTGCGAGCGAGCATGCCAGTCTGCAGTCTCATGCTGGTTTTTATTTGTTCTTATCATGTACCTGTCTGTCCAAAGCAGAACTCCTTTCACGGCCCATGTAGGGCATTAAAGGGCAGGACGTGCGTGTCTTTGAAGGTATCAGATAGGATAGAGGATGTGTGGACAGAACTGTACCCTACTGAGAGTGTGTGTGGTCTTGGCTTCAAAGGAAGGGCGTACTGACCTTTTCGTCACATCAGAGGGGAATAGCATAACCCGACTGCTGTCCTCTCCACAGGGCCTCTGTGATACCGGCCACGCGTAAACGCACATACACCCTCAGATAACTCACCTTGCAGTGGAAACTAGGCTGTTTTTGCACAGACATTTCAATCGCTTCGATATATATTGAGATCTTATTAGTAATTGTAGGTATTTGAATAATGTTTTGTATTAGCACACATAGATTTTGTATGAATCTGTTGACACTGAAACCATCTTAGGATCATACAATTTTGAATTCATGAGGGGGGGGGCCCTCTCTGATAATTGTAAATAATAATAATAATTATTATTATAAATAGTATAATAGACAACAATACACTTATACACTATTGCTACTTACAATAATAATACAAAAAAAATTCTATAAATTTTTTTATTTGGCGGAGAATTGGCCGAGTTTCCTTTGCAGCGCTGTACGGAGCAGTTCGCGGCGAGTCTTCAAACTACAGGAGCAGCAGGTAAAGTTAAGTGAATATGAAAAAGTTCCATTTATCCTACCATGCTACATTGCTACTGTAAAAGTTGCGAGTTATGCTTAACTAAGATAAAAGTATAACTCAATTTCAGCCGCATTCTAAATCTGACAATGTCATTCGTTTTTATCCAAGGCAAGTGTTATTAGCTTAGGGAAATAGATCTAATGAAATGAAATCTTAAGTCCATGTCCAACTCTAAATTGTAAGGAATTTATATATTTGATCTCATAGTAACAATTTACAATAAGGTTAATTTGTTTATTATTCATGTATTAACTAACATGAACTAACCATGAGCAACACTCTGTCACGACACACACGAGAGAGACAGTAGATCCAAGTGCAGTGAGATATTAATTGGGTAATCCGTGAAACGTAATCCAGTCCAGGCAAGGGTCAAATACCATACAAGCAATCCAAACAAGAACAACGAACACAAGGAACAGGCAGGAACAAACCAAGAAGTGTGAGACATTAACAACGACTCCGTACACATACTAACACATATCTAACAAGACTAACACAGAACAGCTGGGAACAATGATTACGGGGAACAGCATAGTGCAATGAACTGATGAGTGACAGTGACAGACAGAATGCTGGGAATTGAAGTCAAATGTGAAGGACACTGTGAAAACGAGGACCTCTAGTGATAAACAAGGGAACACAACCAGACACTGTGACATAACCCCCCCTCTACGGAGCGGCTACCAGACGCTCCACGACAACACTAAAACATGACACAAGAGTTCAGGAGGGAGGTGGAACGGTGGAGGATCAGGGGGAGGGATGGTGGGCCAGGTCCGTGAAGGGAGACAGGAACAAGGGGTGAGGGCTTAACCGGGGACCAGGGCAAAACAGAGAGTCCATCGGGCATCCAGGGCGAAACACAGAGTCCATCGGGCGGCCAGGGCGAATCACAGAGTCCATCGGGTGGCCAGGGCGAATCACAGAGTCCATCGGGCGGCCAGGGCGAATCACAGAGTCCATCGGGCGGCCAGGGCGAAACAGAGAGTCCTTCGGGCGGCCAGGGCGGTGAAGACCCCTCGGGCGGCCAGGGCGGTGAAGACCCTTCGGGCGGCCAGGACAGTGAAGACCATTCGGGAGGCCAGGGCGGTGAAGAGCCTTCGGGCGGCCAGGGTGGTGAAGACCCCTCGGGCGGCCAGGGCGGTGAAGACCCCTCGGGCGGCCAGGGCGGTGAAGACCCCTCAGGCGGCCAGGGCGGTGGTAACCCCTTGGGCGGCCAGGGCGGTGAAGACCCCTCAGGCGGCCAGGGTGATGAAGACCACTCGGACGACCATGGCAGAGGCTCTGGAACAGACACTGGCACTGGCTCCGGCTCAGGAATAGCAGACACCGGCTCTGGAACAGCAGACACCAGCTCTGGAACAGACGGCACCGGCTCTGGCTCTAGAACAGCCACTTGCTCCAGCTCTGGAACACACACTGGCACTGGCTCCGGCTCAGGAACACCAGACACCGACTCTGGAACAGCAGGCACTGGCTCCGGCTCTGGAACAGGCATTAGCTCAGGAACAGACACCGGCTCAGGAACAGACACCAAAACTGTAACGAATGTCACAGTGTCTGGTTGTGTTCCCTTGTTTATCAAACGAGGACCTCTAGTGATAAACAAGGGAACACAACCAGACACTGTGACACACATTTGTTACTGTATTTGTTAATCTTAGTTAATATTAATACACCTGTTAATTGTTTGTTCATGTTATTTCACAGTCAGTGCATTAACTAATGTTAACAAATGCAACTTTTGATTTTAATAATGTTTTAGTCAATGCTGAAATTAATATTAACTAAGATTAATAAATGCTGTTGAAGTGCAGTTCATTATTAGGTCATGTTAACAAATTTAACTAATGAAACCTTATTGTAAAGTGTTACTGATTTCATGATAGCTAACACGCATATAATAAATGCATAAAATTCACAACATCAACAAAACTAAACATGAATTCCTCATAATTACCTTCTTGATTCTCACAGTTTTGTTTGGTAAAGTAAATAATGTTTAGTAATATTATAATAATTTCCCTATTTTCGTTTGATGTGTTATGCATTCTAATTGTATCAACATCTTTTCATAGAATGCCAAGGAAATAAAGGATACAAAAAAAAACAAGGAACTTTTTTTGGTCCTTTTTGGTCCTTCCCCTGAGGAGGTCTGTGCACGCCACTGCAAATAAGAGCTATCTTTTTCCAGACTTCTGAAAGCTACAGAAAAGAGAAGCAAATGGATCGCAATTCACAGAAACAACTGGAATCCAGGCAGAGAAACGTGAATTTGCAGTTACTATTTTGTGTCAGCAATTATCCATTATGATGAGCCTTGTGTTTTATAAATGGGAGTGTTTCAAATAAATTTAAACTTTTATTCAGCAAGGACACATTAAATTGATCAAAAGTGACAGTAAAGACATAAAAGATTTCTATTTCAGGTAGAAGCTGTTCTTTTTGGATTTCTTTTCATTAATAAATAACATCACAAGAATAAATTAGATTTTATTTTTAAATATTGAAATAGATTTCCAATTGTTTAAATTCTGCAATGTATGATCAAATATATATATATATATTATTTTGCTTTCCATAATAGAAATTGGATAATAATAATAAAAATTGGATTGGAAAAAGGATTGCAGGTTGTTAGTGAATTTGCTTCTCTTGCTCTTCCAGTTAGCTAAAAAAGCTAAAGAGAAGACATCTTCACTATCCAACTTCACAACAATTTTTTTCTTGAAGAAAATTGTTCTTCTTTTTTTTCAACTTCACAAAATCTTATTTTCACTGGGACTATAATGCCCCTGGATCAGTCGAAGCCTTGACAGAAATCTCCCATTTTTCCCATCTCCTGTTTTATGTGCTCTACAACTCACTATTGCGTTTGTTTCTCAGCAGGCGTTTTTTCCTCCATAAACAAAATCTATTATTTAAATTGTGGTGCTTTGTTCACAAAGTGTAAGTTATGACTATCATAAGTCTTGGTGTCATAAACGATAGCTTGTTGGATGACGGAAAATGTTTATGTGTGTCTTGTTGCCTAGAAACTGGCAACAATGTTTTGAAGTAGCTAACAACAAAATCAGTATCGGAAGTGCATAATCTCCCATGCATGCATGCACATAAAAAACGAACGCCTTCCTGTTAATGCATTCACCTTGACGTGCTTCATCTTATCAGTGATGTTGCTGAGAATGCAGATTGTGCAAGATTGTAGATACTATCCTATTTTCAAGGTAATGCCACAAGATGTATTATTCTTTTGTTCCCTTTCATTGAATGGCACAATGACAATGCAGCACCATCCGGATCTCCAGCACATAAATGTTGTGATGCTAATCAGTGAAGCTGTTATCTAGAAATCACATCAGTGACATTGATGGAGCTCTAAATACATCTATCACTCTTTCATTCTGTCTGTTCAGGTCCTGTGGTTCATATTTTTCTGTGAATGTCACTGTCGCCTGAAGTCTTCTCCCCAAGTCAATAACTTTTGCTAGTGTGTGGCCAGTTGCCCTCCCACCTGGTCTGGTTTGTGTTATACTCATGCTGAAACTTCTGTCCTGAGGGATAGAGCTTGTGAAAATCCAATATTGCAGTTATTGTTGTGTGGGCTCAGCGTGATTGAATGGACTAGAGGAGGAATGGGTCACTTCACGTGACAGAATGAGGCTGGAAAGACAGATGGAGAGGTGCAAAGGGAAATAGTGAGGCAGATAAAGTTTGGTGCAGATCTGTGTTGACTGATTCAGAGATTAGTACAAAGCCTAGCAAAGAACTTGGGCTCTTTTCTTGGGGGGGCTCAGCCAGCAGTAAACTGCAGTGGATGTTTCCATGTATCAGACGTATACTTTTGGAATGTGCAGGAGAGGTGCAAAGGGAAATAGTGAGGCAGATAAAGTTTGGTGCAGATCTGTGTTGACTGAATTCACAGATTAGTACAAAGCCCAGCCAAGCACTTTTTTGTGAGGGGGCTTAGCCAGCAGTAAACTGCACCGAATGTTTCAAGATATCAGACAATAATGTACTTTTGGAATGTGCAGGATGAGAATCCAAGAATATGACTACTTAGTTTGTGAGTTAGTCATACAATTAGTTATATAGTTGTGTGAAGTGTTTGACAATGTAAACGAGTGTCTGTATAATTAGATAATAGTGCCAAATGTTTGTAAATGCATTTGAATGCAAGTGAATAAATTCATTTAATTAAAGTTAGTTAGTTAAAAAGTTAGTTTGTTGTGCCAATGGTCTTTGAATGGAAATGAGTGTTTCAATCATTTGGATAATTAGACAATTATACTAATTGTCTTAGAATATTAATCCATTTCAGTATAACTCAGTTTGTTTAGTTGTGCCAAATATCTTAGAATGTAAATGAGCATTAGTAAGTTAGTTAATGTCATGTGTCATAAAATGTAAATGAATTCAATTATACTGTAATTTAGTTGATTAGTTAGTTAGACAGTTGGGTATTTAATTGTGCCAAGTATTTTAGGATGTAAATGAGCATCAGTGTAAGATAGTTAAGTAGATAATTGTGCCAAGTGTCTTATAATGTAAATTAATTCCAGCGTAAGTTAGTTAGACAGCTATTAATTTGTGCCAAGTAGCCTAAATTAATTTCTGTTAGTGAATTAGCTAGACAGATAGTTAGTTATAGTTGTAGTATAGTTAAAAGTTGAGCCTCCATATAAGTTACACTGTAAAAATGACTTAAATTGACTTAAGTTGACTTAACTTTACAAAGTGAGTTAAACCCGTTGCACTAAAATTAAGTAAATAAACTTCATGTGTAATTGAAAAAAATAAGCTATGTGGAATTGTCAAGTTCACATCATTTTTACTATTCAACTTAAGTTTTTTAATTACTTCATGAAGTTTAATTACATAATATTTTTAAGGTAATGGGTTTCCTCACTTTTTTAAAGTTAAGTCAACTAATCACTTTCAACAGTGTAGTTAATTAGTGTCAGTTAGTTTAGTGTTAGTATTTGTTAGTTTGTTGGCCAAATAACTGATACTGAGGCTCATATACATGCTAAGACACTTGATAAAACGGAATAAACTGACAGATACAGTACTGACACTCATTTACATTCGAAGGCACTTGGATTGGATTTGACCATGCTGCATTGTGCGTCAACTCATCAGCAACTCATCAGCTTGATGTCTCCATATGCTCAGGTTTCCATTGGAGATGAAGCATCGTTAATCACCCCTGACGACAAAGGTGCGCTGTACATTGCCTTCAGCATCGCGCCACTGTTATTGCTGAAACGGACACAATCAGGTAGAACAAACCAAATGAGCTCTGCTCCTGTCAACTCTCCTTTCTAATTTCCAGCAAACCATCAGTGTTTAAACACCTCGCATGCATCACAGAAAACCACTGGCGCTTAGATCTTTCACAGCACTTGTTAAAGCCTACAGCAGAAACAGACTGTCCCTACAATGCCCTCTGTTTTTCACCCTCTCTTTGCTTTTTATCTCTCTTTCTCTCTCACCTGCAGCACGCTCTGCTCAGACCATTAGGTTTGGGGTTACTAATGCTCCTCTCGCCTGTTCTGCTTTCCATTATGACCCAAGGCACTGTGACCTGTTTCTCTCTGTTCTGTGTCCCATGTTCTCTCAGTGTAATTTCCCCCTGATGGAAACCCCTCATGGGCCTTTCTCTCTCTTCCACTACCCTTTACAACCATATAATGTACATTTCCAAGATGAGACCCATGCCTGGCCATTATTTGATTCGCAAAGAACTGACATGGACCTTTATTTTTTCCCCAAACCAATTGTTAAAATATTAAAATTGCAATTCCTGTATCTCAAACAGTAGAGCATGGCGCTAGCCATGCCGAGGTCATAAGTTGGATTCCCAGGTAATGCATGTTTTGATAAAATGTGTAACTTGAATGCAATGTAAGTCGGTTTGGATAAAAGTGTCTGCCAAATGCATACATGTAAATATTGATATTTACATTGGTATTTATATATTATATATATATATAAGGATACAGGTCGTTTCAGAGAAGTCGCCTGATGACTGGCAGGTCAGCACAACCATCCCAATCTGGAAGAAGAAGGGCAACCCGGCTGAATGTGTCAACTACTGGCCAATTCGATTGTTCTCACACATCATGAAGATCTTTAAACGGGTCCTGAATAAGCGACATTGTAACATTGTTCGCCTCAGTCAATCAAGCCGGATTCGTTAAGAACTGTGGGACAGTTGACGCAATTCACACCACCCGGCTCATGTTTGAGAAGCATCGAGAGAAACAAAAACCCCTGCACACTGCCTTTCACAGGCTCGAAAAGGCGTTCAACCGTGGTCCCCATGAAGCCATCTGGCACACACTAATAACCCATGAAGATGGATAAAGCTGCTGTACGAGGCACCAAAAAGCAGAGTGCAGGCAACCGACCGAACAACGAAGGAGTTCCATATTACTGTGGGTGTCCACCAAGGATCTGCATTATCACCATTTCCTATATATTCTTGTGATGGACATCGTCACGCGAGACCTACAGCAGCCAGCACCATGGACACTTCTCTATGCGGACGACGTTATGCTTACTGCTGAAGAGAAAGCCAGCCTCCAGCAGAATGTCCAGGCATGGAGCAATCGGTTGGCAACTTTCGGCCTACGCCTCAATGTTAAAAAGACGGAGTACATGACGACAGACCCAAACGAGTATGGTACAAACAGGATTGACGGCACTGACCTACCAAGAACCGAAACATTCAAGTATCTTGGCTCAATGATCACAACTGATGGATGACTGAACCATGAAGTCACTTCGCGTGTTAACGCTGCCTGGCTGAAGTGGTGCACGATGACCAGCTTCACATGCGATAGGAAGACCAGTGACCATCTCAAGTTGAAGATTTACATTTATTTACATTTATTCATTTAGCTGACGCTTTTATCCAAAGCGACTTACAATTGCTATATTTCAGAGGTCGCACGCCTCTGGAGCAACTAGGGGTTAAGTGTCTTGCTCAGGGACACATTGGTGTCTCGCAGTGGATTCGAACCCGGGTCTCTCACACCAAAGGCATGTGTCTTATCCACTGCGCCATCACCACCCCCTTAAGGTCTACACCCCCAGAAGATCTACTGTACCGTCATTCGTCCTGTTGCTCTTTATGGCGCTGGTGTTGGCCTGCGACGAAAGAAGTGGAACGCCGCCTCTGTGTCATGGAAACAAAAATGCTGCAATGGATCTCCGGCATCACGCGCTTCGACCACATCTGTAATGATGACAATTGGCAGCGATATGGTATCTGACAAGCTACATTAAGCCCGTCTCTGGTGGTACGGCCATGTCCTGCGTCCTGACCATAAGATGCTTGCAAAACCAGATGATCATGTGAATGGGATCATTGTGGCGAGCAGGACGAGGAAGAGGGCCGTGAGAGATACGAGACTGGTGTGTCGCGCAGGTGTCGCTCATTATCAATCACGCCACCGGCCTCGTGCCATTCTCTTACGGCCCTCTGCCTCGTCCTGCTTGCAAGTCATATTTTATTTTACTTTATGACATAACTTTATTTTAAATAGTTCAAAATCTTAAAACCTTAAATTAAATGTTCAAATAAGAAAAAAATCTGTGTGATTTTCAATGTAGTCTCATAGTTTTGAATCCCACTATACAATTTTCTCTCACCGTTTGACCCAAAGGTCTCCTCTCTGTGGCATCCATGAAATGAAAGTGTGTTTTTTCTCTGGTTCTGAGGAAGCCCTGTGGATCGATCAGTGGCCTTCCATCAGGTGGCTGCTAATGAATGAGATGAGAGTGGGAGGGCGAGTCAGTGAAGTATTGCTCTCCTCAGCAGAGTTCTTGTCTCCGGGTCTGACAGCATCCTCCCCCCGGCGCTTCACCACTATCTGTCCAGTCACTATCAATTACTGAGCTCTGAAACACCCTGCACCCTGTACACCTTCCTCGGCGAGTGTGGATGCACATGTCGGGGCCTTGACCTGCTGTGTGTGTGCGTGCCGCATGCCAGGAAATGAGAGGTAATGCTATAGAGGCAGGTGGCCACCGAAGCATCTCGCTATCCATTTTGTGTAATTGTGGTCATCTCACCTTGACAATTATGTGTGTGTGCTGTTGTCCTCCTACTCCAGGACGGAAAAAAAGACCCAACGAAGATTGTGGAGCTATGGTACAGTGGTAAATCCATGCAGGTAATGTAGGATTGAAACCAGCCTACAATATTTCTTGATCCTATTCCTTCTCTTTGTTACTTTCCACCATATTTGTTAATACAAAGGTGAACATTTAAAAAAAAAAAACCTGTTAACCCTGTGGTCAGAAGTGGATGCTTGTTTCCTAGAACTGGTTTCCTGGGTGCCCAAAACAACTCTAAAACAATATGGGAAACCAGCTAAGCAAACCCATATAGGTTTCAGATGGAAAAACAAACCACCCTTTTACTCACCTACCATTCAAACTACCCAAAGAGCAAAACAAATGGTACAAAGTTTCTCATACTTGAAGGAATTACTCAATTTTGCAGTCTCACAAACAAACTCGTCTCAATTATACGATTAAAATCCGTCCCTCAAACACACTCTCACATCGTCTAATGCATTTTGGCATAATCACGTCTGATTCTCGGCGTGAAGAACCGAGCTGAGGAGCTCTGATTGCCGAAGTCACAGTCTGAGAGTGACTGATGAACAAGGCTGAAATTTCATGTTTCCTCTCCAGAGCCCTTAAGCAGATGTCACATTCTGGCAATATTCCCCTCAGTATTAATGGAAAGGCTCAGCTGGCCAGAGAGAAATGGTTATGAGTCAGCTGCCAAGAGGGAGAGCACCAAGCTTTTGGAAAGTTTGCGATATTCTCAAAGAGCTCTGAAGGTAAGTAATGGCAAATCTTATCAATTCATTATCCCTTTATATGAGTTGTTGGGTATCCTTTCTATCATTGTGTTATGCATATCTCCTTCGGACACGACGAAGACCAAATGGAACTCCATTAACAGTATGTATGTTTAAAACACCTTCTTTTCAGAAACCGTGTGCCATGCACAATGAATAGCAGAACTTTTGTCTCTTTTTGATTCCGTTCCTCCGGCTTTGCAGACAGGAATATATTTTTTTCATATGCACATGTCTTATTTTGCTTGAAGAACTAGCAAGAAAGGCATCCTTAAGCCGTAAATTATTTTAAAGAATGGGCTCTAATGACCTAACAAACTTTAATATAGCCTATATTATTGAGTCACCCCATTAAGTATAGCCAGTATTTCCTACTCATCCATTTATCATTCTGCAGACAACCTGGCTGTTGATTTATACCACCATTTATTCCACACAAAATGAGCAGAGATTACATGTTCTATTCAAATTCATATAATGGGCTGACTGTATGTGTCTGTAAGAGAGTGAGTGCTTTTTCATTTTCTAAAAGTTTACCTTGCTATTTTTTCCATTTAACTTGTTTAGCAGTAAGTTCTCAAGGTTCAACAGTCTGGGAGGTCTGGATGTTGTACGCTTTTTTCATTATTTACTGGTATCACAGGGACAATTAACGTGGGAACTAAGTGTCTTTCTCTCTCAACTCATACACACCTCATTGTCATGGGAATCACTGTAAGTATAAGCCGATTACCTGCAGCTAAATGGATTTCTGGTTGGTGATCACCAGCTTTGTACCAATGTGCTTAGCATTCATGGTCTTCCCTGTTGGAAGAAAAACAGGCCAAGTAGTTTTTAGAACATGATAAATAGTTTAGTGCTGGTCTGAGGTGGTCTACCAACCATAAAAGCTTAATAAAAATGATCTACTGGGTCTACCTCGGTCACACCAGCTGGTGGTCCATCTTATCAACCATTTAGACCAGTAACAGACGTTCCCTGCTCTGTTTTTCTAACCACACAGTGACAGTTGGCATTAAAAGGGAGAAGACTAGCTTTGGCTGATAAAATCCATGTAAAACCAAGCGCTCAGCTGCTTTTGACTGGTCATCAAAGATCACTGCACCACCTGACACCAATCCAAATTCTCAATCTATCACACCCATTTCGTTTGAATTTTTTTTAAACGCAGCTTGTTTTGATAACTCGAGTCACAAATTCACAACCAATAATTTCCCAAATGGCTTTTTGGCCACACATTTTAAATTTGCAGCTGCAGCCATGCCACACAAGGCTCACTTCATTCCACAATCACAATCAGAGAGAATCTCTGGCAAGCCAGAGCTCTCCAATCACTTCTCTGGTTCAGAGACGGATATAGAGCTTTGATTGAAGAGCTCTGGTAATCAGAATGCTTTGACATTCTTTCCCCTCATCAGGGGTGGAGGTTTGGGCGTCCTGTGTTGGGCCTGCAGGGCTGAAAGCAGACTCCCCCTCACAGTGTCACACGCGCTCTGCAGGCAGCGAGTAGTAGAGGACCGTCTGATTACAGCTCCGCTACCTCTTCAGCCTCATGAATCAGCCCTGAAGACTAATGATGATAGACAGGGAGGGACTGTGGGGGCCCAGGTGGCTCTTTCATTTATTTTAACCGAAATGACTTGGTCTCTTTAGTTATATTTTACATCCAATAAGATTTGAGTCACTTAGTACTTTTCTTGCTTTAAACTCTTGATACCTGGGTGTGAACAAATGTACACTGTTATGCAAAAGTTTGGGGTCAGTATATAAAAAAAGGAATAATTATATTATTATTATTATATTATACAGTAAAGGCATTTTTAATGTTACAAAATAAACATCCTATTCATAAAAGAATCCTGAAAACAGCTTCCATAAAATGTTAGGCTAAGATATATATATATAATGTAATTTTAAATTGTAATAATATTCCACAATATTACTGTTTTTACTGTATTTTTGATCAATTAAATTCAGCCATGGTGAGCGTAAGAGGCTTCTTTCAAAAATATTCAACAAACCTCACCAACCCTAAATATTTTAACAGTAGTGTATGTTTGACATTATGAACAGAATTGTATCATTTTATTTAACTGTATAACAGTGCAATTCTTATTTGAAAAAGAAAAACATTTTTTTTTTCAAAAATACAAAATATTTATAGTAAAAAAAATTATAGAGACTAAAAATAAAAAGTTTGCAATCCATTGTACTTCCATTATTTTATATATTTCTTTTATAGAGTACTCCATGATATTCCAGGAGAAAATAATAAAGGGTGCAAGTTGATTTTATCCATTGGGAATTTATTGGATCGTGAAAACGGCCATTATATATATATATATATATATATATATATATATATATATATATATATATATATATATATATATATATATATATATAATACATAATTAGGCCATAAATGTGACATTAAATGCATTAAATAAAGGTCAATTTCTAATTTTATGTTGAATCACAACTTAGACTTTTCTTCAGTCTAAAGTTTACTCCCTAGCACTTAAATTCTGTTGATATTTACTCACCATTATATCATTCCAAATCTGTATGTTCTGTATGTTGCATGCTACCAGAAGACTGTTGGAGTGTGTTCACACGTGGCATGTTTGGTTCGATTGCTGTGTTAGTGCGGTTCATTTAGATACGCTACCATTCGCTACGATTCGAACCCTGGTGTGCACCAAACAAGTGGAAAGAGACCCCTGAAAAGATGGGTCTCGGTCTGCTACCAAATAAACTTCTATGGGGCTCAACTAAATATGGACGCAACACGGACCATAGACAGGTAAATGAACCAAAAACAGGACATGTCACAAGATGCGACCCTAAAAAGGACAGAATATTCAAGCATGTTTTTTCCTCATTATAGTCGCAATGTTGAGTCACAGTTTGGCATCAGAACCGCATCTCCCTGCAACAGATCTTCATTTATGTATGTCATAAGGGGATTCCTACCACTGTTTTGACTTCTTTACACATTTTATAAGCTCTTCACGAGTACTCAGCTCCATCATGTACCATCATATGCATGTATACATCGATGCATAATGCATTTAGCTCAGCACACAGCATTGTTTAGGATGTTCGACAAGTTCAGTCGCAAAATATACGTCATAAAAGCTGTTTGTTTTGTTTTGTATATTCAGGTTCGTTGTTAAAAATGACCATGTGAACACCAAGTGAACCAGGACTAAATGTAGCATTTTCTTTTTTGGTCCGTGCCAAAAGAACCCAAGAGAACAGAACTACAGAACTACCTTAGAGCTTGAATGTGGAATAGATGTCAAACATGATTTTGTTTCACAAATTTGAAGTACTTATTTAAATATGGACTGACTGACTTGAACATATATGATACATGTATGTATCTGTGGAGTCTGTGAGCTTCACATTTCTGCACTTACTATAAGCAGCCTCTCAATTCTGCTAATGTGTAATTTGAACAGATGTAGCTGGACGTTGTGCTGTCTGGCCCTTGCCGTCATGGTGATCCCTCGCTCTTGTGTGATGATGGCATTAATCTCTCAGTGCCATGAATGAGGATCACAAAGGCCTGAAATTAGCGACACGCCTCCAGCCAAACTCAGTGTCACACTTAACGGAAACACACACATACACGTGCATAAACACTTTGCCAGGCATCATTAATTTTAGAGCTGAGCCTGGAAATCCAGCTATGGCCTTTTCATGCCCGGCTAATTGCCTCTAATTGTGCTCTTAGCAGGTGTTGCGCTGAAGTGGCGAGTTCTGCTTCTCATCCCAGAGCCAGGCTGGCCCTTAACCCTCACAGAGAAACAGAGGTGCTTTCACTGCATTCAAAAACAACAGGACAGATTGCTATCCATCATAACTTCTCTTCCAGGGTCTTTGTGACCTTGAATGTGTCATTTGTTGTATTACTCGTTTTGGATATTCTTGCAAAGATTGTTCATTGCGTATTGCACAGCATATACTGCCTAACATGCAGCAGTATTTATTGCTATAACATCAAACACCTTTTGTTCTATTCCAGATGGCCTTGCCAATGTCTCACAGTGAGTGCTGGTAGCAGCAATTAGCATGGAAGTATAAAAATGCAATACACCTCAACAATGGTAATGCACTTACACAACATGCGATATTACTGTGAAATGTAAACCTGCAATCATCTATCAGTGGAACTTTAAACCTGTTTCACACACCGTCACAGCTGTAAAGTTTTTATTTGAACCCATTCACAAAGCATGAGGAAACCAGCAGTGCCACAGTATGTAACCATACACTTTTTAAATAGTATTTCACACTGATGTTAACACCAATGCATATTACCTCTTGCTCTGTATTTTAAATTTTCATTTTGAGTAAAAAGGTCTTTGAATTTGTTAGTCCAAACAAACGAGTCAAACAGCTGATTTTAATAATTGTATATTGCTTGGTGTTGTTCATTCTCCACATTAGAAATGGAAGGTGAGGTTGAGCGCATTACATTGTGGGATGGAGTATCTCACAGTGTTTGCTCTGTTTGTGTACATTTTAAGAAATTTAGTAGGTATGTATTATGCATAGCGCAGTCTCATCCCAAGACGTCATATAACTGACGTCTTTTGACCATACGTCAATATCCGCCTTTTTAGGGTACCCTTAAACGTCGGTTAGATGACGTTATCGGATCCTAACTCTACCCCAGACCTAAACCTACCCCTAAACCTACCCCGTCACCTAAGTGACGTTAAAGGTAAAGCGTCAGTTGTATGACGTCCCAGGATCGTCTATAACCGACGTTTAATGGTACCCTAAAAAGGCGGATATTGACGTATGGGCAAAAGACGTCCCAAGACGTCAGTTATATGACTTCTTGGGATGAGACTGTGTTAAAAAATCATAGTATGAATATCGTGGTAGTGTGCCTTTAGACATTCTAATTACTATAAGCAACTACATGTCAACTATTAGAGTATTAGTAGACTGTCTGCTTAATACCTGCTAACACTTTTTATGATCCTCTTCCAACAGACATTCTACTGACTATAAGTAACTTTGCAACTACATGTGAACTTACTAACCCTAACAACTAGGGCTGAACGATTATGGAAAATAATCTAATTGCGATTTTTTTAACCAATATTGCGATTGCGATTTAATATGCGATTACTTTAAGTTCTTTACCTTCTGTATAAGTCGACAAAGACAAGCAATAAATCATTGTACAGTAGGGATGGGAATCTTTAGGCAGCTCATGATCCGATCTAATTTTTTTCTTATTAATTAATCTTAATAACACTTAAAATATGTATATAATTAGATGTGTAAATGTACATACTTTAAATTATATATATATATATATATATATATATATATAAAAGCACATTTAATTAAACCAATTACATGTTAAGAATTTTAAATGGGCTATAAACTAATATAGCTTCAAAATATAAAAGCTAGTAAATAAAGAGGAACAAAAAAAAAACCAATACAAGCAATAAACAAAGAGTGCTTTCAGTATTTAAAAGTAGGCTGTCTGAACGTTTTTCATTCAAGAGCTGGAGTGATTTTCCACCTATACGATAAGCTGCATTCACACTAATGCACATATCTCTTTTGAAATTGTAAATGTGGTTTGTCCTGTTGGTTTAAGATATAACTGACCGTGTTTACATTCATTTCGCGTCAAAAGCATTTTGAGATGCAAGTACATTTAACCAATGAGTCGCTCACAGCCGCATGCACGAGCGCTCTTCACAAAGCGCGCGTAAGTATTTTAAAATGAAAGCAGCTTTCTCAGTGATTTTCATTTTTTTAATATATAAGCCAACTGCATTCCAAAAGACATAAATAATGCCTTTGTGGAGCATTAGTAAGGAAAATTCCGGCGGCCAAGACCGCGCACTGCAAGAGTAACGTTAACATCAAAGCGGCAAAACCTGTGCAATGAAGCCCGCGACTGTCCCTGTAATTCGCTTAAACCCCGAACTTTATGAAAGCTTATTTTTCGGAAGGTTCGAGCGGTGTCGTGTGTGTGTGTGTGTGTGTGTGTGTGAGAGAGAGCGAAATTAGAAGCAAGCAGAATACGGTTGTTTCTAAAGCACGCGCAGCGTCATCACGCATCTGTGTTTAAAAACTAAGCTCAGACTCGATTCCGAAATTCTCTGAATCGATCCACAATTGTTGGAGAGAGAATAAATAACACAATATCACATACATAAAAAATAAACGGTTCTTTCCTGTATGCCAGACCTATGCGTAGCGTGCCAAGTTGATGCTTGATCTGTAGACCGCTTTTCTCTCGCGTGTCACGTGACCAGTGTAATCGCAGCTTTTGCGGTTACAAAATCGCATTTCATCATATCGCGATATTATCGCAAATGCAATTAATCGTTCAGCCCTACTAACAACTAACTCTAACCTAACAGTCTACTAATACTCTAATGATAGTTAGTTGACATGTAGTTGCAAAGTTAATTATAGTTAGTAGAATGTCTAAAGTGGACCATCAAAATAAAGTGTAACCCAATAATTTAATTTATCTACTTCGTCCAATGTTGTATTTTCAAGCTACATCCTGCTGTGTGGCATATTTTAAGTGTCCAGGCTAATTTTAACTCAGTAACCATAAAACAAGGGATTTTCTAAGACTAATGTTAGATGTTAGACCAGAATATTGTTTTTACTGAACAAAATCAGCATAAGATAAATGTTTAGACATTTGAGATTCTCTTAGAAATGGCAAAAAGAAAAGAAAAAAACCCTGCAGATCTCAACAGTACTGCTTAATGCTAAATTAGTCAGACCATACATGAAAGCAATCCCATCACACTTGCCCTCTTTGGAATTTTTTTTTTTTTTTTTTGTATCATTAAAACATTGGACGCAGAGGAAGTTCTATTATTGCCAACTTGACCTTTAAAGGGTAATTGCCTTTTCCTTACCAAATGATAAAAACCTTGAAATCTTCAAACGAAAATAGGACCCTCTTTACAAGCTACAATAAACCAAACAATAAAAATATGTTTCTCCATAAAATGCTTGCTAAATCACTCAGGAAGAGATCTTAAATTGCTTTTAAGGGAAAAAAGGACCATAGTATTTATAGTACTCGTTTAACTGTCCCCACTGATTTTTTTTTTTTTTTTTTACAAATCAAATGAGTACATTGGTCATTTTACAATCCACGGTCATGTGATATGTATCCCATGTTAGAAAGCTGAAAAAAGAGAAGGATTTAAAAGAGTTAAACACTCGCTGGCCCTTTGGAAACAGAGTCAAAGTTTTATCCGAGTTTATGTGGAAACTCTGGCTGCAGAATGAAAGCGTTCCACTGCAGCTGTCATGAAAGATAGACTTTAAAGGGCACTTTTCAGACTATTGTCACATCAAAGCACTGCAGCTCTCTTTGGGGTATTGTGCTACTTTAATTATTTTCTTTTTCTTTTTTGAGTTGGCAGGAAGCTGTCATATATAGAAACCACCTGATCTGGAAACACAGTGTGGTGAAAGAAAATGTATAGAGGAAAGAAGACCAGATGCGGAGTGTTTGAAAACAGGAAAACAGAATGATATCAGAAGGTATTAAAATATAAAAAAATTGATTGATTGTCATAAAAACCAAAGATGATCTAATTAGGCCTCTTTAAGTGCACAGTGTCTTGGAGTCCTTGAGTTAAAGCTCACATTTGCACATTGATGTAATACACATTAAAACAAAATATCAAACCAAGTGGCATTTATTTTAATGTATTATCCAAAATCAGGACACACGTTCAGAAAATAAAAAATAATATTTGAACTCTTTTTAATTGTCAAATGTTGGTGGAACATGTTCATTGTTAATGTGATGAACCTACACCTGCGTGAACTTGAAAGGAACTGATTTCATAAATTCACAAAAAATCACCTTGGGACCATGAAGTAGATGCAACATTGGCTTATATAAGTGAAGATAGTTCTGTGAAAAACTCAAGTATCATTTGCATCATAGCATCAAATTCTACTTGGTTTAATTACTATCTGCAATGAAATTCATGTTAGATATTGTATGATTTAAAGGGATAATTCACCCAAAAAATGAAAATTCTGTCATGATTTACTCACCCTCACGTTTCTCCAAACCTGTATGAATTTCTCTCTTTTGCTGAACACAAAAGATGACATTTTGAAGAATATGGGTATCCAAACAGTTGATAGGCCCCATTGACTTTTATAGTATGGAACAAAAAAATACTATTGATGTCAATGGGGCCCATCAACTGTTTGCTTACTGACATTCTTCAAAATATCAGAAAGAAATTCATACAGATTTGGAACAACTTGAGTGTGAGCAAATGATGACAATATTTTAATTTTTGGGTGAACTATCCCTCTAAATGTCCAAAACTATCCAAATATAACACTGTATAGTGGATTCAGCTTGCCAGATGCTCGCTGCCGAAACTGTCACAGTACCTTATAGAGTTTCTACATTTACAGTTAGACCGTAAACTGAGGTACTGTAGTACAGCAGTGTTTTGAACATATGTTGGAGGGAAGAAAATTCGGCTCCAGAGTGGACAGGAAAGGTCAGGAGCTCCACTTCTCTCATCTCATCCTCCTGGTGGAGGTGCTGTTCCCATAATTACAGTGTAAGCAGTGCCTTCTAAGTGCGCCTAAAGCAAACATCATCAGGCTGACGGCAGTAATTTTATATCATTACTGAATATGACTGGGTAGGGACATTAGCAATGGAACATTAAACTGCCTCATGCCGCTTCTAAATGGTTTGTAAAACAACGTACGATTCCCTTTTCGTGATTTATGCAACTTTCAGGAGACTGGCACAGAAACGGGGACGGAAAGAATGGGATTCGGTATGTGCTGCTGATGAAGAGGAATTCAAGAGTGATGATGATGACCGAGATGATGAATCATGATGAGTCATTGTAAAAAAACATGGACTAGTGCAATGTGGTGATAATAACAACAGCTGTGGTCGTGAAATGATTCAGACATCTGCTCCCCATTGAATACTTTGTTTACTCTTATAATGAGGTAACAGCTTATTTAGCATGTTTTATTATTGCTGAACTGTCTGATGCAGGGAGTGTCCTGGGTCACATTCTTCCAGTGTGGCTTACTTGGTTGGCCTGTAACGTTTGAAAGGTTTTTCCATGCTTCAAATCAAGTTTTAGGTTTGCCCATGTATATAATCAAAGCACTTTTTCACACACTGCTCATTGCTGTGTTTTTATTCCAGTAGAGCACAAGTTTATGCCACGTTTTCTGGCTAACCAATTAAACTAGATAGTTCTTGGTTGCAAATCTGTATTATTTTCTTTGCACCTTTTTCTCCTTTTTGTGGTCCGAAGAAAAAAAAGAAGAAGAAGAAAATGGTTTGGGATTTCAAGTGGGTGAGTAAATCATAATTTTCATATTTGGACAACTGCTCCAGCAAGAAAGCATTGTTTGAGTATTAGCATCAGGGGCGCGGCTAGAAATGTTGGGCCCTATGAAAGAATATGAGGTTGGGCCCCCTACCGCACCCATTCCTATAATAAAATCGATCTCTGGGGGCCCCAAAAGTGTGTGGGCCCTTAGAATCTTCCTAACTTTTCCCCCCTTAGCGGCGCCCCTGATTAGCATACATAACTCATGCTCCCCTTTTTTGCACAGTTAACTCTAAAGCAAGCATAAAAAGAGAGGTAAAGAAAGAAATTTAGCAGAGTATTTATCTCTCTCAGATATTCAGAGCAGGGATGGATAGAACGTCATTGAATGCCGAAGTGAAAAATTCCATTTCTCAGACACGCGGTGGGAGATTGAACATGAAGGGGATCATTCCTCTGCCGTGGCTAATGTCTCTTCTGAGAGACCTCTTTTTGCTAAATTAATTTCACTTCCTTTAAGTGCATGTTTACTTTAAACAGGACCGAAGTCCCCTGACAAATGCATTTCTTTCTCATCCCCTGAATGTTCAGATGCTCTCCAGGTGCATGTAGAATTCAAGTATGCCAAAAAGACATTTTGTAGGCTTTATTCAAATTGCAGTTTGCTACATCATTGAAATGTCTGCCCACCCATGTATAACTGAGGTATTTGTGTTTAGTAAAGATTGTGTTTACTGTGCTTTTATCAGGAACTGTAAATCATTCCAAAACCAAGCAAGGTGGTGTGGGGTGGGGGGGGGGGGGATAGGGTGTTGGGCAACTACATTAGTGACACTACTAACTTAAAGGGGACTTGAAACACACAGTTTATGCCAATCTCATGTTAATCTTGAGTACCAACAGAATGGTATTGCATCCTTCATATATCTGAAGAGTCTTTAGTTTTATCAGACTTATAAAAGACAGATACAGCTGTACCACTTCTTTCCTAAATCAGTCAAGGTCCTGGAGGCGTGCCATGGGCAGAGCTAAAAAGTCACGAGCACTGAGTGGTTTTACAAATGGACACTTATAGTGTCAGGAAAACAAATGTATTTAAACACACACAATACATCATCGCATTACCCATGGATAACTTTTGATTTGCTATACGTTCGTGTTGTGTACATTATATGGACTTACGTGCCGACTGCCAACAAAACACAGACATTTTATGCATTTTTAGTTACCGCCTACGGTTCCAACTCATGACCGGGATCTTTTATCGCTGGGACCGCTCCATCTTTCAGTTTCAAACGATCTGCAAATCCAGCATTGAACTGGGCCTTGTTTAACAAGTCACCACAATGCCGGAACAAACAAACACACTTGCCACGTGTGGCACACTTGCACACACTGCACACTTGCACACACTGCACAACTCCGTTGCTGCCCCGATAAAAACAAACTACATCCACTGTTCCCTTAACGCTGGGTTCTTTGGGAACATTTGCACCGACGGCTTCCGGACCGTAACCCGGACTTGCACGTTGATGGGCATTGCTCTTGCTCTCGCTCTGGTTGATGTGTGCACACGCTCTTCCAGGAGAAGTGCCCATACAAGGAATTATGCCCTTCATGGCGTCATACAGGGCCATACTCGAAAAAAAAAATAACTTTCTGAAACTTATACGAACCCTGTAAGAGTGTATTTGGCACAGAAATACTAAGGCCATGTTCAGTATGGGAATCCACCTCTTTAACAGTGTAAATAAGTCATGCAAGAATGCATGAAATATCATTAGACATCCTCTTTAACCACATTTTCTGTAGCATTTTCTGTATCTCTCTCCTGAATTAGTTCGGTGGGAAAGAGTCATTCATGGTAAATCGGGTTGTTCTATAAGATTATCTCTTCCCCGTTATCCACCTTTTTTGCAACGCGGAAGTAAGCTTTTTTATGTGAACTAGCCGCTATAGGTAAATAACTGGAAGAATAACAAAATTCAGTAAATGGTGAAATTATTTGCACAACAAAACATTGTGTTTATGATAATACATTAAAATAATAACAAATAAGTTTGCAGTTTCAAGCAGCATAAAATACAGGTTTTGTACAGCTGAAATAACTAGAAGTGGATGAGACTGGAAGCCTTGACACAATCAAGTTACAAATGGCTGCACCCGCTCTTACTTAAAAAATAAGGTGGATAGACATGTTTATTCTATTGAGTTGGTACATTCTAAATGTGTCTCTTTCATATGTAGCGTTGTCAAGTCCAATACAGTCAAATAAACCGAAATACATCCTAAATTACTCTTTCTCCCATATTGAATGTCGGATTTATTCTAGTGAATCGATTTGTTTGAGCGGTTTATGAAAGTGAACCGATTAATGGTGACAATTCACTAATTCTAATACGCTTTCAGGCCATCATTTTAACGCAGTGTATTTAGTTAATGCTGCTGCTTTTTGCTATACTTTCATGTTAGTTATGTAAATTAGTTTTTATTTTTACTGCCAGCAAAGTAAAGTGTGACAGTAAAACATATCTGTTCTTGTGTCTGTGCAACATGTGCTTTCCATTTATATTGAGTTCCATTTATTTTCCTCAAAAATACCTGTCTAAGCCTGTGTGCTTTTGTGTATCAGAGATGGCTGATTACTTGTATGGTGTTTATTTATTTATATTTTTTTCACGTCTTTTTTCGGTAGAAAACATGAGTCCCTCCTGGAAAATGAATTACATGAAATAATGAAGTCACTGAATTAGATCATTAGCTTGATTAACTCACCCCATATGTTGCAGTCATGGGAGAATGATGAAAAAGCAGGAAAACACATCAGCGCTTGTGAATCATAATTAAGAAATGCTAATTGTGTTTTTCATTATGGGAAAATCAATGGCTAACTCTGGAGATGTTACACTTGGTTTATTTTATATTTGGGCTCAAGATTTCATTTTAGAAGCGACATTTTATGATGCTGAATGCTAAGAAAACATCCCATTACTTTCAAGTTTAACCTGTCGCATACTGTAGCTATAAAAAGATCTCATTAAATATTTGACAAAGTTATTTTGCACACACATTCTTTTGACTATATTGATGCAAATAGTTCTCACAGAATTTTCATTTATGGGTGCAAATTGAATAAAGAGGTGTCCCCATATTGTACACCCAGTGCCTGGGAATACAGCTTAGCTCATGTATTAAAGCTGACTACCTTGGCCCTGGCCTTGCTTTAAGTCAGTATTATGCTGAGATGGGAAATCTTTAGATTGTGCATTGTTTGCAGGGTCACACACCATGTAATTATATTTTGAACCTGCTGGTGAGCTCAAGACAAGAGCATACATTTAAATATACATTAGATGACTGCAGAAAGACTTTTCTACAATGGCAATAAACCATAGATTAACACAATATGTGCATGCTCAAGGAAACCAAGGGCACTGCAAACATTATGGTTAGCTATGGTTATGGTTGCATCAGTGGGCATCATTCTGTGTTAAGCTGACAATAAGTTATATGTAAATTTAATATTTGCTTCTATTTTTCTTCATAAAGTCACTTCAAGATCAATGCACACACACACGCACGCGCACGCACGCACACACACACACACACACACACACACACACACACACACACACACAGGGCCGGCTCTAGCCCTTTGGTTGCCCTAGGCGAGATTGAGTTTTGCGCAAGATTTATCTTGAACTCTTTCATGAAAACAAGCATGTAAAAACTTAAATTAAATAATTAAATAATCAATTAAAAATAAATGTATACCTGTATGATATTACGCCGTACCCACAATGGACCAGCGATTTGGATAGATAGTTCAGCTGCGGCACCATCCTCCTGTGAGACACAGGAATTCATTCGGCACTACCCTTACATCAGTGCATTATGGGTATTCTCTAGCCGTTGAATGTACATCAGTTGTACACTCGCAGAGGTGTCCAGTAATCCCGGCTACTTTCCGGGGCCACAAAACTGTGCGTTTTTACGTGAAAAAAAGATTTGCGTTTCAAAGCTTGATTAATTTAACACACAAAAAACACGCCGGGCAAAATTCATACCTCAGTTTTAATGCGGCACTATTTTCCTTCCGTTTCTATCAATCCGCGCTGCTGTCAATGTCAACAGTGCGCACGTGACGATTAGCTGTTGATAGCGCGACTCGCCGACAACATGTCCGACTACGAAACTTCAGATGATGAAACTAATTTTAGCACAGTGTCAGACGGATCAGATGAAGACAGTACTTTTAACTCAACGACAAAGGGATATCTTTATGAACCGGAGTATACCGATGCCGAACTTGAGCAGATGGACAAAGAACGGGAAGAGAGAGAGCGAGAGGACAGAGAAGTTGTCCAATCTGATGCTGGGCCCACCACAGCTGTAGCAAGAGGCAGGATGAATGACAAATGGTGGTGCACTTGTTCCAATTGTGAAGTTATGCCAACAGAGGTTGAAAGCTATTGCTGCCACGAATGGGAACTCATCATGCCACAGATGCAAAACCTTTCAATTGACGAGGACGCCAACGTCTGTCTGCATTACATCCAATGACGTGTTCCCTGCGATGCTAAATGCAGTGTCCTGGAGACGTTCTTCTACATCCCTAAAATAAATTGGAAAAAGCGACCCAAACCAGCTGGACTTGACGGTCAGATGTCGGCAGAGTAAGTGTGATCGCTCATCTTGCTTTGTAGTTTTTTATTTATTAATTTAACGTTGTCTTGACTAGTGTTGGCTATATAGTATATCTGACTGCATTATTATACTGAGTGGACAATAATACAATCATTAATAAATTAATAATTATATGCAGGGCCGTGCACAGACCTTTTGAGGGGCATGTGCTGAAACTGAAAAAGGGCACCCCCCTCCCTTTTTCCCCCCACCAAGTAATCAAAATTCAAATAAGTACAAAAAATATTTATATCAGTTATAATTTTTTTAAATAAATGTTATAGTTATAAAAAAGTGTATATATATATATATATATATATATATATATATATATATATATATATATGTATATGTATATATTTTTTTCTCTGCTTTGCACACACAAAGTTCAATAAAATATATTTTTTTTAGCTATTCTGTTTGGTTTCATAAGCTAATTTGTATTATTTGGTTAACATTGCTCTACCTTCCCCTCTTCTCAATGTCACACATAAAAATGAGTCAAGTATTTTTGAGAAACTATTTTGAAATATAATTTAAATAATTATGTCCAACTCAATTCCAGATGATAAGAAACTATAGCCATTCAATGGTAGCATACAACTATAGCATATCCAACATGTATCTGCCTACCTGGCAAAAACTTGATACTGTGGAGGACCAGGAATGTTGGTCTCTTGAAGGTCCCTTGTTCACTACACTTTCCCTAAAATAAGCCAGCAATGAAAATAAATAAATAAAATAGTGTGAAAAGTACAGTTGGAGTGAAAAGCATTTCCGAAGGACCACATGACACTGAAGAGTAATGATGCTGAAAATTCAGCTTTGATCACAGATATAAATTACTTTTTAAAATATTTAAATAGAAAACGGTTATTTTAGATTATAAAAATATTTCACAATATTACTGTTTTTGCTGTATTTTGGATCAAATAAATTAAGCATTGGAATGAATTAAATTATGAATTACATTCTGCATGATAAAATATAAAGATTTCACAGTGATCTTCTGTAATGTTTTTTTTTTTTTTGTTACTACTACAACATTACTACATTTATACATGTGAGGACGAGCGGAGAGTATAGAATACTATAGATTAAAAAAAAACTATATAGCGAATACGTGCATATCAACAGCCTTGAATTAACCATAATTTGATATTATTACAATAACAAGATGAAATGTTAATAAATTAAGTGTATCAGCAAGAAAATTTCTTAGAAATATATATGTTACCTAGGTGACGACGAGGATCACTCAGTCGCTTTGTGTAGTTTCAGTATGAAACAGCGCGGGGGCGCGCCTGTGCTTATGATTTTCCGATGGTAAAAACAAATTATATGTTGTTGTATTACTTATGAATATATTGTTAACATTTTACAAAAGTCAAACTCAAATACAGTTACGGGGTTTTTGACCAGCGAATGTGTGCAAATGTGCATTTTGTCCGTCATTAAAACGGCGCCAGCGGCATCACATTAAGTTATATTTTCATCAACGGGTTAAGTTTGTTGTAGCTATATAGGCGCTCACTTTTTCCTGTTGTAAAATACATTTGGCCAAAATCGCATTTTATAAAAGATGAAATGCTACTGTATGCACAGGCTATTTAAGTGTAGACTATGTATTGGCTATGACTAGATGGCAGATTCTAGCCTAGACCTCTCTCTCAGGTCCCACATGTCTCAGTCAGACATCAAATAAATAAAATATAAGCTTTTATAGACAAAGTGTTTAGTACTTATTCAAACAACAAGATCTTTATTTACCCTTGCAAAACTTCGTTCAGCTGCTGTCTGCTGTGCGGCTTCAGTTCATTCAGTCACGATAGAGGGGGCGGAGTTATCAGGTTTACTGACAGTTTGAGGATTGAACAAGATTTACACAAGCTCTTTTTAAGAACTTTTATTGGCTAAATATTTTTAAAACAGACAGACAGACGTAAAGGATGACCAATAGCATTGATTTATTGAAGATGAAAAAAACACCACCACCAAAAAAAAAAGGGCACTTCGAGTGTAAGAGCAAAAAGGGCATGTGCTCTGCACAGGTTGAGCCCTACCTGTGCACGTGCCTGATTATATGGAGTTCACACCAAATGTACCTAACTTATATCAAACTTTGAAATACTGTCTTTATAACCAAATGTATCTGCCAATTCATTTCACAATTGGTGCTCAGTGTTTGATGGATACTACAGTTATTGCAATTATCTATAGACTATGTATTTCATTCTTACCTCCAGTGTTTTTCCCAACACATCTTCAGCAATCATTATGTTGATTCTTTATAAAGCTCTCCTTGCTGTTGTCCATATTTGAGAAAAAAAAAAAAACTATAAATCAAGAAAACTGTTATCTAATTTTCATAAAATATGTAACAGCTAATATTGTATTTGTTTGCTCTTCTAGACAGTACAGACTTGTTGCCTATCGCATGGTGACAGAATGGGCCCTGAAAGGAGAGAAGCTCGGCAAAGGCTACAGACGTGTTGTTCCCTCTTGTGTGGTGAACCTCATAAGAACAAAATATCCATCACCAAATGGACAATATCAAGGGTTCAAGGAATCAGAAGAAGCACACCTTTTGTTTTAGATGTGTTAAAGAAAAATGTTTTATTGAACATTGTAATTTTCAATAATACTTTTTCACATATGTACAGAATAAACACTGTGAATGTTTAAATACTGTGATCCCTGTTGTTAAGTTATTTTCTGAGGCGGGATGTATGTTGTGCCACCAAGTCATCTTTGATTGGCTTTGGAGTGGCTGCAATATTGGCCGGCAGGTTGGATGGAGGATGTATCTGGAAAACCTGGTCTCCAAGTGTGACATTTTTGTCCAGCCGCCGTAACATTACCTGCTGCACCAAGTCTTTCCTGAAGTCTTGTTTTGTTGGCTCATATAGTTTCCTTACAACCCACTGATTGGATTGCCTTGAATAGAAGACGTTGTATTTGTCTTTTCCTGTAAATTAAAAGAAGAAATTGATCACAAAAACAGTATTTCCAAAATAAATAAATTTGCCAACAGCACAGCCAAAACAGTGTAATGTTTGAAAGACATGATTATCCACTATAATGCTTCCAAGTAATAATGCCCGGTGTTTGGAAAGAGTAAAGTAATACTTTTTTTTTTCTTTTGTGAACTCAAAACGTCTACAGGTCAAGCCAAGTGATAGCATGGCATGACAGGGTAGTTTATGCATTTTTCAAATATACATAGATGATCAATGTTTTGAAACTAGCAATACATATATTATAACTTCAGTATAGGCCGTTATTACAGTACATATAGTAATTTCATTCAAGAGCGGAATGTTGTTGAATAGCAACTATCTGTGTTAGTACAGTTTTAATAGTAATAGTTAGTACATGTTGCTAAAGAGTAATATTTGGAATATAAATCTCAAGTAACATATGGAGGTCAGGATTTTTCTAAAAATATGTAAAGTTGTGATCAGTGGTAATGGCGATGATGTGCTGTATCTGCCATACTCACCCAACTTAGTGCTGTCATGCTTACGGCCAACATTGTGGTTGTGATCCAAGATACTCAGTTGGATCCTGGCGTGCATGGTGACATATGAGTAGTGCCGTCTCTTCTCTGCATACTTGAGCATAGAGCTATGAAAAACCTCAAGGTTCCCTAATGTAGAAAAAGACTTTATAATACATTTTCTACTTCACATATCCAAGACATGACATTTTAGGTCTTAAAAATTAATTTCTAATGCTATGAGAGAAAATTTATATAATTGCCTTATTAGAACACTTGCAAATGCATATTTATTTTTGCAAAGAACAGATGCAACAACATATACGTATTTTCCTTCAAATGGGGCGCTGATTTCCTGTCAATAGTCAAATAGCTGCAATACACAAGTATGTAATGTAGGGACACACCTGATCAACTAAGGACTACTCATAGTAGTAGTGTAACGTACCTGTGTGTTTGAACAGTCAACTCATTGAGGTCTTTCAATAGGTATTTGTCAAGTACAACAGCCTTGAGAGCGTTGTAGGCACTACAATCTTTTGCCAGCCATTTTTTTCTCCTTTGCTGCTCCTCAGAAAGGTCTTCATGGTAGCACTGGTACTCCTGGCCATCATCTTCCCAGCGGTGAATGCCACACACATGATGCAAGATAGAGGTCCACCGGCGTCTCAATTCCTATTGTTTTTGTTTGTTAACACGAAACACTGTTTAGCAAATTACACAAGGCGCTAAAAATCCAATGATGAACACCAACTAATAGATTACTATAACATTTGTTGGCAAGTGGCAGTTGTGATATAAAAATCTTGAAAAGAATAAGAGATGAAAAACAAACAATTGCATTATAAAATAAAATAACTTTTTTTTAGAGTTGAATAAGTTACTTCTCAATTCCTATATGAAAATCGGTTAAAAAAATTAACTAAAGTCCACCTTTTCATCTCCACCACAAGAGCTGCACGACCACCAGAAGTGATTTCCCAGAGACTTGACCCACGGCTGCAAGTCCCGGTTTTCTTTTTTCTTTGCTGCTGCACTTGCCTTCTTCACGCCTACATTTTTTTAATAAAAAAAGGTGAAAAAAAAAATATGCACAAGTTACCCAACTGCTTCCTTCAATTTATATATGCAAAACGCACCCAATAGTGTAGCTAGCGAATAAAACACATATGCTGCAACAAATACGAATACCTTTTGCAACATGCCATGGATCAAATTCATGTCTGAGGGTAGGGTAGAACTCTCTCATGATCTTCCGTATTGAAGGATGTCGGTCAGTGGTAACAACATCAACACTAACTCCAGAGTCCAGTAGACGATCCAGTCCCCTCCGGTAACCAACAGCCTGTGAACTTGAACTTGAAGCCTCTGATACCTTTGTTGAAAATACAGGCATAAGAGAAAGACATGTGCAGAAAAGGAACACAAAATCATAAAACAATGACAATATAAAAGAGGACAAATTACATCATTTTAAAATAGAATTTATTTTACCTGGATTAGATAAAGACATTATGATCTTTTTTGTTGAGTCATCCATAAAGCTGTAAGTAGTGTATTTAGCACTGTAGCCTGGAGAATCAGATCTGGAATATTAAAAAAGGGAAGTGCCTTGTAAGATGCTTGAAAATTATGTAATTGTAATAACATAAGTCTGCAATTTCAGTCATACAATACCCAAAACATACAATGTACCTTGCATCGCCTCCAATGTCTGTGTGTCCACCTGCACATGCAGTGTCCTGAAGCTCTGACAAAATTGACTCTTGCATGTCAGTGTACGCCTGATGAACCACAGGTATCAGATAAGTCGATTGAAGTGAATAATATGACGTCTTCTTTGGCAGTTGTAAATTGATGAGATCAGCCCACTCTTGAATTTCTGTCTGTGTTGTTCCGGTAAAAAGAATGGCTGCTGAAGACACCAGGTTATTCTCTGGCATTCCACGGATCTCAGGACAGGATCGCCAAACTCCCTTATGCTGATTCAGGCATGTCCATTCCACCTTTATGATGGATCCATTACACGTTGTGGTTTTCTCATCTATGGCTACACCGCAAGTGTGACAAGTTGTAAAAAGTTCCATAAGGGCTGACTCGTTCACAATCCACTTCCTCTCTGAGCAGTTGCCTTGCTGGTCTACTGTCACACTCACATCTGAGGAAGATAATGTAGAGCCACTCAGTAGAAGAAATGTGCTGTCATCAGCTGCTTCTATGGAACTCAAACTTGTATCCAGTGTCTCAGGTGCAACCGCAGAGCTTGGGCACATTGACTTTGAATAAAGAAAAACAGAGTAGTCAAATAGAAGTTTTTGTGTTGACTTACTGAATGTTGGTCACAAACATGGCTGATAGGTGCATGCAACATGTTTATTTTAAATAATGTGTTCTTTGTGGATGTGTACTTTGTCAAGATTATGACAAAAAAAATGTCAAAAAGAAGGAAATGTGTGCTTACCCGTGACCCTTTCCAAGTGGGGGGTAGGGCTGTATAAGTGCCAGAGGTGGATGGCCTTGTTCCTCGAACTGCTTCAGCAGGGCTTGTGATAATCAAGGCCAAGTTTTTTTTTTTTTATCAGAACACTTCAGAGGTGTTGACTGTGGAAGTCCAGAAAACACTTCATAATCGGGGTCACCACTGCTAGCCTCTGTCAGTGCTGTTTCTTCCGTACTGGGTGCAGGCATGCATACCTTGTTAGACAAGATCAAATCAAATGTTATTTATTTGCAACGGCTTTATGCACAGCTGCTCTACTTCCAGAACTTCAACCAGCTCCTTGTTTCCTATTAGCCATTATAGGACAAATTGATTAATTCAGGTATACTTGACCTCAGTAGTCATGGAAACAATAATCAGATACACCTGAATTAATCAAGTTTGCACAATAATGACAGACAGGAAACAAGGAGCTGGTTGAAGTTCTGGAAGTAGTGCAGCTGTGCATAAAGCCAATTGTGTGTGTTCAATCAAATATTTTTCACAGCAAATTGTAACAATATATATATATATATATTTTTTTTTTTACACATCTTTTCACGTGTTTTATAATGGAGTCTAAACATCATCTTGTTTACCGTACAGTTTTGACATGGGATCATAAAGTTAGTAAATAGAGCTTACCCGTGGTACTGGTACAGCAAAACTCTTTAAAATCATTTTTTTTCCTTTTCCTCCTTGGTTGGAGATGTAATCGTCTTCGCTGAAGTGAGCACTACACACACGAAAATCATTTATTCGAGTTAATTTAGCTCCCGCTGAGTAGCCGATGGCAACCAAAGCTGTCTCATATTCATATTTGATACAGGAAAACGATGAAATTTGAACTTTGATCCCGGCACATCCTTGTTGTCACAGCCTGGGAATTTACAAGTTCGCACCATTGTTAATTTAATATTTTTTACCTTGTTGTCGATCGATTGTGTAAACACTATGGAAGAGCTGATCGTCACGTGCGCACTGTTGACATTGACAGCAGCGCGGATTGATAGAAACGGAAGGAAAATAGTGCCGCATTAAAACTGAGGTATGCATTTTGCCCGGCGTATTTTTTTTGTGTTAAATTAATCAAGCTTTGAAACGCAAATCTTTTTTTTTTCACGTAAAAACGCACAGTTTTGTGGCCCCGGAAAGTAGCCGGGATTACTTCATTCAAAAACTTCCAGCGGTCAGAACTCGGACCAGGGGGGTGACAACAGAGTGGGTCAGTGTGTATACACTATAGTGCTGGTAAGGATTGCATACAACTTCATGTCTTAAATGGGCAAACTAACCCTTTAAGTAGAAATTTTAGGTATCTATACTTTACTGGAGTAATTATTTTTCAACCGACTTTTTACTTCTACGCAATTATCTTTACTTTCTACTCCTTACATTTTAAAAATAGCCTAGTTACTCCTATTTCATTTCGGCTTGTTTTCATTCTGGCTTGTCATCGTTCAGAAAAAAAAAAAACCTATTCAGATAAATCGCGCCATCCGGATAGAGTGAATTTGATTGTGGTTGGATGAGAAGTATAAATATATACCATTCCGATCCGTGATCCATCGCACCTGCACATGTAGTATATGCAGTATATGGTTCTTTAATGTATTTGCATTGTACTAAAATGCATTCATTTTCAATGGACATATATGCGGCTGAAACAGGTAGCCTAGTGCATCCCAAATTTTTCAACATTAACATTTTAATATAACATTATAGTCATTATGGCCTTTAGAAAAATGTTTTTTTTTTTTTTTTTTTTTAGGTGGGGTAGTACACTATAGCCCCCTGTGGCGCGGCCTAAGCTTTTGTCCTTAATGGCATTTTTTTCCATTTCCTTTTATACTTTAAGTAGTTTTGAAACCAGTACTTTTACACTTTTACTTGAGTAAAAAGCTTGAGTTGATACTTCAGCTTCTACAGAAGTCTTTTTAAACCCTGGTATCTATACTTCTACCTGAGTAATGAATGTGAATACTTTTGACACCTCTGTACACTCGCTATTGCAGTGCAGTATGGGATTAAATGAGTGCACTCGATAACATCCTCTATGGTTTTGGACACCACTACAAATGGCTGTTCCCTCAATTAGTGCCCTATTTAAGGGTATGGGAGGTGATTTCAGACACAACCTGGGTTGCTGACAATACTGTGAAATATATATGGGAACAATGAAATATATTTGAACATTCAAGAATGAAAACCTATTCCAGTAGACCCCAAAACAAAATCAAAACTTTGTAAATGGGCATAATAGGTCCCGTTTAATATATTTTAAAATATAATTTATTCCTCTGATGGCAAAGCTGAATTTTCAACAGCCATTACTCCAGTCTTCAGTATCACATAATCCTTCAGAAATCATTTTAAAGGGGACATATCATGCTAAATCCCGTAAATGCATTTTGTTGTATATTTGGAGTGTTTATAAGTACAGAGAAGTTGAAATTAGTCTCTTCAGGTGCTTCGTTGATATCTTTATATTCTGTTTTGGTCATATTTTGCAACCTGTTCCGATTTTTCTATTCTCTATGACGTTTTTTGAACAATTACGTCACAGTATTTGCAGCGGAACTGTCAAATAAGGACATCGACTTCCGGCCCAACACTTCGAGCAATCCGCCATTTTTATTTCTCGCTGCGATTTTGTAGTACAAGCTCAAGGATGCAGAAGTTACGAGAGGATAAGTCAAAATGTTCGGTTGTTGGATGTAGTAACCCACACGCTTCATTACACCGTCTCCCAGCATCAGAACCTCTTCGAAGTGCCTTGTTGAGTTTTATTTTTCATGGAAATGTACCCACATCTGTGGGTAAAGTCATTTTTGTGTGCACGAACGAGGCACTTCAAGGATAACTACTTCAGCAACCTCCGCCAGTATAAAGAAGGATTTGCCGATAGACTTCGTCTGATTGAGGGGTCAATTCCTTCTATCTTTGGAGACGACGAACAGAGCACTTCGGTAAGCTGTAAATAACGTTTTTACGTGCAATAATAACGTGCTTTTCTTTAATTGTTTATAATATAACTTATATTTTGTTTTGTGAGTGTTAAATAGTCGTTGTAAAACATGCAGTATTTTAGTAGTGGGCATGGATGGAGAAGTTACTGTAAATACAGTGACATACCATTGCGATACATCCATATCAAGACGTTGTTCTGCAGGTTCGTCGTCTTCATTTTCATCTCGCTCCGGGTCCGGTGTAGCAGTCGATTCTGTTCCCTTCCGGAATTCCTGTTCCCTTTACGCAATCATACTACAAATTGTGCGTAGTTGCCGCTTTACCATCAGGTTACCATACGTACCATCAGAATTGAATACGACAAGAAGCACAACTGGATGAACGCGAAGCCAAAAGGTTAAAAAAGTATTATTTTTTAATAAAAAAAGTTATTATTATTATAAGCGAGTTTTTCTTGCTCTGTCATTTCAATCTAGCTTATATTTATCTGCGCTTTCCGTACTTCCAGTTGTGCTTTGATGCATCTGCTACGCATGCGCAGACATGCTTCTTTGAGGGGGAACACAAATTCCTGTAGGGAACAGAATCGACTGCTACACCGGCTCTGGCTCGAACATGTAAGGCTTGATGGACAAGTCTTCCGTTGTTGACATTTTGTTAATAACGTGTGAATAAAAAGTTTCTGTGCCGCTAGATAATCGTATCTCTGCTATCAAACTACAAAAATGGCCGAACGGGGTGTTGTTGAAACGAGTGGCACCTCTGCAACCTGGAGAGGGGGCGGGGTATGAAGTGTCTCATTTGCATTTAAAGAGACCGCACCAAAACGAGTTGCTCTCAGACGCACATCAGAAAAGGGGTAGAAAAGGGGCCTGTGGAGCTATAATAATGAGGAATTAAGAACCAAGCATTGCAGTTCCGCTTTATATAGACCACAAATGTATGATTTATATGTAAAAAGGAACGATTTAAAAGCATGACATGTCCCCTTTAATATGCTGATTTGGTGCTGAAGAAACATATATATTCTTATTATTAACAATGCTGAAAACAGTTGTACTGCTTTATATTTTTGTGGACAATATGTTTTAGGACTTTGGCCGGTACTCTTCTTCACAGATCTATTGAAGCTTGTAAAAAGGAAGGTGTGTAAAAAAAGTTAATGTAAAAGATAAATGTCATGTAACAGTGTATAAGTTTTGTTTCTCAATGTGTCTGTTTTGAAATGAGATGATGTGTCATACAGTCACTTTTCTTCAATCTTTGTCGATCACTGCAGAGCTTGACAAAATAATCTTCTCATGAGTTGAAGGAAAGCATGCAACTTTACATGGATGGGACAAAGACAGTTAACTGCAGCCTTATCTCAATTGATGCTCTGAATGGGGCAAGTATGTTTTTTTTTTGTGATTGTCTTTGGATTCTCTACCTCTCTAGGCTCAACCAAAATGAGGCAGTTTATGAAAGGTGAATGGCAATTAGTGTAGCATTAACACACTTATAGTTTATTAAAGCAGCCTAGAAAGAAAGAAAATCTGAACATAGCTGGGTGGGATGCCTGGATAATAAGAACATTTGTTATTAGAATGTTTTCTGGAAGGTTGAGTCCTTTCAATTTTTTGTAATGCATTAGGTTGGTCACCAGGGCACACTCAGGACTCTAAGATTGGCACTTCATCACAAGGAAGACAACAATTTCAGAGATGGACGGATACAGTGTTTGAGAGTGGGCCCCAGGCCTCCTTTATACAACCTGAAGGGATAGTAAAAAAAAAAATACAATTCTCTCATTACCCCCATGTTGTTCCAAAATTTTATGATTTCTCAAGATATTTTGAAGATATATATTTTTTTTGTCTATACAATGAACGTCAATTGGGTTCAATGTTGTTTTGGACTACATTGACTTTCATTGCACAAACACATTTTTTGAAACATTATTCCAAATATTTTATTTAGTGTTCTACAGAAAAAAAGAAATGCATACTTGTTTGGAATGACATAAGGGCGAGTAAATGATGACAGAATTCAAATTTTGGGGTGAACAATCCCTTTAAGGACGGAAAATAATTGACGGCCCATTTTTGCTTAACCTTTGCAAAGACACCAACATATAAAGAGGGACTATTACCGACATTAAAATGCCAGAAAAAGAGCTCTTCTACATTAATTAGACTGAACTATTAGTGGGTGCATGGCTTATTGAGCAGCTCACATTACTCTGTGTTGTGTGTGAGACCCTTTCGGTCTGGCCAGTCCACCAATGCCTCAGCCCCCGCGTCCATGTCATTCTGTGCGAGGTTAATTGCTACACCTTAGCTCATGTCCTTGTGTTAATGCAAATGAGATCTTTTGACATCCCGCCATGGGTTTGTGTGGTGGAACAAAATAACCGACAGCTCTTGAGTTTGTAAAGGAAGGTGTGTAACAAAGGTTGCTTGTCTGAGCAATCTCTCTCCATTGTTTGGCAAAGAGGCCGCAAAGGAGCGGTATATTCATGAGCGGAAAAGATGAGGGAGATGCATTTGTTTCCTACCTCAAACTGAAAGGTAAAGCCCTTGTTCTATGAAAACTCAACACTGTAATCTCTCCTTGAGTGGATGTGACATACAGTGACAAATGAAGTGAAATAAAGCATGTTTTCAGCTCCGTGACAGGCACAGGAGTTGTGTACCACCTTAATTTAACGGTTAATTAGATTGTTTTCCATTTACAGGGCCCAAATATTTTATATAGGAGAGGCTGAGGCTAGTTGTCATTTGTTTTTCTCCAGTGAATATTTCTCAGGGTAGTCAATTTCTGTGCAAGCACATACCTTAAAAGCTATTGAACATTTCTACTGTTACTAACCAGAAGCAGGGCATGTTGCCATAATGGAACAAGCTTTGCATTAAAAAGAACAGTAAAACGATTATGAAACATGAAATAAAGAATGAAACAATAATTGTAAATACATTACATACCTCTGTAACCTTTGAAACTGCTTGTCCAAACCTGACATTTATGGAAAATACCCAACTTTTCAGCTCTCTTCATCTTCAACTCTTCATCAAATAGTTGATTCTTGTCTTATACATTACCGTTCAAAGGTTTGGGGTCAGTAAGATTTTTTAAATGTTTTTGAAATAATTATTTTATGCTTACCAAGGCAGCTTTTATTTGATTAAAAAATATATTGTGAACGATTATAAAATGTTATTTTTTTTTAAAGGTACATTGTGTAGGATTTTCTCCCATCTAGCGGTGAAATTGTACTTTGCATTCAAACGAATTGTGCTCTCCAGTGCCTCGCTTTTTCAAATGCGTGTTGCATCTACGGTAACTGTTATGTACCAAAAAGCTATGACAGGATGTCTTTTAATAGCACTTCGTTGAGTTTTCCTTCGGGTGAACAGGTTTCTTATTTCAAACAAACTGCAACTTGACACAACGAACAAACGAATGTTAAAGTATGAATTACTGACTGACTGCTCTGCTCCTCCGTTTCTGCTGCTTTCAGTTACGTGACGCTGGCTCTGAACGAAAATGCATTGTGGAAACGCGTTGGCCCAGTACTTTTTGACCCTCTCTGCTATTATAGTTTTTCAAGATGGCGGAACTACATGGAAGCCTCCGTGGACCTACCCGTCACATGTATATAAAGATAATAAATTCTTTGTTTATGAGGATAAGTCAGATAATTGGCAGAGGTATTTGTACACCATTGAGGACATATTTATGAATAAAAATATATATTGATTTTAGATAATAAAATACCTAAAAAACTACACATTGTCCCTTTAACATATCCTAAAATTTAATTGATGTGATAGCAAAGCTGAATTTTCAGCATCATTACTCAAGTCTTCAGTGTCGGTCCTTCTAATCATTCTAATATGCTAATTGGGTGCTTAAGAAACATTTCTTGTTATTATCTATGTTGAAAACGTCTCGGTTACGTTTGTAACCCTCATTCCCTGAGTAGGGAAAGGAGACGTTACGTCGTGACGACGGATGGGGTTTCGCTTAGAAAGCCTATCACATTTGAGTATTACAAAACAAGCAAATGGCAAGGAAATGCCATGGGTCTGTGGAATTTGCGTAGCATAACTCCGCCCCACCTCGTGGGTATATAAGGAAGTACGCTGGCAGCATGCAGTTATGTTACATGCTGAGGAGCCGAGACTGAACTCAGGCTGTTCCAGAGGTACAGCGGAAGTGGCAGGGAGATGTAACGTCTCTTTTCCCTACTCAGGGGTTACATACGTAACCGAGACGTTCCCTTTCGTAGTCACTACGAGTTACGTCGTACTCAAGGAAACTTCGAAACTTTCAAATTCGTTGGGTTGTTTCACAACAAGAGTCCCCTCATCCGCTAGAGTCCCCTCATCCACACCCAAATCTAGTCTCTCCACGAGAGAGAATACTTTGGCTGGTGGCCAGGTTATTCTCTCTCATGGAAAGAATAGATTGGGGTGTGGATGTCTCGACCGCAACATTGCGACGTTCATGTTACTGCAATGAGAACATGACACATCCAAGAACGCTGCCTGGGTGTGATTAAGCCCAAACACACCAAGCAGCGTTCATGCCCATCAGCAGAATCAATGAAGTACTACTGCACCCAGAAATACACGGGCTAAACATCTTTAAAAAGACGTGCCAGCTCTTTTTGTGCGAGGAAAGCACCCAGGGAGAAACACACACGCTGTTGCAGACCACTGCACAGATCAGCAGGCAGGAATGTGAAACTCGGTGGAACACGCCGTCACACCAACACCGACTGGAAGCTGCTCGTCTCAAAGATTCTCGAAGATAATCAGAGAATAGGCTGCAGGAGTGAAGAGGACCTCTTGGCTCCGAAGCAGAAACATAACTGCGTGTTGCCAGCGTACTTCCTTATATACCCACAAGGTGGGGCGGAGTTACGCTATGCACATTCTGCAGACCCATGGCATTTCCTTGCCATTGGCAACGTAACTCGTAGTGACTACGAAAGGGAACAGTTGTGCTGCATAATATTTTTGTGGAAACCATGATACATACTTTTTGTGTTTTTGTTTGTTTTGTTAAAGTGTCGTTAGTATATCTAAATGAAGAATGTTTACTCGTTTTCTGTGTTACTTGGACAAACAAATGTAGTTTTTTTTCTTTGCAAATGTCCGCTGGATGACGCAAAATGCTAAAATTTTTGACAGGGCTTTTGTGAAAACTACAGATTATACTTCTGCATTTCTGTACCCCGCACAAAGACAGTTGGATCGACAGAGGGTTATTAAAGTGCCCCTATTACGTTATTTGAAAGGTTCCTAATTTTGTTTTGGAGGTCTCAACAGGTTAACATACATCAAATGTAAAAAAACAAATTCTTTAATTTTCTCATAATATACATTGCACATCACCACATTTTTTCAACAATTCTCAAACAACTCATCCGAAGACTCTCTCTAAATCCCTCATTTCCATGAGCCTGCTCTGATTGGCCAGATGGCCCAGTCTGTTGTGATTGGTCTACCGCTTATAGAGCATGTCGAAAACGAAACACATAACCATAACTGAATCTCCGGAGGCTTCCTAGTCCTTTGCGATTCTACACACTGTTAAGACCGTATTGATGGCATCAATTTTACCATATCAATCTGAGACCATCATCCATCGTTCTTCTGTATAGGCAGCCAAGTTTTATTTAAAGCCCATTTATTCTGCAGTGAAGTACCCTTTAAAAAGAACCGTTTTTTTTTTTTTTCTTCCAAAATTTTAAATAACCTTTTTGTAATGGAAAGGATGATGTTAAAGGTTCTTCATGGAGCCTTCAATGCCAATAAAAAAAAACAACCTTTTTTTGTATTTTGATTTTAAGAGTGTATAGTGTGGTTTGTATTGAATTTACTTGTTTTACCAACTGTGTACATCTATTTCTGTAACTTTTTTTCACACAGATGACCTTGTACACATACACATGAGAGACATATGATCACACAGCTGTTTACCATATAAACTTATACAAGCCAAAGTATTTTTTTACCCTACATAAACTAAAGGTGATCTTTACTGGGTTATAAAATGGCCAAGATCTGTCATAGCTCTGACAAATGTAGGCCAATTTTGCGGTGTTACATTTTGTTAAGGCTTGTGTCCCCACAAAAAGTCATCTAGCAGCTGTGTTAACTAGCCTACTGGGAGGGAAGCCAATAAGTTGTAGTAGAGTAAAAGATCAAGAAAGTGTGCTGTTTAGCCTGAGTCATTTAACTTGCAGCAGTGACAGTTTGCTGCCAAAAACAGTATGAAGTCGAAAACAATGTATACATCCTTTTGCAGATAATGACACAAATTTGGCATCTGACAGGGTGTGAATAGTTTTTGTGTGATACTGGTGATCAGATTAGGTTTTTCATACTGAAGCATGTAAAGGTCATAGATGCATGTAAGAATACTTTCCCCCCGCAATCACAAAATTGACATTACTGTGGAAAAAAAGACAGGCTCAAGATGCTCATTAATTTGGAGAATAGAAATGCCAGAAATGTGTGATTAAATGGCGACATATAACCCTTCTACCTGAAATGAAAATGTTCATGGGTAGTTCACATGCAAATTAAAAGATTTGCATAATGACTCCTTTATTGTAATCTTCTGAGATTGGATCTACGGCCAAAGGTAAATTAAATTCTTCACTTGTGGAATTATTCTTAATGAAAGTGGGAAGAATTTGTCAGCTGCATGTTATTTTACAACCAATACATGGTACAGTCATCACACAGACTGTTTTTTATTTTTTATTTTTTTACCCCTTTCAATAGATGCAATTGGTAAAGTTGCAGATTCTGTCAATTAAGTCTCAAATGACACAATGTAGGGACATTAGCCAATCAGAGCTTGGTTTCAATAAAATCTGTTTTTCCTTTTGTCATTTAAGCCCCCTCTGATTTATTCACGAAATCTCTCTCTCTTTTCTTTTTTGTTTCCAAGTTTTGGACAACATGCCAGAATTTGGAATGAAGTCTCTCAAGGGTAAACACTCACAAAATTTACTAAACTACCCTAGTGAAAATACAATTTAAAAAACATTTATTTCATACTAAGTATACTACAAAACAATTAACATATTTACTGACATATCCCTTGAGGCTTACTGATAGAAACATTATAAATAATCTTTATTTGGAGCACTTATTTATTGCACAATGCACATTTCTTAATAGTAAGCCTTAAAATGTGTTTAAAATCACTATTAGTAAGAATAGTGATCTCTATAAAATATCAGTCTTTAAACGCAAGATATTTAGAGTATACTTGCAATTGTTCCACTTTAGCACTATCAAATATACTTAAGTATATTTTTCGTTGAACTTCAGCACTATTTCCCGATTACTAAAGTGCATTAAGTACAAAATTAGTTGTATACCAATAGTACAATTGCAGGATGTTTATATTAAGTACATAAATATGTAAATGTATTTGTAGTATACTTAGCATAAAATAAATGTATTTCAAATACATTTTATTATATTTATTTTTCACTAGGGTAGCATATTCATGTGCTTTTTGTGATAAAGCTATTAATTTTGCCCATAAGCTATAATTCTTCACATTTCCAAGGTTACAATAGCATTTCCAAGGCATCTTTTCAGTGTCCCTGCATATAAAATTGGAGAGAGAATTGTTGTATTTACAAAAAAAAAAAAAAAAATGTGTCTCTCTTTTACAGCAGGAGAGGATTACACAAGTACTGGAGGAGAGAGAAACAGAGGAAGCAATGCATCCTCCGAGTCAGGATTATATTGAGCTCAGGCCAAGCAAACTGATCATGTCATAGATAAAGACAGCAGCATTCAAGCAGTGCATATGCAAAGCACTTTTGGGTATTGTTATTTGAGCGGATTAAATGTTTATAAAATTATCTCACAAGGTTAAGCAATTGGTTTATTCCTTTCTCTCCTCGCCTCTTATTTATTTTCTGTTCTCACTGGACGTTTTAAGCAGAACGCCCACTTCTCAAAGAGACTCGTAAACTTTTATATTGTATCTTCACTTAATTAAAAGCATGTCCTTTATTGACCGTCTCTGCAGAAAGTTGACTGACGTCCATTTCTTCATTGTCCAGTCAAGTGTGATAGGACTTTATGGTCCAGCTGTGCACAGTGGAAACACTCACTCGAATGTGGGTCGTTCGTTCTTCATATCGCAGTGACATCAGTCAATAAAGCTCAGAGAAATTGAAGATCTCTCTTCTCTCCAAGGCCAAACTTTATATAGGCCTTTTGATTTTGTGTGTGGGGCTGTTTTTCAGTGATTTAATAACTTGTGTTCCCACATCTGGCTCTTTGTTGCTTTATCTTCACAGATTGAACAGGGCAGTTGTGGTACATCAAACCAGGTCATGACACATGACACTTTTTTTTCTTTTCTTTTTTTGAGATCGCTCCAGGCTCTGAAGGAAAAACTAACTGAAATACTTATCCTAAATGTTTTATTGTATCTCAATGCATTGGAAGAATATTCATCTGGTCAATTTTGTAATAAAACACTTATATAACCTTGAGCATTTTAAGAGAGGATCCAAACTGCAATAAATGGATTTACATAAATTAATACACAGGGCTGCACTGAATCCCCAAAATAATCCCCTTCCTTTGGCCGAGTTCTTCACACAACATTTATACTCCACACTGTGCCATAATCTCTACCCGCAGTCTTAAAAACCACAACTGCTCGTTCAGAAACACATTTTTAGTTTTATGTACTGGATGAAAAAGGAAAGTCTCTTCTTTCTAATAATATTATTACTTGTTTTGAGAAAATCGACACTATAGATTTTTTTTTTTTTTTTCAGAATTAGAAGACATTAATAAAATCATAAAACACATTTAATTGCACTGGTGTCTTAATTATTTCATTAAGTTAAATACATATAACGAATTTTTATAAGAAATTATATATTACATGTGACATCAGATGACTTGTTCACAAGCAGTTTTATGGACATCTTTCTTATGGAAACAGTGATTGCACTATTACATGAGAGATGGTTCATTTCAGTAATTTTTGCTGTATCTTTCAAAAAATATATATAGATTTTGTGCTATAACTAAAGAGGAAGAGATGATCGATTCCCCTTTGAACTTAGAATTAAAGGGATAGGTCACCCTAAAATAAAAAGTCAACATTTACTCACCCTGGTGTTGTTCTAATGCCGTATGCCCTTCTTTCTTCTATGAATTTTAAAAAAAAATGTCCCGCTTGTGCTCATCTAGGCTATATAATGTCAGTGAATAGTGACCAGCATCAAAACATTTTTTAAAAGACATAAAAGTATCACAGAATGATCACAGTGTGAGAGTTTGGTGAAATTAAACGTATTATTTAATGAAATTCTTGAACATGGGTGTTGTGACTCGTGAGACTCTATTAGTGCACAGTTCACTCTGTCTCATTCAGAAAAGGCATACAAGTTGTGAGAAATCAAGATTAACAAAAACACAACATGAAATACAACGCCTAGAAATCCCCCAAAAATATCTGTGTACTTTCTTCACTAAGTCCAATATCACCTGACCCAAACTCCGTTTGTCTGATGACTGTCAGAATGGCAGTTGACAGATGTGAATGCAAACTTCTTGTTATGAAGTACACAATGGATATATTCATCAGAAGGTGGTGCATGGGTTGTATTCCGTTTTTGTTGATCTTGATTTTTCACAACTTGTGTGCTTTTTCTGGGCGAGATGTTGTGAACTGTGGTGCTTATACGAACGAGAAGAGAGAATACAAACAGCTAAGGTCAAGAATTAAGTTAAATAATACATTCAATTATCATGTCGCATGGGATCATTCTGTGATACTTTTGTGTCTTTTTTAAAAAGCTTTATGCTGGTTGCTATTCACTGATATTACATGGACGAGCACTAGCATGGCATAAGGGTGAGTAAATGATGACTTAATTTTCATTATAGAGTGATCTATCCCTTTAAAGAAATTCAAAACGACATTTAATGTTTGAATTTCGTTATAAATTGACAATTTAAAGGTTTGATTTATGAACAAATTACAATACTTGTTTATAATTGTTTCTTCACAAACAGTCATTCATTGTAACTTCTGACACATAAAATACATATACAATACAAATCGTCTTCTACAGCTTCTGCTTACTGTGACGCATTGGAACTGCAAGTTTAGTTGCATTATGCTAGAAATTTACAGACACAGTGTCATATTTTTTTCTAATTATACAGTGGCATATTTTTGTAAATGAGAAAAGTGGGCATTTGTTTGTTTGTTATCACTGGCACGAACTCACCACCTCCAGTACTAAAATTCAGCTCTATCTTTGGAAAACAGGATTATTTTGCATGCTATTGGCCTCTTGTGATGTAACATATGAGCTAGTACTGATAATCAGGACCTGGGACCACGGCGTGGCTCTGTAATTGAGCCACGTATAGTGGTCTCTTCCCATTCTCAATACGAGGAACCATATCCGCCAACTCTGACTTAATCAGATGGTGAAAAGAGAAATGGCAGGAGGGCTCTGATTAAAATATTGTTTTTTAGCGCTGCCTGGGAGAGCCAGGCTCCTTATTAAAAATTGATCCTCAAGCTGTGTCGCCTTGCGTCTCTGCTTTGCTGAAGAATTCATTACCTCTGCCACGCACCATGTCGCCTGCCTGGTATTCTCCATGTCACTGCACCCCTCCGTATCTTGCACCCCCTCTTTCGTTTATCAATTCTGAGATGCAAACAAACAAATATTCCAGAGGGAGGTGAGAGGAAGAGAAGGACGAGAAGGGAGCTTGAAACAAAAACACGCCGCCCCAAGGCCTTCTCAATATGGAGTACAAGACATTTGATCACTGGCATGAAAAGCAAATGCTGTTTATATTCTTATTCTCATTTCCCCTCCTTTTATAAGTTCATCTGTTTATGCCTTTTGAGTTGCCAGTTTTTTTTTTTTTTGCATTGCATTGCATTGCATTGCATTTTTAAGGGAAAATCTATGGAATTGTGCAAAAGGGATTGGTAAAATGTATTGAACAGAGCTTAGGGTACACTCTGTATGTTTTTCTTGGACAACGATAAGATTGAATGAAGTTCAAATGGAGACATTTGCTGAGGTCTCCCGTTTATCCATTTTTTCCTCTTTACTGAGATCTTTGAAAATCATGTCACAAACTTTTTTGTACAAATTGAAAATACTGTACTATTTAAATGGAAGCTTACAAAATCTGCAGTCAAGTCAGATAATTCAATATGAGCTCAAATATTTGTCATGAGTTGCTCCAAGATCAACTTGAGCTGTGCTATATCACATTCATTTTATAGGTCTCTTATAGGTTCTAAAAACTGGGAGAGGATTAGCAAATATTGATTTGGTCTCATCACTATCTGGAAGATACAGTTGTGACATTATAAGGTCTCAATTGTAAATTTTCCGAGTCGAAGTTGGAACATAACTGAGATTACATTAAATCTCCTGAGTTATAAAAGACCAACATCTTAGCAGTATACATTTTCTCTGGATACTCTCGTCTTTTCTGTATTTTTCTCTCTCCTTCTAGCAGACGTTGTGCTGGGATGTTGATTAAGAACTAATGCAAATAACGGAGCGTCAGCCGCCCGCCACAGGAAATCAATATCCCACAAACCCCTGCTCCTTCCCCCTTATTCCCACATAGCGATAACTAGAGCCTCCTCAAACAAAACAATTAAAGACTCAACCTTAAACTCATTACCCACACCGCTGAACAAGAAAGCCTATTCCTGGATGACACTGAGTGCTGTTTGCTTCTCATTGTGAGCCTATTTGATATTCAGTGCCTGTCTGAGCCCTGTTTAAATACGCAGATTAATTGCGTTCATGTCCACTTGTCTTTGCTCACACAGGTGTGCCTCCGTGATTGATTTGCTGAGAGTTTTGTATTTCGTTTCTATTGATTTAGCCAACCAACAAGAGCAACCTATAAGAGTAGATGTTGGTTGAATGACTAGAAGCAAAGGCCTTAACTATCGTCATCATCTTAATGAAAGGAATTTTGAATAATCTTTCTGATGATGAGTTGTCTGGTTAGGAACATTTCAACACATTCTCATGCCAATTTTACGTTTTTGGCGAATTGGTGGCTAATTCGTATGAAATCATACAATCTCATTTGTATGTTTTTATGCGATCTGCAGTTACGGTTACATTTATGGGTGGATTTTCTCTAAAAATCGTACGTTTCCGTACAATTACCACCTTGTAAAACAGTTACATTTTCCAATGAGTTAAGGTACACTAAAAGTGTTCATTGTCCAATAAAATTAAATATGAGTTCACTAATAGAGGATAAGATTGCTGGAATTCCTGAATTACTTTATGACTTCTTAACGCATCACAGTGCCCAGCCATTTTGTGTTTAAAAGACGTCTAATAGCCGTCCAAACACAGCCCAGACGTCTAGGCTAAAACAAGGCAAAATTTGGGCTGTCAGTGTAAATTTAATAGATGTCTAAACCAAAGCCCAAGAACAGACTAGTCAAGTCAAGTCACCTTTATTTATATAACGCTTTTTACAATACAGATTGTTTCAAAGCAGCTTTAAAGAGATAACAGGAAAATAATGTTGTAATAATATTGTTAAAAAATAAAATTAAATGTCCCCAACTAAGCAAGCCAATGGCGAAGAAAGGCGAAGAAAGGCTACAGTGGCAAGGAACCAAAACTCCATCAGGAGACAGAATGGAGAAAAAAACTTTGGGAAAAACCAGGCTCAGGGGGCCAGTTCTCCTCTGGCCAATGAACAAATAGTGTATGGTTATGATTCAGGCAGCATTACAGGTCAGAAGTCAGATTGGATCAGAAGATTATATTATGCAGTTCATCTGGTTGAAGATCGGAGTCATCACGCGTATGGAGACGAGTTTATTGAGGATCAGTGCTGATCGCTGTCATGTCGATGAGGCCTTCACAGGGGAGAGTCTAGTTGACACAAGCTCTGCTGACACTTCAGGGATGCGTTGGGGTCGTGTCTAGGCGCAAGTCCACCATCTGATCTGGATACGGCCCAGGTCCGGCTGATTACAGTTAACTTCGGAATAAACAGAAAGACTAAAATTAGTGTAGATGCCATTCTTTTTGTGATGTAGCGAGTACATCAGGTGTTATAGAAAGTGTTCCCGGTTCCAGCTGACCTAATTTATGCAGCCTAATAATTATTTAACTGATTTGAATAATAGGAATATATAGTGTTCTATGTGTATGCCAAGTTGAAGAGATGTGTTTTTAATCTAGATGTAAACTGACAGAGTGTGTCTGCTTCCCGGACAATTGAAGACTGTTCCAAAGTTTAGGTGCTAAATAGGAAAAGGATCTACCGCCAGCAGTTGATTTTGATATTCTAGGTTTTATCAACTGGCCAGAATTTTGAGATCGCAATAGACATGAAGGACTATAATGCATTAAGAGCTCACTCAAGTACTGGGGAGCTAAACCATTAAGTGCTTTGTAAGTAATCAGCAATATTTTAAAATTTAAATGATGTTTAATAGGCGTTGACAGAACAGGGCTAATATGGTCATACTTCCTGATTCTGGTAAGAACTCTAGCTGCTGCATTTTGGACCAGCTGTAGTCTGTTTATTAAGCGTGCAGGGCAATCACCCATAATAGCATTACAATAATCTAGCCTTGATGTCATGAACGCATGAACTAATTGTTCTGTATTTGTCATTGAGAGCATATAACGTAATTTAGATATATATATTATATTAGATTATATATTTATATATTTTAAGATGGTAAATGCGGTTTTACAGATACTAGACACGTGACTTTCAAATGAAAGATTGATATCAACGACGAAGACTTGACAGAGCAGCCATCAGGTGTTAGACAGTATTCTAGGTTATTAAGTGAGAATTTTTTGTCCAATGATTAGAATCTCTGTTTTTTCAGAATTAAGTAGAAGAAAATTACTAGTCATCCAGTTTTTTATATCAGCTATGCATTCCGTTAATTTTGTGAATTGGTAAGTTTCGTCAGGGCGTGAAGAAATATAGAGCTGAGTTTCATCAGCATAACAGTGAAAACTAATGCCATGCTTCCTAATGATATCTCCTAAGGGTAGCATGTACAGAGTAAACAGCAGCAGTCCTAGTACTGAGCCTTGTGGTATGCCATACTGAACTTTTGATCGATAAGACATCTCTTCATTTACTGCTACAAACTGATAACGGTCAGATAAGTATGATTTAAACCATGCTAATGCAAATCCACTAATGCTAACATAATTTTTGAGTCTATTTAAAATAATGTTGTGGTCAATAGTATCAAATGCAGCACTAAGATCGAGTAGCACTAATGATGAGATACAACCACGATCGGATGATAAGAGCAAATCATTTGTGACTCTAATGAGAGCTGTCTCAGTGCGGTCTAAATCCTGACTGAAAATCCTCGCAGATACTATTTCTTTTTAGAAAGGAACATAGTTGTGAGGATACTGCCTTTTCTAGTATCTTTGACAGAAAAGGTAGATCACCTGTAATTGACTAATTCTGTAGGATCAAGTTGCATTTTTTTAACAAGCGGTTTAATCATAGCCAGCTTAAAAGTTTTTTGTACGTATCCTAATGACAAAGATGAATTAATGATATTAAGAAGAGGATCTATGACCTCTGGAAGCATCTCTTTCAATAACTTAGTCAGTATAGGGTCTAGCATACATGTTGTCGATTTAGATGATTTAACGAGTTTGGAAAATTCTTTCTCTCCTATAGCAATGAATGAATAAATTTTTTCCTCAAGGAGACTTCAATGCACTGCCTGATGTGATACTGTAGTAGACAGTTTCATAGTTATAATTTTCTCCCTGATATTATCAATGTTGTAAGTAAAGAAGTTCATAAAGTCATTACTGCTGTGCTGCTTGAAAACGTCTGGGATTGAAGCTTTATTTTTAGTTAACTTAGCCACTGTTTCGGATAAATACCTAGGGTTTTGTTTATTTTCTTCTAAGAGGGTTGAAAAATAAGCAGATCTAGCAGCTTTTAAGGCCTCTATGTACACAATCGTGTTCTCATTCCATGAAGTGCGAAAAAACTGTTTGAAAAAAAAGTTTTGTTTTCTTCCAGTTGCGCTCCATTTTTCTGGCTGACTAGTCATATTAGATAACAAAGAAATGAAATGAGTGAAGAAATGAAACCAAACACCTTGTAATCACTGTTTACTTGGTGGAATATCATACATTATTATACAGGTTATTCATACAAGTTATTTTGGCAAAAACGACATGTAACCAAATTCAAGGTTATTTTGGCTAGAAGTGTGTTATTCATAGCCGGACTATATCGGATAGTTAACCTAGACAGTGAAATGACAGCTATTGCTTGCTGGGTGAAGACCTAAGCTTCCATTCATTAGAGACGCATCATTGCATGATGACATTTCCTTCTTTTTACTGATAAACAGTATTAATTACCTTCTGGCACCTTTATCGAATCTACTAATTTGCAATAGTGATCGTGAATGCTCTTTTAATATTTCATCTTGTCTATCAATATTATTGCATGAAAAGACCTCTGAACCCACTGAATGGTGAAACCTTACTTTTTTACTTGTCAATTGGCCTGTGGCTGTGATGCTCTATTCATATAGCAATCTGTCTTCAACGCTTCTCATTTTCACTTATATTAGTCGCTGGTCGCATACGATCATGATAAATGGGGGATTTGAGTAGTCCAGATCATTAACCGGAAGTTTTTGGTATTATGCTTCACATTTGGTGTTTGAATTTCCACCAGATCTGTTGTACAGTACGTGTCCAAGGAGTGTTAGTGCGATAATGATGCCTACATTCATTGCTGTACTCTCTGGAATTGAATATTTTATTTGGAATTAGCCAATGACATAAGAAGCTACTTCTAGTTTTAGAGATCCAAAGTCTGGTGAACTTACAGAGTGATTAATTTTCTTTGACTTTCAGATATTTCTGAGTAATGAAAGTTAAATAATTATGAGGTCTAGGATAAAAACTTTATTGCCTTTACTTTGTTTGGAAGGTTTAGAAGTTGTTTATATAATTTTTTTTTTTTACATGTGTGCATATGAGACTTGCATCATGCAGTCACTTGTGCTCAGACAGCACATGAGCAGGTGGTAATCACAACAGTGTCCATTTAGATTACAGTGTTAAACGCTGCTTTGATTGATTACATTTCATGGCCCATTTAGCTTATGCTTGGCAAGAAAATGCAAAAAGGAAAGAATTTTCCAACATTTGCTCATTTTAAGCATCGCAAAACTCTGGCCAATCTAGAAATACAAAATAAGTCATGCCCAGATGTAACTGTAAACATGATAGCAAACAAAAAATAAGAGTTTTGGTGAGTCTCGGAAGGGAGCAGCAAAAATTCAAGAAGAAAAAAGAAAAACAAAGCAAAGCAATCTCCTGTAGGGTAGTGTCTGTAAATTAGCAAACTTAATGAGCCAGTGACAGCATGACGGATCTTTAGCATCTGGGTTGGGGTGACAGTGATTGATAGATGTTGGATGTCTGCGGGCTGATCTGATGGCTGATTTATGCCGTGCTCGGCGCTGATTACATAAATGCCATTAGAGTTCCCAATGGCAGCGCTGGAGTGCGGCGTGAGCCAGACGTGATGGAGGAGAGGACAGTGACCGACCTGACACAACTCAACCTCCCGCTAAGTGCCCCCAATCCACAGTGACTTGAGATTATTGTATCATTTTTTTAAATGATTGTTTTAGTATTTGATTATCTGTCCTCTGATTTCCATCATTTTTCATAGTCTTATATGGAAAGAAATAGCAGCACTCTCCGTGATAGCTTTTTATAGGACTCGGACTGATACGCAAGGCAAACAATCTTTTTTTAGTCTAGGAACTCAGATGCCTGTTTCAGGTCGTAAACCTTAGCATCCAAGCATATAGGCTCTGCGCTGGTAATGACATTTAAAGTAGAAGTTTACATTTGTTTAAATTTGTTGTGGAGCTAGCCAAGTGATAATAACATTTTATTATTTAATTTATTTTAAACAAACAAGTATAGGCATACAAAAAAAATGTGATGAAAACTAGTGAAATTCACATTAACATTTATCTTAACCTATTTTCAGGATTATTATGTCATGTATCACTCATTAAATCTGAACACTAATAATGATAATAAGTACTTTTTAGTATTATTTCTTCAAAGGGTGAAAAGTAAACTATACTCTAGGCCAATCTGGCCAGAAAATCTATAAATTATCCTCCCCTTCTCATCTTCTTAGAATCTGTTTTCCACAATAGCAAACCAGCGTCACTAAATGACTTTGCTTGCTTCATAAAATATGTATTTCTGTACAGGGAGCAAAAAATGCTAATAACGTTTGGTGGCCGAATTAGATTTGGGAATGAAGGCAAGGAAGGAAAGAAATGCATGAAAGAATTTAGCTGTGCAACTCATAAATAGTTTACCAACCTAGTGAAGATTCATCAAGTTGCATAAGAGATAAATTATATTTTCTGGCTTTGCATTCTCACCCTCACACCGCCTTTCCACCAGAGGAGTGAATTGAATAAAAGATGAGGGATGGAAATTGTGTCTGCTCCGTGATACCAAGGCTAACTGCGGTTTATACCTGCCGACGCTCGTGAAATCCTGATATCTATGATAGGCCACATTTGGAATGGGTGTCACCGATCCTATCACCTTGCCATGAATGAGGAAATATTGACAGCAATACAAAATGCCTTCCATGTGCATAGAAATGTTATAGCGTATCCTCAACCTCCAGCAAAGCTTTACAGCTGACATCTGCTAGTTTTTGCATACTGAAGTATGGAGTATGTGAAGAAATCCACCAGTGGTTTATCGGATCTCCATTTAACATAACACAGGTCGCTGATGAAATTATTTCTAGCACAAACCGAGAGACATGCCTTTTTATTATTCTGGAAGAGTTAGAAATGAGTTTAAAAAAGCAGGAAGCTGGAGACCTTGCTAGATGTCATTCTATGTTCTCTGCAATCGAGAAAAACAAATTTTGTCAACAGGACACCTTGACTTCTTCCGAAAGTTAGAGAATGTTGTGCTAAATAGAGGACTAAGCTAACTCGCCTAAGGCCTCTCTGTCATTTTGATGCACACTTTACACACCTAATAACAGACTAGGTGTGTCAGGTACAATATTTTTCCTCTCTCTGATTGTAGTTAAAATCCCAAAATTCAGTTCTCACACATTTGTGCACATGGCGGCATGTTGTTCTATGGCAACGTCAAAAACAATACAAAGGATGAACTTGCAGTCGGTTTGCTGATTTGCAGATAAAAGATTTGGTCCCACTTTATATTTCATTTCATTTTCATTTCATTTATTTGTTTATTTTACAGGGACAGTGCTCATTAATTAACAGTAAAATAACTGTAAATGAGCCAGAGTTAGCTCAACAGGCTAATTTTCATCTGTTGTCCCTGGCCAGTTATTATGAATGCAACCTAAGATCAAGATTAAAAAAAACAAACATAAAATGACTTTTTACAGTCCACAAATAAAAAACAACATAGAAAAGTAGTGATAAGACAGATACTACACACAACAATAAGTAACAAGCAACATCAGCACACAACATAGGCTAAAACATAATGAGAGATTCCAAAGTTTGACACAAGACAATCTGCTTGCAAGCAACAATTCTCAATAGGCAGTCAGTAGTCTAATGTGCACATATCTGATTATCAATTAGCCAGTTCTTAAGCTGACCAGTAAAAGAACGATAAGTGTTTGTTTCTCTTATCAGCCTTGGCAATAGATTCCATTGTTTGGTTGCTGTTACAGAGAACGCTGACTGACTAAAGACACTTTTTCGAGTGGGAATGATACAGTCCCCTCTTGTGATACCTCTGGTGACATGAGTGCCTTCTCTCTGCATAACAAATCTATTCAGTGGAGGTGGGGCCGCACTATGCAATATCTTATAAACTAGACAAAGGTTACTGTAAGTGATCAAGTTTTCCCAACTCAGAAGTCTATGGGTATTTAAGATTTGACAAGTGTGAAAACTATTAGGTTTCTGAACTAAAACTTTAAGAGTATGTTTATAAAGACTTTCAAGTGACTTCATTGTAGTGATGGGCAATCCGGCTCTTTTTCGTGAGCCGCCTCGTTTGACTCAGCTCACTGAAAAGAGCCGGCTCTTTTGGCTCACAAATGGCTCTTTAAAAAAAAAAAACACGTTTTGACTATGATAGGTGTGAAAACATTTCTAATTAAATTATTAAATGAAATCATACTCACAATGTCTTTAAAAGTGCATTGATTTATGAAAAAATAATACTATTAAACATTTGCATTTAAATTACAACTTTTTGATGTATAGAAACAACATTCAAAACAAATACTATCTGAATCTGAACAACATAATAGAACCTATATTAAAGAAAAATAAATAACTGAAAGGATTAAACTGGTCCCTCTTTTTCTCTCTTCTTTATTGGCATGTTATAACCAGCATGAACTATCTCACTAGTTATGTTTTGTATAACTAGCATGAACACACACACTTACACACACACACACACACACACACACACACACACACACACACACACACACACACACACACACACACACACACACACACACACAATGGCTCGGCCCCTCCCTCATGCCGTATAATTGGTTGACACCTCGTGTATGATTGACAGGAACAGAATGTGAGGCTGATCAGACAGTCGAAACGAATGTGTGCGCCTTTCTAAAGGCCTATATTTTTTTTGTTCTTTGAATTAGTCAATCATTTTAAATAAAATAAAATTCATTCACTATTTCATTATTACATAATGATTTAATTTCTATAGGCTATATTTTTAAAAATAGAGTCGGCTCTTCAGATATGCGAGCCAGCTCCCGTCGTTCACCTACAAGAGCCGGCTCTTAGAGCCGACTCATTCGCGAACGACCCATCACTACTTCATTGTAGACTTGTTAGCTTGTGCCCAAATTGTCAAACAGTATGTAAAATGCGGGGTAATCATGGCATTCATATATATCATAGCAGTTTCAAAGCTGAATGATTCCCTAACAAATCTAAAATTACTTAAATTAAATCTAACTCGTTTGCACATACTTTTTACATGAGTTTTCTAAAACAGAGATTCAAATCAATCCAAACACCCAGATACTTGTATTCAGTCACAACTTGCAAATTTTGACCTGATATCATTATGTCAGGGTCTGGAACGCTACATGGTCACTTTGAAAAGAACATACTAACCGTTTTACAAACATTTAACGTTAGACATGATCTGTCAAGCCATGTTGTGATATAGTTCATTGCACTGGTTAGTTTTGAAGCAGCTTCATATTAAGGGCCCTTTCACACCTAACTTGTTTGGTCCGGATTTTCGGACTTCTCAGTTTGATCCGAATCAAAATTACAGGTGTGAAACCTCCCCCGGACCACGGTCCAGACCAAACACACGAAGTTTGGTCCGATGAAAAGAGGTAGTCTCGGTCCGGATCAAACTGAACAAAGGTTTGGTTTGTTTCTAGTGTGAAAGCATTTTCTATATGGTTCTGACTTTCAGACCATTTACAGGAAGTTCCGGTGGTTCTCGCAGGATTGCTTGCAGTCTTTTCCTTTCCTGCCGGCGACGATAAAATGTTCACACAAGGAGGACGTTCATTTGACGAATTTGAACTAGCCTCGAGTGTAGTTGGTGGTGCAGGTAGCAATGCCATAATAATAACAGTATAGTGGCAACAATATGCATCTGTTCATTCATTCTTGTCAAAGTTTTTATTTTATTTTATATATATATATATATATATATATATTCTTGTCAAAGTTACCCGCCGAATTGACAACATGTCAGACGTACGTCCATTTACAAACCAATCAATGTCAAGATGCAGCCCACATAGATGATGACGACAGGACGCAAGTATGTCATGTAAAGTTCTTTAGTGCGCTCACATAATTGCAATGTGAAACCAAACCAAAACTTACAGAATGTATAAAATGTATCAAAATATGAACTTTGGTTCGGACCTTGGTGCGGACTTTCAGGTGTGAAAATACCCTAAGTGGCTATAGGTACTATGTACTTACATTGAAATTAATAATTTGATACAATGGACTTATTGTGTACATACATGTGTTTACATTGTACTTATATTTTGAAAATACCTGCTTGTAATTACAGCTGTAATTAATGTATGTAATTACAGTTGTAATTACACTGTTTACCCTTCACTTACACCTCACCACCACCTCACCACCACACCAGCCCCCAACCTTACCCGTATCACACCTTCAGCACAAGTGTTTTACAATATAACATCAACATAATAACTACTTTTTTACTTATTTTTTAATGTAAGTACATAGTACTTAAAGCCACTTAATATACTGTAAAGTGGGACCAAAGAGGGATTGTGATTCTTTCTTGATAACGATTTTTAAGCAATCCACACAATTGGGATGCTAGAAATGCATGTATTCTACTCAGCTAAACAAAGTTGCAAAATAATAACAGTTATATTTGATGTGCTTTTTTATATAGTGCTTTTAAACTGAATGTAGGGGGAAAGCGGGGCACAATGTAGCGTGGGGCTAGATGTAACACAATTATTTTAAAAACTTCCACACATGCTAGCATGATGAAACTTAGTGTATTTACTAGCCTAATCTACATTATATGGAGAAAAATTGCACCAAAATTCATAAATCTTTGGAAGATATCACTGAACATTTATTTAACCATAGCAAAAGTACATTTCTTACTTATGTTAATTTTTCATCTCTATTTTTTTGTGTTTGTTTAAAATTAGACAGATCCAATATTATTTTAATCAGATAGCATTTTAAGCTGCCATATGGTCATGTTACAATGTGCCCCACACATGTTACAATGTGCCCCACCTATGGGGCATGTTGTCACAATTCCCTTCCATTCTTTCGGGGTATATCAAGAAAAAAGTATATACTGTATTAATAAAACAAAAACACATAATTGTACTAGACATGTGGGAAATTAATGTGGGAAAAAATTAATGCTCTGATCCCTAAGTAGATTTACACAAACTTAGAAAGCATTACGTTGTGCCCCGCTCTCCCCTACAAGTTTGTGACTAGTCGCATCATAAATTCACACTGTGTAGGGTCTTGTATTGTGCACTTATTATAGGGTAAATCATTAATATGGTTATTGATGGCATACTAACTGTGGAGATGATATGTAAAACTTCTTCAGATTTTTTTTTTGGGAAAACTAAATCATGCTGGGTTGAAGTCGATTGCATTTGAGTTAGTTGTGGTCTCAACTGACAAAAAAGATTTAGATTCTGTGTTGCCAAGCAGTCATCTACTTTCCACAGTTGACTATTTGAAAGATATCCCTGTCTTTGAAAGCATTACCCTGTTTTGCAGTGGCTAGACATGGTTTGTATTGTGACAAAGCTCTTCCTTTATCCACTATGACACAAAGCAGTGGCTTATGCCCAATGGGAGTCCTGTGGTCTGGGAAAGCAGAGATGATTGGTTGTCTGTCGTTTAGTGATCAAAGAGAAAGACACTTTTAAATCATCCTCCATTTGGCCATAGATTACTCAGCGAGACTGTGTTCAGACAGAGAATTGAATGTAATATGTGTATAAGACTAATGGTTAAACTCTGCACAAGGCTGGCCACCTCTTTTAATGGATTTAGTTTGATTAATAGCTTTATAACTATACAATGCATGCCAGTCTCTGCTTCTGATCGAATTGGTTTTATTTGAAGTGGTAGGCTTTGAGGTGATGCCGCCATTAGAGTTTTACTTGTTTTGAAATGGCAATCACAGAGACGAAAAATAACTGCATTTCTATGAAATACTGAAGACCTATTCATAATGTCTCCATTAAATTCAGGTTAGAATTAGTGTATGAACACATCATTCACATTTATCTGTAATTTGTCAATCTTGTAATGTGTTGGACAAGCTATAGAACATTAATGATTTGCTTTAGTGCTCAACATAAGCATCATTTCACATAAGCACACTCTAAAGCAGTAGTTACTGATTAGTGGGCTGTGGTCTAGTATATCCAGACTATGGCTTGGTTCTATTTGGACTGTGAATCCTTTCACATAAATGTTATAAACAAACATGTATATAGTTTAAGTAACTTCTAACTGTTACATCAAAGCCAGTTTGTGATGTTTGTGGTCTCTGACCAACTAATTTGAACAATCTTTTGTTTCTATTTTTTATGCAGGCCTCGTAGCAAGGAACTGTACTCATAGTTGTAGTTGTAGCAATGCTAAACTGTTTTGTTATTCTAAAACAGACTATGCAAAGGAATTTTAATATCAGTGGATTTCCATTGAAAAAGTAGATGCAGAATTATTTGCCAATTAGAAGAAGCTCCTTAACGTAACAACTATGCAATTTTACATTCTATTCTATTCTATTCTATTCTATCTGTGCATGGAGTCCAGTGTTGTTTTCGACCCCGGTGACTTTCATTGTATGGACAAAACAGTTGAAACCATCTTTCAAAAGTCTTTGTAAGAAAGAAAGTCATAAACTTTTGGAATGACACGAGGTTGAGTAAATGATGACAGAATTTTCATTTTTGGTGAATTTTAGTCAAACCATGAGCTATTTCTCTTTAAACGCCCACTCATCAAATGTCTCATGTGACATGAAATTAATTTAGCTCTTGTTAGCTATTGTTAAGTCATATAGTTTTTGATAAAACATAGCATCCCTGCACACCATTCATGTACCGCAAGTGTTTTCTAATCCCATCCCGGCCTCTCATTCTTTCATTTTTTTTCTTTTCCTCTTTCTTCTCATTTACCTTTGTGGCATCAGCCACAATTCTTAAACCTCTTCCATAGGGCTGCTCCACTCTTGGTAGCGTCAGATTTTCATTACCGAAGAAGTCAATCATCATCAAACCGCCCTCTTGCCTTTATCGCTGGAATCTATTAGAGTTAATGCTTTTAGCGGCATTAACCAGGGCCCTGCGAACCTGCGGCAACCAATAGGCGAGAACAACATCCCCTGATGACACGTCTGAGCCCTGCGCTGAAAGACCTGAATTGATAGCTCTGCAGGTAGATGAATACCAAACAGAGAAGGCCCCCACCCTGGCTCAGGAGCGGAGTCCTTTACTGCATCTTAATGGAGCCCGCGCTTCTCTGCAGAGGATGGGAGGGATTGATATGCTGCCCGACAGCTCCTCGCAGGTTCCCATTGTGCTATACGCGATATAGGAAGCAGTCAGGGAATCAGAGTGGATGTTGCAGGGGTAGCTGCAGACAGATTGCTAACTCGGCCTCTGAGGTGTTCGACACACTGAAGGGCCATTGTGATGAGCTGTACTCATGCCTGCATGGGCAACTAAAGCATGCCAATGTATTATGTGTCCTCAGTCCTCACAGTGCAAGAGAACAGCATGCTTTTCTCTCTCGGGTGGCTGTTTAATGTTAATAAGAAACACAGACAATGAAGTCATTTTCATTTGGTCCTGTATCATTGATTTTTTTTCTTTTTCTGTACTTTCTTTTCGCACTTTCTAAAAGTACAAATGCGATGAAAACACTCTATCAACATCCTCATTCAGACATACTGATTAGGGCATATCCAAAGTTATACAAGTATACAGGTCCTTCTCAAAAAATTAGCATATTGTGATAAAGTTCATTATTTTCCATAATGTAATGATAAAAATTAAACTTTCATATATTTTAGATTCATTGCACACCAACTGAAATATTTCAGGTCTTTTATTGTTTTAATACTGATGAAATATTTCAGGTCTTTTATTGTTTTAATACTGATGATTTTGGCATACAGCTCATGAAAACCCAAAATTCCTGTCTCAAAAAATTTGCATATTTCATCCGACCAATAAAAGAAGTGTTTTTAATACAAAAAAAAAAGTCAACCTTCAAATAATTATGTTCAGTTATGCACTCAATACTTGGTCGGGAATCCTTTTGCAGAAATGACTGCTTCAATGCGGCGTGGCATGGAGGCAATCAGCCTGTGGCACTGCTGAGGTGTTATGGAGGCCCAGGATGCTTCGATAGCGGCCTTAAGCTCATCCAGAGTGTTGGGTCTTGGGTCTCTCAACTTTCTCTTCACAATATCCCACAGATTCTCTATGGGGTTCAGGTCAGGAGAGTTGGCAGGCCAATTGAGCACAGTAATACCATGGTCAGTAAACCATTTACCAGTGGTTTTGGCACTGTGAGCAGGTGCCAGGTCGTGCTGAAAAGTGAAATCTTCATCTCCATAAAGCTTTTCAGCAGATGGAAGCATGAAGTGCTCCAAAATCTCCTGATAGCTAGCTGCATTGACCCTGCCCTTGATAAAACACAGTGGACCAACACCAGCAGCTGACATGGCACCCCAGACCATCACTGACTGTGGGTACTTGACACTGGACTTCAGGCATTTTGGCATTTCCTTCTCCCCAGTCTTCCTCCAGACTCTGGCACCTTGATTTCCGAATGATATACAAAACTGAGCAACAGTCCAGTGCTGCTTCTCTGTAGCCCAGGTCAGGCGCTTCTGCCGCTGTTTCTGGTTCAAAAGTGGCTTGACCTGGGGAATGCGGCACCTGTAGCCCATTTCCTACACACGCCTGTGCACGGTGGCTCTGGATGTTTCTACTCCAGACTCAGTCCACTGCTTCCGCAGGTCCCCCAAGGTCTGGAATCGGTCCTTCTCCACAATCTTCCTCAGGGTCCGGTCACCTCTTCTCGTTGTGCAGCGTTTTTTGCCACACTTTTTCCTTCCCACAGACTTCCCACTGAGGTGCCTTGATACAGCACTCTGGGAACAGCCTATTTGTTCAGAAATTTCTTTCTGTGTCTTACCCTCTTGCTTGAGGGTGTCAATGATGGCCTTCTGGACAGCAGTCAGGTCGGCAGTCTTAACCATGATTGCGGTTTTGAGTAATGAAACAGGCTGGGAGTTTTTAAAAGCCTCAGGAATCTTTTGCAGGTGTTTAGAGTTAATTAGTTGATTCAGATGATTAGGTTAATAGCTCGTTTAGAGACCCTTTTCATGAAATGCTAATTTTTTGAGATAGGAATTTTGGGTTTTCATGAGCTGTATGCCAAAATCATCAGTATTAAAACAATAAAAGACCTGAAATATTTCAGTTGGTGTGCAATGAATCTAAAATATATGAAATTTTAATTTGTATCATTACATTATGGAAAATAATGAACTTTATCACAATATGCTAATTTTTTGAGAAGGACCTGTATTTTCATTACTGCATTTGTGTCTTGTGAATCAATACCGGAAAAGGGTATTGAAGAATTTGTTATTCTTGCACATGCCCTGTAAATACTCTTCCTGAACCACAAAGGTGAACTGAAATGGAGAAAGTGTTTTGTCTCTCCTTAAAAGCATTTCTCTGTCTGCTTATTGATGCCGTGGAGAGACTTGATACTCAGCCTTCATAAAGGAGAGCATATCTTTTTCAATGCTTCCGCCCAATTCTTTTGAAATTACTTAATTTTTTTAATTGAGCTCTGTTCTTTGATATGCAGAATAGGACCGAATGCAATAATTGGATGAACATTTTTTGGTCCTGAGACTTCCACTTAAGATATGTATGTTTTAATAGTAATAAGACTACTTTTATTATTGATTGCTATCAGGATGTGAAGAGAGTTTCAACCAGTATAACAAAAAGTGTTTATAAAACAATTGTACGGTGGCTGAGAGAGCTCAACGCGCTGCAACTGAAGAAAACACATGCAAGTAGAAAAAACACCAGCAAATTATGAAAACATAAAAAAGTTTCACAAAACATGTGTGCTCCAAATACTCACAACAAAACCAAATACAGAAACGTGCTGCAAATAGCACAGACCACAACAGAAATGTTCCCAGGGGACCCCAAATAAATAACGAACCCAGGTGGGACAGATTATTTTTTTATTTTTTGTAAAACATGCAGAGATGGCATGTTTAGGACATACAACTTTCTATACAATATACAAAATTAGAAAAGAACATGAAGAAGATGCATACCTCATTTATGCATACAGGCTAGAACAGTATATCAATTAATGTGAGAACTAAAGTGTTACCACACATATTTTAAAAACTTTTTTGTATAAAATGTATATTTATTTGCAACAGTTATGTTAACAGCAATAATAAGATATTTCTAATAACAGCTATTCACCTGATGGACACCGTGCTGCGTTGTCTTTCTTTGCTCCCTTCACCAAGTGCGTTCCAAACGGCTACATAATGGCACACAAGTGCCCTGCTCACTCCAAAGTCCCACGTCAAGGGCTCTGCCGTCTGCCCTTTGAAAGGAGTAGGGCATAGGGATGCTCACGAGCAATAAGCATGTCCCAGCCGGGTTAGTCACTTTTTGGGGTCACCTGGAAACATATCCATTGTGCTCTATGTTATTTGCAGCGCGTTTCTGTATTTGGTTGTGTTGTGAATTTTTGCGGTGCGTTTTTGTGTTTGGTTGTGTTGTATTTGGAGCACAAATGTGTTGTGAAACCGATGAAGATGTTTTCTTAATTTGCGGGTGTTTTTATATTTTAATGTGTTTTCTTCATTTGCACCGCGTTGAGCTCTCTAGGCCACCATACAATTGCCTACCCTACCTTTAAGCTTTAGTAAGGTATTTAAATGATGACTGGAAGTGGTTTTGGACATTTATCTGGTTTGATGTAAGTTACTCTGAATTTTTTTTTTATCCTCTTTCAATGTAAAACTTAAAGGCACACTATGCAGGAATTTTACCTTAATATAACAGCTTCAAAGTCATTTCGGTGGTAAACAAACTCATATTAGGGCGAATCATCCTGGTAGTAAAGCTTGGGGGGGACGCCGCTGGAAAAACCAGCAATGCAAGTTTGAGAGGAGCGCCCCCGACAAATCTCGCGAGACTCACAAAATGCTTTACGGCAACGACGTCACACACATCCATAGATCAACAACAACATATGAAGCATGAAAACACTTGCGCGCATTTCAGACGTGATATTCGAGTCGAAGATGGAAAAAGTAAAGAAAACGCGGTCGGAAGAGACTAGGAAAAGGAAAAGAGAATCTGACCGCGTGAGGAACCGGACAAGAGTCCCCACTCGGTCTGTCATTTACTCGTTGGCGCGAGCTAAAAAGCAGCACTGGATGCAACAGCAATGCTGACCTGGCGATCTTGTTGATGGACTAGTAAGTAAATATCTTATTTGTAAACTTGTTTGCGTTCTATATTGTATGTTGCTGCGCTTGCTTGTAGTATGTCATTTTTTACGATGCCGTTCATTCATCCATTGTTGATAATTAGACCAGTCCAATAATTTATCATGAGATTATCATGAGAACAGTTGTCAATATCTCACAAAGTTATCAGGACACAAATAAAGTTAAGCCTAGAGGTTGTAAAAAGTGTAAACGAGCACAATTTGCAAACTATTATGATAAATTGCAATAATCATGTCTAACGACATCACAACGGCGAATGTTATGAAATAATGCGACGTACATTTAACTTTATTGATGTCATCTGGCATTTTGTAATGTTTACATTACAATCAAAAAACACAAATGAAATTATACAGTAGTCCTAGACTATAGGCTATTTACTTGTGATTTAGCAGCAATCATGTAAAAACCTTATAAGCCAGCAAACGCGGTAAGCTACTTTATTATTATAAAGTAGTCTAACACTTGACATATAGTTATTATTATCCTTTTACCATCATCAGTAGTTCAGTAGACTATGCAGTAGCCTAATATTTGTATGAAATCGTGAAACATTACCTGGTCAATATCTTCCGAGTCTATCTGTGGCTGTTGCATGCCCGACGCTTCTATCCTACCGAACAGGTACCAGTGTGTGGGGTGGGGTGGTGTGGGGGGCATTTACGACAGTGCAAGTATTCCACAGCGACTCTAGGGGTCGCTGTTTGAAAAAAACAGAATTCCTGCATAGTGTGCCTTTAAATGATCACTTTTGTGTCATTAAAAACAATTAAAAGATAAAATAAAAAAGGAAACAGATCAGAAAGAGGTCAGAAAAGAAACATTGAAACGATAATTTTTAACATTTTAACGATAATTCAAGATGAAGTGTTTCATTACTGGGCCATTGGTAAAACCAAACAGAACACAGTTGGCTAATAAAGTATTTTAATATTGAAATATTGAATGACATACTTTAAAAAAAATGCTTTAAAAAATGTTTTTGCAGTACAACATTTTTTTCTTCAAGATATTAACACTAAATTTGTTGAGTTGTGTGCTTATAGTCTTTTCTGGCAGGGTAAATGTATCTAATTTTAAGTATGTTCATATATTTGTTCCTGCGGTGTTTACTGTGGGCATACCCTTAATAACTTTAATTCATTTTAATTTTAAATGCTTTTAGGTTGAAAGCAAACAAACAAATGATTTGGCTATTATTGTATTATTAGACTGATTCTTCTCAGAGATGTTAAAACATGTATTGAAATGTATTTTTTTTAAATGCTTCAAGAACTGAGGCCCAAAAGTATTCCATTATCTTCACATGCATTATTAAAAAAGGTTTCTGAGTTAATATTTATATTCACAGTGAGGTCAGGGTGAAACATTGTTGCATAGTAATGTATTCATAATTATATTCCTAATAAACAGATACCAAATAATCTCTCAGATAAACCTCATCATGATCTACTTCTTTAATTGGCTCCCCTGAGAATAGCTGTGTTCAGTGGATGGGATCATGCAACTACTGTAAATTCAGTTAATAAGCCACCACAAATGGATAAAATATTGTTAAATTTATCAACAATTCATCAGACAATGTCAACACAAAACTTTGTTTGTCACATGAAGTCACCCAGAGGCAGCTCCGTCTGTGCGGTGCTCGTAGTTTTGCCAAACGTGTGTCTGGTTGGTAAGTGGGCGATGTGACTGTGTCTGACCTCAGATTCACCCCAGGTTCAGTGGAAGTTCAGTGCCGCTTTGTCTCATCACCAGCACTAAAGCCTGCGGGGCGACAACCCTCCTGTGTGCGGCTCCTCAATATTACATAACGTGACGGCCCCAGGATGGCACTACACACTGGAGTCAATTAACCACTGAAGGACATAGTAAATATTCTGTAATGGCTCTTTAAAGAGGTCTCTATTCAGATTATGCAAAAAGTGAAATGAAACCACAGAGAATATGCAATAATGGGGAATGTGAAGTCGGATTTTCATGTAGAAACCAAGCATGACTTATTAAACTAACTAAATATTTCATTTAGACTTCATTTGCATTTGATTGCTGTCAGTGACATTGGTTTTTATTATTATAACATTGACTTTTAGGCAGAGATTTACCCTTAGATCTAATAAGAAAAGACACATAACTTGGCTTTACTGCTTCTGCTAGGTTTTGACCTTGTTTTTTTTTGTTTTTGGCAGGCATTGCACATGCACCAGCTCTGCAGGGATGGCCTGTGACCACGCTAATTCCTCTGTAGTAAATTATTTAGCTACAACAGCCTTGTCTAGCCACCTAACGAAACCCAGACAGAGTGGTGTGAAAGGCTAACCAGGCCATCACCCCACCAATTTACCAGGGGCTTGTAGAGTGCATTAGAATGTTTTACACTTCAAATTATTTATATATCTGTCTGAGTAATTAGAAACATTAGGAAGGCAATACATGTTTTGTAATGCCTTTTTCTTTTATCACTTCAGTTTGTTTTAAACTCTAAATGAGATTTGCACCTATTTACCAACAGAACCAGGATTGTTTCAAGCAACTGATAAGGCAAACTAAGTTTGACATTCTTTTTTCATTCCGTTTGAAGAGCAGCTCCCGTGGAAGACAAATGCATGTGCTTGTGACGTTGTGGTGGTAAATCCCAAGGGGAAAATACTTTGATAACTCAATGAAAGTGACATCTTCTCTAGAGTCGCTGTGTAGATACAGTGGTAAACAGATGCCGCTAGTGTACTGTGCATATTGATGATGCAGATGTTCTGCATTTCTGATTTAAATATTGTAATGTGAAAAGACCTGCAGAGGCAGAGTTAGTGCGGTGGAATTGGAGCAATCAAACCAAGGTTAAGTGAGTTAAGTGTTTAGCTTCATGTTAATATATTTTCATATACCAGCATAAAAACAGTAATCAAATGTCTTTCTTCATGGCAGCGGCACTGAAGCAAGAGTGTGAGGAAGCATGTGGCAATTCTGATTCTCCTAGTGTTCATAGAGTTGTCACATTAATGTATAAACAGCTCTTTATACAGTAGATTGTTTCAAAGTAGCTTTACTGTACTATCCTGAGGGAATTACACGTTTTGTATTAAAACTCATTCTCTTTAATATGTTTTCCACTGTGTCCTGCCTTCAGCTCAGTAATTGCGGTGGCAATCAATAGCCTACGTATAACAAACTAGCATGCACTCCGCAAATGCCAATACATACAACAAATCAGAAAACAAATGGACAATATTATTATGTATTTGTAACATAAGTAAACTTAAGTATTTGGTGCATTTACTGTTTATAGGAGACCTAACAATTTATAATATGATGGCAGGCATCTCTTTTCAGTTCTTATTCACAGTTTTGTAATGGCATTGAGTGCATACAGAGTGTGAGGGACAACAATATTCATTCTTTTAAATGAATTTTCTGGGTGGTTTTCCCCTGTACAGACAAGAATTTTTATCATTACTTGCCTGTTTAAAAAATAAACAGGCAAGTTTGGCTCTCTGAAAAGGTCTTTCAGCATATTCTGCAAAGGATCAGGGATCAGTGTATTTAGATTGTTTTGGTGAATAAACACTTTACTTAGGAGAAAATAAAGTGGTGCAGGGATGACTCATTTTTGAAGGCCAACCCGTAAGTTAGCATCCCTTAACAAAAAGCCAATAGGATTTTTTTGGCTAATTGCAGAAAATGCCCAACAAAAGTGTATGATAATTACACATTTTGTTCATCATGGTAATCTTCACAAATAGGGTGACCACCTGTCCCGCTTTGTGTTGTACCGCACAGCATTTTCACCCCTTGTCCCGCACGTTGCATATTGATAAAATGTCCCGCATTTTCATCAGTCTGTTGGTTCTTTTGCCTTTTTAAGAAAGCATTTTATTTAATCTTTTTTGCGGCGTAGTTTTTCACCTGTATTTAACAGCGCTTTGTCAGAATTACAAATACAACAGCCGTTTTTAAAATCCTATACAATGGTTGAAAGCAAAGGAGTAAACATGGTCACTAGTAGGTTGTGACGCTGTCAATCAAAATGTGGAGAGGTGATTAGTTCCATGGGTTCCCTGTCAGAAAACAAATGGATAATTCGGTAAATTACATTTAAAATTTAACAGAATTTATCAACTTGTTGCCTGCTGTGGTTGTTTTAATTCACATCCTTTCTAAAAATAAATATGAACGTTTTTGGTCTAATATATTCTTAATATATAGGACTGTCATTGAACTAAATTCATGTTGGTTTATTTTATTTATTCATTATTTATTTTGTTGGATTTTAGTTGGACTTGGTCAGAACTGTTTCAAAAATAGTCATCTGCATGACGCCTGCTGCCTTTGGGCTCACTGATGTTGAATTTAAATGTCAAGTAAAATAAAGACACGTTATGTTACATTGTGATGCACTGTAATGGTGTTTTCTGGAAGGGACTAAAGAACAAAGAATTTTTATCAGCTGAAAGGCAGAATACAAATGTTTTTATTAAGTTAGATAAACATTATATAACAGTTTCAGGTTATGTTTTAGTGTTGGTAACATGTCCCACATTGTCCCACACAAACTTATAATCGTCCCACATTTGGTTTGTTTGATGGTGGTCACCCTATTCAAATGAACAGAACAGAATTTTGAATCCTAAATGCAATCTCCAGATTTAAGTTTATAAACGAAGTATACCATGGCCTCACAACTTTGTCACCACCACTCAATCTTTTCAAACTTTTTAAATTAAAATATAAAAGTTTTAGTTTGAATAGTTTTCAAAAGCACGAGTATAAACAAAACAAGGCTGTAAAAGCAAACTAGTGAGATGAGTTTAGTTTAGACAGCCTCTGTAGTCCAATCTAGCAACTTGTTAGCAACTGCCTCCGGTGTGTTACTGATGTATTTTTTTTTGTAGAATAAGATGACATATTGAATATAATAATAAGCTTAATGATGTCACAGTTGTAATTGTTTTTTAAACTATCATTAAATCTTCTCAGAAGTTTTGGAAGAATCTTCGATGCTCTAAAAGAATGCAATAATGCAGTTTATTTTCTATGGTGATTAGTGGACCTTTTAGCTTTCTCATTTTGTGAACTAAAGAAACACAATATTGTAATTGACCACATTTTGGTCTGCTTAATAATAAATTAATACTTAGAAACGTTCATGTGCCTGGTTCACCTGTTTGGCACTAAGCAATTTATAGGGAATAAGGGGTTTCTTCCTCTGACACATCCAGAAGGTCTTGACAAGCAGATACTTGAAGCTGTCAATCAAACTGTTTGTCTCTCTCTCCCTTTCTCTCTTTTTCCATCTGCAACGGCCTCTCTGATGTTCCTCCCTGCCGTCAGCTCCTTTAACCCCCCTATCTTTTGCAGAGATGTTCTGTCACTGCCCTCACAAGAGGAACAAGCCATATGACAGGGTGATTTTATGGAAGGAAATTGTAAGGAAACCGTCTGTCACACAATGTGGGGTCGTTTTGCATGCCTCATTTTTCTTCCTGGACACCACAAGTGATGACAGTTATTACCATGGCAGGAGTTTCAATATCGAAAAATAATAGTGCTTGTTTCAGCATGAAAAACAGACAGCAGTAAAATGCCATTAACAATCCTTATTATCCCTCTTACATTCTCTGTGTTTGTGCAAGGATTTTTTGTGGGAAAGGTTAAATTGCAAAAGAAAAAAAAATGCTTAGTGCTTAAACTGTAGTTTTGCATTATGTGTATATATTTTCTTCAAAATTGAAATGTTCATTATTTGCTTTCACATCCATTTATTGTCATTTGCTTGAAATGTACCAAGAAAATAAGTCATGCAGGTTTGGATCAATATGAGGATGAGTTTTCAGAAAATGTCTAATCTAAAATATCTGAAATATTTTTTTTATAAAATGTATTAAGGTTTATGCTTAATAAAATGACTAAATCAAATGCAAATGGGGTAATAAATGAAGTGAAATGAATTACTTATTGTCATACTTTTTTTAACCTTCTCAAGTAAAAATCTTGTTTTATGGACTAACCTTCTCAAGTAAAAATCGTAATGGATGTTAATATATTTTCTGAGAAACAAGTCTTGTTATCAGGAAGTAAATTATGGGAGTAAATAAGTAATATCTTGCTTTAACTGGAAAACAAGACCAAAATACTGATCAGAGAAAACAAGTTTTGCTTTATAGGGTGCAGAGAAGACCGTGTCCATGTCCACTTTATATTCTTCCGTTGTCTCAGACTGAAGCATCTGAAATTTATAGTTTTGTGGACGCAGGTGTTGCACCCATATTGCTTTCTCAATTGAGGTTGATACTGGGATGAATGTCCATCACTCACTCTGCACAGACTTATTATGACAGGCAGTACAACGGTTGGTGCTGAGCACATCCACACAGATCATGTACACACACTGCCATCATGGTAAAGACCTAAGGCACTGAATTTCAGACTAGTCCAACCATCATTTCTGAATCTATTTCAGGCAGCATTTTCCACAGAGGAGGATACAGCGCTTTATTAATGATATCTGCTGCAGAAAGGGTCATTGAAATGTCACATTTATGAAGGATGTTCTATCAACAGCCGTATCCATAATAAGAGACCAACAGTTGAATGATAAAAGTAAGGAGAAATAGCCCTTTCCAGTGGACTCTAAAGGATGGACAGTCACATTCATGTTTATAGGCTCATTTCTGATGGCTCACATCACCAAACAGTACCTGCAGTACGTGATTTGTCAGTGATATTGTGTTTTTTTATTTTATGAAATACTCTAGAAACTGACAGGAAATGAACAGTCATTTTTTCTTGAAGAGATTCTGACTTTCATTTTAAAATTTCATTTTAAAAATAATTTTAGTATCAATGACATGCTGGAGGGAGCTGTGGTATAGTGGCCAACATGATTCAGACATGTCGAGCTGTGGTGCTCAAACAGGAAATTCTGTTTTAAATTTGTTCTGTGACACGTCCTTTTCTTTCTCCTTCTCTTTTCCTGGTAGTCTGTTGTATACAATGGCCTAAAAAGTATTTGATCACTTAAGCCATGATGTATTTCATTGTATTAAATAGTAGTATTAAACTAAGGCACGGTTTCACAGACTGAGCTTAGATTAAGCCAGGTGTGTATCTTGAGACAAAACAATAGCACTGACATATTTTAAGACATGTCAGTGCAAGATGATTTCAGTTAAAACAGCTCAAACATTCATTTTAGTCTGGGACTAGGCTTAAGCCTTGTCTGTGAAACCGGGGGTTAGTGGAATCAGCATAAATTGAATGCTGATTATCAGATTATGGTACCACAAGAACACGTACAGTCCCCAAGCCCTTATAGCAGCTGTCCTCAGGTGTGAAAGGCAGCAGACGGGGGAAAAAAAAAATCAATTTCACGCTTTAAAGAGCCCTAATAAAAAGAATCAGGCACTGGTAAAACATTTTATGCAATATAATGAAATATTATGAATATTAGCAGTTCAAAAGCTTGGGGTTGGGTTTTTTCATGTTTTTGAAAGACATCTATCAATTTATTGCATTCTTGCTGAATAAAATTATTAATTTCTTTCAAAACAATGTAGACAAATGATGTAGTTAGCAGTGTTGGGTTCGAGTCCACCTTAGTTGAGTCAAGTCCGAGTCCAAAAGGGATAGAATTCAGTCGACTCTGACCCAACTAAACACTACTGTATGAAATACAGGAAGTCTTTAGTATACTATAGTATACTAGTATACAAACATTTAGACTAATAAAGAAAATGTAAAAAATTAAACCACATAATCTTCACGCTATCCTTTTTTTAGTTGTCATTAAGGTTTATTAGGCTGCTGTCACTTTAAGCTCTAATGCACGGATCCAATATGAGTTCAATAAGACATGAAAGAGAGCTTAATTCAACATTTTTGTGCGGACTGATAGGCACTTTCTGTGAGTGTGAATGTGTGCAGAAACTCATCTTGTGGAATTGTATGGAATTGATTGTATAAACAGGCAATGTGAATGATTGACTTCCATGACAATGCAGTACTGACCCGATCTGGCCAGTGACAATTCCATCAACTGTCCTGAGCATATTTCACAGAATCCATGGACTCGGGGAAAAATTTTCAAGTCCCTAACGCTGGAGTCCGAGTCAAGTCCAAGTGAAATTGCATCTGAGTCTGTGAAAAGTCCAAGTCCTTGAAAATTTGTACTCAAGTTTGAGTACCCCAACTCAAGTAGTTAGGGCATCTAGCAAGGGCTAAAGGGGTCATGCTAACAAGTCAAACCTTTACTCCTTGGTTGGCACAGCAAATTTCCCTGGCAGCCTCTCTGATGGACAGCAATGCTGTAATGACAACGTGTGTGCTTTGTCAATATCTCACCAAGAACAATATCCCGGTCTTTTATAAGCAGCCCTCCGGTGCTCATTTTGTCCACAGCTGCCTGCCTGTTCACCAGCAATCAGTCAGATCCTGCCTGGCATTGAGTAAGTGGTGCCAACTGCCCGAACAGTGTGTTTGTTTCATTTCATTCCGCTTATGGGTTTTGGATCCTGCCCTCCAAAGCTGCTCATTGCATTCGATGAGCCTAAATGAAGGTGTCGGCATGAGTAATGCATGTTGACAGTTGAAAGTGGTGAAACAGCACCAAAGTGTTGTCCATCCATCCTTCTATCGCTCTGAACAAGTAAAGCAGGACAAGGGTGTAGATGCAAGGCAGCGTTATCCATCTTTCTTGAGGAAGGAGGAAGTTGGTGAAGGGAAAAAAAGAGAGGGACATCTGTCCTTTAGTGTCACAGCAGAGGTCAGAGTTGGCTCTGTGTATGTAAGTGGCAGAAAGCAGGGGAAAGAGAGATTGTAAAGAGTTAATTTGGTCTATAGATCACTGTCACTGTCCCCTGTTAAAGTGCAGTGAAGGTATGAGCATTGAGCAGCATGCAGGAAATTACCATGCATGAGCTGTATGCGAACGTGTGTGTGTGTGTGTGTGTGTGTGTGTATGCACTGCTTAAGAATAATCTGTCACCCTGACATGCCATTTAAGGGGAAACAGGAGAGTATTTTATTATTCCTTCAATGAGCTTCCTTTGTTTTGTGGTGCACCAAGCGTGCAGCATGCAATATATTTTGTGATCTTTTCTCCCTTTAGGAAATAAATCAGTGGTGGTATTTTGATGCTATTTTATTTGTGAGGGTTTCCAGCTGATGATACAACAGCTAGTTGTAGCTTTAAACACTGCGTTTAAACAAAATGGGTTTATTTTACAGATTTTTTTTGTTATATCAGTTTGAGTTAATTGAGCAAGTCAAGTCACCTTTATTTATATAGCGCTTTTTACAATACAGATTGTTTCAAAGGAGCGTGATAACGAGGGAAATTATTCCACAAAGTTTGTTTCTGCTGTACAGAAAAGAAGAAAATAGCGTCATAGTCCAGCTTAAGTAAGCTCAGTGATGGTTCATTTCTGTTGTATAAAAATGGATGGAAAAAAAATAGATGATGGAAGGATGATGAAGTAAACTCTGTAATCAACCAAACTGTTTCATTCATTTAAATGCATTTTACAACAAAATTCGAGCTAGATTTAATGCAAAACTTTTTGGGGCTTGCTGATAAACTTGCAGATGCTGATGGACTGTTTAATATGAGGTGCCCCTAGGGACATTATTCAGAATTACCATGCACATACATGTACTTTTCCTCTCACATACACATATGAAACCAAATTCATTCACATACTATAATGAAATGCTCACACACATACAAGTGAAATGCTTTTACAAACACAACTGAAATGCTCTCATACATACAACTGAAAATATTACGCTCACACACACACACACAAATGAAATGCTCACACACATACAAATGAAATGCTTTTACAAACACAACTGAAATGCTCTCATGCATACACACACACACACACACACACACACACACACACACACACACACACACACACACACACACACAAATGAAATGCTCACACACATACAAGTGAAATGCTTTTACAAACACAACTGAAACGCTCTCACTCACACAACTGAAAAGTTTTCCGTATGTTGTAAGCATTTCAGTTGAAACGGAAGCACATTTCAGTTGAAATGGAAGGTGGTTAAAGTCCCCGCTCCAGTTGGTGGCAGTAGTGCACCTCAAGACGAAGAACTAGAAGCTGTTGAAAGAAAGCATAGTACAAAAGCGAGCCTTTCACAATACAAGCGACCGCAGTTGACCGTTCGTTCGCCCGCCAATCGCGCTACACCAGCGGTTCTCAAAGTGTGGGGCGTGCCCCACTGGTGGGGAATAGAGACGTGACAGTTGGGGCGCTCCAAACGGGAGTAAATTTTCCTTTTTATGCCTTTATATCTTTATTCGTTGATGGCGAGTCCGCATCGTCAACTTCATCTTTGCAGCGACACAGAAAACACCAGTTTATTAATAAACAATTAAATGTCTCCTTGCTATTTTTTACACATTCATAATCATTACTTTTGCCAGTTCTTTGTGGCAAGCTGTATGCATGCGCTTGAGTGCGGCAATATAACGCTCATTATCCTGTATAGACTATTTAATAATTAAATCAATATAAAGGGGCGATTTGTCCACTAATGGCTTAAATCAGAGGTCTTCAATCCTGCTCCTGGAGGGCCACTGTCCTGCAGAGTTTAGTTCCAACCTGCTTCAGCACACCTGCCTTTTTTTATATTCAAGCGATCCTGAAGAGCTTGATGAGCTGATTCAGGTGTGTTTGATTAGGGTTGGAACTAAACTCTGCAGGACAGTGGCCCTCCAGGAGCAGGATTGAAGACCTCTGGCTTAAATGAACAACTACTAGTAGAAAAAAACTGTAGTCGGAGACAGCCCTTATTCCACATATTTTCGAACCAGCAGGACATTCTGGGTTAAGCGAGCGACACTGAGCAGAATGAGCGAGCGGACCGGAATATTCAGAAATGCGTTCTCCGCTAACATGCTCTGAGCGGAACAAAGGAATATTAAAATAATTAATCATTAGTTTATATCTTATACACTGCCCATCATTTTAATCCCATATCAAACACAGTATGTTATGTCTATTTTAATATGTGTAATATATATATATATTTTTTTTTCATTTCACATTTTTAAGTACAATATTATGTTAGTCCACAGCCCCCAACCAGGGGGTGCTGATGCTATGACGAGTGGCACTTTTATTTCTTTTCTATTTTTGAACTTGACAAAAATTGACACAACTGCACTTTTATTTTCTCTATTTTTGAATGTCATGCAAGTTATGACACAGCTGCACTTTTATTTTCTTTATTTTTGAACTTGCTGTTATTTGATGTAGATCGTTAGTGTGTATATAGATACAACTTGTTACTATACTGATAGTACTTGTTACTTCAATAAATTGGAACATTTTAAGCTTGTTGCGTATTTCATTAGCATTGTGTTGGGGCGATGGGGGCAGGTTGGGCTTGAAAATTCCCCCTTGTCCAAAGCGGGGAATGACCGAAAAAGTTTGAGAACCACTGCGCTACACCAATGTCTGCTCAACAGCAAAGAACTTTAACCGAGGCAGCGGCCGGGCTTGCTGAACACCATATTGGCCTTAGCGGAGACCATCAGAACCCTGTCAAATGCTACAACAATTGTTTAGTTCGCTACTTCGGTTAGGCTTCTTTGCTGGTGAGCTGATATTGACGTGGTGACTGGCGAAAGAACTGCACTACTGCCACCAACTGGATTGGAGTGGGGACTTTAACCACCTTCCGTTTCAACTAAAATGCTTTCATACAACATACTGAAATGCTTTTCAGTTGTGTGAGTGAGAGCGTTCCAGTTGTGTTTGTAAAAGCATTTCACTTGTATGTGTGTGAGCATTTGAGTTGTATGTATGAGAGCATTTCAGTTTTGTGTGTGTGAGCGTTTCAGTTGTGTGTGTGTGAGCGTAATATTTTCAGCTTTATGTATGAGAGCGTTTCAGTTGTGTTTGTAAAAGCATTTCACTATGTATGAGAGCATTTCAGTTGTGTGTGTGTGTGAGCATTTCAGTTGTGTGTGTGTAACCCTTTACGTCCTATAAAATTTGGCATAATGTTATTTACCGGACCATACGATGATTAGAACCACCACAGGGTAAAATTTACCGATAGCTGTTTTTCAAATGTAGCCTATAACAGATTTTCAATCAAATTCTCCCAGTCATTGACTTTTACTAAAATTGTGTTATTTAGCCTACAATCCCATTGTTAAAAAGGTGTTTAGATAAAACCAGATTAAAAACAGTGCATTAGAACCGCCATAGCAGGTCAAATTTACCATGTAGGCATGTCTTTATTTTCGCAATTTTTCTTTATTTGAGCAACGTGTCTGCTTACTGTAAACAGTCACACAACGCACGTACAAAATAAGATGTTTTAGCCTACTCACAAATGTTCAAAATTTGTTTTGCAATTTTTATCGTTTATTGTTTGGTGGTTGTTTGCCGTGCTTACGCTTATAGCCCATTGCACGTAGAAGCGTGGATTCGCTCTCTCACTTAGAAAAAGTGAGAGAACGGTGTCATAGAGTTGTTTTAAATACTGCAATTTTGTTAAATGCCCAACATAGTTTAAAAGTATTTGGGTTTTCTCGGGTCCATTTGGAAAAGACATATTTATTTTAAATTACCCGAGACCCGAGGCCACTAATACCGAACCCGACCCGTTTCCGAGACACTCGTCGGAGTTTTGAACCCGAACCCGCTCGGGTCTCGGGTCAGACCTCGGGTTTTCGGATCCAAGTGGACCCGTGAAGACCTCTAGTGTGAGCATTTCAGTTGTGTGTGTGTGAGTGTTTCAGTTGTGTGTGTGAGCGTAATATTTTCAGTTGTATGTATGAGAGCATTTCAGTTGTGTGTGTGTGTGAGCGTTTCAGTTGTGTGTGTGTGTGAGCATTTCAGTTGTGTGTGTGAGCGTAATATTTTCAGTTGTATGTATGAGAGCGTTTCAGTTGTGTTTGTAAAAGCATTTCACTTGTATGTATGTGAGCATTTCATATGTGAATGAATTTGGTTTCATATGTGTATGTGAGAGGAAAAGTACATGTATGTGCATGATAATTCTGAATAATGTCCCTAGGGGCACCTCATAGTTTTAATGTTTGGTTCATTTAAATGCGTTTTACAGCTTCATGATTTAATGCAAAACCTTTTGGGATTTGCCGATGGACTTGCAGATACTAATGAAACCAGAGTATTTACATTTAAATACTGAACTTCTTTATGCTATGTTTATGTTCATGTTTAGACATTTGTTTTCCTTATTATAGGAATAGCAATAGCTACTTTATTTATAAAGCACAATTAAAACAGAGAGAGAGAGAGAGAGAGAGAGAGAGAGAGAGATATTTATATATGTGCACTCTGTGTTTTGAAAAACTACTTATTGCTTTTTTGTAAAATAAGAATGTTTAAAAATGATTAATTATCCATGAAAAGTGCAAGATTTGTTTCAGTGTGCAGTTTCTGTTGTTCACACGTTAGCCAATCATTGGTGTTTGCCGCGAGAGTGATGGGTAGTGCTGTATGACACTGAAGACAGATTGAGGCTGTGACACCTGTCAGACACGTCTGTCTGAGCCTGCCCTCATTCATAGAACACTTCAGATTACAGCGCTGTGTCTGGTAAAAAGAAAATGGGGTGAAGATCTTTTCGTGTACTGATGTAAATCATCAACCATCAACTATTTTTTGTGAGAAGGGTATATTCAGTAAAAGAATATTGCAGTATTCTTTTCCTATTTTACTGTCACATTTGTAAAACTTTTAAAAAGAATGTTAATGTGTAGAGTCTTGTGCTATTGTATGAAATTTAGATTAATCCATGATTTTGCTTTGACCTCTACTCATAAAACAGTGAACTCGAAGCTGTGTCTATACTGCAAGAGAGTGATGCGACAAAAGTATCACCCAGGTTCAGTCATGACAACTCTCTGGTTGGTAATGGATATGACAGTGTTAATATGTTTGGTCTTGGCGGAATAGATCTGCTATGCTGATGCTGCTGTTATTGCTTCTGCTGCTGGAGAGCGAGTACGGGAGTTGTTACTGCCAACACATACAAGACATGCTGCTATGACAACACGTTCTCACACCCAACTAGTTACTTATTGACGTTTGGTCAGGACCCCTCAGGCGTCACTTTTTAATGCACAGGGTACCCCTTTAGCGTTAATTTTTGATGCACAGGGTACCCCATTGCTTTCAGTTGTTTGCCTTATGCGTTAGATCAAGACGCATAATTCTTTGCATTTGGGTTAGGGTTTAGGGGTGGGGTTGGGTTACGTGTTCAAACGTGTCTAAATGGCATAAATAAAATTATGCTGGCTGATTTGTCTGTGTCTGTGTATGACGCCAAAGTTTTCTCACTCAAATCAATGGAGTTCGTGCATGTCGAAAAATGACGCTAAAGAGGAACCCTGTGCGTTAAAAAGTGACGCCGAGGGGTCCTGACCAAGAGTCAATAAGTGACGAGTTGGGTGTAAGAACATTTTGGCTCTAAGCAAGTAAGACATGCTCTGCTGTACAATAGAATACATGAACTACCGCTAGCAGATTTATACAGGTGGAGCTGGGGGAGGTGGAGGGTTTCTAAAAACGCACTACAAACTGCTACACTGTTACACTGTCTACATTGTGCACTTGCAGTGTAGACTGCTTTGTTGATTATAACTGGATCTTTCTAGTTTTGTTGCAGTATACTTGCTTGCGTATTATACTTTATTAAAGTCAGTTAACAATCTCTCAGTGGCCTGAATAAGGGGCCATACACATTAAATCACCACTGTCTAAGGAAACTCACATTCTTTACATGACAGGAAAAAAACAGTTATCTCAGGTTAAAACATCTGAATGCCATTTCAGTCAATTATCTTCTAGTTGGTGGACCTTTCTGAAACCTCTGCTAGAGAACTTCATCTATCCCTATGGTAATGAAACCCAATCAGATTACTATTTTGCACAGCACCTCCACTGACTTCCCAGAGTCTCTTGGAGTTTGTCCTCAAACTTGTTTCCCCTTCAGTAATTACAACTGTCACTTTCACAAAAATACATCAGCAAGCCTGTCCAAATGTGTGATCGTGAGCAAGAAATGCACACTTCATTAAAACCCCCCTCTGCAAAATGTCACAGTAAATATTAGCCCCCTAAACTTTTGGGAGGTAATTGTCATGTGCTGCCTGTGTAACCTCACTGATCAAGGCACAGTGTTCTGCCCTCCCAACCTCCTAAAATGTTTGAATAAAAAGAAAAACAATCTCTGACCTTTTTTATAATTGCTTCATTTGGATTCAGGTTTCACTAACAGGCCTTTTAGTTTCAAATATGATTCTGCTTCTCTCTTTCTCGCTCTCCTCTGTGGACTAACAGTTTGAATGGCAGAATAATAAAAAAAAACGGTCTCATTATTAAAATCCATGAAATATTGTGTTCAGTGTAACAGCAAGTGCTTGTAATCATGATAATGAGAGTGGCGCAAGATATTGATCAGTTGTTGGATTGTTTTTGAGAGGTCTGTTCAAATATATAATAATATTATATTTCACAGACAAGACTTAAGCCTAGTCCCAGACTAAAATGATGTTTGCATTTTAGCAGTCTTAAATGAAATCAACTTGCACTGACATATTTGTCTCAAGATACACACTGTTTTTTTCTGTTTTTTTTTTCTAAGGAAACTGTATAAAAGCTACTTAAATACAATTTAACTAAGGCCTACATCTGGCTTAATCTAAGCCCTGTCTGTGAAACCAAGCCATTACAATATTATATTATATTATATTATATTAATATAAAACATTGAGAATGTGAAATAAAAAGATAATCTCGGTTAATGGTTAGCTTTTTCCAAGTATTTCATAGACCTCCATGGCAAAATCTGTATTTTATTGACTAACTACCTGCAGTTCAGTTTAAACATGCATTAAATACACTGAAAAAAACAACAAATATTTGAAAATATTAACACAGAAAGAAGAGGGTAAACAATTTTAAGAAGAGAGAGATTGTGTACAGTTTCTATTGGAACAAAGTATAAGTGACTTATAGGTTTGCATGATGCTGAACAGTACGACAGATTGTGGTAGTTTGCTGCACCTTACACAATCTACCATGTATAATCGACTGGAAAAATGTGTGGCATGTTTGCACGTTGTCTGATTATCCTTTAGTAAATGAAGCTGTCGGCAATTCATTCTTAGTAAATTCCCCGTAAGTCTTAAAGAAATAAAAGTATAGTTGTATAGTAAAACTCTTTTTCACGTGTCACCCACCACTTTTTCCCCCTTGTATTTCTATTCATTCAGTTGTTCTGTTATTAACAATACACTAGGCACTTTAATTGAAGGAGCTTAATAGAAGCACATTCTGTTGTGATTGCAGTGCAGTGTGGGCAGCACAAGTGCTCTTACCCGGTTCCCTTTAGTCATCGTCTCCATGGTGAGGCACATCTCAGGAAAAAGTCATCAGAAAGAGTAAATACTTCAAAACTGAATGAGCCCTTTTACGATGTCTCTCGCTCATTTGCAAATGTGCTAGTTTGAGTAGTATTTTTTGACCCTGCTTCACCCGATAGCTACCAAAGAACTAGTTTCTTAAATATTTATTCTCCAATCATACAGAAAGACAGAGAGAAAGGTTCAGAGCACAAGGACAGTTTAATGTACCCAGTAGCAGAAAAGTAAGTAAGTGACTAACTCAGGGACACAGTTATACAGTGATGAGAATCTGGAATTTGAACTTGGTTCAAAGGTTCAAATGCAGTTTTATTACATTTTAGCCTGTCACCATCCAGTTATGGATTTTTTACTGTTTCTTAGTTTCTGATGCTGGCAGAATATCTCTGGAACTTTGGATGAAGCTGCCTCCTGTTCAAAGAAAATCTTAGAGATTGCTAAGCCTAGTTAACACTACATTATTTTAAGCCCGATTTGCAAATCGTTGAGCTCGCCGACAGGTCAGGGTGTTATCGCGTGCAAATCGCGGGGGATTAGCGGGCGATGAACGCTTGCCAATCTGTTAGTATGAAAGAGCCAACAACGCATCAAAGACGCTCGCAGACGCCTCGCAGACGCGTCGCCGAGCCTAGAAAAATATCTAGCATGCTAGATATCCAGAGCTGTCGCACGACTCAACCTGACTGATGTCATGAGCAACAGCCAATCAGAGCAAGGCATGGGTTGAGGTCACCGGGTAAATACGCGGGTAAATACACGATTTTCGCCGTCAGCCAAACATAAACATGCAGCTACATCTCCGATATAAACATGCTGTACTCACCTCCAACTCTCTCTGTAGCACAGACAATCCCTGCTGTTCGCGTATGCACATCCACTCTTTCGCCCATACTCTCTTATTTTTTCTTTTTGTGCGTTTTTTTCTCAGAGCAAGTCATCGCGCAAACAGTTTGCAGCACTAGTTTCTGTCTGACGTCCATATTCGCAGCCGTGTTGTGTTCTTCTTTGCTGGGTATTGGCACGCGTGCTGTTTCGCCTAATTTCCGGTTCGTTTTATCGCGTGATTTTTCGTGACAAAACGTGGTTTGTAGACAAGATAGAATCGTTGGGTGACAGAGTTGTTGTCAATTCGTGTAGTGCATTACCTCCTGTTGCGGATCAATCACGTTGTGTCGTGTGGTGTGAACAGCTCAACAACTTGAACACTCCTGATTTCACAGAGAGCAAGTCATGTAGTGTGAACCCCACAGTTCAGCCCGACGTTTTAAAATCATGTAGTGTGAACTAGGCTTAAGAGCAGCTGCAGGATTCTAAAGAACTCGATCCAGAGGAAGGAGTTCTAATATACCTGGAGAGAGTTATCCGTTAGCATCCCCATTCATCTCAATGGCAGTTGCGCTGCTGGTGCATGCAGCCCAATAAGTACACTTGACCTGGATGTTGTCATCTTTGCTTCATTGGCACTTGTACTTTCGCCTCCTTTAGCCTCTAATACATATATAATGGTAAAGCCTACATCATCTTCCAGAAGCTCCCAACTCTGATGAAGTAACCTAAAAGTGTTTGTTATGTTTTTTGTCTGTATTTTTTTATGTTAAAAACACATTTTCCTATCCCAGTGATATGTGCATTTACAACTTTTGGCAACCTAAAGTTGAAGTGCTGTAAAACTTTGACTGTGGTTAATTTAGAAAATTGCCTCATTTGTTTGAGATATATCAATATTGGCATGGCGTGGGTAGATAGAGTGTATGGGTTTGGAGCATAACCACCTTTGACTGAAGAATGGATGGTAAATACCTGTTTGGAAATCTGTATTGTTTCTATTTTGTTTTGTGTTGCTGTAATTACAAACTTCATTTTTAAAGTTGGAAAGATTCCATAAGATGTGTAGTTTGAAGTCATTAAGCAAGCGCTTTCAGCAAAGTGATTTAGAGTGAATTTATTAAAGGAACAGTCCCACTGGAGCGACCTGAGGTTAAGTGTCTTACTCTGGGGTACAGTGTTGATCGCTCATGGATCACACCTTGTCGATTGAACCCATAAAATGTGATCTCACTATAAGTATTCATACATAACATGTGGTTCTAGCACGTGCACATGGTTTTGGATAGACATTCAAATGTTCATTGTTACGTACGAACAAGTTTAAAGATGTCTTCAGTGGTCCTTCAAAAATCTAATTTGAATTTGCTAATCTGGTGCTCAAAAAAAAAAAATTATTATCAATGTTGAAAATAGTTGTGCTGCTTAATATTTTTGTGGAAACCTTGATTAACCTTGATTCTTTGATAAATAGAAAGTTCAAAATAACAGCATTTTTTGAAATATAATTATTTTGTAACGTTGTAAATGTGCATACTGTCAAACTTTACTGCATTCTTGTTGATTAAAAGTTTTACTATTAAAATCTTACTGAAAGAAACCAATCATTTAATGCTAGCTCATGTAAATACTTAGATGCTGTCCATATCATTCAAAAATGAACATTTTCTAATGAATTGTAATGAGGCCAGGCTGACCTATAACCTATTGATTACCAGCCCAGAATTTGTATGGGTGATTATGAGGTGGCTAATGCGTACGAATTCATACGAATTGGCCAACTCGTAAAATATGTACGATTTAGCAAAAATCGTACGAATTAGCCACCTCGTAAAATACGTACGAATAAAATACGTTGCCTTGAGATTGGGTTTGCCCAGATAGTCAAATACTGTCACATCAGAGTCTAGACTGTGCCTTTGAAACTGAATTTAAAAAAAGAGTAAACAAATAGGATTACATTTGTGTTTTCCTGTAAGAATCAGAGACAGTGCATTTGGATGAATAAGCGTAAAAATAAGCATTTGGTCTGCATTTTACAGTCAATTTAGTATGAGTCTAAAGGTCACGACATCTAAAAGTGTGTCTCACATTGCCTAAAGCAAAAGCCTCTGCTGTCAAAAGTGTTTCACAAACCGAGAGATATTAAATAGTGCTTACCTCCCTCTTGGGCGTGAAATATTTGCACCCAGTATTACTGCCCACGGCTCTGTGTGTCTCTAAATCCAGACCTACCTACCCTAGTTACTGGCCTCAGACAGGCAAAGGGGCTTTAATTACAAATGTATCTTTTGCGCTGGGAGGCTGGCTAATTGTTCTGAATTCCCTCCGGTGTCATTCTCTCTTCGCCCCACCAGTGGCCTGACTCACAGTCTCTAATTGTCATGTACACACTCCAGCAGACTAGATTTAGTGCTGCACTGCCCTTAATTTAATTGGAAAGCACAGAACGGTGTGAGCAAGAAAAGGAGAAAAGAAAGAAATAAAAATGGAAGCAATCTTTCTTCAACGGCCAGTAAAAGGGCTGCAGGTATGAATTATTCATCCACTTGATGGATGGGTCTGCAAATAAAAATGTTGAGTGGGTCGCCGACTGTTAAGTGAGCTTTGCATACTGTCACCCTGTTCTTTTCCCTGCTGTCTGACTGAGGGAGACAACACACACTGTTCATTATGACACAACGTCACCGCACAATTAATGTAATGTACTGCTTTATAATAGCTGACGTTTAAATGTGTCACATTAACTGCTGTGCTTTGTTTGCCTGAAGTCTTTTAAGGAATTAAAAGGTATTGCGGAAATACCAACCACAGGATGTAGTTTTGCTCTTGGGAATGTTTCGACAGAAATGTTCGCTCACAATTACTATAATTTTACACGTAGGCATTTCATGCACCTGGACCTAACTGAGTGTTTTCAGCTGCTCTGCAGTTTGCTGCAAATGACAGCGCTTCATAAATCTTGATCATCAATTTCATTAAGTTAAGTGACAGATGATTACAGTTAATCATAAGAAGCCCAAATGCCATTAAGATTTTCTGCAACCTGCTCTTTTTTTGTGTGTGCAAATTTTCGTCTTAGATTTCATAATCCAACCTCAGACATGATATCCTGACTATCTGAGAAAAATCTTTCAAGGGAGCAAAAATAAAATTATCCTCAATACAGTTCTAGGTCGATCATGTTGACAACTACAAGACTCAAGTGCTTAACACAAGGAGATCTATAAAACCTGGAGAAATTAGCCATCAGTCAGCATTACCGTTTATCTTAAAAGCAGTTGTTCTGCTGTTGTAGGCTCCTTGTAAGCATATGATTTGAAATCTGCCATCTTTGAAAGAAGTTTTGAACTTACAGTATGCTGGTTAATGTTTGATGGTCCCTTTAATTTACATTTGCTTAAAGCTCCAGTAGGTAACTTTTGTAAACAAATATTTGTTAAAACTGTCATTATGTCCTGATAGTTGAATATGAGACAGATAATCTGTGAAAAAATCAAGCTCCTCTGGCTCCTCCCTGTGGTCCTATTGCCATTTGCAGAAATACACCGCTCCCGGTCAGAAACAACCAATCAGAGCCAGGAGGAATGTCTTAGCAGTGTCAATCACGCTCGTGTACGCGCTGATCACCCCTCTCTTGCACAGCGCGAGCGCGTACCGTCGTTCGTGACTCTCCTGTTCGAACTCGTTCATCCAAATGAACGAATCTTTTTTCGAGTCATTTTTTTCATTCAACGAACGAAATGACTCGCAAAAAAGATTCGTTCATTTCGAACGAGTCTTTTTCGGAGTCATTTCGTTAATTCAACGAACGAAATGATTCGAAAAAAGATTTGTTCATTTTGATGAACGAGTTCAAACAGGAGAGTCACGAACGTGCATCACAGAACAGAGCAAGGCGAGCATTTGTGCTTATAAAACTTAAAGTTTTTTATTTATTTTTGAAATGACCGATCGTTTCACTAGATAAGACCCTTATTCATCGTCTGGTATCGTTTAAAGCCCTTTGAAGCTGCACTGAAACAGTCATTTGGTCCTTGAACCGTTTTTGTCCCATTGAAGTACATTATATGGAGAAAAATCCTGGAATGTTTTCATCAAAAACCTTAATTTCTTTTCGACTGAAGAAAGAAAGACATGGACATCTTGGATGACATGGGGGTGAGAAAATTATCAGCAAGTTTTTTTAAAAGTGAACTAATCCTTTAACGTTAGCTATTTATAACTTAAAGAGTGCAACGTTATAAAGTTACATGTATTGCAAAATACATAATGATTTGAGGACCAAGTTTGTAGTCAAAGTATTGGCAGGCCATAGTCAATGTAAAGCATATTGTTGATGTTTCGTCCCTATTAGTGAATGTTCCATAACTGTTTATAATCCGCCGTCATCGGTGGTCCTGCTTACTAGCCTGCGCGTTCACGGCAGGCTCCGCTGTGGGGGAGCAGCTGTGGAGGGAGGGCTGTAGCACAGCAGAGAGCAAGGGGGTTGGACCTGTAAGTTGTGCTTGTTCAAATTTTCAGGCTAAGTCAACATTTTCTCAAAACTCCCTACTGCAACTTTAAGCAATCTTCTATCACTTGTTTTTGCTCAACAACACAATCACAAGCCAATTATACTTTGAATACTTAATCATAAGTATAGGCCAAATATACTTAGACTTTCTGTCATTATAAGTCAGAATACTTAAGTGCCATTTTAAGTACATAAAAAGTAGACTTAAAGTATGCTTTCTTATTTTGGTTTAAAAGAAGTATACTAATAGCACACTTAAAATTAACTTCTTTTTCGTAAGGGATAGTTCACCCCAAAATGAAAATTCAGTCATTTACTCACCCTCATGACATTCCAAACCTGTATGACTTTCTCTATTCTGTGAAACACAAAAGAAGATGTTTTGAATAATGTTGTATTTAGCATTGATTTCCATTGTATGGACAAAAAAACACAAAAAAATCGATCATTTCCTATACACTATGCCAAAAAGTAGTATATCCGAATTCATATTATTCAAATAACAGTAGTTGAAAAGTACCCAGACGACCTACTACTTCTGTCAAGATTCTGGAGTGTGTATTTGATAGGTACTTTACTATCCCATGAGGCCACGGGAGATGATTTATGAATGGCAGTGGAGTGACGCAACTGACGCTGGTAGGTCACATGACAGTAACAACATGGTAAATTTCATACATATTCATACACCAATTGCAAAGTAAATTCAAATGTAGTACCTACCTAGACAGTGTGCAATTTCAGATGCACCAATAGATCTTCTTTTAACTTCTTCCACAGAACAAAGACAATCATGCAGGTTTGGATTGACATGAGGGTGAGTAAATGACAATTGGTGAACTATCCCTTTAAGTATTTGTGAGATGGAAGAGTGATTTTACTGCCAAACGATCAAACGTGAGGCAAATTAACATGCAAATCAATAGATTGATTAATTGGTTGATTGATTGATCAGTGATTGATCAGATAACTAGACAGAGATGGCCGGTGGGGTTAAAAAAGAATATATGCTTGAGCATATTTTTACTTTTGAACTGTAGGCCTAATGTGAGATAAATAGCAAGTGGTCAAATAGGCTTTGTGTAGGTGTTTTCTGTCCTTATCGTATCTTAGGTTCTCTCCTTCTGTGTCTCTTCAGTGTTTAATAACTATTTTTTCCTCACTTCTGCTCCCTGTAATCTTCCTCATGTACCTCATCAAACGGGTGGGTGGATATTCTCATCATGGTTAAAGACGTGATCATACATCTGTAATATTTTACCCCCGCATTTCTCTATCCAATTATTATCCCGAACCTCAACTCACAATCTGCTGAAGAGACCATTTAATGTCAGGGATTCACATATCCTCACGTATTATTTTTATCCTCGCAATCATAATCACTATTCTTTACAATGAACGCTACACCCAACGCTCAAAGCAAAAATGTCAGGCATTAATTTCCATCGGAAGCGGAACGTTTTTCTTCGCTAACAGATCCAGTTGATTTGTCACGGACAGGAGTGAGTAACTCTGTGAGATTTGAGATATAATTGCTCTCTTGCTGAGCCGAGTTTTCGCTTTATTGGATGCTGCGCATTCAATAACTGAAGTTTAATTAGTCTTTATGCCAGCGATTAAAGAAAATAAACAGCGACTCAACAGGCATAAAGCTTTTCCCTCACTCTGTTTTCAATGAAAACCTCCGTTTGACCTGAAGTTCAAGCGGATCATTCGAGGCAAAGCTTGAGAGACGCGCTCATTAATGCGCCTCCCAAATATAGAGGCCTCATGTGGGGATGAGGGTATTTGCATTTGTTTGTCAATTACAAAGGCAGAAGGAGTGCGTTAGCCCAGATTGCGGGCGAAGCTGCTGTTCTGAGTGATATTTACACAGGCTTGAAATCAGCGGTTGATTAACTTACCAATGATCCACGGGAGATGAGGTGTTCCCGTGCTCTCATCACTACATGGATTAATTAACGTTAATGGGCGAATTATCTCAGCCAAGACAGATATTAGACAGGATATCATGAAAAATACCTCATGCTACAACAAAGCGTCAAGGTGACCTGTCTTTTATTTTTCCACAATGATTTAGGATGGTTTAAGACAAACAACATTAAGAACTGACCGCTTCAAGAGACCCTGGAGCAAAGTGAACTGCTGATTGAATCCAGAGCCACGGGACGTTAAAAGAATCAAGACCCACTTGAATTTGATGGAGGGGAAGAGAGACAGATGCAGCTGTATGTCTACGAGCTTAAGCTCATCACCCTCAACAACAGGCATCAGACTCTCTTCAGGCTACGAGAGCGAGCTGTTGGTGGAATTGCATCAGCCAATCACAGATGCTACATCACGTCCAGGTGAGGCCAAATTATTCTTTGAAACAGCTGATGGGATCAAGGCTTGAGTGGGAAAAAGAGCCGAGCAAATCTCTCACAGTTATAAATGATATAGCCTACTTGTTGTTGAGTGCTTTACTTGTTCAGGATTGTTTTTTTCCAAACTCAAAACCGTTCCAAAATATTGTAAGCTGCTTTGGTGTCTATAGGCACCACCCTAACCATGATGGATCCTGATTTTTTTTTACAATCAATTCCGAACGCAAGGCAGTTTTGATAGTGTTAGCATGTTGCTATGCTAATGGCATGAAAAGCGAAGTAGAAAAATGCATACAGTAGAACCTGCAAATAATGCAAAAAATAATCTATTTTAATTTGAAAATTTTCAAATAATTTTATAAATATATGTTTTTTTCTCGTCGTGTCTGCAATGTTGGATACATTATTTTTACCTCCACTGTGTTCATAGAGTGTTATGGGATTGCCTCATTTGCCAGTGATGCAATGCAGCCTTAGAATTTGGTAAAACAATGTATTTTAAGGCAACATAAATGAGCTTTCAACATTTTACGCTGGAAATAATGTCTTAAAATATTCCTTCCATAGGCAGCTGACTACATTGTTAAGGATAGAGTTTTTGTTTATTTGTAGATATTAAAGCATTTTTTAAAAAAAACGTCTTTTTCAGAGTAGAAGATATATTGTTTGATTGAAGTAAATATGTCTTGCCACAAATCTCCATTAACAACAATTTCCGAAAATGCTGGTTATATGACCCAGGACCTTAAGAAAGTACAACATATTGAACAGACTGTGTTTCCATTCCTCAGAGCCTCAAGTTTGTTCATGTCAAACTAAATATGGTATCCTCTCTGGCTGTATGTTTCTCTGCATTAAGCCATGTTGTTGGGAAAGAAAGGGTGTTGCCAAGGCATCCTTTGGATTTGTGTTCACCTGAAAAAAAAATCTCTTTGATTTCTTCCTATATCTTGTAGGTGTATTGTAAGTGAAATAATATTTTTAAATACTGTGGCATCTATTTGTCACAGTCACCAGCCTAGTCACCACCTCCTTCACTACATTTCTCAGCATCCTCCTTGGCGCACACCTGCACCTTCTTCACAATCACCTGCAGCGATCTCCCTCATTAACTTCTCCATAAAACCACTCACCTTGTCGTCATCATCCAGTCTCGTTTATCCCGAGTGTGTGGAACATTTGGACCCATACCTCCCGTGTCTTTACCTGTGTCCTCTCCAGTGATTCCTCCAGTGTTTATCTCCAGCATCTGTGCTCTCCTCTACCTTGTGTTTGCCATTTACCTGGTTGTCTGCCATTTACCTGTTTGTCTGCCCACTGCTGCTAAATAACTCTTTCACCTGCTCTTCTGTCTCTGGGTCCCTGTCCCGTAACACTATTATTGATACTCTGAATTTGCTGCATATCCAACCACAAGGCCGCCCCATTTTTCTCCTCCTGGCCTACTTGTCTGAGTCCTCAAGGGCAGCAGAGATCTGGGAGATGTACTATATTTAGTGGGGAGCTTCTGAGTCCTGAAGAATGCTGGGTGAATGTGTAGGTCTTCTTGTCTGTACACACACACCTGCAGTCACTGGATGTGAAGCTGCTGTGATCCATCAAACAAACCATCAGTAGTAATGGATTATTGAAACAGTGTTTTCATTGTGTAAAATAAAACCTTGCCTTTCAACAGGAAAGTATAGTAAAAAATAGTTTTGACCCATATCACAATTGCATGTTTGATAAGTAAATCCTGTTATGCAGAACCTTTTGAAGTGTATAATGTTAAAAAAAAGACTTTCAGAAATATTGTATGGTCTGATCAAGCTCATGGTCTTTGATTAAAGTTAATTTAATTAAAGAGATAAAGTTTAGACTAAAGTTTGTGTGTGTGTGTTAGTGTACACACTGTACATACTAAACTGGAACCTGAAATTGTACCTATTTTCTTTATTTTAAATGTACTCTGTTCAATAAATTGTGATAATACAAAAATAACTATTTCTATTAATATTTAATAATTAAATAAGACATTAAGGTAGGACATAAAATACACTGAATGACATGAATTATCCAGATATTCATTAAAATAAAGTATGGGTAATTTTCTGGCCTTTAATAGAACTTCCTGGTTAGATATGGTCTTTAAAAATGAATGATGTGAACAGTAGGGGTTGTCTTTCTATTTGAGTTTTATATCAGTTTGTTGTTGGGTTTTTTTTTTATTATTTTTTTTACTCTTCTAGCTGTTGTTTATCTCTTATTGACCACTGTCTGATGGGATGTCCTCTCTGTGTGGGCCTGCTTTCATAAACACCATTAAGCATAACTTCTTTATGTGTTTGCCTTAATTTACATTTACAGCCACTCTCGCCTTCATGTTAATTTGTGTTCTGAGTCCTTTGAGATTTGTGATGAGCTGGTGTTAATCACACAGCTCACACCACAACTGTGTCCACAGCCCTTCAGAGAACACCATCGATCAGAGCGTAATGACTTCTCAAGCCTGTGATCCTAACAATTCAAGACACCAGCTTGCCCGAGGACAAGGGCGCAGCCCTGAACATCCCATAATTATCCTGGGGAGACGAAAATGCAGAGAGAACAGGAAATCTTGCAGCAAAAATACACAGAACACTCAATCCTGCGTCTTACCGGTTGCTGCATGGGGCATTACGGCAGGAGTCTAATGGAGGACTTGTTTGTAGATGCAAATTAAAATGAAATAGACGGAGAAAGAAGGCTAGCTTTGATTTGCTGCTTGTTTTCCCAGTCCAATGACCCAAACCTCTTCTACTCGGGGTCGTGATTATGTTGTGGCTGGTCATGTTGTGCATGTGGCTCCAATCAGTGTTTGATAGGCCATTGATTGGGTGCAGGTTCTCAGCTCCAATATGCTATTAGGTATAACAGGTTCGTGGTGGATGAAGCCACTAACACTCTCATTGAGGTGAGGGCTTAAATTGAGTCTGCCCACTCTATCAACCGCCGCTCACTCCATTATAAAGGCTTCTGATGTCATAAGGATGACGGATTATGAAGATGGAGTGTCTGTGTTTGGCTGCTTATTCAAAGCGATAGACCTTTGCATTCTAGCATCCTTACAGTTTCACTCCTGCATTTATCACTAGTTTACATTTTTTTAGCATCAGCGTCCAAGTATATATTAGTAGGCGGCACTTTCAAATAATAAGGACATGCTTTGTCACATGTTAACGGTGAATGATACTAATGAATGAGCCTGTTGAGAAGAGTTTTGAGTGGAGTCTTATTGCCATGGCTGCAGGTGCTGTAAAATCAAGTAATTAATTTTGATAATCTAGTTCCTCGTTTCCAGAGATTGGTACAGCTGATTCCGGTGGAATTAATATAAACCTACTGTAATCAAACTAAATTTCTACAGAATGTAAATATTTTTGTCTGTTTTCTGCAGGATGTGCAGGTGGAAGACTTTTAAATATGTATAAATCTGAACAATATTCTTGAACTCCTACTTGACAGAAGTAACATTAAACTCTATTCTATTCCCTCTCTCTCTTGACATCTTCTATACATCAGTGTTATTTTAATATTATGTATATACTAGTATAGTATTCATATTAATATTTTGAATTGGCTTTAATATTTTTTCATTTTTTATAAGCTTTATCATTTTATTGTTTTAATTATTTCAATTTATCTTCAATTTCTTTTTATATCAGTTTTAGTCAATTTAGTATTGCAATTTAAGCTTATTCTATCTCAATTGACAAGACAATATTTCTAATTGATGTATAAGTTATTTGAGTGTAAGTTTTTCATCTAATATTTGTATATTTTAGCTTAATTTCAGTTCACAAATATGATTGTAATATTTTTTGTAAAATTTTGATGTGAATTGGAAATATTGGTCTTTTTGGTCAGAAATGCCCAGTTGAATGGATTAATTATTTTTAATTATTTTTATTTAAATATTTTATCCTTTTAGTTGTTTTTTACATCAATTATTTGTTCTGTTTCATTATAGCATTTATGAATTATGCATATCAGATTTTCTGTATTGAAACTATAAATGGAATAGTTAAACCTACAATTGTTTTTTCATTTAGTTTGAACATTCTACAGATTTAAGTCCTGCCCATATACGATTCTATTGTAATACAGAAACTGGTAAAATTGTCATGGTAACAGATATGCTGTATGCCTACTGCATATTCATATTTATACTGGAATTTGGAAAGTGTAGTTAAGCTCATATCACTGAATGTGACTAGATGTGGTAGTGTATTTGTAATATAAAACAAACCAAAGAGATGCCAATAAAGTAACATGCTGCAAAGCCTTAATTTAGATGAACTTTAAATATGAGTTACTGAAGCTACAGATGTTCATACTGTGCACTTTTTTAACATTACAAGATGGGGAAACTAAAATTCAGCCTTAGATTGTTGATTGCAGCCTTCCATTGTTCCATTGTCTTCCAAATGTTTGAAACAAGCAGTGCTTGAATTACTCTATTAGTGTACGTTTTTGAGTTGGTTCACCAAATGTGTTTACTAAAATAATAATAATTATTTTTATTTTTATTTGGTGGAACATATATAATCTCCTAAACTGTGACCAGATTTTTTTTTTTTTGGACAGAACAAGAGAAAACAAGTTTGCCGAGGGCGCATGAGATGCTGAATTTGCCCAGACGGGCACAGCGTGAATTAGTCCGTCAATGTCTGATGTGTTTTTTGCCTGTCTGAAATCTCCCGCAGGAAGCTTTTAATTGTTGCCCTGTTTTAATAATGCGAATAAACAGGCCATAACGCATCCTGAAACTGACCTTCCCTCTCCTCATGGGAGGTTGGACGTGACTGAGGGGTGCGATTTTCTCATTAAATCCTTATGCAAAAGGTCTTAACCAACCCACCGGGAGACAAAAAAAAAACTGTCAAATATAGCATCTCCATCAAACAGCATGAAGAATAGTTGAGCACAACGTGTTCAACATATGGATGTGGATACAGGTCCCTGTCCTTAGCCAAAACAAACATACCTTTCAGTGGTTTAAAGAGAAAGAGGGATAGGCAAATCTACTGAAATCTTAGTGTACCAGCAGCAGCGTCTCCCTCAGGTTAAATTCTCTTCTTGTGTTATTTATTTATTTGTAAGGATAACCGATAACCCCTCTCCTTCAGTTTGTTTTGTTCTCTAAATGCCTCTGAGACTCTCAAATGCCCATCAGAAAGACCAGATAGATCTGAAAACGGCCTGAATGCTGAATCGATATTTGAACACAGATCAAGACGCCCACGCTACACTGCAGGGGACACAGGAGTATCCTAGTGTGGGCGTTAAGCTTAGGCCCCTCCATCAGAGTCAGAGGCCCCTCAGCAGACTGGAGGCAAACTGGTGCTCTTACCACAAACAAAGCTTTGATTGTAGGATCAGCTGGTCCCATCATTGGATCACCTGCATCCTCAATAGGTTAATTCGAATCGATTTACTGGCTGTTGGAACACTAGTTCACATTTTTAAATACTAACACCAACTCTAAGTCAAATCTTGTACTTGTGGCCTTTTGCCGTTACTGTGCACTGTGTACTGTGTGTGTGTGTGTGTGTGTGTGTGGGGGGGGGGGTTATGTTATGACGGTTATGTTACCCCATGTTATGAGGACAAAATGTCCCCACAAAGATGTCAATATCCGAAATCCTTGTCCTTGTGAAGAAATGTTTTGGTCCCCATGAGAAAAACAGCTTATAAATCAGACTAAATTATGTTTTTTGAAAATGTAAAAATGCAAGAAAGTTTTCTGTGAGTGTTGTGTTTAGGGGTAGGGTTAGGGTCAGGCTTAGGGTTAGGGGATAGAATACACAGTTAGTACAGTATAAAAATCATGGCTATGGAAAGTCCCCATAAAACACGAAAACATAACGCGTGTGTGTGTGTGTGTGTGTGTGTGTGTGTGTGTGTGTGTGTGTGGTCCAGGTAAACCCTACGTTATGAGGACATAACATCCACACAAAGATGGCAATATCCGAAATCCTTGACATGTGGGGATATTTTTTGTTCCCTATCAGTCGGTCACTCTTGGCGTATGTTGTGACCAGTGGTTAAAGTGGGATTTGGCAGGTGGGGGAACCCTTAAACTTTGTGTAGGTGCAACAGGGAAAAATGACTCACCATAGGACAACATATTGAGTATCGTGGTATAACAGTACTTTTTGGGACAAGATTGTCACTGTTGCACCAGGTATCACAATACTTATATACTTGATATTTTAATGGTTTTATTTTGGTCCATCTCCACTGATATGATGACAATACTATGTTAAAATGGCTGAACACCACAATATGGAACACAAGCATGTTTTTCACAATGTAAATTCAAATGTAAAATGTTAAGGGGGTTCGGGGACATGCTCCCCCGAGAAGATTTGTATTTCTCTGACCTACATATGTGCAATGTAAGACTTTTGGAGGCCAAATCAATGGAGAAGAAGTAGCTTTAAAACCATGTCAGTGGGCATTAGATTATTTGTCAATACATGCTCTCTCCTCATCTCCATCTTTCTTTTTCTCTCAGTCTCCTTATCTTTCCCTATTTCTTCCTCTCCTAAAGCTGAACTTTGACTGATAGTCTTTAATTTTCTTCTGTGTCAGTGAAGAAAGTAAACATAGGCTAAACTGATATTTATATGTTTTCTGAGACAATTTAATTTACTCAAGGCTTCCAGGAAAGCTGTAGCCTAAGTCAGTATTGCCAATAGGAACCTTCTACAAGCTTTGGAATTGGAAGACGTCTGTTTTTAAATGTTAAAAGTAGGCTAATATTAAATAATTCAAATTATAGGCTATGTTTACCACAGTTGGTGGAATTGGCAGACGTTCCCTATCATGTGCTGTGGGCTGTGTCAAAACATTCTGGAGGGAGGACTTTGTCTGCATGCGTGAACTGGTGTAGATGTCCTCTAATCAGACAGGAGATCCGTGACTGAGAAAATAACGTCGGGAAGCATGTTTGTGGAGGCGGGACCAGGGGGTGATATTACGTTTTGATTTGACGCAAAAGGACTACTTCAGAAGGAGCTCCAGGCTGGCTGCAATTTGATGGTGCACGCAACAATTTTTTAACAATAGCCTACTATCGCACTATTATTGATATTAATGAATCTATTTATTTATTGATTTATCTGAGGTGCCGGAACGCAGTTCCAGACCGTTCCGGCCCACTTTAACCCCTGGTCATGACCGACGAATAGGAATCTCACTAGAGAGGCCAATCTACTTCGTGTGAAACTAAACGAGCCAATGCACATTGGCGTGCAATCATTTGCATCAGCTGTTCAGCCACGCAGCGTAGGTATATAATGAGCCCGTCTTTTTAAAGATGTCACTCTACCTGTGTGTTTCTGGATGCGGTTGTTACCTGGGATCGCGGGATGGTCACAAACACTGCGCATTGAACATTATTATTATTAGAATTTATTAGGATTAACCCCTTGAGATTTATCATCTCGTTTTCGAGGGGGTCCTTACAATGAAACACAATTACAACTTAAAAGAACATAACAAAATTACAATTAACAATACATCAACAAACAACAAAACGCCAAAGAACAAAAAAAAAAAAAATATATATATATATATATATATATATATATATATATATATATATATAAGCAACATGCTGATGCAGCATTCATGAATGAGTCATGTACCCACTGTGGGAAGATGACCATCTCGGAGCTACGGTCGAGACTCTCATTCCTGCAAAGGGGCAGAGTCCCTGCACCTCTCCCACGATTTAATCCTCCACAGAGGGCTACTACAGGCAGTGGTGCAGGTGAGGACTGAGGATTACGGTTAGTGCGCTTGTTTCAGGGAACCAACCCCCTAGGAACTCTCATTCCTCCTACGCTCCGCACCCAGTAGAGCCGCCAGTGGGTCATGCGATGTCCACTGGTGGTCCAGGAACTGACACTCTGGCTGTGTCTGGCTGACATGAGGGAGACCGACAAAGTCAGATTCCTTAAAACCCCCATGTCCAAGACAGGCCTCTTCGGGGACACAGTCGAGAACTTCGCCCAGCAGTTCTCGGCTGTACAAAAGCAGACTGAGGCGATTAAAAGTAACATAAATGACCTTACTTTATATTTTAGTGAAATCCCAAAAGTCAAGTCAAGTCAAATATATTTATATAGCGCTTTTCACAATACAGATTGTATCAAAGCTGCTTCACAGTACCAATCAAAACAACTTAACAATGTTTGTTTATTACTGGAAAAAAGACATCCAAGTTTGGTAGAGCTGATCAATGGTATGATTGGTTAATTAATTTGAATATCCCCAACTGAGCAAGCCAAAGGCAACAGTGGCAAGGAACCGAAAAACTCCATCCAGTGACCCAATGGTGTCCTAACACCCCATCAGATGACCCAATGGAGAAAAAAAACCCTGGGAGAACCCAGGCTCAGTCGGGGGCCAGTTCTCCTCTGGCGTTTATGAACTAGAGGCCGAATTTACAGTAACTGTAAGATAAACAATTTATATGAATGCCTGGCTAAATAGATGCGTCTTCAGTCTAGTTTTAAACTGGGAGAGTGAGTCTGAGCTACGAACAATATCAGGAAGGCTATTCCAGAGCTTCGGAGCTAAATGTGAAAATGCTCTGCCTCCTTTGGTGGATCTGGAAATCCTAGGAATGACCAGAAGCCTCGAATTTAGTGATCTTAAAGAGCGCGATGGATTGTAAGGCGATAGAAGATCCGTTAAATAGACAGGAGCTAAACCATTTAGAGCTTTATAAGTCAAAAGCAATACCTTGTATTTAATACGGAACTTTATAGGTAACCAATGAAGTGATGATAAAATCGGTGTTATATGATCATATTTTCTTGATCTAGTAAGAACTCTAGCGGCTGCATTTTGGACTAACTGTAGCTTGTTTATTGAAGATGCAGGACAACCAGCTAATAAAGCATTACAGTAATCTAGTCTCGAGGTCATGAATGCATGAACTAACTTTTCTGCATCAGAGACTGATAGCATATTACGTAGCTTAGCAATGTTTCTAAGGTGGAAAAATATCATCTTTTGTGTTTCACAGAAGAAAAAGGTCATACAGGTTTGGAATGACATGAGGGTGAGTAAATGATGACACGCTTTTCATTTTTTGGGTGGACTCTCTTAGCAATAAGGTTTTATTGATTTAATAACATTAATACTTTTTTTAATAAAATTAATGTGACCAAGTGAAAAGAGAAAGATTTGCTTTGTGTGCAGGTCTGGCCACCTGTGAGTGAGCGCTCACTCAGTAAACATGCCCATACCTCAGCTGAAGACTGAGTCAACAGCAGAACAGATGGTGAGATCCTGCAGGAGCCGTTCAGTGTACACAGAGCCGAGACATCACCTTCTGAATGAATGAGGAGACAAAGTCAGATCAGAGCATTTGAGAAAGAGATCTTCAGTGTAAAAAGTGAAATGTTTGATACTTTGCATGAAGGAGACTTAGTTATGACATTGATGTAGAATTATTTTTCTTTCTTTTTGTAACTTTTATGCTTTGGGACAGTCAGAGATGGGACATGGTCTTCGGGTATGGTGCGAGCCTTCGTGGGATGAGGTATTACAGGCATTATTGCAAGCTAAATCCACCTTCCATCACCAGCATCTGTATGCATATTGAAGCATTCGGTGGCAGTTTTTTGACTTTAGTCATTTCTGTCTACACATATGTGTGGGTCAGGAGTTGTCCTTTTTTAGGGGAGCATCCAAAATATGAGAAAAAAAGGTTTAATATGTAGCAGCCCGGTTGAAATAAAAAATGGCTCTTTCACTGATGTTTGTATTTGTCCCCTTTTTCCATTTATTATCCTTGTTTAACTCCACAATACACACTATTTGACTCCACAACACCGTAAGAGCGCGTGCCCTTCCACGTACTAAAAAGCCAAAGACAAAAAATACAAAAATAATACGAAAAAAAAACAAAACAATAAACAGTAACGAAATGCTAGTGATGGCAATTTCAAAACACTGCTTCATGAAGCTTCGAAACCTTTACAAATCTTTTGTTTACCGCTTGGGGCGATGATCTCTGGCAACCCATGAATCATGAGGAGTCACTGAGAACCAATGAACAAGTGTCTTTGGGTTTTACCTGATCTCTGATCAGTTTTATACACTTATTAGAGGTTTTTATTATGAGCCATAATTCAAATTAATAATTGTAGTTAATAGTATATTGGCCTGTTTAGCTGAGCCATTCATAGAACAAACAAAACAAACCCTGACAATTGATTATAACTAATAACTTATAGCGGGCAAAATAACATCTTCATATAAAATAAAACACATAACGAATAATACGAAAATATAGCATTACGATACATGCTATAAAAATAAAATAGTAAACCACAAAAACTACTCAAATATCTGAGGGTTATTTACATTGGTATGGTCCAAGAAGAACCTTTAACATCCATGTAAACTTTCCATTTGACAATAGGTTCTTCATAGCAGAAAAAAAGGTTCTTCATACTATTAAAATATTCTTCACACTAAAAAAACTGTTTACTGAAATATACTTTTGAGAACTCAAAATGTGGCATCACTGTTAATTTTTTAATAAGCTAGGAATTGAAAATATCATTAGCTTAGCATTAACACAATGGAAGTAAATGGAAAGGATGTTATTACAGAAAGCCAAATGTGTGAATACGATTGCATCCATCTATGGTGTTTATGGATGTGTGACACAGGTTTGATGACATTTAAAATATTCATGTGAATTAACAAATAGAGAAATCGAGGCCGGCAAGGATGGGGGCAGGTTTGTTTTGCAGGAGCAGGCCTTTGTAATTGCTTTGTTTATTGCCTCTTGGCTGCGTGTGATGGCACATATGAAATATTACCAGGATGATGATACGTCTCAGCCTAATTCAAAATTATGACAGCTTAAAGTGAGGCAGAGAACAGGGGGGAGTTGGCTGGCTCCGCTGTCATACATAACACAACTTCGAGTAGATCCTGACCTTCAGGCCCACAGGTACAGCTAACGAGATTTTGAAATGATGACCTTCCATAATAAATGTTTCGCCTGAACCTCAGCCATGCGCGGTGGTGACACTATTAGTGTTTAAAATGATGGCAACTTGAGTTGTGCTGTGAAAACTAATTACAGATGGGTAATTGTTTTATTTGTCTTGATGTTAGCGTGTGAGTAATGGCCGTGGCAAATGCATATTGGAAAATATGCCACATGCGAAGTCTAATTTTTTCTCATTACAGGATAAAAGCTCTCTGCGTTGGGATTCTGAGAAGTATATGTGCTGTAATTTTCTGCCATTTATCAGGCAGCAAACAGTAAACAGGTTAATTTAACCATTACAATGTATTGTCACATCACAGCTCTTTTCTCTTATTCTAGGGACTTGTGACATTCTGTATGTTTATTTATTTTATTTTTATTTTAAATCCAGACTTCGGAAGCTTTTTTTCTTCATTTCTTGACATACTTAAAAAAATGTGCATTACACATCTGTTTTTACCACTAACCTATGGTGAAGTCAGAGAATTCTCTTTAAATGTCATTGTCCATTATATTGATTGTCAGCCTTCGAGACAGAAAAGGGATCCAGGAGTTGTTGAGACCTCAAAGTGTCCAGTCAGCAGTGAGCGTTCATTGGATATGGGTAGAATATCACTTTTCCATTGGCAGTGACAGCACTTGTGTGGCCAGTTTGGGTGGTCTGGGTGGTCATTGGAGCCCACTTTCCCTGTTAAAGCCATCTGATCGGTGTCTGAGTACCTCTTTGTGAGCTGTCTAGGTGTCTTTTAGTGATGCCTATCTCTGCTTTGCAATCAAGTATGTGCAATATGACCTTTAGAAACATGTCTACATTTGAAGACGAGGTTGAAATAGATGCTCCCATGCCTGCAGCAATGACCAGAACCTCTCTTGACCACAGTGCAGAATCTTTGTTAGGACGGAGTTAACTGTCTACTTCCTCTCCTTTTGGAGTGTGTATATATATATATATATATATATATATATATATATATATATATATATATATATATATATATATATATATATATATATATATATATACACACAGTTTATTGATGGAGAGCTCTTAAAAGTTGAATTTTATTTATTTATTTATTTATTTATTATTAGTATTACTATTATTTTATGCAACGGTTAATTAGATGAACAGGAATGCTAATGGACAGCTCTCTCCAGGTATTATACACTTCGTTGAGTACATTTGTCATACTAAAAATATTAGGATACTCAGTGAACCTTTAAAAATTGAAGATTGATTTTTTTAAAAATCTCTTTGCAGTTTGTGCTCTGCACTTATATCTATGCATTTATGTAGTAACAGCAATGCAATCCTTATAGGGTTTTAGAGCAATAATATGTGAATATCATATCTATTTAACATAATTAGCCCCAGCATTTCGTTTTTCATGTAAAGACCCCATGAGAAAATAGCTGACATTTGTGGAAATAAAAGGCCTCATCTGTTGACAAAGCCTCTAATTGATGCTGAAACTCAAACCTCCAGAGCTCACAGTATGGGGTCTGAGAGCTAAACAACGTTCAATATCCTCTAGCTCCGAAAACTTGCCCTCTCTGGTCGAAAACCAATGTTATCAGTTTAACCAAAAAAAAAAAAAAAAAAAAAAAAAAAAGGTGGCTACAATGGTGACTGAAGGAAGATGTAACTTATGTTGGAGTCAATGTAAATTATGGATTTCATATTAACCAGATTCAATGCTTTGAGGTTTCAATGCTTGAATGAGATTTTATCCCTTCTTACATTCACAGGTTTCACAGTGACAGAATTGACGTGACATTATATATTTTTTTCCCTAGTTGACCGAAGTCGTGTCTTTTCATGGCTATCTCTGAGACCTGCAGCCTATGATGAAATATTCAGAAAGGTGATATGTTTTGAGACTAGTAGGTTATGTTTGTGAATTTCTCTTTCTGAATAATGGAAGAGGAGGAGCAATGCTGAGATCTATTCATTTTACACACAGAAAATGGTCCTCTCCAATTGTATCTTTGAGCCCAAAACTGTATGTCTCTCTTGTTCGAGGAAATTACTCTAATTATCTGGTCTTTAAACAGTTTCTATATACATTACGCTTTCAATAGTGTTGTGTGCGTCAGATAGTGAAAATAGGTACCTTTTTCCAGTTAATGATGATCGGAGTTAAAAGCAGAGATAATTACATGGGCGGTTATTATTGATACAAAAACATTTTGCTGTTACTGTAGCAACATGGGTATATACTGGATGATACTTTTTAATGAATTATTTGAGTTAAGTGAAACATTAAACTTGGGGAGGACAAGAAAGTGAAGATAAAGAAAGCAGGAGGAGGTTGAAAAGGGAATACATTGAAGTGAATATGTGAGTGATTTTATAGAGAGGCATCTGTTGAGTTTCACGGTGTTTTAGGCACATGTGAATGATGCTATCCCCACGGACAGGCCCAATGAATTCAAATCTGTCTGAAAGTGATTTTGCACGGTGCTGATCTGTGCCACACTTTGTTTACCTTGCTGTCACTCATTCTGTGCGGAACATTCTGGGTCTGATGTTTATCTGTGGCACATGTGATTTACTGAGATGGGGGATTTATTCAGACCACCCGAATAAAAGTCAGACAACAGCAATGGTCTTTCAACTGAACAGTCATGAAAATAATTAATATTGATATGTGGTAAACAGTACTCATTTGTTTGTTGCACCGATGTGTGGATGACCGATGACGTGTCTGTCAAATCATATGACCTTGTTTTGATGTTGTTTTTTGCAAATTGATTTAAATATTTTTTATTGATTCATAATATGACATGCTTGTCAAAATATGTGACCTTGTGTTGATATGTTTTTATTATTAGTTTATGATTTGTTTATACTAATTTATAATAGATTTTACAATACTTAATTATTGCATATATATATATATATATATATATATATATATATATATATATATATATATAATTTATACTTTATTAATGAATTCAATTAAAATTAATTTAACATGACGTGTCTATTAAAATATGTAACATTGTTTTGATGAAGACTTTAAAGCACATGAAACAGGAGACAGAATTAGAAGAAAAAAACAAATGTGAAAAGGAACAGTTTCTAAACCACACACATCCTAAAGTTTAAATGGGTTCAAATTGCTTATAGCGTTCTCTGATTCTTCCACTTCATCTCCTCTCAATGGGTGGATTTATTCTTTAGAGTTTATTCCAAAAAAAATAATTGATTCCAGAAACTCTGGCTTAGCATGTAAGAGTAACATTGACGCATGGAGGGGAACTGAACAAACTCTTTTGTGCCATGTCCCTGTTTCAAATTGACTTTATCCATCCATGAGGATTTATTTTTATATTTAAGATATGAGTTCCCGATGACAGGCAATAATATGAACCATATTTGTTTTAATTAGGTGCCAGTAAACCTCCATTTTGGTTGTAATCATAGTTAGTGCACAATGCTACATGTTTGTATATGTGTGTCTGTTCTTGTGTCAGAGAAAGAGATGATGCTTGACAAAAATGCTATAATCATATATATTGAAAGCTGCAAGTACAGGCAGCTGAGCCACTTAGCTTATTGCTTTCACATCCAAGATATATAAAATAAAAAAGGCCATGCTAACAAGATGCTAAAAATAAATGCTGTTGAGATATCAAATAAATCTCTGTGTGCTCATTTTCTAAAAGCATCAGTTGAAACCAATTACTGTTGAATGCTGCTCACTTATGAAACATTGTCATTGCTTTTTGCAAGGTTGGGTTCACTTTCCTCAAACCAATCCAGTGAGAAAGGAGTTTTGCAAAGTTTTCAGAGACAGTATGCACACTTTTGAGGGTTATGGAGGTTGAAATTCTCCTTGTCACTTAGTGATATGGTAAAACACAGTATTTGTCTCTGTGTTTGTTTAATGTGTTAGACTGGTAAAACAAAATATGGTTGTTTTTGCATTTACAACACAATAAATGTGCATATTATTGCACCTATGTAGTTCTTGTTAATATTAAAGGGATGATATTAAACCCAAACATCTTTTACTCACTTTTATGTTGTTCCAAATCTGTATGACTTTCTTTCTTCTGGTGAATACAAAAGAGGATATTTGGAAGAATATTGATAAGCAAATTCTTTCGGTTCCCATTGACTTCCATTGTAAGGACAAAAAATCCAATGGAAGATGATAGGAACCGAAACTGTTTAGTAATCATAAACATTCTTGGCAATTTTCCCTAAAGATTTGGAATGACATAGGGTAAATGATGACAGAATTGTCATTTTTGGGTGGACTATCCCTTTAATACATTTCAATGTTTGATTCTAATGCCATTTTTGTTACTTTTGTACCATAGATAATGTCTAGACTGTTTGCAACCTTTATTTGCAAGTGTTCATGCTTCAAATGTGATTAAATGAGTGCTGAATGCCTTAGAAGAAACTTGACGCACTATAAAACATGCCCAAGTTCCAAAATTTGTAAGCTGTGCTAATTTGCTGCCGGCTAATGCACTCGCCAAACACTTGTCTTCGTCCCTGTCTTTCCGAAATCATATCCAAGACCGTAAGCTGATAGGGGAGAATCAATCGAAATAGATCGTTTTTTCGAGACAGTTAAAACAGTCTTTACTCTTGGACACAGATCTTCTTTCATAAAGAAACTTGGCTAGTTGAAATCAATATCGAAGGCTCCACTACTTTTTGTTAATGCATCCTCTACCTTCGTTGGGTGCTGGTTGTTCTGTGGCGCATCCTATAAATATGTTTACTTCGCCTTCCCTCTTTATTTGGCCTAATGAGTACAAGCTAAACTTTAACGGCTCAATACTTGATCTTCACCTGACCTCCCTCTGTTGTGATGCCGTTCCACCAACAAAGAGATGCTAATGTGGGGAGCACAGCATCTGTGTAGCACGCCAGGCACCTGCTTTAGCTAGCACATTGACAGCTTGGCTAGATTTCAATAACGGATCCATACAGCCGTCCTGGCTCACTCCACAGCAGGGCCCCATATTGATGCTCGTGTGTTTTCATGCTCAACACAACAGATTGCTCTTTAGAAGTAATTTCCTGCGCCTTTTCCTTCAGTATTTAGATGTGTATCTTTCGCCTGCTACATGATGGAGATCACATGCTATCGAAGACTTTAAACAGTCCTTGTCCTCTGTCAGCTGTGTAATTGATTGCGGCCTTGTAGGTGAAAGGGCGTAAATTTCCCATGAGTCTCTGCTGTGACAGCAGAGGTGTCTGTCCACTGGTAATGGCAGATTGGTGACAGACGCTAACATTTCAAAGATGCAAAGTCTCTGGTGACCTAATGAGAGGTAGGAGGAGAGAAAGAGTGATAGAGGATGATGGGAGGGGAAGAGAGAGAAAGAATGCCTTTGGGTGTTCTTATGTTTCACAAATATTGTCATTGTGACCCTCACGGTATCCCAGCCTCATGTTTCTGCTCAGCTGAGCCCTGTTGGCTGACTATGGACAGATGTGACATTTGTGTTGATTAATATTCCCATCACCCTCTTTTGTCACCATGTTTTTATGAATGTGGTGCTTCCTTGTCTCTATTTTTTGTTTAAACTGGTCAAATTACTGAATTATCAATAAATCTTACATTTGTTTATCTTTTTATCTTTGTTTTTGTGCCCTAAAGTTGCTATAATCAATGTTTGCCATTTTGATAACTACAAGGTTTGCATGGTTTGTCACTAAAATCAAATAACTAATTTATTAAACCCATGTATATGTGTATATATATATATATATATATATATATATATATATATATATATATATATATATATGTATATATATATATATGTATTCCCTATGTAGTGGGGACTAAATATCCCCTCAAGGAATTTTAGATCTTGTGAGGACATTTTTTGCATCCCAATGGAAAAAAAACACCTTATAAATCATACTAAATTCAATTTTTTTTTTTTTTTTTTTTAATTGTAATATATATTATAGAAAGACAGGTTAGTTTTATTCTTGTTTTGGAACCAGTGAAAATATTGACAGGGCTAGTAGCAAAATAAATCCCCTCTGCTGAGGTGTCTGAGACCATAAACTGACTGTCTAAATTGAAAGACATTTACAGAACATTTTTATTCGAACTATCTACAATGGAAACTAATGGTGTGTATGATGTGTTTTAAACCCAGAGGACATTTTTTTTTTTTTGCAGCACATCTCTGGCCAAATACCTTTTCCGCAAATGTTGGGTTGGGTTTTGCTTAATGGTGTAAAACGGGGTTTGTAGTGCAGAGATCATCCATACTATAATATCTCAAGATTGATGGGATTTGATTTGAAGTCAAGAGCTATTATTTAACATCGGTTACTAACTGCTTAATCATGGTTAAAGAAAACAGTAAGTTTTATTTGGCAGGAGCTTCAGCTTAAGCTGAATCAAGTATGGTAGACTCAATGGCCCATTCGGCAAGTTGTGCCTGATTTATTTTGATGATTTTATGTATATTTTATGACTGTGTGATGTATTTCATATGGTTTTCAAAAGGTGGAACATGAAATCTGTTTTTTCCCTATCCTGATCAAGCCAGTTATAGAACAGATTGTATATATCCATTTTCCTTATAGATTCCTAATATAATTCTATGCATTACCGTTTACAACCAATCCCCATTTCAGGTGCTACTGACAGAGGAAAGTGATTTGGAGTGTGAACACTCATCTATTGCAGTGGTTTTCCACACTGTACCTCTGCTTCACCCCCTTATGATGGACCAGTCCCCTCGCTGTCTACCGGGAAAATTTCTGTCAGATTTGATTATGTGGGCTGGCAATAAGAGACTGCTTTTGACCTCCAGGACCCTGCTCACTTTTTAACAGCCAAGTGTAGTGGACAGCCCTCGGAGAGTAATCAGTGTCAAATGAACCGTTGATAAATGTGTTTGGCTCTCATTTGAGAATCTGTCATGGAAGCTCACATGTAGGAGAGTCCAAACCTCTTTCCAACTCTGCCGAGAAATACCAGGTGAGCTGCCTGCCAAGACCACCAAGCCATTACTGTTTTTAGCTTTGCGGTTTTTGAGCTTTAAGTTTTGAGTCTTTTCTTTTTCTGGATGACACTTCAAAATGATATACATCTACTGGACTTTGTGGGTTTGTATATTATCATGTGTAGGGGATACTAAGGTAGTCATATGAGAATGTTGGAAAGGCCAGTAACTACAAGGTTTTGAGTCAAAATTACACAAATGTGTGTTCTCGCAGCAGCTTTGCTGGTTTCAAACACCGTGATCAAAAGTGTTTTAAATTAGAACCATTTTTATTATTATTATTATTATATCCACCAAACAAAAATGACAACAGTAGCATATTTTTGTCATAAATTAACTGTTTTAGGTCAGGAATATTTGTTTTTATAAATGTCAAGTCAACTTTATTTATATAGCACTTTTTACAATACAGATTGTTCCAATGCAGATTTACAGTGATAACAGGAAAATAATGCAACAAAGTTGGTTTCGGCTGTACAGCAGATCTAGAAGAAAAAAGTGTCAAGATAGGGACTGAACATGTAATACAAATGCATATGACTTCACCGTTTTCACATTCACAAATTCAATATGGCATCGCTTTAAAAAACAAGCACTTTGATACAGGTCCCCAAAACGCTGTTTTGTGTAAAACTTTTTTGTGAAAAGTTTTCAGTTTTTAATTGAAAATGGTGTCCTGTAATTGGCCCCTTATACTGCTAGGTCGTTGTTACGATGCTACGATGCTTCTTGTTAGCATGTTGGTATGTGGTTTCCAGGGTGGTTGATGGTGGTTGCTTCCTGCTTATTGGAGTTCCTCAGCTTGAAGAGTCTCTATGATGTGTTCTTGGCTATGGCCTTCGCAAGCACTACTATAAATTGGAGTGAAAAGTCTGGGTTTTGTGAATGTGCATTCTAAGTGATATGATCTGGTATGTTTTGATGGTATTGTAAGTTATTTACAGTCTGTTAACCTTGTGATCCCTGTTGAAATCTCATCCAATCTGTAACATGGTGTCTTCTTTCATCAATCTTTTGATTTCTGCTTGTCTGTTTGCTGTTCTTAAACTTAAAGTCAGTCAAATCACGCACACTTTATGTACTCAACAGTCCTGCAATATATATTTATATAATAATAAGAAATGTTTCTTGAGCGCTAAATCAGCATATTAGAATGATTTCTGAAGGATCATGTGACACTGAAGATTGGAGTAATGATGCTGAAAATTCATTTATTTTATCATCACACAAATAAATTACATTTAAAAATACATTAAATGAGAAAACAGTTATTATAAGTTGTAATAATGTTTCATATCTCATTTTTTTTTTTACAATATTTTAATCAAATAAATGCAATCTTGGAACCAATAAGAGACTTCTTTGAAAAACATTTAAAGATTCTTACTTTTCTCATTTGAAAAAAAAAAAAAATAGGTTACGCTTTATTTAAGGTAATGCACTTACTCAAATAATAGTAATACTAATTAACTACATGTACTTAGTTACAGGGAGAGTTATGCATAATTACAAGTAACTAACCCTAAACCAAACCCTAGTTTGCTTTGGGGTTAGTTACTTGTAATTATGCTTAACTGTTTTTACTATGTAGTTCCACCATTTACTTAAAGGGACAATGTGTAGTTTTTTAGGTATTTTATAATCAAAAATCAACGTTTTTATTCATAAATACAGGTCCTTCTCAGAAAATTAGCATATTGTGATAAAGTTCATTATTTTCCATAATGTAATGATAAAAATTAAACTTTCATATGTTTTAGATTCATTGCACACCAACTGAAATATTTCAGGTCTTTTATTGTTTTAATACTGATGATTTTGGCATACAGCTCATGAAAACCCAAAATTCCTGTCTCAAAAAATTAGCATATTTTTTCCGACCAATAAAAGAAGTGTTTTTAATACAAAAAAAAAAAGTCAACCTTCAAATAATTATGTTCAGTTATGCACTCAATAGTCAATACTTGGTCGGGAATCCTTTTGCAGAAATGACTGCTTCAATGCGGCGTGACTTGGAGGCAATCAGCCTGTGGCACTGCTGAGGTGTTATGGAGGCCCAGGATGCTTCGATAGCGGCCTTAAGCTCATCCAGAGTGTTGGGTCTTGCGTCTCTCAACTTTCTCTTCACAATATCCCACAGATTCTCTATGGGGTTCAGGTCAGGAGAGTTGGCAGGCCAATTGAGCACAGTAATACCATGGTCAGTAAACCATTTACCAGTGGTTTTGGCACTGTGAGCAGGTGCCAGGTTAAATTAAAAATTAAATCTTCATCTCCATAAAGCTTTTCAGCTGGTGGAAGCATGAAGTGCTCCAAAATCTCCTGATAGCTAGCTGCATTGACCCTGCCCTTGATAAAACACACTGGACCAACACCAGCAGCTGACATGGCACCCCAGACCATCACTGACTGTGGGTACTTGACACTGGACTTCAGGCATTTTGGCATTTCCTTCTCCCCAGTCTTCCTCCAGACTCTGGCACCTTGATTTCCGAATGACATACAAAACTGAGCAACAGTCCAGTGCTGCTTCTCTGTAGCCCAGGTCAGGCGCTTCTGCCGCTGTTTCTGGTTCAAAAGTGGCTTGACCTGGGGAATGCGGCACCTGTAGCCCATTTCCTACACACGCCTGTGCACGGTGGCTCTGGATGTTTTTACTCCAGACTCAGTCCACTGCTTCCGCAGGTCCCCCAAGGTCTGGAATCGGTCCTTCTCCACAATCTTCCTCAGGGTCCGGTCACCTCTTCTCGTTGTGCAGCGTTTTTTGCCACACTTTTTCCTTCCCACAGACTTCCCACTGAGGTGCCTTGATACAGCACTCTGGGAACAGCCTATTTGTTCATAAATTTCTTTCTGTGTCTTACCCTCTTGCTTGAGGGTGTCAATGATGGCCTTCTGGACAGCAGTCAGGTCGGCAGTCTTACCCATGATTGCGGTTTTGAGTAATGAAACAGGCTGGGAGTTTTTAAAAGCCTCAGGAATCTTTTGCAGGTGTTTAGAGTTAATTAGTTGATTCAGATGATTAGGTTAATAGCTCGTTTAGAGACCCTTTTCATGATATGCTAATTTTTTGAGACAGGAATTTTGGGTTTTCATGAGCTGTATGCCAAAATCATCAGTATTAAAACAATAAAAGACCTGAAATATTTCAGTTGGTGTGCAATGAATCTAAAATATATGAAAGTTAAATTTTTATCATTACATTATGGAAATTAATTAACTTTGTCACAATATACTAATTTTTTATCATCTGTAGCTAAAATAAAAATGTTACCGATTTTTATTTTTATATTGACAACATCAATTTCCAAAAACTCATTTTCAATTTAAACTCATTCTGTAATTCATGTTGAAGATGTTCTTTTGATTCTATTTTGTGCATGTTCCTTTAAGAATGCTCAAGTTCAGTGCTTTGAGATGACACCGGCATCTGTTAGATAATATGAAACTCAAGAGCATTATTAGAACCTAATTCTAAAAAGTATTCTTAAATGTAAGCATAATTTCTTTGTGGTTCAGCCTGTCATGTATTTCATTAAGATGCCATTATTGCCTCGGTACCCTGACTCCACTCTGTCAAGCTGTAGGGGCCGACTGATAGATAGCCCCACCATCTATTGATGTGTTTATTCCCCTGTTAGCTCTCAGTCGTAGATGGAAAAATAATTTGTTTTGTGAGAGTAGGAAGGCACTTGCTAATGGCGGAGTGTGTGTGGGCATTCAGCATAGTGCTTTATGACCTCATAGCTGGACAAGATGTGCTTCAATGATTACGACCATGCCAGTCTTTGTATAAGAATTTTGAAATGTTTTTATAGACTACTGACCATTTGCTTATTTTATCTTGATTCTGTGCAGTCGCATTCACAATCTTAGTCAAATTTTTAATTTGGCTCTATTAGCTTCCCTTAAAGTCAACCTGACATCAAAACAACTCAAATTATGTGCATGTTCCTTGTCTTATTGTGAATGATTCATTGGTGCATGTTATTCCAAAGAACAACATGGTTTGATTTTGTAATCTTTAATCAAAATGTAGAAATTTGCTGTTCCTCGGAAACAGCACTGATGTCATTTAAGTGATGCAGCCGAACGAATAATGTCAACGTCAAGAGCCAAATAGCTAGTGATTGTTTTAAGAAACAAACAATCATTTAAAACTTTCTCATTTTCTGCTTCTCTAGCTAAAGTTTTGCTTTCCCCCCGAGAAACTTTGAGTTTGCTTGCAAAAACTTAACGTGAAAATATTGCCTTCCCTCACAAAAAAAGTTTTGCGAGGGAAATCAAAGTGTCTCGGGGGAAAGCAAAACTTTAGCGAGAGAATATATCACATCTCTCAAAATGTTAGAGCATTGAAAGACTGCTGTTAAATCTTTATACAGTAATTTTTTATGTCAATTTATGTAAAATAATATCTACATTTTAGGACTCTTTTCTTTCTCTTTTATAAGGAAGTGTCACTGGCTCTGCTGAGCATGGTCTATGATGCTTTTGTCTATGAGTGAACGTGGAGAAACAGACCTTTCTGAGTGCAGCTCTTTAAATGAAGATTAATGCAGGCATTTTGGTTCAAGGTGATATTTTATTTGGAATTAGCCTATCAATTTGCTAATGCACAACTTTGGAGAGTTGCTCCAAAGAACAAGGTGACAGCTGTTGGAAATGGATATTGATTATAAAAGGCTGCTCGGTTTTCTTTTTACTTTTTCCCCACCTTTTATCTTTGTCTTTCTCTTTTGGTCACGCTGTAATGTCTTATGTAGCGCAAAGCATGATGGATGGCCAAAGCAGATTTCAAGGCTCCTCGTCAAAAGCGCACTTTTGAGGATACCTGATCGAATTTCAGCCCTCTTTTCTGTGGAATCTCTTAGATATCATTATTGATTTTCAACCTTAAAGCTAAACCATGAAAATGGACCTGTGCACAAATAACTGAATAAAAATAGACTCTGGTTTAAATATTTCCTTTTAGGGCAATATAGGATTGACACATGGGACTGCACAACTAAAATCATAATATCATCCATATGTAGTTACATTCATATGATTTTGGTGTTAGCAAACCTGCATAGTGGACCTACATTTGGGTGTTTATTCAACAATGGAAACTTTTAGCAATGAAACTCCTTACACTTGTCTTGTCATTTTGCTGTATGAAGATCAATATTTTTTCCACAACATCTTAAATTATTTATTATTAACATTCTCTGGAGGAAATAATATTTGTAACATTGGAATAAAATGGCTGATTTGCTGTCTTGCTAACACTATATTTCATAGCATTTTATGTATTTAATTTCACACAATTAAATGTAAATTTTACGTTACGCCGAACGTGAGCGACTGATACGGAACGTCTCGGTTACTAATGTAACCCTCGTTCCCTGAAGGAGGGAACGGGAGACGTAACGTCCCATCGCCACGGTTGCTGTCCATCGCTGTACGGCCATCATGATCTCGGCTCTTCAGCGAAAAACATTGAGTGTGTGCGCCCGATGAAACTTCTGCCATGACTGTCCCAGTTCCCTGACCTGATGAGTGGAGTGAACTGAAGAGAAGAAGCACCAACATGGATCTGGGAATAGGAAGGATCTAGAGAATTCTGTATGAAGGAATGATCTCTTATCAGGCATTATAGGTGAGTTTTTCATATATATATTTTCAGCTGGCTAAAAACGCTTTGGTGGACACACGGCCTAATGAAAGGTTAGAAATTTGCTAATTTTTTTAATGAAAGATCAAAAGGATAAACAATGCAGATTTATTTTTTACAGCCATTTTTTTTTTATCATATTTACCTTTAATTCTGACCACAACTATATATTCAAAACTAATAGCTACATCGACACATAGCTTTATAGGTGATCCATCGGAAATTAATCAAAAATGAATCGCTACTTTTTCCAAAAAGAACCGTTTATTTTTTCAAAAAGAATCGATACTTTTCGTAAAAAGAACCGCTATTTTTTCCTAAAATGAATCACTATAATTTTCAAAAAGAATTGCTACTTTTCCTAAAATGAATCGCTACATGTATTCAAAAAGAATCTATACGTATATTCAAAAATAATAGCTACATCCATCCGAAATGAGTCAATACGTTTATTCAAAAAGAATCGCTACTTTTCCTAAAAAGAATCGCTATAATTTTTTTAAATGAATCAAATGAATCGCTATTTTTTCAAAAAAAATCATTACTTTTCTTAAAATTAATTGCTTCTTTTTTCAAAAATAATCATTTCTTTTCTTAAAAAGAATCGCTACTTTTCCTAAAATAAATCGCTACTTTTTCAAAAAGAATAGCTACTTTTCTTAAAACGACTCGCTACTTTTTCCAAAAAATATTGCTACTTTTCCTAAAATTAATCGCTACTTTTTCAAAAAGAATCTATATATATATATTCAAAACTAATAGCAACATACATCCAAAACTATTCAAAAATTAATCACTACTTTTTCCAAAAAGAATCACTACTTTTCTTAAAAAGAACCGTTACTTTTTCCTAAAATGAATTGCTACATTTGCAACAAAAAGAATCAATACGTATATTCAAAACTAATAGCTACATCCATCCAAAATTAATCAATACGTTTATTCAAAAAGAATCACTTCTTTTCTTAAAAAGAATCGCTACTTTTCCTAAAAAAGAATCGCTTATTTTCTTGAAAAGAATCGCTACTTTTCTTAAAAAATAATCAATACTTTTTCCTAAAAAGAATTGATACTTTTCCTAAAATGAATCGCTACTTTTTCAAACAGAATCGCTACTTTTCCAAAAATAATTGCTACTTTTCTTAAAAGAATCACTTTTAAAAAAAGACACAAAAATTGCTACTTTTTTTTAAAGAATCTTTTTTTAAAAAAAACAAAAAAATTGCTACTTTTTTTTAAAGAATCACTTCTTTTCCTAAAAGAATCGCTTCATTTTTCAAAATGGATCGCTACTTTTTCAAAATAAATTACTACTTTTTAAAAAAAGAATCAATACTTTTCTTAAAAAGGTTCGCTACTTTTTCCAAAAGAATTGCTACTTTTCCTGAAATGAATCGCTACTTATCCTGAAATGAATCGTTACTTTTCAAAAAGAATCGCTATTTTTCCTAAAATGAAATCGCTACATTTTTTTTTAATTAATTTCTATTTTTTAAATAGTAATCTTTACTTTTCTTAAAAAGAATCGCTACTTTTTCAAAATAAATTACTACTTCTTCATAATGAATCGCTACTTTTTTAAATAATCGCTACTTTAAAAAAAAAAGAATCTCTACTCTTCTAAATGAAGAGTACTTTTTCTGAAATTAATCGTTACTAAATGAAGAGTACTTTTCCTGAAATTAATCGTTACTTTTTCAAAAAGAATCGCTACTTTTCCTAAAATGAAATCGCTAAAATTATATAAATTAATTGCTACTTTTTCAATAGTAATCTTTACTTTTCTGAAAAAGAATCGCTACTTTTAAAAAAAATTATTGCTACTTTTTAAAAAATAATTGCTACTTTTCCTAAAATGAATCGCTACGTCAAGGCTGTAATGTGATTGGCTTATCAAGGCACACATGATCCAAGTTAGCCATGAAGCTTTTTCCAATGGTAGAGCCACAGACCCTGGTATCTCCCAAAAATAAGACCATCTTTAGTCTTGCGTATGACACAGCATTCTAAAAAGTCAAAATATCATACCTGTTGCTCAACTGTCTGTGACGTCTAAAAATAGATCAATTCAAAATCGAATGTTTAAGAGCAATCATATTGAAGATTAGCCGAAGGGCTGTCGATTCTTTAAATGAAAAGCTATTTCTCACAAAATGACATCCATTAAAAAACGCCTCTTGTCTCCTTCCCTGCATACTGCTCGGCTCGATTAATTTTTTTCGGCTAAGGCTGCGGGCTTGCCTTCAAGTGGCTTTGGCGAGACGCTGCAAAAGACACAAAATGCAACAGTTAAAGATGTCCGTCTAGTGCGTGATAACATTGTAAAACAATGGAAAAGTAGAGCAGTGGAATGGAAAAAAGCATTCTGTGTGAACGCCCTGTGTTACAAACATACAGATTTACTATGTGTCAGCCAGCTCCAGGTCTTCTTGTAGTGTAGCTGTTGTCTTGGACTCCATTATTTGATGAGTATGTGTATCCTGAGTTTATGATCTCATATAAAAGCATGTGTCTTTGTGTAAAAACTCCTTGGTGTCTAAGCATTAATTTCTTTCGCAGTATTACTCTCGGCTGTTCTTGTCATATTTCGTCAGATGTGTGAGACGTATACTCATCTGCATCACAGCTGTGAGGTGTCCTCTTATTTAATTGACTTTGACATGGTGCTCCAAACACACAGCAGCCCAGCAAACCAAATAGCTCCCTGCACTCAAACAAAAATGCTTCTGATGAAAATGATACCCTCATTTTCATATGCATTCATTAATTTTTTCCCCATTTATTTATCATGTAATATTTGCAGATGTTCTTTATCAGGATGTTATTGTGCGTCCACTGCCATAGGACATATGGACTGGGTTTAGAATAATTTTATTAACACTATAAAGCCTACTGTATCATATTTGATTTACACATTTCTCAAAATTTCCTCTAAATTATCAACATGATCAAAACTTTGCTGTTGTACATAATTTACTACTTGCCTTCAGTTGTCTGGTTGACATTTTATTGCCAACTTTTTAGTAAAAGGCCTTTTAACGTAATTCTAAAAATATCCACCTTCAGGTTGTGGTCCATGTGTCATTTTGCTGTGAAATCTTTACTGATTTTTATAAAGTAAACATAAGATTAACCTTTATATTGTTAGTTATATTTCAAGATGAAAACTGAATCAAATTAGGTTTACTTGATGAAAAAAATATGTTAAAATATGAGCATCAAATATCCCAGACAGCAACATAGTGTTGGCCCAGATCCGGCCCACATCTAGTTTGTGTGAAATTTGTTTATAAAACTAAGCATTTTAATATAATCTTATAAGACATATTATTGGGATATATAGAGTGACTATTGATATGATTTTTTTTGTAAGTAGTTTGCTTTACTGTTATAAAGATCTCATTGATTTACATTGCAAGGTATCAGAATGACTTTTTGGCCATAAAAAAATCAGCAACTGCACCAAATTGCATGTTTTTGCTCAGTTCGGGCCTCTGAATAAAATTACGAATTTTTGAAGGATTCTCACTATATCATATTATTTAAAAAGTTTCAATAAACAAATCAGACTATTGTTTAATATGTCAGGCTTTACAGGGTTATTGGTTTGTAAGTCAGCCTGCTTTAAATTAAGTTACTTATTGCTATATAAATAAGGAAATTAATGGTTAAAGGTTAGGTTCAGCCCACAGAAAGACCAAAAACACCAGATACCAACCCATATTGTCACTAACTGTAATCTATTGATGGCCCAAATTAATTTAACCCTTAAGCCATAGATCAATAGGATTGATTATGATAATCTCATCATTGGTAAAAGGTCAAAGGTTAAATGAGTTTAAAGACTGGTAAAAAGGATTTAACACTCTGACCGATGCTCAATAGATCTCTCTTTAGGAGGGTTTCTAATTATGTGATATGAGTATCTTAACATGTCCTTTTGCAGATCACCTTAAAAATAATGTTTGAAAAGCCAAGAGAGATGTTGTACAATGTGTTGTCACAAAACAGTCTGAGTCTGAATATGTGTTCATCTGTATAATGTACTGTAGCTTCCCTCTGTTTTCAGTTTCCAAAACCATGCTGACATTTGGAAAAACGTCCACATAAGTCCACAAGTCAAGCAGCCAGGTCTCTGAGATTCCAGAATATCAAGATATGTTTGATGCGGCAGATGTGTTAGCCTGAACTGACACACAGCATTCATGACGGGGTACTTACTGTTGACATATTGGGGGCAGAGGAGGAGATGTCTCCTGTCTACACTGACTGACTGTATCCAGACAGGCCTTGTGTGGAAAAAGTCAAATATGAAACTCTCATATAAGCTGATGTTTTTCCTCAGAAGTGCAAGAATGCAAAGTTTGTCCTTGAAACGAAAGTCAAACAAGTCTTGTTGTCCTAGGCTAAGCGCACAGATTTAAGCCTTGATTGCATTATCGGAGGTAATCAAAGTTGGAAGCTCTTAAGGTGGCACTCGTGGAAAAAGTGAGCAGGTACAGGGAATGTGAGGGGTGGTATGTGGGAAAATCAGGCTGTTCTTGGGCCTGACCCTTGTACTGCTCCGTTAGTTTGCCTGTAGCGCAGGCAGGGACTAATTAAGGGTTCATTTCATTTCCAGAATCAAACGGATTTTGTCAAACACTGCTAAGCGCTTACTAAGCCCTGTGGTCCTCAAAGTTTCATCAAGTGGATGCTGCAAGTCACAAAACACTATTCAGCAGATTTTTAAACAAGGTGTTGCACGTTTAAGTGTCTGGAAAGGGGAGGCTGTATGTTCTCAGTTTTTAACTTACAATGCTTAATTTTCCTCCCGAAGTGCCGAAACCAGGCATCATTAGATCAGGAAAGCTTTGATTCCGTTCATCTCTCATCCTAAAATGAATACAGTATGTTCTTGTTTAGACCTCCACTCTGATTATGTCTTATGTTATTAACCTTGATGATTAATTTGATTTCAATAATTTAACTAGTCTCAATAATAGTGGCATTTCTAGTCTATTTTATGACTTTTTGGAGTTTTAGCTCCAAAAATTTTCTTTATTAGTAATTTCATTCATAATGGTTGAATAAACACTTAAATTAAAAAAAAAAAATCAACTTTTTGTTTAGTCAACTTGAAAACAGTATGACTGGAGAAACTGGAAGAACTGGAAGAGAGGGAAACTCTTTGAGAAAACAAAGGAAATTAACATTTGAATTTCTCTCTTAAGCACCATTTGAGATGGAAGTCCCCCCCCCCCCCCCCTCTGCAAATCTTTGCCTTGACCCCCTGTTCCCCCTTCCCTTTCTCTCACCTGAAATTCACCCAAAAATCTATACGGGTTAATGTGAATAATTATCATACAGCATTACACATGTTTGATATCATTTGAAATGTCTCAGTGCGACTGGTGCAAAGGTCTCATTCCCAAAGAAGTAAAACAAAAGGTAATGAAGTTTTTAAGAGTTTAGAGATAACTTGCACACAAAGGAGGGTGGATCTTCCAGGCAAATGGCCTCCTGCTCTCAAAGGTGTAACCTCTGTATTCAAATTCGCATTGTTAGCAGATGTTTCTGTGTGAAAAGAAGGTTCTGTCTAAATAATGAAATGCATCAAAAGGCTCAGGGCGATTTGTAACTCAAATTAGCCTGTGATGCTAAGAGTGACCAAGACTCTTTCTAATGTCAGGTTTGCATCTTTTCTCCTTATTCCAGAGCATTTGATGTTTTGAATCTATTTTCTTTGAACTGATTATGAAATTGGCATGATATATTTACCTGACATAATAAATTGTGAACTGCATCTTATCACTGTGCACCACCAAATTGCTTATGATAAGGCAGCAATTAAACAAGTTTTCAATTTTATTGGATTGAAAATTGTAGTTCATTATTGGGTTTGATAAATATCTGTAATATGCTATTCATGAAATTTTGCAAACACAAGTAGCAAGAGAACAATGTTTTTTTTTTTCTTTTTTTTTTTTTCTCAGCTGCATTGTGAAAAATAATTATATTCAAAACCATGTGTTGACATTTCCAATGTGAGGGTTGCGGGAACTGTCCACAAACCTGTGGTTGATTTTTATTCATCCTTAACAGACACAAAATCACACTTAGAGTTTAATGCAGTGCTCCCAAACTGCCTTAAATTGGTTATTGATTTAGATTTTTCAGAAAGCAACATTGCATCCACTTTAGTCTTGTGACATTTGTGTTCACAGCAGCCGTGATAACAGGAAAAAAAAACACACAAAAAAAAGAAAACTGTGACCTAGAAAAACGATAATGACAACCATATACTCTAATTTAAGCAGGAAATAGTCAATCTGAGAGCTTGTTCAGATCTGATACAATCACAGCTTTCAATAATGGCAAACACATGCTATTTTACAGCAGCACGACACGCTGGATTCATTTCCTATGTATTTTTGCTCAGCATTTGCTGTGATTCAACAGTTCTGTGATCTCCATGCCTGTGACACTTGGCTGTTTTCATGAAAAAACATCTCCAGTTTCAACACTGAAATGCACACTGCTGTATTCCCTTTGTATAATCACATGGCATGTGTCCAGCAACTATGTCCGTCTTTGAGGCTAATGTGTGTTGCGCACAGTCCAAAAGAAGACGTGAGACCATACTGTATTCTCATAAACTGTGAAATATCTTACGTATTGATTTGCAGGCAATAAATATTCTTTTGGCAAATCAAGAAGCTTAAATCTTTAAGATATATTGTACATTATGAGCATATGAGTCATAGACTTTGAAATGCGTTAGCGGTCTTTGATCACAATGAGCAGGTTTTATTCTTCAGCTTTAATGGTACAAGTCTTTATGTAAATCTGAAGGACACACAGTGGCCTCGGGCACGCTCAGGGCAGCTGGAGACCTCTGGACGCAGAGAGGAGGCTTTCTGGAGAGGCTGTACAGTGGAAAACCTCTTTGGGAGGCACTCTGCGTGGCTCCAGGCAATACAGGACTCAGTGGAGAATATAATAGAAAAGAGAGAAGAGATAGCTGACTCAGGATAAGATGGAGAATGTAGAATAATAGAGAGAGAGAGAGAGGGGGAGAGAGAGATTTATGTTTATGTTTGTGTGCCTGTCTCAGTGACCTACATATCTTGAAAACGTTGTACTGAAGCAAAGATGAAATCTTCTCTAAAATGTAATAACTATAGATTTACAAGGATAGTTCAACTGAAAGTGAAAGTTCTGTCATCATTTACTCACTCTATAATATTTCAACCCAAATTATTTGTTTCTTTTGTGTAACATTTCATTGGTACTCTGTAACCAGCGTGTCATGATTTGAATGACATTATGGTGAGTAAAATGATAACTGAATTTTCATTTTCCGTGAATTATTCCTAAGGCACACATAAGGTGGGATGCTAATATTTACACCAATATTGATCAAACCATTTATACAATGTAGTTTATTATTTATTTTATTAATTTATTTATTCTAACCCTAACCATAAGATAGATAGATAGATAGATAGATAGATAGATAGATAGATAGATAGATAGATAGATAGATAGATAGATAGATAGATAGATAGATAGATAGATAGATGAATGGACGGATGTCACTTTTTTAAATTTGTCCCACCGTGGATATGTTCGTGCTATATTTTATGTGATTTTTTGTTTTCATAAAACAAGTTATTTAGCAGAATGTCAAAGCTGCTTTATCCATACATTCAAACTGGATGATGAATCATTCATTCATTTATTCATTTTTTTCAAAATTTGAAAGTTACTCTTTACCTGTTGACCACAAGCAGACATGATATGCAAAAATGCATATCATTGTTACATGGTATGCATCAGAGTTATGCATATAATAGGTAAAATGATTCAAACATTAGTTAATTTCACCCCTTTTGTTCATTTTTAATACATTTCTGAGTTACACTTTATTTTAAGATCATTACAACTGACCTTATACTGTGTAATTATGCAATTAAGTACTGAGTAATATTAATGAACAACATGTACTTACTAGGGTAAGTGTTAAGGAGTAGGGCTGGGTATAGGGTGAGTTGCTTGGAATTATGCATAATTTACTGTTATTACTGTGGTAAGTATATGTAAAACAAATACACTGTAAAATAAAGTGTTAAGGCTCAGCCTCTATATCTCCCACAGCTGGTTAACATGAAAGGACAGAATCGGTTGTCATTTCTATTTCAATTGCTTCATCATGTTACAGTCCTGAAGCTGATGTTATCATAGCAGCACAACCACTTCCTCTCACATGTTTTCTCAGACATAAGAAACAACACACAGCAATTTTTCTGTTTACCGTGTCAAAGACCGGGGTGCTGTTAATCTCAGCAATACATACAAACATTTCTCATTCAGACAACAACAGAACTCAGAGAAACCACCTGGTTTCAAAACCCCGCCAGCAAACATACACGCTCAAATGCGCACACATAATAGACATGCATTCTGGCACGCTACGTTTCTCTTAGCTGGTGTGCTTGTCTATTCTCAGAACCCTGCATTTGGAGGGAAAGTAAATAAATAAGCTGAAACAGCAATGCTGGGAAAACAAAATGCTTAAGTACTAAAATTAATGAGTAGGGTCCCAAGGAGGGCTTGAGTCAAGTGGTCTACCCAAAAGACTCTGGTTTTCCTCCGTCTTCGATCTGGTTTTCTTCACCAGAGGGCACGTGATGGCTCTTTATTGCACGTCTAACCATTCCCAACATTATGTCTTACAGATGCTGCACTTTCATGCCTTCACGATCCAGCAACTCACTTTAGGGTTTGCACACTGTGTATGCGACCACTGACAGCCATATGTTCAGAGGATATTGATTTGGATTTTCTCATCTGAAAAGGAGTGTTTGCATGCGGGAAACTGAACAGGAAATTTAGTCCTGAATGATGTCATTCTCAAGAATCTATAAGAGGATTTCTAATTGTGTGTGTTTGAATGTGAGTACAACTAGCTGATGTGAAACAGAATTTGAGCTGAATCACTTCTTGTGTTCTTGTGTGGTGGACAGTTTTATTGTGCGGGTTGATTTGTGTGGTATCAGCTCCTCAAATGTAAACACATCCAGATATGTCCAAGAGCAATAAAACAGTCTTTAACCAAAGACAAAGAACTCTCATAGCAGGAGGAGAGGGCGTTCTAGTATATTAGTTCATTACTTCAAGTGTAAAACGTTTTATAGTTTCTAGCACTGGAACAAAGCGTGTTTATTGATGCAAAATGAGTTTCTGGTGCCGTGCTACAATTTTTACATTTCACAAACACTTGTTTCAAGATAAATTGGAGTCATAAAGTTCTTCTCTCATGCATGCTGCATGTGTTCTTCCCAGAGGAACTTAACCCGGTCTTTTTTGTATAGTTCAGACTAGTTTGGTGCTGGTGGACTAGCATAGCCATAATTTGTGCTTTAAATTCCCCCCAAAACATGTTTATACTTAATAAAGAAATATATAATTAAATATCATGTAAATGGATAATAACCTAAATAATATATTTTAAAAAATTTATGTTTCCAAACTTTTGTCTTTTTTTATCAAGAGTGCATTAAATTGATCAAACGTGACAATGAAGACATTTATAATGTTGCATAAGATTTATATTAAATAAATCCGTTAATAAATGTAATAAATACATTTTAATAAATATAATTAAATGCTGTTCATTGAACTTTCTTTTTATCAAAGAATCCTGAAAAAAGTATCACCATTTCCACAAAAATGTAAAAATGCAAAAATTCAGCACAACTGTTTTCAACATTGATAATAGTAATAATAATAATAAGAAATGTTTCTTGAGCACCAAATCAGCATATTATGATTTCTGAGGGATCATGTGACTAACGACTAACGATGCTGAAAATTCAGCTTTGCATCACAGGAATAAATTACATTTTAAAAATATATTCAAATAGAAAACAGTTCTTTTAATTTGTAATAATATTTCACAATATTACTGCTTTTACTGTACATAGATAGAAAATGGGCGTATATTGCCATAAAAGTATATATATATATATGCATACATGAATACTTTTATGTTAGATGTATGTCAATATATGTTGGTTATTTATGTCAATATACGTCCATTTTGTATGTTTTAGCATGTATCTGTCCATACAAAAAATATCTACTGAATACCTGTGATACCAACAAACGAACACAAAGTATGCTGGTCCTTTCAACAGGGCCATTTCTGTTCTCAATTGGTTCTTTTCAAGCAATCTAAGCGAGTGTAATTTTGGCAAACAGTACTTCAGAAGATAGCGTAATCTAAAGCAAAGCAGCAGCTTTAAGGAGCCAGTCACTGGAGGACAGAGTTCAGTCAAACGAAACGTCTCCAGGCAGCGTGGCGTAGTCACAGACGCAATTATTCCTTTTCTGTTTGCATGTTTGTAATTGTTTCTTTTATTTAGGAGCCCTTGAGGTCCTCTGGAGAATCATAAATTGTGTAATTAGGGGCATTGAATGGAAATCCAGAAACATTTTGCTGTCTTCTAGTCTGATCTCTCCTGAGCATCTGCAGTCTTTTAACTCACAGCGCTGAAGCCTTATAAAGCCTTTTATTTTCCTTTGCGACTGGATGCCTCTCCAAACTAAGGCACATTGTGTAAAAATGTATTTATTTTTTGTTTTGTTTCAGTAATTGCATTATTCAAGATGTTTCCCCCCTTTACTGCCGTTTTCACACACTGTTGTTTGTGATGGGGTCTATTTCAGTTGGAGGGGGGTGGATTTTTCATTAACTTAACTACTTTTGGTAAGTGTCAGAGGCTGGTTTGACTGACAGCGCTGTTCGATTGCACAGTTTGCCAGAGATTACTCCATTCCATGGTGGGCGTGTCTGAGTGAAATTGATCAAGCCACCAGTGTCTGTTCCCATCTTCTGCTGCGGGGCTGGTGGAAATGGGCTGAGGATGGACTGCAGTCTTCTGGAAATGGGATTGGATTGGGAGTGAACGGGGGCGGAGAAGTGCACATTTCACTGGAAACGCACTCACGCCTTCTTTTCAAACTGGAATTGACCTCATTGATCTAAAATGCTCTGGATTTACAGTTGATTAGGAGAAAACGATTTTGAAAAGAAAGTCAGTTTTCAATTAAGGGTTACAGGAATTGATCGGGTGGATTTTTTTAATTGATATTTTATCATTTATATATTTTTTTTATTTACTGAACATTTATATAAGGATCACCAATTTCATTAGACAAGCAGTTTGAACTTTATTTCAAGAATATATAGCACTTTTCTGTGCGTGCGTGGGTGCGTATATATATATGGTCACACTTTAGATTAGGGTCCAATTAACTCCAACTCTTGCCTCTATAAACTCCTAATTACTGGTTATTCATTGTTAAGGTTAGGTATGGGTAGAATGGATGTAGGGATGTAAAATATGGTCATCATGGAGAATAAGGCATTAATATGTGCTTTATAAAGTATTAATAAACAGCCAATAACCTAGTAATATGCATGCTAACAAGCAACTAGATAATAGTGAGAACTGGACCCTAAACTTAAGTGTTACCACATTTACCATATTTTTTGATGGTTTTACAAGGGCTAGAAATTTTATCAACTTGTTAAACCAGTTTAAATTACTTAATCTTTTTTTTTAAGATTAAATTAACTCCGTTTTCGAGTTATATAATGTTTTGGACATTTTTCACATGCTGCTGTGATGCAGATCTAGCTTCATGTAACTGTCAGAATCGAATACTGAATATATGCTGCATGTACTATAATGTATCAGATCAAATCATCAGCGCTGATTTGTGTTTAATGTAGCAGTGCAGTTATTTTCTCTGCTGTGAGGTGTGAGAGACAGCCCTCCATCATCATCTTTCATCTCCATCCATGAGTATACTCATCTCTCCACTTCTGCTCGTCCAACGTACCAGATCATCTTTCCCTCCAATCACTCATCATTACAGTACCAGAGTAGAAGTGTGGCACTCTCTCTCTACCTCTCTCTCTCGCTCTCTCACTCCATCTGCAGCCTTAGTTTGCTTCTCATTCCCTTTTCTGCTTTTTCAGATATATCACGACTACAGGACTACTTTTCCACTTTCAATCTTCGAATGGTTTTTATTAATTTTTTTCTTGTACATGCAGTGATGCAGGAGCGACAAGTGTTTCAATATGCTGGGGAAATCAATGCTCGCTGAGGTATCAGGTTGTAACCCAAGTTTGGGAGAACAGTGTGATTTTAAACAAGCTCAATCTCCACTCAGCTAAATCCTGTGATTGCAGTTGGGCTTTTTGACCTGCTAAAAATGTTCACAAAGCTAGCTTGAGGATTTTTCTGTGTGGAAATAAACTGAGACAAATTCAGTTGCCGTAGCTCAAGTGATAGCACTACATTCTTAAGAAATATAAGGTCTTTATTGTCTTCTTTGGTTTCATGAAGAACCATTAACAACACAGCCTTTCCATTACACAAAAGGTTCTTTATAGTGGGAACAGGTTCTTTAGATTATTAAAATGTTTTTCACTACTGGAAAAAAGTCACTGAAAGGTACCCCTGAAAAAAACAGAAAAAAAAGAAAAGAAAAAAAACCTGGAATGGAAAAGGGTCTGCCAAATGCATAAATGCAATGGAATGTTAAAGGGGTCATATAATGCCATTTTTGTACAAGTTAATATGAATCCTTAGGGTCTAAATGAAAACTTTGTAATATACTTTTATTAAAAATTCTTTAGTATTATAAGAAAACACAAATTTTACCTGGTCAAAAACAGCTCTGTTTTCAGCACGCTGTTTCAGGGCATATGCCTTTAAATGATAATGAGCTTTGGTCACTTCGCCCCTCTGTTCTTTGGGGCGTTTTGACACAACCGCGCGTGGAGTGTTGCCTTGACAACAGTTGAGGGTATATTTTGGAATACCGATTCTGTTTTTAGGACCAGCTTCTTAGCAAAACCAGATTTACACTGACCCTCGTTTATAAAGCAGTCTGGTGAGAACGCAAACATAAAAGCATTTACGTTGATCGTTGGGAATATTCCCTTCAAAAATAAAACTCAGCCACTGCGTCTTCAGCGGTTCAAATTTAGGAACATTAAAATGACTGCTGTGTTCCTTATTACAGCCAGAACACCACAATCGCTTAGACGCCATTCTGCTCCAGTGTATCAACAATGGCGGACTACGATGACAGCTCGCTCAGGGCGGGTCTGTGTTGAAACGCTGCTGTCAATTATCAATCGTGGGTAACACAGTCTCATCCCAAGACGTCATATGACTGACGCTTTTGACCATACGTCAACATCTGACGTTTTAGGGTACCCTTTAACGTCAGTTAGATGACGATCATAGGGCGTCATCTACTGACGGTTAAATGTTATTCATGCCGTATACTCATCTAAATAATCTAATTGCACACATATGTTGCTTAGAAACAGGAGAGATATATCAATGACAGGTGAGATATATCAATGACAGGTAGATTATCTTCTTGAACGTAAAAACTTGTTTATATATATTGTTTATATATATATATATATATGTTTATATATAAGTTTGCAAACATTTTCCATGATTCCTAATCCATTAACTACACTGTAAAAGTTAATACATTTATTATATATTCATCTTACCTCTTAGGTTGTATCAGTTGAGATTTAACTGTCCCTAAATGTCAAGTACAAAAAAAAAGATACTTTACATGTCAGTCTGCTGGCCTCTTTCTGGATGATTTTTAGCCAGAAAAAGTAAAAAAAAAAGAAAAAAAAAAAAAGAGTACCTGAATAACTGTGTGGCCAAAAGCCCCAAAGCAAGTAAATCTAGATTTCCCTGAGCTCACACAATGGCATCATCCACCATAATCTTTTCCTTAATATCTCTTTTCCAGCGCTCAGATGGGGCATTCTGCGATTTAACGTTTGCAAGATGTGGCACAATGTTTCTGGAACACGCCACAAAAAAGACAGGACCGACGCTCATTTTTCACCCCACAATCAACTGCAACCGGCAAGGGCGACTCTTCCAGAAACGAGTGCCAGCTGTGCACCAAAGAGCAGCACATCTGCAGAGGGTTAGAGGAAATTCAGACCTCCAGTGAGCACTAGCTGGAGAAAAAATTTCCTGTACGATGCACCAACTCCCCACAAAACCCCAAAATAATGCCCTTTTTGAAAGAGGAAAGTCAACCAAATGTTATTGAGCGGTTCACTAGAACACTCACAATGGGAATACTGGCGTCCTGCCCGGAGCTGGTGGAAAGCAAGGACAACAAATAGCGTAGATGGTGACAGCTCCCCCCTTTCTTCTATTATTCTTCTGGCATGGCAGAATGCATCGAGCGCATTCTTTCCTGCATGGGTCAACAGTATTGAGCGTGCATCTCACTGTAGCGCTGATCTAAGCGGGCACGATGCGGCCCATGCATGTAATGCAATTTAAAGCGCCATACTTTTCAAATTGAATTAGGGACTTTGATAGCTAATGAAAATTTGAGGCAGGAAATGCTTTGAAAGAAAATGCTATGACTTGGAATGAAAACAAGCAAGAGGCGATTGTATGAACTGTTTGATTAAAGTGAGATACAAAACAGCATCAACTACAGTATATTCGCTTTTAGTGTACAAGCCAAGGTCATTTAAAGACTTCCTTGAGGTCTTTTGAAGACTTCCTGACTAAAATAAGTGTGGTTGTGGAATAATAGATGCTGATTCATCAGTACATAAGTCTGTGAAGTTAGACTTTTCTGTAAATGATGCTGTATGCATGGTAGAATGGTTTTCTAGCAGGCTGATAGACAGGCATATGTTCCAACAGGCTCTAATTAACGTGTGCCGTCTGTGAAGTAACATCTCTACTGTCAAAGCCAACAGCTGATCGTGCATGGACAAGTGATGGCTGCAGTGTGGAGTCCTGATATTCCATAAAAATCTGCTTTTGTTCCTCTTTTCTCAGTCACTTTGGATAAATGCGTCTACAAAATGCATAAATGTAAATTTAATGATAGCAATATTAGACATTATAAAATGTATAGTTCTAGGTCCTGGATGTTATTTGGTCAGTGCAGCATTTAAGCCATATTATATTCCCATGATGTTCTAACAACTTTGTTCACCATATCAGTAGTTGCCTTATTGAATCATTGTTTTTTGTTGCATAGCAACTTTCTGCTATGTTTGGGACTATTTTTTAGCGAAAGGATCACACTTTGAACTTGCTTAATAAAATAAAGTTTTAATGAAAAAGTATATATTTTTTTTTTTATAAAAACTAGTGCTGTCAAATCGATATATATTATAGTAAGACATTCCTATAGATGTAATCATGATTAATCGATTTGACAGCACTATAAAAAACAATAACATTCTATAATATCATTATATTTTTGTATAATATTATTTTATCATTTAATTATGTTAATAATACAACATTCTATTACTGAATTAGTACAATTATTGTGTACTTTTCTCACTGTTCGCTATAGCTAAGCCAGTCAGTAGCACCTAGCTTGGATTGAAGGTTGTAGTTTTTTTTTTTTTTGGTTGTTGTTGTTGTTGTAATAAAGTTGTATTTTATTTTATTGATTTTATTATTTATTTTTATACTGTGAACAAGTGATTGGTTCTCCAATATAAGCAATTAAATAAAAAATATAGAAAATTAATGTATTTCTTTGAAGCACCTTATAAATTGTACTGTATAGTGTACAATAAATGCCCCCAAGTTTATTTTATGCCCCCACACTGCAAAATAAAAACCATACGCATTACCCAATACAATATAAATATACATATGTGTTTATTTAGAAAAAAAAAAGTAATTATGTGTCTTGCTCGAGGGCAGTGGTGAAATCCACCGCCAAACCGACAGCCTTTTGGTAACCTAAGAAGATGTTTAACCATTATACAGCACCACTATTTAAGGACTAAGATATCACTTTGGGGTGTAATATAGAACATTGTTTTATGGTTGCAGTTCAGGAAAGCCCCTATTGAAAATGCAAATTCCTGAACCATTCATTGAGTCCCAGTGTGGCTGATTTTCAATTTTAATAAAGCCGCTTACAATGGTCTAGCTGTACAATCATCAAAAACACCATTCACAGGGCCCTCGCTGAACCCGTCTACAACAGCCAAGACATCCCTATAGATGTGTTTTGCTGAAGTGGATTAGGATGACGGCCGGACTAATCTAGTTAAATGTGAAGATCGTCTTTGTGAGCTGAAATTCTCCCACACTTCCTGTGCCTCATCCTCTACCACAGTCAAACAATAGCTCAGTGAGGAGCCGGATCATATTAAACACAGAGGACTGTCGCGCAATCACATGTCCGATGTTCCCCAAGCATCTCAATATGTGAGTTAAACCGGCTGGGTTTCTTTCTTCTTTTTCTCACTGAGCAACAAATGCGGTTTTGTTTACAAAGAGGAAGTGACACCGAAAAGTAAACTGACATGTATGGCATATTTTTATGAAAAACAACATCTGTTCAAACAGCATTAGCTGTGTAGGTTCAGCAGTCACAGGCTGACATGTAAAACGCTGTCAGTTTGAGCTGAGACACTGTGAGCTAGCATGACGAGGGAACTAGCATACTAGACTTCCTTTAGGATTTTTGCAGTGATCAAAAGTGCTACGGTGTGTGACCTTTTTGAAATTTGTTGTCGTTTAAAGATGGCACTGAACGTTCTGAACGTTTTATTTTTGCCTTAATGAAAGTAAAGGCCTTGCGCACTGGGAGCTAATGCTAAATGTCAACGCTAATTAACCAGGAAGATTACGTGACAAATAATAAAAAAAAAAAACAGCAACAGGGCCACGACTAAGAGTAAAAAGAAATTAATCTAATTCAAATTTATTTCCACATTTATCTAACTATATTTTATTATCGAATTGGATTGGCTTTGAATAAGCAAGAAATATGTGTCCAAGCTTAATGTATTAAGTGCTTCCCAGTTAAACACATCCAAGAGAGAGCGCGGTGGGAACGGAGCGGTTCCCGGACAGTCGCGCCATCCAGTCACGTGACCCAAAATGAATCCTCTTCAATCTCCCTTTGTCATGTTCACCATATTAAGCAATCATATGACACCAGTAAGCAGGGCAGAAAGGATGACCGGCTGTCACTTAGGACGCCGTGATGGATCATCCTGTGATAATGTGTCATTTTACCAAACCACAAATTAGGCCCATGTCCATATATTAGCAGATGTGAACAATCGGCCACAGTATGACATATTGATTAATTTTGAAATACACATTGACATAATTTGAAAAGGTTATATAGTGTGGCGAAGAAGGCTCGAAAGGCCACACTATGACGGATGGGGTTGTCGGGCACATGCACAAACTCGTACACTGCACAGATTCACTCTGAACAAATGCAGATACGCACTAACCCAACAAATTCACTTTTACTCACTCTCTTTGTAACACACACGCACATAGTAGCGAGTCCCGAGGGTGTTTAGCCTAATTACCCCTCTCAGTCATGCTGTCAGACAGGGGCTTAGGTGTCTCTTAATGTGAGTGCAGAAGGCATTAAAAGAACACAGGAGCCCGAGTCTGGATGGTGCGATATAGATCCACTTAGACCTCGGGAGGGTTCGGACAGAAGCGCTGGAAAACTGACCCCTGCCCCTTGTAAAAATGGCCCTGAATGAACGCCACACACTTATTTCATGATGGCCCTGCACACGCTCAAGGTGAAATGCAAAATAAACAAACGGTGCTGCTGATAATACCTTTTATACCTCTTTGCTTAACAAGCAAACTTCCCACACTTGTGATTTGTCTACTCTATAAACACTGTTTTTAATCATTGTGTAATGGGAACACAAAAGCCCATGTAATACTCATTAAATGGAGAAACTACTTCCATTTCTTTCTGTTCTCAGCTGAGGCACTGCGGCAGAGAGGACCGTTCTGACACGCAACGGGTCCGCTATGGCAAAAGCGTACTGTTAGAGATGATTTGTGTACTGTTTGAACTTATGTAATGCAATATGATTTGTTTGAAAAACAGTCCGTAATGTTCATCTGTACTGTCTTGCCTACTGATTGTATTATTGTGGCCCTACAGGCTGCCCATAAATCTGTCTGCTGCCATACTAATGATGGCTGAAAAATTACTATGTGTTCCATATGATCTGTGTGTGTGTGTGCGTGCTGTATAATGCACAGCAAGACAAAGGAGAGAAAAAGAGAGTGGGGATTGGTTGTAATGGCCATAACATAGAGTGAGAAGAGAGGCAGGAGTGCTTTTAAAAGCTGACCTTCTCTGACCCAATCTCTCTCTCTGGAGAATATGACATCCGTCTCTGGGACAGCGTTAAGGTCAAAAAGGCCCTGTTTTGCTTATCATAAATAAAAAATGGGACTTTTTGCAGTTACAGCCTCATTAGGATGCTCTACTGAATGTTTTTATATTTAGTTCTTATTTGTGCCACTTACTTTAAATTTAAACAAACCTTAGTTAATTCTGCTTAGACTTACATATGATATATATATATATATATATTTTTTTTATATATATATATATATATATATATATATATATATATATATATATATATATATATATATATATATATATATATATATATATGAGAGAGATTTCATTCTAAAAGGTGCACACATTTTTGATATATATCAAGGAAAAAATCACAAGATCACAAGATGTGTCACAGTTTGAGTTCACTATTTAAATGAGTCTAACTAGAGCTTGGTCAGTTTATACAATTGATGTGTATAATTTTTTCCAGAATTTTTTACAATTTAAAATAGGGCATTTTACAGTATTTCGGATGTGCAATACAATACACATCATTGTGACTTGATATAATGCATTGCTATTGTTCGATGGATGCATCAGTGCTAGGGTGACCAGACGTCCCGAAAAATTCGGGACAGTCCCGAAATCTATGCTGTTGTGCCGAATCCAGAATCCGGCCCTAATTGTCCCGAAAATTATACTAAAGCAAAATCTTGAGTAGTTGTTACTAGTTATTAGTTATGATAAAACATTAAAAACCGTCCGTGGAGGTTGAGTCGTCCTGCAGCCAGCCCCCGCCGGCTGCTCATTGGCTGCAGCATCTTTTTTGTTTTCTTTTTTTGAAGTTCTACAAAGATACGGTAGGCGCAAATTTAGATATGCATTGATAAGCTCATTTTCATTCATTGATTCGTTTCGTTGACATGGCTGGTGTACCGGAACCCCAACACGCTGCTAAAAAGCAAAAACGTCTCTGCAGTTACCAGGAGGAGTGTGTGGGGAAGTATCCATAGTAGCCAACATTCCCCATCATCTGGTCACCCTAATCAGTGCATTTTTACACCCCTTGTCTAAACCTAAGTTTAGGTATGAAAACGTTTGAGTCCCATGGCGTCTGCGTGTATGATGCATTTGCATGATGCAGAGGTGCATTTAGAGAAGAATGAAAAGAGATGCCAAAGCTTCAGGTGAGAAATTAAAAATATTAGCATTTATTACAGCGACATGAAGAACCTCAATCCGTACACTCTTTTTTTGCGAGCTCATAGAAACCTGCAGTGTGTGAAGAGATGATGGGCACATAGCTTACAAAAGAACAGAGATCATTCACAAAGGATGTAACAGAGTACAGAGACATGTACAGAGCCAGGGCAGAACAAAAGACAACAACTTTATAAGCAATGTTCATCTATCATATTAACAACATTCCACATTCTTCTAACACTGTTTTGTCACACAACCATCTGCTTTGTATGCTTTCATTTGGTGAGCAGATACAGATAGATTTCTTTCCTTAGCTGTATTTGCAAAACCCAGAAAGTTTTGTTGCAGTAGTAAAATTTGGAGCTTATGTTTTATTAATGGTTATTAATATTGCCATTATCATATTATCAACAATATTTTTATTGTTTCAATGGGATTTTGTGCAGCCAATTTCGCCACATCAGCATATTGCCTCCCGAGACAAATATATTCAATTTAAGATTCAAAAGTTAGCATAAAAATGGATGAGATTCTGGCCTTCTGCAATTATTTTACATATTGAAATATCAGATTAAGAGTATGATATTCATTAACTAATCTCAGGATAGAACAAATTAATTCAGCTAAATGCATAATCGCTTGTTTAAGGAAGTGTGTTTTTCTCTGGTTAAAATATGCAAAATTAAAAGAAAAGTGCAATATTGGTATGATTTACATTTTTAAATGTTTTGTTTTTGCCGTTTATGCCAACATGGTATACGTTTAAAGATTTTCAGCATTTATGCACATTTTCCTTTTATATTGTACATAATCTAAAATCAGATGATGATGGATTTACCTTTAAAATTGACTGAAGGAACTGCGGTTGTGTGTGCTTACTTAAAGCCACTCGGATTCTGCAGACAGAATTCAGACATATTTATTTTACTCTTAATTCCATTTTAAAAGAGTTTTGAATCAAAATATTTTAGCATATTTAAATCCTTTCAGCGAAACCCAACATATTCTGAGTAGCTCTTGCGATTAGTTACAGTGTTGTGCTGAAGCATCGAAACAATTAATGACATACAATAAATCAAAATTTGAAATGATGATTCAAAGATTGAAATGGGAATCATGATCATGACCTGAAATATGATTATCTCTCAGTACCATCAGTTCCTGTATTTGTCTCATATATATTTAAATAAAACAGGTAGAACTTTGACTTTACAGAACAACCTCACTAGTACAAAAATATACAGTGCAGCAAATCAGTCTCAGTAAAGTTAGCATGAGGAATTTAGTTCAGCCCAATAGATTTATTAAAACCTCTTCGTCCCTATACCACATGTCCCCGCGCCTCCCGCGAGAGTGGCGCGGATCTAATGCGTTTCCACAAACAGCAGACTAAAACAACGGTAAATATGTTGAGCCTGGCTTTAATATCGAGCTCCAGCTTCTCAGTGACGCAATGATAAATACTATATACATTATACTTCATGATATCATTTCTAAGGGGAGGACGAGAAAAAAGAGAGAGAACTGCACAGTTAATAAGGCATCTAAAGTCAAGCAGCTAAGGGCACCACTTGAGTGAAAAAACTGCAGTCACTGTCACCTGTCAATCAAAGACGAAGCTTAGGATCCATGCTACATTCCAGAGATGAGTTATTATCGCACATCAGCAGACAGCGGTGATAACGCACCACACGGCCGCTAACTCCTCTTCATACTAAATAAAAGTACATCATTACAAACATTCTAGTTTTTCTCGTGTTTTTTCGATTTTGTCTTCGTTTTTTAAATCAACACTGTACATTTTATACACTATAGTACAATAGTATATGTCGTCACGCACTACGAGTGTAAACATAAAGACGATGAGGACGTGGTGCACGAGAGCACACACACACACACGAATGATGACGTAAATAATGTTTCGAAGTTGTTTTCGCTGCAGTGGAACAACGTGTCTGTGTGGCGAATGGACAGAAATAACATTTCACTGTTTATCTGGAAGTCAAACGGTTTCTTATTCAAATGCTTGCACTGTTTCAGCGCCTGTTCACATAAGGAACACTGCAATGAGTGAAGAGCAGTTATTTCTCAGCTAAACAGAATATAATTCTCTTATCTTGCCGTCCTGCGCTGGCCTCACACTTCTCCTTCGTCGTTGCGGGTGCCATCTTTGCTGGTGGAACGCAAACTTTTCTTTTCGCCTGAATATTGGATACAGCGACGTGAATCCATTGGTGCTCAACCAGTGCCTCAATTATGACAAAATAAATATACTATAAACATCTTCTCTTCTGGTACTGTGGCTTATAGTGGATGTAGAAGAACAGACCGATATCCCAAACATGGATGTGAAAAAAGAAACAACAACCCTCATTTTCATGAATAGTCCGACCTTTGATATGCAAAAGATCACATATGAAATGCAAACGTTGAAACTGTAATACACAAGCTGTGAAATTCAGAAATGTATTATTGTTCCTTTTTTTGTTTAATAACCATACTTCATATCTGATTTGCCGTGGCCTTGTCAAGCAATTGCAGATCGGTCTTGGTGTGTCCCTTGGCTCGTAGGAAGCTTGGACGTGCATGGACGGAAGCCAGAGCGCTGATGAAAGGGTCGTATGCGGAAACATCCAGGGTGGGAACTGTACAGTGAAGCTGCTGATAGGGACTGTAGTGGGAGCAGTTGTTAACTCTCTCAGTCTGTACGCTCTCAGGCGGTGGAGAAGGCTTGTTATACCTGCACGTGTGTCCCCTGTGCGTCCAAACTCTGGACGGCAGAGATAATCTTCTTTTGGTGCCCCACCAGAGTCACACCCATCTTGCTTAACTCACTGAGGAAGAAGGGACAAAAAAAGATAAAACGTTTGAAGAAATCATGTCATAGTAAGTACAGTTTATTTGGTGTTTGGAATAATAATTAATTAAAGAAAAATATATTTAAAGGCCCACTGAAGTGCCTTGGAATGCACAGCTTTTTATGATGTGTTGACATAATTTCCACTGAAACAGGAAGCTACAGCAGGACATATTGAATGGCTCCACCCCTTTTCAAATAGCCAATAGCGTTTAGTTTACCTCACAGACTGCAAGTCGTACTTGACAGCACAATGGAAGCGAATCCGAGCGCTGATGATACGTTGGATTCAATAGTAGAGGTGTGAATAAATTCTAGCCATTTCATTCTTAACCAATGTACAGTTCGAAAACTCGACGGTTTGAGCAACCGAACACACATCTCTAACCCATATTGCTCCTATTGCACTATTGCACATTGTCAACGGTCGCTTTGGCCAGGTGGTATTTATAGCATGGGGGCGGGACGATTAAGATTCTAGAGAGTATTTGATTGGACAGAAGATGTGATGAAAGCTGAAGTCAACGGTGATGTCATAAACATCTGTTATCCATTTTAGCGGAAGTGAGAGAATGTAAGTTTTGAATGCTTATATCTCCTAAATGCGAATTTTGTCATTGTTTTGGAACACACCAACTTATTCAGAACCTTAAGGAAAACATATTCATACTAAAAGCTAAAAAACTTAAATTTTGATTTCAGGGGGCCTTTAAGAGTACACTCCATTGCGTAAAAGGTTCTTTAGAGTGGAAAAGGGTTCTTTAGATTATTTCAATGTTCTTCACATAAAAATAAATAGTTCTTTTAAGAACTGTTCACTGAAAGGTTCTTTGAGGAAACAAAAAATGGTTCTTCTATGGCATCACTGCAATAAACACCTTCTTGCAACTATTTTTCTCTGATGTCTCATTTCTCGTTTCTGAGTAATTGTTTTGCCCTTATTGAAAGGAGGAAAAAAGTACAGTAATCAGAACCTATTTGATGTGCTTCAATGTGGAGCACAATTTTATTACCGAAGAGATTGCTTTGTGGGCAGAACTACCCAACAGCACATTATAAAAATACTTTTTTTGCATGACACATATTGCAGCTGAATTGACAAAGCTGCATTTTCATCATTCTAATATGCTGATTAGATGCTCAGGTACCATTTCTTATTATTAAAAACGTTAATATTTTTTAAACCTTGATACTTTTTTCAGATTTCTTTGATGAATAGAAAGTTAAAAAGAACAACATTTAATTGAAATAGAAATTAAAAATAATAAAGTAAAAATAAAATAAAATTATAATAAAAAAATTATAATAAAAGTCCTTCAGTCTTTCCAAAAAGAAAAAAAGAAAAAAAAATCTTATTCACCCCAAATAGTTATAAATAATAAAATAAAATATTAAAAATAAAAATTTTGGTCTGAACACTTGCCAAGATGTGAGTACAGATACACAAACTTACCACAAGCTGATGTACAGTATGGAATCTAGAGAAACGTAGCCCGCGCCGGAGAAGTTGTCCTTGTACTGGCCCATACTGATGGCGTCTAGCCATTCATCCACCGTACTCACGCTGAACTCTGGGGTGGTGGGGTCTTCCCTGGAAAGGACATTGGATTTGTATCAATTGTGGTGTGGTTTAATGGTAAAGAATTGAGTACAGAGATGGAAAACTGTTCTTGCATAATAAATCGTGGTTGGAATTGTAGGTTATAGAGTTAAGGCTTCAGCTTCAGGCTTACAGTTAACAAAAATCTAAATCAAACTGTCATTTGTCATTTGTATAATGATAGCGATTTTTCAGGACCAAAAAAGCAAGTTGATCCAAGAACTTCCTTGCACTTCCTTGTGAGTCGATATCTTAAGTAATTTCATGAGAAGAGGATAAAGAGTTAAAGAGTTGCAGTTGAGGTTAAAACCCATTGTGTTCCCTTTCCGTTCTTCGTGACAGACGGGTTAGGCTCACAATGTTGAGTGACAGCAGAGTTTGAGTGAAAACCGGGGGTCAATTCAATTTCAGACCTGGGATGTATTTAACGCCCTCGTTCTTCTTTGTCCTCTTCGGACACAGAGGGATAAAATGACTGGCAGCATGGGCTGTAATCAGAGAGACTGTGATGGGCTTGAAGAAGCGTATATCTCAAGAAGGGCTCTGACTCAATAGCTTTACGGCTGTAATGTGAACTCTGCGTCTCCGTCTCCAGCGCTCCTGATAAACCGCAGGTGGAAGGGGGAGTCTGCGCTCTGTCTCATGTCAGGTTTTACAATAGGGGTTCAGGCTATCTATACGACAATGACTTTTTACAAAGCTGTGAGATGAATGTCTGCTGGAAAAGGATCAGTGACACTAGGTTTGGTTATATTAGACGATATGGAGTTTATCAGCTTGTTGTCTCACATTAAACGAAAGATTTGAGAGGTTATGGGGCGGACAAAGAAAAGCTGGATTGGATTTTCTCTGGATTTATTTGAGCTCTTAGGGATTTGTTTTTGTGGCTTTTAAATGTTCACTTTAAAATAGACAATCCTTTGGTTTAAACTGGTGTCGTTCTTTTTGTTTCATGTTTCCACCACTTTATCATATTCAAACAATGTTAATAAATGGTTACGCAACAGTTCTTTATAACCCTGAATTAACATAATCTTGGGTTATCTGGATCAATCAGGTCTGATCACACTTTTTTTGTACACATTTTACATTAGTAAAACTCTTGGGGTAGTTTTCTCATTTTCTTATTTAGTGATGAACATGTAACCTCTTTAAGTGTCTACCTCAGACACTAATGTTACATTAATTTTAATATTTTTTCTAAAGAAAATAATAATAAAGATATATGCTCTGAAATATATATAAAAAAAGGAATCATTTGCAACATTATAAATGTTTTACTGTCTCTTTTTATACGTTTAAAGCATTATTACATAAAAGTATAATTTAATGGTAGTGTATATTATCTTATTTTCAATTTATATTGTTAAAAGGATATTCAGATATTTTTACAGGAAAACAAGATTTTACATGATTTATTGCACTATAGACATTACATAACCAAGGGTTAAAAAAGTGGACTTAATGCAGGGTTAAGCATAGTGTGAAAAGCTGAAGCACAGGTTCATATCAGTTTCTCACCAGACTGAGCTGTTGGCAAGCTCTTTCAGACTGTTGGGGTTGCGGATGAGTTTGTCAAGAGTGTTGACAATCTGCCCAAATTTGGGTCGTTCACTTCTAGTCTTCTCCCAGCAGTCCAACATCAGCTGGTGGAGGACCACGGGACAGTCCATCGGAGCGGGCAGCCTGTAACCCTCCTCTATAGCTTTAATCACCTGAAACAGAGGCACATACATCAAAACACAATACAACGAACAAAGAACAAAACGTGAAACTGCACTCTAAGAAAAGTGAGACTTTAAGAAAATATGCATTGTGTTGTGTTTTAAGGTGATGATACATAGGGCAACTTTTTGAGCAATGTTGCTGGGCAATCTTGCCAAGCGATTGTTGCTTGTGGACTTTTTCATTGAAAATGGGCAATACATTTATATCTGGATCATTTAGATTGGTCGTGGGCCCTGTGTCTCACCTGGTTGCCCGTTGACGGCAACATTGCCCAGCAACATTGCTCAAAAAGTTGCCCTGTGTATCATCACCTTTAGAGTTAGAGTAAATGTACGTACACTCAACGGATAATGTTCTGGCAGAAAATTACCAGTATGTAACCTTAAGGATATGTTTCTGCTGTATTTGTCCCTTAAAATAACTTGAATTATTCAGTCATATAAAATCATATTTTTGACTCAAGTAAAATCCAGTAATATAGTTGCTACCATATGAAGAACATTTTTAGGTTACATAGTTTTTCCTGTTTCATTGCTGCTGTTTTTAATGTTGCTACAAAACCATACTAAATTAATGTAGGATCTTTTTCAAATGTAAGAAGCTTTCTGAATATTTCTGTCCTTTTCTTCTTTTGATAACACTGTTAATGGCTAATACCAAGCACCTGGTATGCTATCATTGTACTTTAGTGAAAAAATTAAGTTTAGTAGTAGTTACCATGGTATATTAATGTAAGGAACTTTACATTTACATTTCTATATTACTTTATCTAAATTAACTTTTGTCTATTCCATGGCGTAAAACATTGGAACCTTTAATTGAGTCATGTCACATTCATTGGTACAATACATCTCCTATATGACTATAACTCAATACTATGGTTAAAACAGCCCCTGTTCTCTGCCACTTCAAGTTCTTAAATCAAATGAGCTATTTTCTTTTAGACATGAAACATTCTTCTGTGTTTCAGAATGAGCACAGAAGATCTAAATCATTATCAGCGGTGCCCTGAAGGTCTTCAAGATTTCTCTGACATTTCCTCTGATGGTAATAAAGGGAGAAGTCAGAAACTGTTAGCATAATATAGCAGTGAGGGATGAAGTGTGTTTCACTGGCTTGTATTAAATGCAGGAGCAGCTGGACAGCTCTCGTTTATGAGGCTCCTAAAACCATTGTCATTCGAGCGGTTTCTATACAGACATCACCGCAGGAAGATTTTACTTGCAAGGACACACTGCTCGGAGACTCTGCCCTCCCCCCTCTCTCAAGAGGCTTAATTGGAAATGATATTAGTGGAGATATTAGATATTAGTGGAGCAGATTTCAATTTAAACAATACACGAGAGAACATGAGTGTTTCCAGTTTCTCAAGGACACTTACGTCTTGATTAGACATCTCCCAATAAGGCCGCTCTCCATATGAGATCACCTCCCACATGACGATGCCGTAACTCCAAACGTCACTTGCTGAGGTGAACTTCCTGTACGCTATAGCCTCAGGAGCCGTCCATCGAATGGGAATTTTTCCACCCTAAAAAGGAAACAAAGAGATGGTGTTTCTTTAAAATCAGGTACCTTCATGTCCCAGGGGTTGATTTTAAATTTATTTTGCAATACGACAGAAAATGATTTCTGTCATTTTCAAAACTTAGGATTGTCCCTCATTTGTGGCGTAATTTCTACCACATCAAACAAGTTTTCTAAAAAAAATAATAATTGTGTACTTGGTTACCAAGAGATAACAGTGTCAGTGAAGAACTTGGGATTAAATATGACACGTCATATAAATAAAAAATAAAATAAAATAAATAAATGTTTTTTATTGTGCATAATTATGCATAAATAGTGAAAATACACTATTGTTCAAAAGTTTGGGGTCAGTAAGATGTTTTTTTATTAAGAAATTAATACTTTTATTCAACAAGGACACATTAAATTGATGAAAAGGGACAGTAAAGACATTTATAATTATACAAAATATTTCTATTTGAAATAAATGCTGTTCTTTTGAACTTTCTATCAAAGAATTAAAAAAAAGTGTCAGTTTCCACAAAAATAATAAACAGCACAAACGTTTTAATCACTGATACAAAAAAAGAGCACCAAATTGAGCACCAAATCAGCATATTAGAGGATCATGTGACACTGAAAACTGGAGTAATGGCTGCTCTATTAAAATAGAAAACAGTTATTTTAAATTGTAATAATTCACAATATTATTGTTTTCAAAGTATTTTTGAGCAAATAAATGCAGCCTTGGTGAGCATAAGATCCCTATTTTAAAAACATAAAAAAAAAAAATCTTACTGACCCCAAACTTTTTAACGGTAGTGTATGGCTTAATTGTCACTATTTAAGACACATAAAATGCTACTTATGAAATTAGCCTTACTGTAGCAAGACTATTTTATTCCAAAAATGTTAATTTCCATCATCGTCATTTCAACACAATATACAAGCTGAGATGTAGCTGAAATAACATTGTGGTGTAATTTCCATGATAAAAAAATGACAGAATTCTGAGCGGGTGGACGTTGTTAGTACACTACTAAAATTAATGAGTGTGTGAAAAATGTGTTTTAAGAAATTTCATTCTGAAAGTTAAAGAAAGACCCATAAACAAACAGCAGAATAGATACAATATTTGCCTTTCCATTCAAGCACTATGGCGGGGTCTGTATTTCCCTAAATGCCTTTTTAAATAGCTGCAGTAGTTTGTAGTTAATCTCTACAGTCAAAGTCAAACAAAAGACAAACTGGCTGTAGTCTATATAGACATACGTGACGAGAGTGCCAAAGAACGTCAGCAGGGCCCATGGGGTAAAATCATTTAAAGAGAATTTCAAAAAGCGATCTTTACAATTTTTTTTAATTATATAAAGTCACAGCAACATAAACGGCTGCCTCGCGTGGCCTGAAGGGTTTTGTCTCTTCATGATTTCAGGGCTTGAAGCAACGGGGCACGGGGCGCTGAATGTCAGAGACACTTATATTTTAAGAGTTCCTCCCTGTTGAAACACATTTTGTCTTAGGCGCGCACACACACGAGCATCAAAAGGCAATCTGCAGGGGTCCGTTCAGGGTAGTACAAGCACCTCCCTCCCTTGTTTGCATGTGACAACAGATTCTCCTGCTGAGTCTATGCCTTGTCCACCCGGGTAGACACTGAAGGCTACACGTACACACACACACACACACACACACACAGCCTCGCATCCCTCTCTTGCCCTTGGCCTTCATACGCATCCACAGGGGTGCTCACCAATTACCGAGCTGAGAAGGACAGAGAGCGAGTGTAGGCTGTCCTGTCAGAAACGGATGTAATTAATACATGCTGTGTGGACAGAGAAACTGACCCCTGAGAAAGCCAACTCACTTCTCAAACATCCCTCCTCTTTCTCTCTGTGTCTCATCTTAGTTCATTCACACAATCAAACACTTTTAAAGAACATAAGAGACATCTCTTTCTCTATTCAGATCAGACATTTTAATCAATATTTCTTAACTAAGGTCTTACGGGATTTGTCAGATCTACCGTATTCGCAAAAAATGAGATGGCAATGAAAGCTAGCTCTGAAAAACCACTAAATAAATAGCAACCAAAGCAGAATTTATACAGCATAAAAGATGTTACAAAACAATAAACAACATGCATTTTTTATTCATTTAGTTCTTCCTTCATTCCCTGTTTTTGTAAAATTGATGATGCCTCTAAAATAACCTTGACAGGGAAAGGTGTTTTACCCGTGTGGTGTACGCAGCTTCAGGGTCGTCCTCTAGCACTCTGGACAGGCCAAAGTCGGACACTTTGCACACAAGGTTACTGTTCACCAGGATGTTTCGTGCCGCCAGGTCACGGTGGACGTAGCTCATGTCAGACAGATACTTCATTCCTGAAGCGATACCACGCATCATCCCCACCAGCTGAATGACCGTAAACTGCCCATCATGTTTCTGCAAGAGAAAGTGACAGTTTTTTATAGATTTTACAGGAGGTGTACACTGTGAAAACAAAGGTTTAAATAGTAACTTTAAACTGTTCTCCTGTGACAGCAGGATGCAAAACTTATTGTGGTTTGAACTGGAACATGTATTTACATACAGAGGCAACTATAAGTAGGTTAATAATGCTTTACAATTTGTTAAAATCAGGTGTCATGAACTAACAATTTTTTTTTTACTTTTATTATTTTACAAATCTTTATTATTATATATTATTTTTTATATCATATTAATAGTGTGTATATATATATATATATATATATATATATATATATATATATATATATATATATATATATATTTCCCCACACTGGAATAATATACAAAAAAAAATTTAAAATAAAAAATATTATTAAAATGAATATTAATTTGCTCATAAATGTCTGAAGATTTTCTTTCTGTTCAAATTTCTACATTACATTATTCAGACTTCATGCATTTTCAAACAGTCCATTTTCACAGTTCCATTGCCCCAAGTTCTGATTCATTATGCAAAAGACTCTGACCTCTGGTTTTACAGCTCTTTCTGCCATAATTGCTATAATGTTGACAGGCCTTTATTAATGTAAAACCATCTGGATTTGGTGCCTCTGTTAGCTAAACAAAAGAGCTCAGACATCCATTTTGCCTCAAAAACAATCTTCGCAATAAGCAATTAGCTGAATGTCTTAATCTCCATATCTGGGCAGTACACTAATCTTGTTAAAACTCCACTTTTGTACCTCCGAGCCAAATCAATCAGAAACATGCGCTCATATAGTATTTCATGCATCATAATGTGGGTAAGTTAATTACGCTGTGTTTTGTGAAATGTGGCCGCTGATTGATCGCCCGGCCTGATCAACTGGTTGTTATCAATCTACTGTCAGAAGCCACACTACTTACAGGAAGAGCAGAGAGACGCAGACATAGAGACAGAGAGAAATCATTTGTTTTTCTACTAGTAAGTGATGCTTAACTGATCTGTCTTCTAATTAAACACATGTAGCTGGGTGGCCGAACTATGAGCTATTAGCCATAAAACGGAACCCATAATTATATTAGCTTTTTATGTGGGCTAAGGGGGTATTTATGGGATTCATTATGTACGCTGCAGAAAGATCGAAAGTCTCAGACAGGCCCGTTTTTAGGGGTGGGGGGTGTTAGATTTCATTTTCATTTTCTCAAAGTGTAGGCAATTAAAAAGAGTCCTGACTTAAAGGAAAACGTATCTGTGCTGTGCGTAATAAAACTTTGTGGCCTGATCCGCTGGGTGACAAAGGCGGTAATAAATTAGTGAGGATTGCATAGGAGACATTATGGCAGCTTGGTGGAGCGAGCGTAACCTTATTATAAATATACCGAGTTCATTTACTCACTTCCACTTTTCTGTACGAGACACATTCGCAACACCTTCACTCAAATACACGCTCAAGTGTTATTATCGTTTACTAAAACAAAGACGGGTAACGCTTTATTTCGATAGTCCACTTTCGAGATTCTACTGACTATATACAGTAAGTAACTTTGCAACTACAAGACAACTGCCAGTAATTTAAGTATTAGTAAAGTATTAGTAGAATGTCTGCTTAATATCTGCTAACACTTTATTTTGATGGTCTTCCAACAGACATTCTACTGACTATAAGTAACTTTACAACTACATGTCAACTTATTCTACTAACCCGAACCCTAACCTAACAGTCTACTAATATGAGATTGTTAGTTGACATGTAGTTGCAAATTAATGAGAGTTAGTTGTCATGTATAGTTGTAAAGTTACTTATAGTTAGTAGAATGTCTAAAGCGAACTATATTTGAAAAATATAAAAAACTATATTTGTGAGCAGAAATTATTTATATATTAATAATAATACAAATATTTAATGAAAATAAATAAAAAAACTAAACTTTCAATGAAAAATAAACTGAAATAAAACTGCAAAAATAAATGGCATTATAGTGCGTGATGCAGTTTAATTCAACCATTACTCTGAAAAAATGCAAATGGCACCATGCAAAATCTATTTTAGATGCGAATATTCTGTTGAGTCTAAACAGAAAATATTTAACTAAAAATAAGTATATAAAAACGCAACAGAATTTCCCAAGAAATGAAAACTAAACTAAAACAAACTATAATAACCTTGGAACGTTCGCTGTACAACAGACAGGATGCAAAAGTCCTAATGGACAGTCCGCAACTGAATCTGTGCTGCCTCGACCAGGCATCCATTCCATGCTTAATTTCCCTCCAGTAATAGACTTTCAGGGAGGTATCCGTGGCTTATACCCTTGAGCGATGCTCGTTTATTGGCTGTAGGTAATTAAATGTAAGGCAGCATCTTAAATGGCATGTGAATATCGGTGTGGACTTGTGCCACGGGCGTTTTGCCTTCCTCACCTTCAGGAAAGTATCCAACGATCCATTCTCCATGTACTCTGTAATAATCATCACGGGCTTGCCTGTAGACATAAAGAAAAAAAAAAGAACACAAAAATACAAGATTTACCATCAGCCTAGATGGAAGGAAAAAAACATAAAATGTCCAAACAGATTGATGATTCTACACAAATCCACACAGAAATAAATCATGGTAATGGTGTCATTAATCCTTTATAGCTGAGATGCTGAAACACAGGAATGAAGGAGAGAAGAGAGGAGGCGAAACCCTGGCCACACTCTCAGCCTCTGCCCCGGCCAGGCAGCCCCATTATTCAGCATGACAGACCTTCATCAGAGCCTTCCACCATAAAATACAGCAGTTAATTAACCCCAGATAATCCACTGAGAACCAATTAGATAGCTTTGTTGCCATGATGGGCGGGCAGGACAGTCAATGAGAGCCGATGGGAGGGCACAGCACCTGTTGTGGTGGGCATGAGCAGTGATGGATGGTAGGTAGCAAGATGAAGATCACCTGTAATCTCGACAGTTTTACGCTTAACAGTACACAAAGTTTGTTTTACAAATGACTGAGGCAAAGCTCCAGACCCCAAACTAAGAAAACAACATTGGTCAGTCAACTGAACACACCAAATCCGCAAGTATTAATCTATTAATTGACCGGAGAAACAACCTCCCAAATGTGACATTGTAATCATAACATACCGTACATGAGTAAATTCATTCATTTCCATAACTGTTTCAAAACCTAATGAGCTGCTTATAACATTTTACGGCATTATAAGTGTACTTCCGACACAAAGGATTCAAAAGAAAATGCTGCTTATTCCAAAGTAGCTCATGTTAGCCAAATGCTAAAACAGCATCCAACTGGCCAACTAGTCTAAAAGTGGATGTGGACATACATTTTATTAGTTCCATCACTATTTCAATCAATATTTGTTTATATCTATTGTTGGTGCTTCTCATTAGAGATCAACATGTTAGATTAGCTGTGAAACATGTTAGCTTAACTTTGCTAATATCAAACTGTATAGTGCTGTGTTCTGTAAGTAAAGACACCTACCTATTGTACCTTGTACCTTTTTCCAAATACTTTGTTTCAAATCAAAGTTTGTAATGTTGTCATTCACCTCATTGCTAGTTGGTTTGGTTTATGGATTATAATCCTTTAACAAATACATTTGAAAAATCTTTATGGCCACTGAAAAAGTGGGTGGGCACTGTTGCACTATATTCAATCAACTGTGAGTGTTAAACAGACCAATCGGATAAATCTGTGGGTGGGATAAGGATATTTACAAACAGACTAGCATATTCAGACGACAAACGCATCTTCTGTTCAATTCCAATAAGCGGTTTTGAACACAAGAAAACATCCTACATGAATGATTACTTACAAGGTAGACAACGAGTCAAACAGAGTCTTAAAAACAGTCTTACAAACACACTCCCATTTATAGGCATAAGTTATACTTCTGCTGCCACCAATCTACCGCAGGGCAACATCTGCAACCTGATATCTGAAATAAATATAGAGACATAGAGAAATAAACAGAAAAATGTTCCAGCGCCTTGTCGAGTCCCGGTTAACAAGCTCTGTAATATCCCTCTCAATCCTCTGACCTAAATATATCACTCACAGGTCACAGAGAGTTCAACAATTTAGCGACCCTTGTTTCATTTCAGAAACGTCCATGTACAGATTTGACGGAACGAATCAAAATGTGACCACTGGGGTAATATGACCGTGTCAAATGTGCCTGTTGATTAGTCGGTGCGTATGATTCTGGTGGTGTACACCATGCTTGTCTTATAAAAAGGGGCATATCAAGGCTCTGTATGAACCTACGCCAAGCATAAGTAGGTCTCCACAGATGAGGCTTATACATACAGACACTGAATGCTAAGTGGGCATGCAGTGCTTCAGATAGTTGGAAATAGGTTATCGTGTTAGCACCCAGATGAGATACATGTGTTAATGATAAACATTCACTTAAGCAAATACAATGCATTATTATATGAAATTTCATACATTACATAATATTAAAATCAGTTTACCAACATTTTCAGAAACAGGTCTAAATATTTTTTATTGGTCGATAAAAAAAATGTTTGCATCAGATAACATCATTTATGCTTTCAGTCAGTCAAGCTTTTGCTCTTTTCTAATGTAAGGACCTGCGTGTTATGATGGTTTTAAACACAATTTTAAGGAAAAAAAAAAAAATAATAATAATATATGTATATATATATATACATACACACACACACACACATATACACGTTAAAATGTTATACACGTTAAAAATATATATACAGGTTAAAAAGGTTCTGACGTGCAGCGACCCGATTGGTTCCAACTCAGTTCTCCAGCGGCAGCCATGAATTCAACCCAAGTGCTCTGATGACGTGGATGGTTACGTTACCGTTGCTCACATAGATATGATGTCTATGGTTGCTCATCTGTCCATCATCGTATAAAGCCCGCCCTGACAATTTGATTGGTCCGAACAATTCATTCTCACTCCCAAGGCGTCAACAACTGAAGCATTGGGAGTGAGAATGAATTGTTCGGACCAATCAAATTGTCAGGGCGGGCTTTTCCTCAACGGATCGAGTCCAGACCGAACTTCCCGACCTAAATATTTTGTGGGCGGGGTTCGGGCTGGCATCCAGGCTACCAGGTATACTAAATGAGGCAAGGTTTAAGAGTTACATTCAAGCTATTTTAAGGCATGACGAATATTTTTTCAAGGAAAAAATGTTTAAATATATAATTTTGGTGATCAGGTTTTAAGGGATAAAATGTTTTTATTTCAGCTTAATCTCAATTATCGAAAATGATCATTTTAGATTTAGTTCAAGTTAACAATAACAACATTAATGCAAAAAGTCTGTAGTAAATAAATCAGGAGGGGAAAAAACCCCCCGATCAAATGGCATTTTTCGTTCTAAAAAAAAAAGTCCACAGTTACTATTCCAAAAGAGAAAAGAAAAAAAAAATTGTGTACACAGAATGTGTATCAGTGTTTAAGTGCTCAGTTGTGGGCTGTTGTTCCTGCCTCTCTCAAGGACGTGTAAACACTAGCCGTGTCAGTGCTGATAAATGACTTATATCTCCACTCTGGAATACTGAGATATGTGCTCTAGTCATATACAGTATACAGTATATGCCTCTATAAGTTTGTGAAAAACAGGTTTGATCACCCCCCCTCTGAGCATCACCACGGCAACTGGCTGGTTATACATCACCTAAAATTAAATCACTATCTCACTGAGATAAATGCCTTCCTCGACACCCCCAAACCTAACCTCCCATGTCTCATCCGAAAAAGGGGGAAAAAAAAAATTGCAATTGCTTTTACTTTTCAGAGGCAGACTAATGTAGCTGTCAGCCGCAGAAAGAGAAAGAGAGGGAACGGACCGCGGCGCACTGTGTTCTGGGAATGGCACGGCGACGGGTGGCAATCTGATGTCGCTGTGTGTGTGTGTGTGTGTGCGTGTGTGTGTGGGTGTGTGTGTGTGACCGCTTTATCAGAAAGACAGTTGAAGCGGCAACTGGCATTGATCCTGAAAGAGCGGGTGGCCGAGGCAGTGGATCCGATCGGAGAAGCTTACGGGGCCTCCCGGGGGCCCTGACCTCAGGGTAACAGCCTACAGCCGAGCCCAGTGACAGAAAACACGAGATGAACGTGCAGTTCAACACAGCGAGGGCAGATGTGAGGATTTAACAGGATCACGTACGTGCCTTTAACAAATATCAAATCTCTAATGCGGGTGTCCTCCAGATCGGAATTGGTTTCAAAAGCTGGAATTTACCAAGGAAATTCATTTCATACTCAACGCTTGACTAAACTCTGGCAAATCTTTTTGAAAGGTCATCTAGTGTTGATTTTGTACGTGGGTTTAAGTGCTAAAACAACCGTCAGCCGTGATTACAGCAGCCGTTTAACTAATAAAACACTCCTTGTTATGAGCTCTTCAGAAAACAGCTCTGAAAGATCCGCTCTTGACATTAATCTCTGGCAACCTTGAGGGGATTTTTTTTTATTTCCCCTCTAATTCATGCGTTATCAAGAGATCATCTGGACATATGATGTGGCATATTTTCCTGATGAGTAACAAAAAGGTTATGGCACAAGCACACACAAGCATCTCCATCCGGTGCAGAATGTGTGCTCGCTATCTCAAAAGCACACAATAGAGCTCATTGAGAGCTTCCTGCATTAGCATCACATGTCTTATGAACAGAGGGCAGGCATATCTCTGTGATTTCACCCTCAAGACCTGTTCTTCTCTTTCTGCTTTGTTTCTACAAAGAGAAGAATATGTTTAACCCTTCGTGAACCCTGCATGGCTGGAATAGTAGCCATCTACAATGAGCTCTGTGTGTGCGGGAGTAACAGTTTCAACACAGGGTTAGGTTATAGATTTACATACTGTGAAGATCAAAAAACCCTGAGGGTGACACTAAATACAGTTAAGGCAGGTTTACAAATTAATCTTCAGAAGACAATGTTCTATGTTAATACAAAGGCATTTTCTCGATTTCCTTTTCATAAGCATTTCCCCGGATTTTGAATTACACATTGCATTGTTTTCTGTTGCGTTTTAGAATTAAAAGGATAGTTCACCCAAAATGCACAAAATGAAAATTCTGTCATCATTTACTCACTCTTAAGTTGTTCCAAACCTGTATAAATGCATATGTTATGCTGTATACAAAGGAAGATATTTGAAAGAATGTTTGTAACCAAGCAGATCTCGCCCCCCATTGACAACCATAGTTGGAAAAAAAGCAGGCAAGCAGGTTGTGATCTGCTTGGTTACAAAGATTCTTCCAAATATCTTCCTTTGTGTATGGCAGAACAAAGACATTTATACTGGTTTGGAACAACTTAAGGGTAAGTAAATGATGACAGATTTTTCATTTTTGGTTGAACTATTCCTTTAAGTCATTTTCTATGACTTCTTGTTCTTACAGTGATATTATGATGCTATTATGGGTTAAAAACAAACTTTGAGAAATAAAAAAAGTTATGAAAAGTTTTAAATTATTTATTTTCACTCCAGAAATAAGCAAAAACACTCACAAGTGACAATAAAGACCTTTACATTGTAACATAAATTCTATTTCAAATAATATAATCTTCTCTTTAATAAAACTCTCTCAAGAATCCTAAAAAAAAAAAAATTCCAAAAAAACTGTTTTCAATATTGATAACAATAAGGTATGTTAAGCACAATGATTTGTGAAGGATCATTTGAAACCACTGGAGTAGTTTCACAGGACAAAATTACATTTTACAGTTCATTAAAATAGTAAACAGTACTTTTAAACTGTAATAACATCAAATTAACCATAAGAGTATAAGCATAAGTGGCTTATTTCAAAAACATATATATTTATTTTTAACAGTAGTGTAAATAAATAAATAAATAGCTCAAATTTAGTTTTTTTAAACTTTGATAGAATGATTTTCCCAACTGCTGATCCCTCGCTACCTTCAAGAAACATCTAAAGACACAAACAAATTATAAATCGCTTATGTTGTTGCACTGTCGACATCTTGGATAAATGTTTCTGAATAAATGTAAAATGTAAATGTGACTATTAATGGCCCGAAATAAAGACTGAGCTGTCATTGTCTCTGATGAAAATAACAGATTGGATCCAGGTCTACATGTGTTGTGATATCTAGGACAGAGATTTTAAAAACATATCCACTTAGATAAAGCTGTCACAGCACGCAGCTGTCAAAGGCATTTTGCACAGAATCTCTTGAACTCTATACATACTTACCATGGAAAATTGCCATATAAATCTATTCCCGGGGGAGTCCCTCTGACCTACATGTTTGTATTGCAGGTTCCGTAAAAAAAAAATAAAAAAAAATAAAAAAATAATAATACCTGCAACAAACTCAAGTAATCAATATCACATAACACCTCATCTGTTTAATGCAATGCCCCTGTGATTTTGCTCTAACAGGACTGTAGGATAATCATTAAAGGAAACAGACCTTTGTAGCAGGTGATTTGACATTTAGAGTGTTTGTGTGTGTGTGTGTGTGTGTGTGTAGGTGATAAAAAATTGCTTTGTGACATCAGATACGAGGTGGATTGGGTAATTGTGTATGGGGAGGGAGGCACACCAGCTTGAACGCTTGTGTATAAACATATGTTTGTGCGTAGAGCGGCACACAAGAGGTTTTACATGTGGCCTGCAGTCGTCCCATCAGGACCCCAGCAGTGACCCCCCTTAACAAGCTCAAATCAGGCAAGCATATTGGGCTATTCTCAATGCTGGCTCACCTACAGAGCGAGAACCCCTATTGCAAATAAAGTATTGATTTTACACCCCCATTAAAGCGGTTTTTATTTCTTTTGAAAGTGGTTACTGTGGGAACAGCAGAACTCATTTCTCCATATATTCCTGGCTTTGATCTACAAGGTACTAACTTATAGGATTAAAGAGATATTGACCAGGTTGATACTCCGATGGCCCACTTTGCATCCTCCCGCTACAATTATGAACAAAAGAACAAAAGACGCTGTTCTTCAACTTTACAATCTTATTGATTTTCCAAATGGTGTTTTAACTAAATGACACATGATGTACTTAGCACTGAGTTGCTTTACAAGTCTTTTCCAAGAACAGCACAGAGACCCAGAGGTACATCGAAGCCCTTAATCTACCACAAGAGTTAACGCAATTTAACACAAGAGACTACGCAAGACTTTAAACTCTCATTGTCCCCTAAACAAAAGAGCGGCGGTTTTAATGAATGCTTTCTCGAAATAGCAGCCACTTCGTTAGGAGGAAAATCCTTTGCGATGGAAAGAGCGCGATGAGAGGAGATGATAGCCTCCTCCAAATTAAATGCTTTTAGATTAGGCGATTGTTGGCACATAAAGGAGGAAATGAGAGATAAGGAAAGATCATAACTTTTCTGACAAATGACGAGATGGCAATTAAAAGGGCTATTTCCAAAGATTTATTTTAGTCGCACCATACCCACCATCTACATAACAATGAAAGCAATCACAGTGAGAGGGAGGGTTTGGAACATTATTCTCATAAAGCAATGTTGATTGGGCCTCTGTTTTGGATTTGTTGATCAGGGAGCCCACAAGCAGAAAACACACACACACAATAAAAACTACATTTACAAAAGCGTCTTTGTGTACATTACTAAAATGAGCCCTGAAAGATAACATTGGGAGGTGAGAATCATTTTGGAAAATGGTCTCAGTTTCAGGCCTGAAAAATAATATTATATGTAACATTTCTAACATTGTTCTACATTAAGAAATACTAAACCATTATAATGAGCCTTTAAAATATAAATTAAGCACTCAAGCGCACACATAAAGCTTGCTGCAGCGCACCGGCAAAAAATAATGATTATGAATGTGTTGGGGAAAAAAAGAGGAGACTGTCTGGACATTTTGTTAATTTATTACTAAACTAGTTTTTTTCTTGGTCAGTGTTGGCTGCAAAGATGAAGTTGATGACACCAATTCGTCATCTATCCAGTATAATAGATGTGGTACTAATTCAGCTTCCATAATCCGCACAAACACTTGGATATGTGCCTATTAATAGCACACATTTATCTAGGTTAACATTGACGTTAAAGCGAAAGGCCATGTAAACTGGCTAACGTAGGCTACTACTTAGGATATGATAATCATTACGAATGATAAGCCATGTTTGAGGTCGATGAATTATAGGTGAACATTAGGATGTCTTGCCTGACATAATTACCACATGGACCAACTGTATTAACGATCTGTCCATCATGGACTGCGTGGCTTCGCAATTCATCCTTCGCAGCGAGTTTGACAGACGATCTGACAAATCATAATCGGCCATCCACTGAATCCGCTATTTTGTCTGACAAAGCAGTCAGGAGAGTTAGTAGATTAACATTGGTGGATTTGAACTTGAAAAATGGTGTGTACTGGCGTCTTTCCATGATTGAAACAACATTCCTTCTGATGTTTATTAATGTTTATTTGATGCTATAAATTAACTAGAAGGAAGAGATGATCGGTTCACGAGAAGCTTTAACTGAGGTGCTACAGCGATCTGTCACGACACATTAAAGAGTCACAAAATGGTATTTATGGTTTAAATTACTTTCAAAAAATGACCTAATTTGAAAGTTCAGACTTTGTTTCATATCAAACGTAACTTGCTCTGTCCTGTCTGTCGACGCGCTGTCAGTGTCCTCTTTGCCTACCGATGTATTTTTCATTGCGTGAGAACATGATGTGTGGCGTGAGAGCGGAACGGCTTGTCGGACATAGCAACAGTAACTAAAGGGGGCGGGTCTTTGCGAGTGGTTTCTTTTCACAACTGACTAATTAACATTTGGTCGACTAGCCTCTTCTTGTCGACTAATGTTTAGTCAACTATTTGGCGGAAGCCTTGTTCATTAAAAAAAACAGTTAAAACTTGATTGACTCATTTGAGTTCAAGAGTTCCCAGAAGTTCCTGCACAACATTTTACATTACATTTTTGTAGTAAAATACATGTTATTGCATTAAATACTGCTGTTTATCACTGTTTACACAGGGTTTACATTTTTAAAAAATATATTTTTCCATTACTTTTGTAGTTCTTTGAGATTGCTGGATTTTTAAACATAAATCTTCAATGATTTTTTAGAGACTGCAGCCTTAGATTGAATGTATTGCTTTTACTAAAACTGCTACTTTATTCATCCAAAGAGTCTGCGTGCCAATGAAATATTTTATTAAATATTTTAGAGCCGAGCAAAAATAAAAGGAAATATATCCACTATAAAAATTATTTTAATATCTTTTCATTCATGGAAATGAATAAAAATAATGACTCATTTATGAATCAGACACCATTAGCGAAGGAGCTAATCAATGATCATGCAGTGGTATTATTGAGACACTAACCTGCATATATTTTAGGTTTTTAAAGGTTGTCCAAAATGGAAGAATTTTAATGCTGAGAGCTGTTAGAAATTGATGTTTTGAATAACTGTTTGGAGTTAAAGGTTAGCGAGTTGTCCCTGCGGTTCCCTTGCCCTGTCCTCGGCCCTGCAGCCACTGACCTGCTGAGCAGTGATCTGTGAAATTGCCTCTCTTCGCGGTCATACGTGCAACTATTCACAACCCCCAAGGCCAGAGTACATGCGGCCATATGGACAGTGACATGACTATCAGTTTACCCTTCAAAAATCTGTAAGATGCTTAGTTAAAATTAAGATATTTAAGTATATACCACAAGACAAATTATCACACAAATGATATCTTACACAAAAGTGTAAATTCAGTTTTTATTTGTAAGAATGTCAAATAGCTTGATCTGAAGTTTTCATGTACTTACTGTAGAAATTAAGCATAATTACATGCAACTAATCATTAACCAAACCCTTATCCTAACACTAACCCTATAGTAAGTACATGTTGTTAATTAATATTAATTTGTGTAAATGTATTACACTGTAACAGTGTAAAAAAGAGTCAAATCAAAGATATATTTTTACATAACAAACATCTTGCAGATTCTAAAATTAGTAAACATATAAGCGGTGTACATTTCTATGCCCTCATGCTTGTTTCTAAGAATGTCTAATTTTTTCCCTCTACATCCTTCTCTAAACTCTCTTTTACCCTGTCAAAATCAGGCTTTTTTTAGATTCCGAGAGAGGACCGGTCTATTCCATGAAGACAGAGGTCAAAGTACACCCCAATGTTGAATGCATTACTCTCACTTAAACCGCTACTTTGTTCTTCCAAATAGTCTGCATGCTCCGAGAGATACTGAACTGAGCTTTAACCCTGAGCCCCTGATATTTGCTCAAAACATAAATACACCACTTATAACTGGAAGACAGGCAATTAGGCAGCGTCTGCCTTTTCAAAATGAAAAGCAAACTCGATTTACAGAGAAAATAGTTCTGTAAACTGCACAAACCAATGCTAACAAAAGGTCAAAATTAGCATTCTGCATTAGAGAGAACAGAGCGAAAAATGAATAAGAAATGTCGAGACTTCGCTCTTCATATGTGCGCTGCTGAATATTTATGACACTTAAAACACATCCAATTAACTATTTAAATTATTAATATTCATGCGGTCATAAATATGCATACGATTGTTGTGCTCTATAGGTAGTGTGGAGAGTCGCAGACGTTGGTTCAGTCATAATGACACTTGAAAGAAAGGGTTTTTGTTTGGCGTCTGTTGAAAGCTGAAGTTCTTCGATAAGCTCTTCCCCATTACTGATGAGATAATGAGACTCTTAAAGGTTTCCAACACGCATAACCCAGTGTAAGTCTATCTCTGTCTGTGATTAAGATCTAGTTTAGACAACGGCAATAATCCACAAACATATACATCCAAAACGGCAGTCAAAGATTGGAGAAACAAACGATAAAAGGAAAAACAAACACAAAGAATATAATACGCAAGAAGAAAGTGGCCTCACATTAAGTTCCCAGATAACACATTTATGCCCTAAATTTTACAAGTATTTCCTTTTGGTTGTTTAAAGGCTAGTATAACATTCCTGACAACATTATTTTGCATTAACAACGTTGTAAGAACGTTGCTTTGTAATGTTCTTCATGTTGCTGAAACTACTTAACGTTTAAAAGCCAACAATATTATCACATTCTACTCAAAATACTAATAGTATATTCATACGTGCAAATGTCAATGACAGAATGTTCTGTTTTTTTTTTGTTTTTTTTGCATGTTCCTATCAGGGTTATTACAGCTAAATGAAACTAAAACAAAATTTGTACTTTTTTTTGCTTGAAAGAAAAAATAATAATATTAATTGAAATAAAATAAAATAAAATATAACAAACTTAAACTCATTTTATTTCAGCTAGTTGCCAAGGGAACATTTTTCATTTTCATTTATTTAAGGCGAGACACTACAGGTGAACAGGGTAATTTTTTTAACTATCAGATATCACCATGAAACTTTGCCAGTTGATTACCTACATTAAGATGAGAAAAAAATGTATTACAAGTTTTCTGTAATTTAATGTTTAAATATGCAAAAGAGGCATTGTCTAATTAAATATGCGCTATTTTGCATATATTTTAAAAAACGAAATCTGAGTATTGGACAAAGCCAGGTTCAAAATTATTTTTTCATTGTGTTCACATATCAGATGGGGAAAAAATTACAGAGGGATTTATGGATATCTACTTTTGTTATCCTGTAAATCAGAATATACTGCCAATAGCCTTAAAAAAATGATTTTCGCCATGTTTTTGGGAATAAAATGTTATATAAATCAGGCTAGGAATAATATATTTACAAATCCCTCTGTAAATGTCTTCATAATATAACTAGGTACAAGACTGGAAAGTTTGGTGTATATAGGTGCTACTGAAGTGGAGATTTCGGACTTGGAGTATGACAGAAAAGTCATTTTGAGAAAACGGGCTTTAAAGATTTAGCATCAGCCAATGAGATTGCGCATTTAGAGTAAAATCCCCCCTTTTACTTTCGCGATTGGTTGCTGATGAAAAGGAAATGACCATATTTGGATCCGACAGTCTTGTTCAGGAGAGAAAGAGCTTTCTAACGGTGTGTGTGATGACAGGGTGCAGATCGCGATCGCGGATCAGCATGATGATTTATAACGACAAGTTTTGATGAATTTATGAGAAATCTACAGACGCAAACAGACAAAGTGTAGTAAAATAAAGACCTAAATGTGTGTTTCTGACTTTTTTTCACCACAAGTCTGAAAGAAGACATGTTATTGAAGACAAATATCCCAAAATCTCAAAATTGATCAGTGAAAAAAAAACGATGTTTTTGCCTGCCGTGTCTCGCCTTAACTTGATGTACTAAAATAACAAACTAAAACTGAAATAAAAATGAATACAAAACTATACAGACATATTTTAAAAACATATAAAATTGACAAAACACACAACAAAATTAATAAAACTTTAACTAAAAATTAAAACAGAAAACATAAAAAACAAATTCAAAAATATGTATAAAAAACTATAATAGTATCTCAATTGTACTAACACTGGTTCCTATACTTTTGCTAGGGTTTTTTTGGGGGGGTTGTCTTTTGGCCCAAGTAAAAAGACAAAAAAAAAGATAATCTACTAGGTGAAAATCCACTTGCAAAGTAACAGACTTCTTCTCAACAAATAACATAATTGTCCTCGCACAATCACTGCAGAGCGAGTTACGTGTCAATTTGAAAAGAGGTTTAACACTTAGGTTTAATTAATATTATTTTAACGTAATGTTAACGTTCTGCATAATATTCCCTAATGAAAAGTTTCCAAGGAGCCAAACATTCCTTAATGAAAAGTAAAGTAAACAGTTAACGGGTACATTTAGAGCAAGAATGTTTAGTCAAGCTTTAACCGAAAATCTAGGCTTGCTCGGCAATACATCTGCTGTAGCGAGCCAATACTCTTGTGTGGTCAGATCCAACTCAACAGATCCATTCAGGTGGAACAGTGGAGCTCTGTTCCTGTCCTCCCCGAGACTGAGCACATCAGTGAGTATACAGCACACCTCCATCTGGCTCTTAATCACAATGCCATGAAAACACTTTGTGACCACTGTGGCGGAAAAAGGTTGTTGGTGTAGTCACAATAATCATTTTTTTGTCGCACTTGTGCTATTCAACAACGCACTGAGCAATGAACTCAAGTGTGCAATTGAAATCTGAAAGCCCTTTTGAGAACAGCTTATTTTTCCCTCAGTATTTATAATGCAGTGTGTGTTTACTTAAATGTTTCAGTCGATCATTTTAAAAGCCTTTGGGTGAAGGTGAACACGAAAGAACACGTCAGTCACTTACATCTGGTAACGACTCCCTCCAGTCGGATGATGTTGGGGTGGTCGAACTGTCCCATGATGCTGGCCTCGCTCAGGAAGTCCCGCCTCTGCTTTTCGGAGTATCCTGCCTTCAGACTTTTGATGGCCACGTAGATTTCTCTCTTGCTGGGGAGCTTCAGACGGCCACTGCAAACCTCACCAAACTCACCTAGGGAGCGACACACAGCTTCCATCAGCGTCAGACTATGACAGGTTTTTCAAGGAAATATGCATACATAATATCCACTTGACTGATTTTACAACTGTGACGTTAAGATATTTATATAACTTGATATTTCCTTATTTTAGTTAATTTTTCTAAGAAATAACAACATTTAGTGAGGTTCATGTTTAAAAAAAAATCTACAATTATATTACATAATTTAAGGAAGTTTAGGTTTTTTTTTTTACTGAGAAGCAAGGCAAAACACTTTATTAGTATTATTAATTTATTTTGTTTTGTTTTATTTCAGCAGACTACACAGTTGCTTACAAAATAGAAATAAATTAACATAAAATATTGAATTGGAAATATATGAATCTATATCAATCAGTCTCTATCCATCCACCTATCTATCTATCTATCTATCTATCTATCTATCTATCTATCTATCTATCTATCTATCTATCTATCTATCTATCATCTATCCATCCATCCATCCATCCATCCATCCATCCATCCATCTATCTTATGTCTGTCTGTCTGTCTGTCTTTCAATCTATCTGTCTGTCATTCTATCCATCTATCTATCCATCACTGCAGAATTTCACTACTGACCAACCAGAATCAAGTTTTCCAGAAAGATGTGCAGAATGTCAGATGTGTTGAATTGACACAGAGAGAGTTTGGGGAAAGCTGTGCTATGTGGAGGATCACATCTCAGCCAAACAAGTCTGGGTTAAACGTGTGTTCTGTTCTCACACAAAGAATCGAACAACATTTCTAGATGGTATCGTTTAATTCAGATCTCCTAAAGCCCTAAAGAACTCTGATGAACACTATTTCAGCCAGATGGAGAGAAAGAGGAAATGAGAGAGAGAAAGAATGAAAGAAGCACAAAGTACAAACATTTTCTGAAAATGGAAAAGCAGACATTCACTCACAGAGAAACCATACGCCGAGGAAAATGAGATTTCAAAGCTAAGTTCAGACGCAGAGATATGCGGTATTAATAGGTCAGTGTTTCAAACAGCAGCTTTGTGTGGGAGGATTACAGTCGGCAGACGTTGTATAATTAAGGCTCAAATACAGATCTCTATTCTTTGACATACATTATCAAAGAACTGCAACTTACGCCCTGAAAATATTCAGAAAAAGGATGTATGAAGTGAACAAACCCTAGTATGTAAGTAGCGACATTTGTATAATGTATATTTGTGATTCAAAGTGATTTTATTTCCACAATTTGGTCTACAGAAGAGTCAGACTCTCACCTGCACCTACAACTCTCTCTATACGTATATTAGAGGCATCGATTTCCTTGGCAAAATCTCGGACGGCTTGATTTGGGTCCTCATAAGTGTGGGGGTGAATGTACGTCCTGCTTCCTGGCAGTTTCACTGCAATAAGAAGAAGGAAAAAAAAGAAAAGATCACATATGTTTTTCACACAGGGGTTTTGAGTCCAAATGAAAGCCAAAACACGACTGGACCATAAACCCAAACAGTCTCCTAAAAATGTTGGAAAAGATAAACTCCACAGTGAGGTTGAGCATGAGAGTTTTTGATTTATATCCCACTCTCATAGCTGGAAGAGAGGCCTTTTACATTTATGTTACCTCTAAAAACAACCATTTGTTTTGACAATCCACTATGTATGAGTGTTTTGAGTGTTTGTGTGCGAGCTATTTTGGCCACCGTACCTCTCCCGTTCTGAAACTGCATTTTTTCTTCATCTGGATCTTGCTTCGCTTTGATGTAGCCACAATGTCTGAAACGCATAAAAAAGATAAAAACATCACCTATAAAAAGGTGTATTTTATAAACCAGCCATAAAATTGCCAGTCAGGACTCGCGAATGAGGAAAAGATTACGATTATTTCCATGCTGCTGAAAGAGATGAAGTTTCCTTCATATAATAGACTCAGCTGTAACATTAATCACTGTTTTCCAGTCAGTATATACTTTAAAGTCACCATGAAATCATAATTGAAGATTCTTATATTCTTACAGAATGTTGCATTCAGATCTGCTTCCATTTAGTTAGTAACGCCCAACTTCATACGATACAATCAATACTCGAAGGACGAAATCAAACCCGCCCTATATTTTTTTTCTCATTCAAGAAGCCGTTTCAATCGGATATACATCACAATAGATACGAAAAGACTATCAAAACTTCCCTTTCATGCTGATATTAATTGAGTCTGAATGTGTTTGAATGAGTATGCCACCTAAAACATGAATAAAAGTGTTAAAATAAGAGTTTGAATAAGTGCATGCCCTGATAAAAGTTTGTCTTTGCATTTATATGTGTGTGTGTTGAGCACACTAGCACATCTGTGAGAAGTCTCGGAGGGCACGTTGGAATGTCTAAAAATACCCACTGGTGTTCTGGGTCTCCATGGGTATGATTCTGAAACAGTCTGCCTTCGCCGCAAGCAATATAGTGCAACATACCCAGTATAAAAGCTCCTAGAACATTTTAAACATCATAGTCATTTGTCAACTAATTGCATCTGCAGTTTACACAAAAAAAGTTCCCTGAAGTGTGTTTCCTGAAGTAACATGGTAATGAAATTATAATAGCAGTTTCACATTTTTAAGTGAACCAGTTTACCTTTTTATACAATCCTTGCGTAAGATAACCGTAAACATGTTTGACTCGGTGTCTGTTGGAAGCTTGAATATGAGACTAAACACAAGCTCAAAATTCCCTTGTGAAATTAGGAGGTTTATATTTAATATAGAATAAAAATAATGGGGGGGGGGGGGGTCGAATTGTTACAGGATTGATGAAGAAAATAAATAAGTAAAAAATAAGGTGCCAGTAATTAAAATAATAAAATAAACATTCAACGTGAAGTTGAATTAATTAATACATTTAATTGTTAAGTTTTTAAAAATCATTCAACGTAGCATTTTTTATATATGGTTCCTTCCTATGGTTCCTATATAAATCCTTCACCTTTCAATTGGTTAGGACAAATTCTTTGAAAATTGCAGCTGGAGGTTGTTACCAATATGGACGCCGAATGAACTGACTTGCCTTTGAATGTCTAGAAACCCATTTATTTTTTTCTCCGTACCTTACAGCAGGTAGAGAGGATGCTTGACTGAAGATCTTCTTGAACCGAATCAGCCTCCGCATCTTCCCACATGTAACTGCCTAATCTTTTATGCCCCATTGCAAACAGCATTACGCTTTAATGAGAGAAGCTATGAGGGAATTACATTTCCTTTCTTCAAGTTCTCTTCTCCCCTGTTCCTGAGTCTAAACTCCCCTCGGTAATTTGTCTCAAAGTAAGAATCACTCATGACAGCTAATCTGAAAAGGAAAATGTAGAACTCTCTCATTACAATCAAGGACTAGTACATTTTAAAATCATATTTTGATTATAATTGGTTTGGGGCGAGTTCCAAGGCTCCCGTAATAAGCGTGCTCTCCGTTCGGCACGGCGAGGGAGCGGCCGAGTCTATGATAAGAGTCGGCAGAAGGGAGACAGATGAGCTGGAGGCTTCTGGCTTTTAATCTGGCAGTAATGATGAGGAGAGGGGCCGCCCATGCCAGGGTCACAGGAGCCCAGCCATGGCTAGTTGGCAGGCTGAAGCTGTGATTGCGTGGCAGAAAAGAGTTTGAATGATTCCGTCTTTGGCAAGCGCACCTCACTGACACACACACATACACCACATAGTGGAGTCGATTCCCAGTGTTCATCATGCTCCATCACTTCCGTTTGATCCTGATTTTATTTGGCTGAATCAAACACAAGCTTGTCATCATGTAAACGCCACTAATTGGCTGGACGGATGGATTCCCCTGTGCGTGTGTGTGTGTGTGTGTGTGTGTGTGTGTGTGTGTGTGTGTGTGTGTGTGTGTGTGTGTGTGTGCGCGAGTGACTGTGGAAACCTCGACTCATCTTGTCATTTTCAAGGAGAACGAAGAAAGAAACAAAAGGAGACAAATGTGCCAAATAAACAAGAACGGTCGGTGAAGGTCATCAAAACTAGAAAACACGCCATTCATTAAGATCGTAACTTTCTCATGTTGTTTTATGAATGCAATCTGACAAACGTGAAAATATCAGCAAATATATCAGCTCTTTATTATGATAGCACTCAGCTATGCTGTCAGGAAAGTGCCAAGTGCACACCAAAATACTGTGTGTGTGTTGTGACAATGATTTTGCATTCATTTTTCTAACGTTTTGTTATGCTGATTATAATCCAATACCATCATCCATTAACAGAGATGCTTAAAAGTACAACAGTTACATCTGTAGAACTCTAACACCTTACTTTCTGAAATGACAGACAGACAGACAGACAGACAGACAGACAGACAGACAGACAGACAGACAGACAGACAGACAGACAGACAGACAGACAGACAGACAGACAGACAGACAGACAGACAGACAGACAGACAGACAGACAGACAGACAGACAGACAGACAGATAGATAGATAGATAGATAGATAGATAGATAGATAGATAGATAGAGATGAAAATGTGCAGATTCTCTGCTGCATTCGTCGATAGGAAACATACATTTCCATTACATAGTGTGTATGCGGATATTGAGGAGCACAAATCTTCTGAATCTGTTCTCACTGTACGTCTGTATGGCTGACAGGCCTCTCGGGAATCTAATGAGAAAAAGAGCATCTTTTATTGACAAAACGTCTCTCCTTGACGAACAAAGCAGTGAGCATCATCCTGATGAACGACTCCAATCTTCCAGTGTTCCTCCAATAAATGAGCGAGTGCTGCTTGCTTTTGTTCAGCATGGTCTCTGCTCTCTCAGTACGGCCTGAACACCATGAGGACAAATCACTTTGTGTTGCCTAATGCACTCTTGCTCTCTTTCTCCAGAACACTTTGCCCCACAGAAGAGACAGATATGAGATGTTCGGTTTGCCTGGGTCTGCTATTGTACTCTGCTGACGGGAAGGGAAAGAAAGCTGTTCTAGCGCTATGTGAAGGTCTAGCATATTTCATTTTCATATTTCCTTATTCTCTGAGTCGCGCACTCAATTTACATATCAATTTACCTTCCTGGTCTAATATGCTGTCACATGAGAGCCGTTTTTCACGATGGCTGTCCTGCAGACCATACCATTGCTTCTATAAAGAATAGTTCACCTAAATATGCAAATTCTGTCATAATTTATTCTCCCTAATGTAATTCCAAACCAGTATGACTTTCTTCCTTCCATGAGGCACTATTTAAAATAAAAAAAAAATATATATATATATTCCAGCCACTCTTTTGCCAAAATACACCAAAAAAAAAAAAAAATCAAATTGGCCCATTCAAATCAGTCTCCTGAAGCTATTCAATAGCTTGCGCGATGAACATATCAAAATGATGTTGTCAAAATCTGAACATCCAACCAAGCTCTCATTGACATGCTCACAAGAGTTCATATTAGAAGAATATCAGAATAATGAACGAATCATTTTATTTTGAGAATGGGTCTTTTTCAGAGGTGTAAAAGAGTACCTGAAAACTATACTTGAGTAAAAGTACAGATACCCTTGCAATAGGCTTGGGCGGTATCCAAATTTTGATACGGTCAAACCTCCTCCCTATTTTACCGGGGTATACGGTATTACCGTGACTAATTAAAAATTATGACATAAGGCTCAGGCAGCGTCACCAAACTGTTGGCTTGTGCCTACACCGTTCAGAAACTGAATACCAGATCGGGCAAAAAAAAATCAAAACAAAAATCGAGGCCAACCCGTGCACGTTGTGTCTGATCCCGGCTGACGGCATTAAATGTAATTATGAGCCGGAGCCCTATTTAGACTCGACTATTTTTAATACGTGGGCCGTTATAATATGGTGGCGCCAAATAATTTTTTAACCCAGGTGCTGAGGGGGTGGTAGATATAAATACTATTTATAAATGAGCAAAAATGGGACACTTAATAATATTTAATTATTTTTATTATGACAATTAAAGTATTCATTTTATTAATTAATTTAAATTAAATTAACAAGCAACAAGTGCATTTGTCAATCCGGTGACACGCGTCCATTGATTTTTATTAATACAACTTTTCTGTCAGTGTCTGCTGCAAAGATAAAGTTAACGATCGCCATCTCCTAGTGAACGCGCATATATATAGAGAAATGCAAATCATGGATTACATAATCAGAAGGTATAGGCTAGCCTTTTTCTTTTTCGTTTTGAATTGTTTCGTTTAAAGAAATTGACGATTGGTATCTCCGTAGTGAACGCGCCTATAGAGAGAAATGCACATCATGGATTAATCAGAGAGTATGCTGCCTATATTTCTTTTCCTTTTGAATTGTTTCGTTTAAAGAAATTGACGATTGGTATCTCCGTAGTGAACGCGCCTATAGAGAGAAATGCACATCATGGATTAATCAGAGAGTATGCTGCCTATATTTCTTTTCCTTTTGAATTGTTTCGTTTAAAGAAATTGACGAATCGCCATCTCCATAGTGAACGATAGAGAGAAATGCACATCATGGATTACATAATCAGAGAGTAGGCTAGCCTATTTCTTTTCGTTTTGAATAGTTTCGTTTAATGAATTTGATGATTGCTATCTCCGTATGAACGCACATACAGAGAAATGCACATCATGGATTAAATAATCAGCAAGTGGCCTATTTCTTTTCGTTTTGAATTGTTTCGTTTAATGAAATTTCAAGCTTTATTTAGATATAGGCCTATCGGTCATGTCTGTGAGGCATACACTGAGTTTCGGTTAATTTATGATGAGATTTCAATGCAAGTGACCGCGGCGCACCAGTGCACGATCATGTCATGATTATGTTGTCTGCTATATTTGATTCTTATTTATTAAATCCAGGCAATTGGTTGATAAAAAAATTATTAAAATTAAGATACAATTTATACAAAATGAAATTCACTTTAAAGAAAGGCCTTTTACAAAATGAAACTTAAGTGGTCAATGTCTGACTCCCGATGCATCCCATCTTACTCGTGCTGTTCACTTTTCATTATCAACGTAAAAAAAAAAAAACATTATAATATTTTAACAAATATAAACTAATGCGCTTATTTAATGAACTCGGGGCAAAATGCATCCTCGCAGCAGTGAGTGGGTGGTTGTTTCGGAGATGCGACATTAGGTTAGAGGTGTTTCCATCTCTCGCGGTCACATTTTTTATTGCAACATTTACAAATTGCCTCGTCAGTATTTACCGCCTCTCCCTTCTCTCTCTCTCTCTTTCTCCTCCACACTGTCACTTGATGACAACTACATAAGCATTTTTAGACATTGAATAAATTATATTTATATATTATATATAAGTGCCGGTAATGACGGTATTGAAACTGATACCGTTGCTATTTTAAGACCCCGCGGTATACGATATTACCGTAATACCGCCCAACCCTACCTTGCAGCGAAAACAACTCCATTACAAGTTACAAGTCACCAATTCCAATATGATTTGAGTATAAGTCTTAGAGTTTTTTTTTTTTTGACAGTACTTAAGCATTTTACTCATACTGAATGTTGGGTCAAATATGCACTAGTCCTCAACACCTAAGAGACATACAAGCGAAAATAAGAAACAGTTGATATTTTCTAAAATCAAAATAAAACTGCACACCTCAAAATTGCAATAAACCAAGGAAGACACAACAGCCAAGTCAGTCAAGCTCAAGTGCATTAGTAAACCAATATCCTTCAAAATGGTCTCGTCAATATAGCGGATAAATAAAATAATGTTAAGTAAAATTAAATAATCAAAGTCTACTTGCACTGGATGTTCTGGTTTCGGTCTCATCACCAGCTGCAGTCATGACTTCATCTCCTAAATCAAACACCTGCGATTCAGCAACTATCTGCTAATGCACTTACATTCACGTAAAGTAGCCTGTTGACAAGTTTGGGTGAGTACAGGCAACATGCACAAGATATAGTACCGTCAATGCCCTTAGATGGCAATATCATTTCTTTATAGCAGAAACAAGTTAAAGTTAGGTACCATGCAATATACTCAGTAAAACTACAAATTAGCAAAAAAGTTACTCAGGTACTTTAGTAACTAATTACAATAAATACTTAAAACCACTGATCTTTTCAATTATTTGATTGATTCAGTTCACATAACTGTCTAAATGATTTGTTCTCTTATCATTTTTGTTTTAGTTTTGTTTTTTTAAACAAAGCTTATTGCATGGCTTCAGAAGATTTGGAATGTGGAATGCCAAGTGGTGTGGACCACTTTTACTTTTTTTTTTTTTTTTTGTCATTGACTGCACCCAATCCTCATTCATTTTCACTATATGGAAAACTTTGCTTTTTGATGGTCTCTTATCCAGATTCAGATTTTAAACAGCTTCATTGGCATAGTAAAGACCAAAGCACAGTATCAATAAATAAATATTTTTATATATATTTTAAAGACATTTATACTTTTTTTTTTGTTTTTTAGCAAGGATGCATTAAATTGATCAAGTGACAATACAAATATTTATAATGTTACAAAAACATATATTTTAAAAAATGCTTTTCTTTTGAACCCGTTCTGCTATTCAGCAAACAATCCCCCAAAAAATGTTTATCACGTTTTGCACAAAAATATTTAGCAGCACAACTGTTTAACACCGATAATAATAAGAAATGTTTCTTGAGTAGAAAATCAACATATTCTAATGATTTCTGAAGGATCATGTGACTGAGGACACCATTTCAGTTATCCTTCTCTTATCTGACCTTTTCACTTTTTAGAACTTCCATAGCCATCGTTTCTCCTTTCCTTTTATCTCTCTCGCTTTACTTTCACATCTACGTCTTGACACTCATTGAGGGCTTGAGTCGGAGCAGGGGCTGACGATTGTGCTGACAGTGTGCTTTCTGCTCGGTGCTCTGCTGAGCTGCAGCATACTAACGCTATTGAAATGAGACTTGGGGAGAAAGTGATCCACTGTAACAGGAACCCTAGAGCTGTAGAGCCCGTTCCCATCAGCCCCTGCCCTGAGCGGCGAGCTGACTAAGGCACTTTTTGATTCCCCCATCTCTGCGAGGTGTCTGGTGTGAAAAACGGCTCTCTCCAAAACAGAATCTCTTCAGGATCAAGAACGGCGGCCAGACAAAGACAGCGGCGTGATCAAATGAAAGGAAACTTTCTCCTCGGCGTCAGCTCGGGTGGATGGGTTTTTACACCAAGACGCCTTTAGAAGAAAGTTTGATACTTTTAAACTGAGTAAATATGGATGTAAAGGGAAGGCTTTGAAACCAAACAGTCTCAAATTGAAATGTGAATCTAATGTAAGTTCAAAGGCTGGAAAGATGCAAAAGAACTTCTCAACCTTGACAAAACCTTCTCGAAATTCAAATTTTGGACAAACGACGATAAACAAGCTGCATAATGAGACATATTTCAGATGAAAAGCAGGCTTTTTTGATATTCAGAAGAGTTGATCGAGACTGTTTGGTGCAACTGGACTACAGAAATCCGAGGATGGCATTCCATTCATCTCCATTAAAGCCTCCCTAGCCACATGTCCTTGCCAACTGTTTCTAACTGAATTGCAATTAGGTGAAAAAAAAAAAATGGTTCAGATATTCCCATGACTGCTGCTGCCCTTACCCTCTCGCTCCAGCAGTGTGTTGAATTACGATCACCTCATCTGCTTTAATTCATCCAGCGTCTCATTTTACAAACACAAAATGACCGCCTTAGAAATGGGAGCAGGAGAGTCGGCATGAAGTAAGCCATTCGCTAAAGAGTAATCAGTGACTGTTTGGTCAAAGTTATGACCCTTTGAAATATCAGTTTATTATAACTTGAAATTAAAACTTCCTTTTTAAACTTGATTTTCATTTAAACGAACATGCATGTTTATTGTAGGCTTCTGCAAAATACACACATCTGACCTCTACGCTGACCTTCTCTACTGATCCGTTCCACCCTTAAAACATTCTCCTCCTCTCAGAGTGATGAATGGCTGGCGGTCTTAATGCCGACTTCCTGTTTGGAGCGCGTCTGGGCTGGGGAAGAGCTGTAAAACCTGAAAGGAGCCTGCAAAGGGCACAGCATGAAGTTATTTCCTCCCATAATGCTTAATTGCTTGTTTGATTACCTTGTATTTTTTACAGCATTAAAACGGGAGGTGACCAACCTTAACTTTTCATTTGACAATAAGCATGCGACCTTGAGATAACCACCCATGCTGATGACACAAAACAGCTACGGTCAAGGTGATGTGTGGATTTTACTTTTTATTAATGTGAGAACTAAAGAAGCGTAGGAGACAGTGACCTTTTCAGGTCTGCAAAATGTCTTCAGCTAATTATTCATGCAGCTACGCTGGAATTCTGAAAAGGTTTCAGCAATTTTTGGGGTATTATTCTACGGGCGGCTCAATTTAAAAATACTCTTTGAACACTCTTAAAAATATTAGGTTGGACTAAAACTTTTACAGCCTGATACCACAAGTTTTCTAATTTCAACAAATCATTTTTTATTCTGAAAGTTCCAAAAGGGTGTTTTCGAAGCAGAGCCACAGAATAACCATTTTTCACTGTATTAAGTTACATGTGCTATATAGCCCTTTAGAGATTCAAAATGTACTTGATGGGATATTATAGGTTCTTTAAATCAGTATTTTGGTTTCTGTGTTGCTTAAAGAGGTGACTTTCTTCCAAAACACAAAATATACTTTGACGAATGTTTAATTTTTCAAGAATGCTTGATTTCACATCAATAACCTTGTTTTTTCATCTCTAAAGATCTATACAGCCCATATAACTCAAATGTACAGTGAAAAATTATGCTTTGAAAAAAGATTTGAACCTAAGGTACACTGAATAAATTTTATTTTGAAGATTGCATTTATACGTTTTTTAACATCTGACGCAGTCCAAAACACTTTTGGTATGTTTCAAATTAGACGGCAGTGGCCGTGTTTGAAGCTAGAATCAAAGTAAATGACTTTCAGGGGTCTCTATTACTGATGAAAAAAGAAAATTATGTGAATGATCTCGTCAACATTCGGTAATGAGGAAATTCAACAAATGACAGCACTTTGTTCTGAATCCTTTGTTCACTACTGTCACGCCAAAGAGAAAGGGAGAGAAACAGGGATCGGATTTGTTTCTGGGCTTTAGAACATGCATGCAATGCAGAACAAAAGAGAAGTTACAATACACTATACAACGTCTGTACAAAATTAGTCTCAAAAATTGACAATGATTTGAATGAGAGTGAAAGAGATGCACAGAGAGGCTCTGCAATGCTCCATATTTTTGGTGAGGGAATCTTTTGGCCTGCAGTGTCCATCAGAAGGCCTGATTAGCATAAACGACAGGCTTTTTTCAAAGATCAGACAGTTTCTAATCATTCGGTGTGTTTGCCACAGTGCTAATAAGATGGAGACGGACTGAGAAATGCCTCCCTAATGCTTTCATCACGCAGAGTGGCTTTTCAGATTAATGGCAATCGGCGACACCCACGGCTCCAGCTCACAGGAGCCGTTGACGCTGCATCGTGTGGTCATTACATTATCAAGCAATAACAGATAGCCCGAATGAATGCGAAACAAAACGCCCGTCCCTTGTCTCTTGATCCTTCATTTTCTTTAAGCTATACTTGCTCTTGGCTCCTTTCTCTGCTGGAGGAGACCTGGCAGACATCCAAGGCCTACGCTTACGGTTTTAAAAAAAGATTTACTCCAGCCAAAGTCATTATTAGTGAAGTGAAGAGATTAAACGGAGATATGTGCTAAATTCCAGGATGTGTTTCTGATAGGTGTGGAGCAACATCTCATTTGTTAGCGATTCATTACGGTAATTGAGAATGCAGGAGAGAAAATTACGATGATCATGATCCTGTTTTTGAGAGCCACTTTTTATTAGTTTGATTCAGTACAGCAGTCAGAATCCAATTAATTAAGGAGTCTGACCTCTGACATGATTACTAGTGTCGCCCTAATCTATGCAGGGGCCGTGAACGTAATAAAACCCTCATTTGCTAATCGGCCAAAAGAAAATGAAATGGCATAAAGTGCATGCCTTTGTTTTTTGTGAAAAAACAACAGTGTAAATGAGGCTAAACGTGACAAGAAGTTAATTTTGATTGACTTTTAATTAAAAATTATAAATATGACGGATAAAAATCGTGAAAGGTTAAGCAATCTTAATTTTCTTTAAAGTTATTATTTAAAATCTTACTATTATTATAATTAGTAGTATTAGTAGTAGTGTATTGCTATGTTGCACATGCCCTGACTTTTTTTTTATATATTATAAAAGCACAAATAATACAAATAATAATAAAATGTCTAATGTCCTAAACTAAACCTGAAAAAATAAATAAAATAAATAAAAGCACTAAATAAAATTGTATAATAATAAAAAATACAACTACTACTACTAAATATTATTAATATTATTATTATTATTACTGTCTCTGAAAACCAATCATAACCAATCATATTTCTAATGCTATAACATTATAACATCAAATGCTACAACTTTTTGTTGGTCTCAGCAAAGCTTTTTGCAGAAAGTACTATAGTACTTGGACATTTACACTCTTTTCCTCAAATAATTGAAGCTCCAGCCACACAAACAGGCCTGTCACCTCTTTCCAACAAAAGCTTTGAGATTCCCTTCCTCTATAATTGTGCTCGACAGGAGGCAGCTTGCTTTGCTTTCATTATCTCAGTGTTTACTTTTCCTTTATGCTGACTGCGCGATATTTCAGTAGCTACTCAAATCGCACCGCTCAAAATGAACTGAGCTATAGCGCAGTCCATCCTATAGAAACAATTATAGGACCGACGCTGCTGCCAAAGAGTGCTTTTACACACAGCGAGTATATTGCGGTGAGAGGCTAGTCCATCACATTAAGAGGATGGGAGAACCATTACACCTCTGGAAAAACGTGAGATGTGTGTGTATGTGTTCGCACATGTGTGTGAAAATTAGAATGCATCGAGATGGCCCCGCTTGCAAAAGACTTGATGTTCACCATTCCAGCTTTTAAAATGGGACGGCTCTTCAGTTTATAAGCAGTTTTGGCTCGAAAACGGCATTATGTCTGTTGTGCTACAATTGCAGGGTTGGAGAGGCGCTTTGGTGTGTCTGTTAGCAGCACAGATGCATCTATACCGGGGTAGAAAAACAAAGAGCCAAACGTTTATTAAATTGGTGCCATTTGGACAATCAAAGATGTCACTTCGATGTCACCAAATACGAGCACACTAGAGGTAAAACTGAACATTTTATGCAAAAGTCCATTATGAACATGGCAGATAATAGGAGGAAGAAAATTATCGAAAACATGTTTGAGTGCATGAAGTGCTCTCAGCTTTAGGTTCTTGGGAGAAATGTTCTATTCACATGAGAGTGGCTGAGTGTATGCACATTTTCCTGTCATCAAGTTTTAAGAATAACCCAGGGCTTGTAGCAGATGCTTCGAAGATAATATCTCATTGACAAAGAACTTCTTTTTCTCTCTGATTAGATCGGCTTGAAAATCTTCCTGTGCACTTCATCTTTTATTACAGAGACAAATTCATCTGTACCATACTTGCATCATCAAGGATTTAAGTGAAAGATCTCTTGTAGAATCTCAAATTCACCCTGACATGATAAGCAGACTGTATATGACAAAAGAGGTAGAGGGATTTAAACACACATTATACACTTAACTCTTTCCCCGCCAGCGCTTTTGATCATTTTCACAAAACTTTCATGGCCCCCGGAATATTTTGTTGTGTGAATATCTGAACGTGCAATATATCAAAAGAAAGAACAGACCCTCTGCTTTTAAACAAAAAAATATATATATATTTTGTTCTAACTTCATGCATTATTATTTTTTATCCACACTTAAATGTGGGTAAGTTTCATAAAAAAAGTAACATTTTGAGCAAAAAGCTGAGAAAATGGTGTTTTTTTTTTTAAACACTAAATCAGGATAGAATTCAGAATGATGATTAAAACTTCCATCAACACCCCAAAGCTTCACAGTCCGATAGCTCATCCTGGGTCGACATTTCATTCAGTAACATTAGACCGTTTTGATTTATATGCTTTTTAATGTTGATGATCACATGATTTTACATATGCATCTGCTTACATATGCTATCTCTTGTTTTCGCTTATTCTTCGCTGCCTGTCTTTTGATCAGGAGATTCTGTACTCTTTCAGAAGATGTAATAGTGGCCCTACTGTATAACAGTGAAAACACTGAAAGCTGGAAAATTCCATCAATGGTGTGGAAGTGTTATCTCATAAATGATGGAAATGTCTGTCAATGGCAGGGAAATAGTTAAAGTTGCACCAGAGACATTATAAAGAGGAGTGGACTATAAAAAGAGGAATATTTGTATAAAAATGAATGGGAAAATCAAGATGCTCAATATTACAGCTTTAGAAATTAAAATCCCAATTTGTTTTCTCTAGAAGGAACATGCTCATTTAACTGGAAGTGAAAATATAGTTTTTAGCAGCAGCATGCAAAGCTTTTCAAATGTTTACAGTTGCTGAATCCATTGTAGCAATGCTTTATTTGAGGTAAATCACTATTCATTTATTCCAAAAGTATATATTAAGCAGGATCTACTGAAATAAAATGAGTGATAAACAACATTCAGATGGTTATGTAATCCTAACATAGCACCCCAATTAGTCAACCTGCTCCATACAGAAGCAGTTCTTTGTAGACCACTAACATTCATTATACGATTTTAAACATTTCTTAAAAATTCTTAACTATTTAAATGAGGGGGGAAAAATCACTGAGTTCACCTTTAAGAAGCATAATAGAACCTTTCAGATAATTCATTTATTCAATGTTAAAAAATACAGCAGCTATTGATAGTTATTCAAAAATACTAGGCTTGCTTGATTCGAGTGCAGCAGAAAATATTAAAAATGTAATTAAAAAGACAAATATTGGCACGTATGGCGTGCACGGCAAATAATTAGGCGCTCCACTGAGGATACGGCTTAAAAGAGATAATCCTAAAGGATAGAGCGAGTTAGACGTGGGAGTAAAATAGATTTTCCAACTTTCTCATAAAACAAAAATAATTGTCTGGCAATGATGAGAGCAGCAGTGATGTTCGATAAGTCCAAGAGCTAAATTTGCAGGAGTTTCCCAGCCGTTAGCACCCACCTGCTGTGTTTTAATTGCTTTTTAGGGAAACAGAGTTTAAAAAACAAAGCAAATTGTACGAATTTGATGACTGAACACCATCTGCCTGCTGTAGCACAAGCCAGTTTTTCCTTTTGTCCATATATAAGACCACACATATTCTGTATTCTTTCGGCCAATGTATGTCCCTGTTGCACTGAACAAGCAAATTAAAATAGCATAATTTATTTATTTGCTTATTTTTATGTCAGTGGCTATTTTCTTCACATTAAAAGTAAAGAGAATCAAGAGAACAGAGATAATATTTTGTATGCTAATGGCTCCAACTAAAACTTTATTTCTATTAACTAGCGCACTGATTTTATATTGAGAATTTGGCTGTATGGCTGATTAGAAACATGCATTTTTATGGTATGCTAATCATGCTTGCCTGTTTTCATTCAAGAAGGCGAATTACGCTAATTAGCTGTATTTCAAACGATTATAATAAAGCATAAATCCCAGCCTCAGTCTTTGTGGTAGGCTGCAACTAATGTGCAAGAATTATAGCGGTGGAGCAAGCAATGCTGATGTTAAAATCTCTAAATTATGCATTATCTCTGAGCCAGGTGAAATCATCAACAGCACAAAAATGTGCTAACGGCAAAGTAGCCTAAGCAAATACTGCTCATGGTCTAACTGACCGAAAAGGAGAAAGAGGAAGGGAGAGAATCGGGGACTAGAGATAGAAAACAAAGTAATACAGCTGAAAACTGAAGGTCTAATCAACCACTCTGCTACTGTTTATTCTTTCGTTTGTTTGTTTGTTAATGTTTGTTCATTAGTTTGCTCATTCCTTTTGTTCACTTGTTTGCTCGTTCATGCGTTTGTTCCATCACTCACTCATGCATTCATTCACTCATTCGTTTGCTCATTCTTTCTTTCTTTGCAATTTCTTGTGATTGTTAGAAAAAAGATGGATGTACTTGCCAGCTAAAGACCTAATGGTAAGAGGAAAGAAAATGGTCTTGATAGGTCAAGTGGGACTTGCATAGACCGAGACATGAGGTGTGGAAAGGTGATTATGCTGTTCGAAATCTCGCCATGAAATCCTGAGCTGCATGAAATTAAACTATTCTCAGCGTTTGAAAGTAAGCCAATGGTTCTCCTTAATGACATATAGCTGGCCGGCAGGGGTTACTGAGACCTCTCAGACTTCTCTCTAAAGAACAGTACCGTTTGCATAATCTTTCTATAGTATGTCAGACAGTTGTGTTAGAGTGGAGACTTACGCCTGAGGCCTGGTGTCAAGGAATAATCTCCTGGCAAACCTGCACAGTGAAATAAGAAAGAAAAAAAAAACATTTGGGGGCCTCAAATTTGTGGGAAAGACTGTGTATCTGCAATATGCTACAGCAGAGTGTCTAGCTTTTTTAACATATTACTACAATATGTTTAAATGACTCGTTCACTAATTTGTATTATGTAAGCTCTGTTTAGGTAGGCTGGCTTATGGTCATGTCTACCACTCAAGTTGAGCTATTTTTACCTTGACAAATTAGGATTGACATATTGAACAAAGTTATCAAGGCTTACGGATAAGCATTGACAGGAACATTGCTCAAAGCAGACAATTTAAAATCTGACAGTAATTGTCCTGAAATGTATTGTACAGTGCTTCAAAGGAGAGGAATTTAGAGACGCAACGTGTCTGAAAAAGTTCAACAGCACACTAAAGACAACAAAACTGTCTTCTAATTCATTTTGTTTAAAAATATTAGTGGTCTCCACTAATTGACCATCCTTCTCCTTTTCTGTCCACCACCACCTTGGTCTTCCTCTTCGACAGTATGTCTTTCAAGTGTCCTCTTGGACAATCAATCTTCAATCAATCTCACAATCTTAAACACTTAACTTAGCTGTTTCTTTATCTGAGGAGCACCAAACGACACCTTCAAAACATTCTGCTTTTCCAGCTTTTACTCAGAACAGAGGCATGAGAGAGCTCTAATGCATGATGCATGAAGCTGCACTGGCTTGTGGGTAAAACCTGGCGAGAACCGCTCCTCTTCCTCTGCCCAACTACGATAAGGACTCGCATATTCCAGTCTTACATATTTATTGTTTTGGTTTATAGTTAAGTGGTTTGAGATTAATTATTTGTTGCACATAAATCTATTATGTGCATTTCTACATGCTCTCAGCAGGCAAACATGGGTCTTTTCTAGTCAATACTGAATAGGGCACTCAGCGTGATAGGCAATCACCTCAGATCAATACTAATGTTTTTAGAGACTTCGGGCGAGCTTTGTTCGAGAAAGAAACCGCTATTTCATTCAGTCAGAGTATATTTATTATCAGCTTTAATTTATAGGCTCAGTACGTCTCATCCAACTGACTGCACTGTCTTTTCTGCTTCAGTTATTGTTTGAATACCAGAGATGCTGTGCAAAATGTCTCCTTAGACTTCAATTTCAAACGCTTTTTTCTTGGTTTTTAGGAGCCTATAAGACACACCTCACTGAGTGCCTGTATGGGCTGTTCAAGCTCTTTTAAAAGCTTTGCCATGGAAGAATCCACACTTCATTTTCTAATTCAAGGTTCAATTTCAATTTGACAGCAGCTCTCAGATCTAACGAACAGAAGCATTTTATTTTGCCCAGTAATATCAGCCCTCGGGACCGTTACTACTTCTTCCAAGGCGGTTCAGAAGGACAGAATGACTGAAGCAAAGGTCAGATGATGTTAAAAGGAAGTTCTTTCTTACCGTCCGCTCACTACAAAACAAGCCACCAGGAAGATAAGGAGCACAATGCCACCAGCTATGGACACCGCAAGGATTGTGGACTGGTTAGGGTCCCCAATGGCCAGCATATCTGAAGAGGGAGAAAGAGAAGAAGAGACACATTTGTGTCAATGTTAAACCTCATGTTCTGCTGAGTTTGGCCTCAGAAAGCTCAATGAGTTCCTCTGACCTAATCAAAACCCACAAGAAAGATATTCAGTAAGGACAAAAATGACGGCAATAATAATAATAATAATAGTAACTACAATACTGTAACTTTAACCTGCTGTTTGTACCACAGGTTTGAATATTTCTGTTTTAACTAGGCTTGTTTATTTCAAAAAGTTTTTTTTTTTTTTTTTTTTTGCAATATAGTGACATTGGTTGTAAAAAAATAAAAATTAATTGGGTTTATTCATATTTTATAACAATTAACAAACAAGTAATGTAACAAATTTCAACCTTTGAACATATCATCATCAAGTATGTGGTCTCTTAGACCCCAAAGAGGGTTAAATATTTAGCTTCAATGTCAAACTTTGCATTTGTAAAAAACTGCATCTGGCCACTAAATATGTAGGCGAGGACGGGAGTCAATTTTCTAATTTACGCATGCCATCCAAATAGGTATGTTAACAGAGGGAATAACAGGCTCGGTTTGAAAGTTTCATGGTGAGTATATGGATTTTATGCTGCCGCAATCGACTCATTACTCAAAACAAATACATCATTTATCAAGCCCGGCAACGCATGAGTAACCGCCTCTTTCAGGAAAATGAATATCTCCAGCAACAGGAATTGATTTAGAATTCCACTCAACTTCATTCAACAATCTCAGTTATGCACCACATACAGAAAGAGATTGCAACTCACTGAGACAGGAACAGATGCACCGATCAGCTAAGCAATATGCTAAATATGAATTTCTCACAGCTATATGATTGTACCAAGATTTTTTTTGTTTTGTTTTTTGACAGGGACAGTGAGAGACATGACAGGAAAGGACATGGAGAACTGAAAGGAAAGGATGTGGAGAACAGAAGGAACAGGATTAGGAAAATAGGAAAGCAGGATTCAAGCTCAAGTACAGTGCTTAGCATAACTGAAAACACCCATGCTAAAGTTGACTAAAAAAAAAATCATCTTTTGGAAATTGATCTTAATGCCTTAATTTAAAAAATGAGGAAAAATCCAACCTTTAAGGACACCAATTTTCTTTCTGAATGAATAATGTATCGTAAAGTTCCCTTGGACTTTGGAATTAAAATATCCACACATCATCACATACCCTTCACCATACCTAGAGATTGGAAAAGGGGTACTTTCCATAAGATCATCTCTCAATGCAAATCAAACCATCTATTAGGCTAACTGAAATAAAACCATGCCAATCTCTAGGTATGGTGAAGAGTATTTGATGATGTGGGGCTATTTTAATTCCAAAGGCCAAGGGAACTTTATCAGGATGCATAGTATCCTGGATCCATGAAATAACTGGCCTTTAAAAATAAAAATCTGCCTGCCTCTATGGGAATTTAACATAGGGGTGTCCTGACTTATGCACCCTGTATTTTAAGGAAGAACATTTATTTATGATACATTATTCATTCACAAAGAAATTTGGTGTCCTTAAAGGTTGGATTTTTACTCATTTTGAAATTAATGCATTAAGATCAATTTCCAAAAGATGACTTTTAGATTTTTAGAAAGACTTTTTAGTCATCTTTAGCATGGGTGTATTCACTTATGCTAAGCACTGTATGACACAGTTTTTATAGTTAGCAATACATAAATAAAAAAGTACATGGAAACAATTCTGTTAACTGAAATAAAAATAAATAAATAAAAACTAAACAATAAATATAATAACTAAAAAATTAAAAATAAAAAGTAACTGAAAATAATTATTTTAACTGAAATAAAAATAAAAACTAACAAAACAAAACTCTAAAAAATGGCCACAAATTAATTAGATTTTTTTTTTGGGGGGGAAAAAACCACTGGAAAAACTGTAAACCTTTACAACCAAACTGCATTAAACATGAAAATGGATAACACTGTAAAATCCAGATTAATAAAAAAAAAAAAAAAAATTCAGCAGCCCTAAATTAAAAATCAATAAATCAATACATTAAATTGATTTAATTTAAAATCAATCAATAAATTAAAAATTAATTAAAAAGATAAGTTTAAAATAAAAGACACAAAAACTAAATTAAAAATGTAAAACTACCAATGGTTCCATAAAGCGGTTTCAGGGGAATATTTTTCGACATTATCAGACTAGATGCATATGCAGTTTACAGTACTGTATGTTCTGCTCTGATGTGTATTGTATGAACTAATGCACACGGTGCAAGCGGTTTATGAATGTCAGTGTGAGCCGAAAGCTTAAGCATTTCTTATATAATTAAAAGAGCAATTACTACACTGGACACGGTTAACTTTCAGCTTGGCAGATCAGGTCTGGTGAACTCTGTGATATGCTTCCAGAGACGCTCGCTGGGCCGTAACATGCTTTAAATTAGGCGCATATACCACAAGGTCTCTGTGTTTACCGTATGCCCCAAAGCCTTTTAAAATGTGCCACCATTCTTTGATCTCCATCAAAGGAACACAGGTCAGCTGAACACAGCTTTGTTTGTCCTCATAAGACACCTCCCAGGGAGCATAAGCAGAAGGTTTGGTAAATAAGTAACACAGTTCACCATATTAAATCAAGAGCAGTGACCCTGGCTCAACAATGGAAAGAGTATATAGAAAGACACTGGCGTATGGGTGCGGGATGGCATTATGAGTTTTCTACATTGGAAATTATGGTTTTTTTTTTTTTTGGTCTGTCGCCTCTGACTTTCTTAGTTGGGGACACTTAATATTTAACAATATTATTGATCTGACTGTACTGACGCTGTTGTATGAGAACTGAACTGAGCTGGACAATGACATCATTTATTATTTTCTTTTGCAGAACTGCTTTATAGATTAAATGAATTAATTGAATACTTAAAGATCTTTACAACGGAACTGAATCAACACTGAACTCAGTAACGTGCGGTGAAATCTTGTCATGGGTAGGCTGTGACCTATCAATGTGGCATATATGTTCATATATTCATTCAGTTAATGTAGCAACCCAAGTTCATATCAGGCATCATCACATCGCTGCCTGCATACAGCAAAGTCAGTCATGAGGCTAATGCACAATAAAATCTAATAATCAAATTAATGGACACATCTATCTTATGACTTATACAACAAACAATGTTTTGTGCGGGACACAGTAAGAGAGGGAGGCGGCGCGTTGTCAGCGGTCTGGTCACTCTGGTGACGGCGCACCGGGATTTGAATAGGCTACAGTCCGAAAACATTGTGTCAGCAGTACAGCTTTAAAGTACAAAAACAGCTTATTCGCTCCTACAAACTGCGCTATAGGCGCACACACCGACACGCAATGAGCGTCTGGCGACGGCGCACCAGGATTAAAAAAGAGAACTACAAAACAGCATTTTAACCCTTACGAAATGCACCATAATCGCACAGATAGACCTACAGTACACATGTGGCAGAGGTGACGGCGCACCAGGGTATGTAAGAGAGAACATTTTGGTGTCAGCGCACAGCAGGCCTATAGTCTACCATCAGACAACACACACAAGCCAATATAAGGGTTTTAAAAATAATAAATAAATGAATAATTTACGTTTTAAACGGGGTGCTTAGTTTTATTTGTAGACGAAACTCCTTTTCCTCGATTAACTGAAGCCTATGTAAAACGCATTTGCAGCTGCACAGCTAACGTTAGCACAGTGAGCGTATGGCTCGCTCTAGGCTGTGCTGCGGCAACTGCACATCCAATGGCGCGGGCGCCTCTGACGGGAATGGAGCAGAACAGACTTTCCTCCTTGGCTCTTATTTCCATTGAAAAGGAGAGACTCATGAAATTGAGAAATACACCCAACAAAGAGGACTTTTACAACAAAGTAATTGACATCTTTGTCCAGAGGGATAGACGCATGGACTTCGTCTACAACGGTTTCCCGTTAACGACCACAACTCTTTTTCTTCATAGGACGCTTCCAACGCTAGGCGCCGCTAGATAGTAGCTTGAAGCGCGGAGTGAGTGAGAGCGTGTGGATCACGTGACATAAAGCACGCTCGGTCTCTGCCTCAATGTTGATAATTCAAGACAGCACGACAACTGACTGCGCATGCGCAAATCTACGTAAACTACGTTCTATGGACCAAAGAGGCACAGCTAACCTCTGCCTCAATGGCCATGGCCTTGAATTTTCTGCATGAAACAATGATTTTTAGGAGCAAACAATGGCAAAAGGAGTATATTATATGTGTATTCCTGAAAAAATTTGTTACAAAAAATAATATTTGGAATAAAATAAATGCAATTAATAATGTGGTGAATTAATAAAGCTCTTGGAATTAATAAATGTAATGTCAACATTTCCTTTGGTGAGGCACTGCCTACCCTGCCTACCCTGACCGCACGTCCCTGACTGAACTGACTTCAGCTAAACAACAGCTGAAATGCATCATTTTCCTGTTATCACTGTAAAGCTGCTTTGAAACAATCTGTATTTTATAAAGCACAATATAAATAAAAGTGACTTGACTTTTTGAGCACCAAATCAGCATTAGAATAATTTCTGAAGGATCATGTGACACTGAAAACTGGAATAATGGCTGTTGAAATTTCAGATTTGTTCAGCACAGGAAAAAAATACATTTGACAAATATACATATATATATATATATATATATATATATATATATATATATATATATATATATATATATAAAAATATCAGTTATTTTAAATTTTAATATTTCACAGTTTTTCGGTTTTGCTCTATTTTACATGAAATAAATGTATTATTATTTTTTTTTTAATCATACCGATCCCAAATGTTTGAATAGAACTGTAGAAGCAGCACATACTGTATAAATGGTATGTGTACACAAACTTTTTAATGCTGTCAATGTCTAGAAGAATAACTAAAACTATTGCATAGACACAAAGAAAAGGCATAATCAAGATAAAATTATAAAAAGAGGTTAAATTTCCCAGCATAACATCACTATTATGCTATTAGTGCTGGTTTGCGATGGGCTCCCCAAAGATTTACAGTATGCCACTAATGAACCATCAATAGAGTGGATCAAAGAAAGGGAAAAAGTCCAGAAAAAGGAAACTGTTAAGAAAAGGATAAAAGCATCACCCTCATGACTGGTCTCCAGCTCTATCTCTCCACCATAGCTGCCGTAGCCTCCGTCAGTGCGCGCCCTCACTCTGAACACATAGGTGGTGCCCGGCTTCAGGCCCTCCACTGTCATCATGTGGGCTTTGGTTTTCAGAACCGTGTAGTTCTGGTCTCTTTGGTTCTGGAACAGAAAAGAACAACAATGTTCAAGCAATTCACTCACAGTAAAATCATTTTGGTTGGATTTATAAACCGAGAACAGACAACTATGGTAGATTTAGGCTCGCATACTGTTCCTGTCGGAATTTAATGGTAATTTGGAAAATGTTCCTAAAACTACCGTTCAAAAGATTGGGGTCAGTATAAATGTTTTTGAAACAAAATATTATTATGCTCACCCAAGGCTGCGTTTATATAAAATACAAAAATACAGTGACAACAGTGATGTTGTGAAATATTATTACAATTTAAAATAACGGTTTTCTATTCTAATATTTTAAAATGTAATTTATTCCTGTGTTGGCAAAGCTGAATTTTCAGCATCATTACTCTAGTCTTCAGTGTCACATGATCCTTCAGAAATATTTCTAAAATGCTGATTTGGTATTATGATCAAGGTTGAAAACAGCTAATTATTATTTTTGTTGAAATACATTTTTGTAACAATGTCAATTTAATGCATCCTTGCAGAACAAAGGAAATCTTACTGACCCCACATTTTTAACAAGTTTAATCTTGACAAACAGTTTAACATCACACTATTTGCAATTTCTTTCAGCAGACGTCTAATAATCAACATGAAATTTTAAAAGTTTCAACAAGCCTTCTGTTAAATATCACTGTGATGCTATGCTAACAATGTTAACAATTCAATCTGAAATATACTTGTTAAAGCTTTTTAAAGTTAACGACAGGGTGACAGTGTTGAATTTCGAGTCAGTGCAGTAGAATAGTGCATAAGAGGATTAATGAAGGATATTATTTTAGCAGCATTTTAACATTCTAGCCAGGACGAGTCATATTTTGAGTCATTTTAGGTAGGCAGATGCTGGGGTGCTAACTGTCGAGGCCAGGGCTTTCATTTACTCTGTCTGACATGATTATTGGTGTGATTATAGTTACATGAGTCAGACATCTGCAGTGGTGTGTGAATGTGAGTCTATGAATACAGTGTGTGGATTAATTGTCTAGTAATTACCTTGGCTAGTCTGCTAGCTAACATTTTACATGGCAGATTCACTTATTCTATTCTGCATATTGTACACAAAAATGGATATAGTTGGCGGACGTTGTCTTATAGTCAGCAGTCTATCTAATTCATTTACATTTACTCTATGCATTTGGCTGACACTTTTCTCTTAAGCTACTTGCATTCAAGCTATTCAAGTCTAAAAAACACTATGTGAATCTAAAAATATGATCTTATAAATTGATAATCTAAACATAGAATGGTCAAAAGACCAATGATATTCCTCAAAGAAATCAGCTACCAGTCACTAAATCAGATCAGTGTTTCAGCCAAATCAACCTTTCAAAACAAATAAATCTTTTCCAAATATTAAAGAGCATCCCGAAACCAAACGGGTTCTGGGAAAGACTTGGTCCCTGTCCACCACGCCCAGAATGAACAAGGGCAGAGCAGGTTTGTGTGTGAGAGCGTGGGACCATTCCAGTTCCAACAAACACAGCATGGACCACACGATCTTCAATGCCAGACACCCATCCTGGCACTCAGTGTGAGCTGACATCCCATAATCGCACAGCAACCAGCATGTGTGCCAGACTAGACTGAGTCAAACGATAGCATCTGTGCAGGTTTGATGTACTGTCTGTTGACGGTTAAAGGTTTTTCACGTTTTGAATGGTTAGAAGAGATGATATATTTAACTTGATGAGAATGAAAATGTGAAAAAAAAAAAAAAACATTTAATTTGTCATATTTTATTGTATCGCATACAATATTTACATAAAATTTTAGAAATATATAAAACATTTACGTAAAACAAAAATGGAATTGATTATTGGATGCACTATCCCTCAAAGCCTTGATTTAATTACTTGTTACAGTAAATATATTATCTCAAATTGTAGAAATATAATATAACATAATATAAATAAATATTTTAAGATAACAGCGCAAGTTGCTTTCAGTTAAAACAGCTGAAACATGCATTTTAGTCTGGGACTAGGCTTAAACCTTGTCTGTGAAACCAGTGTGAGTATACAGGTGTGTTTCTGTGAAGCCATTCTCTCTGATCGGTGATATCAGCCCTGGTTTCATTCTCCCGTTATAATTAAAGAGCTATGTGTATGTGTGAGCAGTCGGCTGTGGCGTACAGGGTCTACTGATTGCTTTCATTCCCAAAGGCACGATGATGCTTCAGCCCTCAATTACACATGCCAGAGCTGCCTGGACAACTGCAATCGTTGCAGCTTTTAATGGAGGTCAAAGAAGCATGTTTGTAATCTGTGTATGAGGATGAGAAGTCAGCTTGTTAGAGTAGAGCTGATGGAAATTAAAGAGGAGAAAAGAAGAAGAGGAGAGGAGATGAGATGAGATGTACCTTCTCATAGTAGATGACTTCATATTCCACTATGACTCCGTTTGGTCTGTCGGGTCCTTGCCAGGCCAGTGTGATACTGTCTTTACTCTTTCTCTCTTTCAGGATCACATTCACTGCAAACAGAGTGAGACAGAGTGAGACAGAGAGAGAGAGAGAGAGAGAGAGAGAGAGAGAGAGATAGAGAGAAGAGCCACAATGAGATGATGTCCATACAAAAACGGTAAAATGGTCTGTCAATAAGAACTCAAGACCACCTCAGTTCAGTTGCAGGTTTCTGACCCGCACGGTTTTATTCCAATTACACTTCTATTGCTACAAAACCAAACCACTGAGAGCTCAGGATCCCCTTACACACTCGAGAGTGCTTTACACACATACACACAAGTGCTGTGAAACCTTTGTCTAAAGAGAGACAAAGGGGAGCCACATGACAGCAGGTAATTACAGTCCTGAAACACAGTCTAACACCTTCTCTGTCTCTCTCGCCTGTCCCTTCATCTCTCACTACAGCAGGACGGACAGAGGAAGGGAATGAGAAGGGGGGGCAGAGACAGCAGGTCTGATATTTGGTCAGATGGTTGGAGGTAAATTCTCCTGGTGTCCTTCACCTCCTCTGTGCTCTGAGATCTGTGAACAGTCTTCAAAATTACACCAGACATACCACACACACACGCACGCACGCGCGCGCACACACACACACACACTGGTTTCAGTGTTTTATGGGGACCTCCCATAGACGTAATTGTAATGGTTTGTTATATATATATATATATATATATATATATATATATATATATATATATATATACACACACACACACACACAGTATTTTACAGCTACACACTATAAGTAAAATTTGCATTTTTATGATCATTTATTTCAGATTTTCAGCTTCTTTATATAGGGTTCTTGACTTGCTTGAGGTTCTTTGTAGTTTAGTTATTTAAAACACTAGTACATAAAAAAACTACTAGTAACATATTATTAAAATAAATGAAATAAAAACTTTCTTCCATTGCATCAGGCTAATGCAAGAAAATTATTTTTGTGGGCGTTTTTTTTTTTCATTAAATGTGAATTTTTATGAGCAAAATTCATTCCTAAATTGCTCTAAACCATACAATATTCAGATTAGGGTTGGTTCACGGTTTGACGTGGCTGAATGTATAAATCATTGGGATCTTTGACCCTGTTCTGACACTAAGCACTTCTCTCTCAGCATGTGCCTGTTCTGCTCAAGAGCCTCCCTCTACAGCCCGACCAGCTTCATACATATTTAATACCGCAGCCGAGCCTTACACAAGCCCAATGCCACCATATACACATTCACAAACACACATTTAATGAGAACACGCCTGCCCTGATGACCCTTGTCGGCCCGTCAGGGGTGTGAGACAGGGAGTTTTGGAGGGCAGTTGTGTCTTTACCACATTTTAGCACCAGAGAATGAGTCCTGACTGCAGATAACATATTCGATGACATGTATTATTTAGAGCATTTAGAATTCTATGAACTTATGAACTTCCACAAAGGTTGTGTGTGTGTGTGAAAGAGATGGGAATCTGGTCGAACAACAACCCTCTGGCAGTACTGAACCGTTACTTTAGCTGTTATTCATTTCTGGAACCTTGAGCAGAGCAGAGACAATACGGAACAATATGATGCATCACAAAGACCAGCTTACAAACGCAAACACACACCCGACCCAAGGGCTGTCAAACACTGGAGAGTTTTGAGACATCTCATTGAATAAAAAAAGATAACCTTCACTGTCAGCATAAAGGTTTGGGATGCATAAAATTTTGTTAAGAAAGAGGGAAAAACAGAAAAAAGAGACCATGTCTACCTCACACACGTTGACTAAACACGACTCACACACGTTGACTACAAAAATTCCTTCAAATCCTATTTTGGAGTGGGTTTTGTTTACGGAAATCTAATGAGCGTTTGGCATTCAAAATGTGATATTGCATCCAAACCAGGTCTGACACAACGCAATGTTTGAGCGTTGAATAATTTACCAGTCCTCATTGGAAGCAAAATGCTGCACAAAGTGACAATTTCAGCCAATAAGAACATATTTAATGCTAGATTTTGAACCAGTCAGATTTCGCTGTGGGTGGAGCTACCAAGCACAACGCAACAAAAATATATACCAAGCAACATTTAAAAATGACCATGGAACAGAGACGCAATCTACCTGTCTGACCGGTGGTGATGTTGACAGTGACTTGTTGTTTAGGGGTCGGGCTCAGATCGGACACCCCGTTCACTGCCTCTATGCTGAAGGTGTAGTTGGTGTTGGACAGCAGATCCGTGATCAACACTTTAGGGATCGAGAGACCAAACTGTCTCGGTTTGAAATGTACGTTGTTGCTGCAGGGGCTGCATGTCTTTCCGTCGCCGGCACACTTCCTGCAGTGGACGCTGTATGTGACGTCTCCTCGCCCACCGCTGTCTCTCGGAGGACTCCACTCTAGTGTCACAGAGGTGTCGTTTAGGGTGGAGATGGGGTTCTCGGGTGAAGATGGAGGCCCTGGGAGAGAAAAAGAAAAAAATACAGAAATAAAGGGATTGCTTTTACAGTTTTTCTGAATTGCTAAAACACTAAACCCCATTCTCTGAACAAAATTCTCAATAGTCTAAACCAATTTGTGGAATAAATCACTCTTTCAGTAAAACATTAAACAAGTTCAGGTAGTTAAAACACTGTTTGCCATCATACACTCTTTTTTCAAAACTCTAAACACATTCTCACTCACTAAAACACATTTTGCACTGTGATGCACTTATGTTTCAAAATGCTAAACACAGGTGGGCGAAAGTTAAACAACTGCAACACAATTGACTCAAAATTGTTCACACTTATTTCTAATGATGTGTGACCAAACCAACTGTACATAATACAAGTCCGTTCAGACTCCCAAAATGTACTCAAAATGTTGCACTGAATGTTGATACCAACAATGGATGGAAACAATATAATAGGGAGAGAAGGAAGAGGATGAGTAAGAGGAGGTGAACAAGCAGGAAGAGGATGAGGACGAGGAAGAGCAGGTGTGGATAATGTTGTCAAGGCTGGATCTGCTTTAGGGTTTTTCCCTTCGCCTGCAGAGATGACATTGTCTGTGATGTGGAGAAACTCCTCCGGCCGGACCAACATGATGACATGATGCTGAAGCAGAATCACTCTCTCTCTCACTGACCTTGATTTTGCAGTTGCACAACTCTTCTGAGTGTACTTTACTGTAAGGTGCTTTTCTTTTACTGTTTTTTACTGCAACCTTTTTGCCTTTTGCAGTTGGGTCACTGTATTTTCACTGTATGCAAGTGGTGAATATACAGACATTCGATAGGCCTACTATTCAATATTCAGTACAATACTATACTTGCAGTGGACACAGTATACAATTTATTCTCCTTGCAAGTTGTCATTACTATACTTTTTTTACGTAATTGCAAAATTTGTTTACTTTGTTACAATATACTTTTTTCTGTGACTGCATGCTTTGGATTCTGTGTTCTCCATTTTTTGATGTATTGTCTAATGAATGATCTGTAGTGTTTATAATTTTGACTCGCTGTGTGTATGATCTGAAAGCATTGTTTGATGTTGAGCACAGATAAAATGGTTTTGAGGCAATTGTTTGATTTTGCCATAAGAGTCAGACATTCTGTGAATGTGGTTTGAAAATTGTTTTTTGTGTTTAAGGTTTAGAGAAAGTGAGTGATGGTTTCAAGAAATGTGTTTTAGCAATTCAGAAAAACGTCTCGGTTACGTATGTAACCCTCGTTCCCTGAGTGGGGAACGGAGACGTTACGTCGGATGACGACGAATGGGGTTTCGCTTAGAAAGCCTATCAGCTTCGAGTATTACAAAACGAGCCTATGGCAAAGAAATGCCATGGGTCTGCGGAATTTGCATGACGTAACTCCGCCCCACCTCGTGGGTATAAAAGGAGGAAGTCCGCAACAGCAGTTTATGTTTCTTCGCTGAGGAGCCAAGACTGAGCTCAGGCGATCCCCGCGGTACAGTGGAAAGTGGCAGGCAGACGTAACGTCTCCGTTCCCTACTCAGGGAACGAGGGTTACATACGTAACCGAGACGTTCCCTTTCGTTGTCACTCCGAGTTACGTCGGATGACGACGAATGGGGTTACCAGTCTAATCACGCCACCTTCTCAGCTGTCTTCCAGTGCCCTGCGTAATCGAGGTCCCTGACATAGAAGGACGAAGGACTCAATTTAACACAGGAATACCAAGGTACACTGGGAAGCATATCCCAAGCTAGGGGAAGTATGCAATTAATGCCAACCCAGAGGGGGGGGGGGACTTAGAGAATACACATATGACCCGAAGGAAACATATGGAGAACACTGGGGTGTCCAGCCGCAGGTGGAATATTTCAACCCCAGGGGTGGCAAGGTGGCTTGCCAAGGGAAAGACACATGCTCAGAGAGGCTTACAGTGGAAATACACATGTGGGGGTCGCTCAGGGGAGGGACCATGCACACGGGAGGCACCTAGCCGACGCGCAGGCAAGAGACACTGGCGCCGACGTCAGGAGTGCTGGAGGAACTCAGGGCTTTCGGGGAAGCTCACCTGAGGAGAATATCGCACGTATCCAGTCCGTGGAGTGGAATGGCGAGCAAGCGAAGACACCTGAGCGGGTCCGGTACTAGCTAGTTGAAGCGAGTACATGGGAGGACACTGGCTCCACTCGGAGATTATAGAATCTGGCGAATGTGTTAGGTGTCGCCCAGCCTGCAGCTCTGCAGATGTCTGTTAGCGAGGCGCCATGCGCTAGAGCCCAAGAGGATGCCACACTCCGGGTGGAGTCACACCAAGGGGGCACGGTTGGCCTTGCTGCTGGTATGCCAAAGCAATGGCGTCCACTATCCAGTGAGACAACCTTTGCTTGGAGAGAGCCTTTCCCTTCAGCTTCCCACCATAACAGACAAAGAGCTGGTCTGAGGTCCTGAAACACTGCGTCCTGTCTACATAGGCGCGAAGAGCGTGTACTGGACAGAGCAGTGCCAAGGCTGGGTCTGCCTCCTCCGGGGGCAGCGCTTGCAGGTTCACCACCTGGTCCCGAAAGGGAGTGGTAGGAACCTTGGGCACGTATCCGTAATTCCAGGCACGCTTCGTCGACGGAGAATGCGTGCAGGTCCCCTACCCTCTTGATGGAGGCCAGTGCAACCAGGAGCGCTGTCTTCATTGACAGGAACTTAAGCTCAACTGATTGCAGGGGCTCAAAGGGAGCACTCTTCAGGGCAGTTAGAACCACTGAGAGGTCCCAAGAGGGAACGAGAGGAGGGCGAGGAGGATTTAGTCTCCTCGCTCCTCTCAGGAACCTGATGACCAGGTCGTGCTTCCCTACCGACTTAGGGAACAGGTACTGAACCAGTACCGACAGGAACTGAACCAGCGGGATCAAGCGGACGACAGGCGTCCCCCCGGAGGGGCAGCGAAGCGGAGTAACTGGCCCAGACGTGGACGGCATAGCGGCCCGGTGTGGGGGCACAGTTAGCAACCGCGCCCTGACAGAGGGGGCCAGGGGAGGACCAGGCTGGTCGTCCCGCGGGGGCCTGCTCTGCCAGGGGTCTGGCGACAGAGGGGGACAGGGACGAAGCGGTCCTTGGACGGCACGCCTTGTCAACCGCCTCTGGGACAGAGGGGGGCGAGGAGAGCACGGCTTGTGGGTGGCGCTCTGTGTCGCCCGAGAACTCTGTGAGCTCAGGGAAGAGAGGGTCGTTTCTGTCTTTAACCACTTTAGGGTGCTGCCCACCCGTGGGTGAGCAGCGGGGAGCGGAGAACAAAAGATTCTCCCCCGGCCCTCCACCGGGGGAAGGAGTGGTCCTGCTACCATCTCCTGAAAAACGACCATCTTCCCTGAGCAGCCCGTCTCAGGAGCGCCGCTTGGCCCGGCGTTTAGCGGGGGGCGGGGCGGGAGAGGGCTGTGGCGCCTTCTTACGGCTTCCTCCGCGACCGGCCCGGGGTGGAGGCTGCTGCGTGGGCCGGGCAGGAGGGGCGGGAGCCGCAGGAGGGCGCCCTCGGCGGGAAACAGGACGAGGCGTCTGCCCGGCTGGCTGGGTGGAGGCAGCAGCTGGCCGGCGGGGCAGAATGTGTCTTATGGCCTCGGTCTGTTTCTTGGCGGTTGAAAACTGTTGGGCAAAGTCAAAAACCGGGGGGAGCCCAGTGTACCCACGGGCGGCTGCATCATCGAGGGGAGGAAAGGCGGATGAGACCAACGAGCGGTCACGGGAAGACAACGGGGTCTTCCAGGACTTCAAGATCTCATCATGCACATCCGGGAAGAAAGGTATTGGGGTTTGCCGAGGACGAGGGTCGGCGGCCTTACCCAAAAACCAATCGTCCAGCCGCGAGTGCTAAGGACAGGGCGGAGGGCTCCACTCAAGCCCGATGCTCGCGGCTGCCCTGGAAAGCATGGCCGTCATCTCCGGATCAGACTCGAGCTCAGCCGTATGCACACCGGAAGGTGGCAGCTGAGTCGAGTCTTCACTTCCGGAAGAATCAAACCCACCTAGTGATGCTGCAACAGACATGGCATCATCCTCTGTAGCTTCGACCGAAGCACGCGGGCCACCAGAGGGTAGACCCGCGGGAATCGGCCGCTCACTAGCGGGCACTGTCATTGAAGAGGGGGGCTGGGGTCGCGGACACATAGTCGGCGCCTTGTTCCAGACCGTTACCCTCAGGTCACCCTGGCCACCAGCCGCAGGGCGGGGGTGGATGAGGGGACTCTCACTCTTGCGAGTTCACTGAGTCTCGACCGCAATGACGCGATGGTCATGTTCCCACAGAGAGAACATGAGTCATCCACGAGCGCTGCTCTAGCATGATCAATGCCCAAACATACTATGCAACGCTCGTGCCCATCAGAGTCCGATACCAATCTGCCGCAACCAGAAGTACACGGGCGAGGCATCTTTAAAAAGACGTGCCGCGTGTAAGCTCTTTTAGTGAGAAAATTCAAGTGTTGAAGCACCCGGGGAGAAACGCGCCGACTGGCAGATCACTGCAGCAGATCAGCAGGAAGCACGCTCTCGCCGAAGATCGCCGTCACACCAACACTCGAGGCACTCGTTTGTAAAGCTGACAATTCAGAGATGGCTTGTGGAGAGAAGAATACACTTGGCTCCGAAGCGAAAACATAAACTGTTGTTGCGGACTTCCTCCTTTTATACCCACGAGGTGGGGCGGAGTTACGTCATGCAAATTCCGCAGACCCATGGCATTTCTTTGCCATAGGCTCGTTTTGTAATACTCGAAGCTGATAGGCTTTCTAAGCGAAACCCCATTCGTCGTCATCCGACGTAACTCGGAGTGACAACGAAAGGGAACTGTAATTCAGTTTGTTCTAGACCGTGAATTCAGTTTGTGTTTGAATGAATCTATACCAGTGTTTCTCACTAAGAAAATTCTCAAAATCACATTTACCCATTTACAAAAGTCAACGTTCCTATTGAGCAGTTGTGTTCCAGAAGTAAAAATCCCATTCAATTTCTCAATAAAAATTGATAGATAAATCTCTATAATTGAAACATCTTATTTGTGCACATTTTTTTTTATTTAAATATTAATATATTATCATAAACAAAACAAAAAAACTCTAAAACATAAATCAATCAATATCATTAAATTATTATGAAAATAATTTAATTTCTACAGAAATGTGTCAGATATCTATCTATCTATCAATATATTATAATACAAAAAAATGAAAAATAACATCTAAACAAATTACAGTTTTTTACAATCGCTATGACAGTTTTTTTTAATACATTTAACAAATTTCCCAAACTCTTAACGCACCAACACACCTAAAACACACAATTGGCAAAACGGTTCGTTTCATGCTCAAAATCACACATTGTAAACTAAACTACAAAACTAATTTTCAAAATACAATAATACACTAACACAATACACTATGTCTAACAAAACACTGCAAACATGTTTCAAAATCAAATAATTATTCAAAACACTAACACATGTTCTCTTCCAACAGGAACATTTAGTCAATCATAACACAATGACAAAAAAACACTATCATCAGCTGGAATTACAGAAACTGCATTATTTTATGTGTCAGGTCTGCCCTTATACAATAGACAGTATATTGTATTGATCATAGATTGTGTTTTGCACTGTAGTTTCTTTTGATGCCTCTCTACATTTTTGTTTTGTTGGGTTTAGTAAATGCATGCATTTTGTTTCTTTTGCTGCAGAAATTCAATACAAAAAATGAATGACCATCTCAGAGTAGCTTTATAGAATGTACAGTTTATGAAAAAAAAAAAGACAGAGACAGAATTGCTGCAGTAAAGACTTTATTTGCAAAAGGACATTGCTGCAAGATATACAAACAAGATATACAAACAAGAAAAAGCACTGGAATAAAAAAAAAAAAAAGTAATCTTCTAATCTGCCCGGTCTTCTGCATTTGGCCACATATTCTCATCCACATCACACCTGATATCTTCTCTGGCAAGGCATTGTGGGAAGAATCTTTTGGCATGCCGTATCCACCCCTGGCAGTGTTCAGCTGTGATGTCTTGGCATGCAGCATCCATTGCATCCAGGAGGGACATTTGGTCCTGTGGATGATGGTCAAAAACCTTCCATCTCCAGGATGAGAAAAACTCCTCAATGGGGTTGAGGAAAGGGAAGTAAGGAGCAAGGAAAAGGGACATCATCCTTGTCCCACTCCTCTCCCTTGTCCTGGTACACGTCTTCCTCTACCTAGTGCAGACATTTTTTCTTTCTTTTGTTGCTCTATATTGTTTCCTTTCCACAAAAGATCAGCCCAAAGGTCCTCTTTTATACCATATGGTCATGCGATTGAAAGAACTTCAACACCTGAGTGTGTTTCCTAGATGGAAATCAGTTGTGATATATATATATATATATATATATATGCATAATTCAATCAACTGTTTCTCAGTAACAATAGAATAAAATACAGGGGATATATTTGTGTTTCAATTCACAATATAAACAGCTGTTACCTTGACTTTAGCCTGGGTTAGGTTTAGAATATGGTGTTTTCTGTTCTGACATACAGTGTTAAAGCATTGGTGAATTTGCCAGTAAAAATCCATTGTTTTGGTCTTGTTTGAGCTTGTGTGTAAAAGAAGTTCAAGCATATTAAATTTGTGTTAATTGTATGCATTTTGTGTTAAAGCAACAAGAAATGTGTTAATAGTATAGCTTACACAGACGGATGTAGTGCTAACTGTGTTAAGAGTTTTGGAAAATTTTTAAAAGTATTGAAAAATCTGTCATAGCAATCGTAAAAAACTGTATTATTGTTCAGTTAATATCAATATCATTTCTCCATAGAAAATGGCATAAATCCCAATAATCTTAAACATTCCATTTGTGCATGTAGTGCATTAGGGGACAGCATTCATCCGAGGCCATCGGAGGAGGGCATGATAATGAGAGGAGGGTCTGAGCAGGTTGTAGGGGGCTGGATAGTGCTGCCATGGGGTATTTCTATTTTCTTTAACAGTCTGCTAAACCTGCAACTATTCACTGCTAACGTTTTTTTTAACACTACTGCCTTCAGCAGGGTGTCTGCTTGAAATAGGCTCTCATATGAGTGTTCGAGATGAAAACAGGAAAATACAGCCAAAGAAAAGAGAACAAGATGGGAAAATCCACAAATGCACATATTCCACAAGGACACAAATTGTTTTTGCAAAGGCTCAGTAATCAAACCCGCTCAACTCTCTTCCTAGACAGTGAAGGTTGCTTTCACTGCTCAAAGGGTTTGAAGAGTCTGTAAGAGAGTTTCCAGATAGAGAGAGTAAATGAAGCAGAGGAAACGAAGGATCAGGGTGGAGGAGTTAAAATGTCTGTGGTGGTGACATTTCACCAGATCTACTAGCTGGTGGAAAGGGAGGGTTCCTCTGGGACACAGATCAGTGTGTGTGTTTGCGGTCGCCTGTGGATGAAGTCTAGGCCTATATGGTGCACAACCTAAAGCTCAGCCCAGTCACTGAGATAAAAGTGAGTGTGTTTTTTAAGGGTAAAAAAAAAAAAGAGTCTGATTAAGTTCAGTTCAACTTTGTGTGAATAAACAAAAAAAGAAAATTAAAAGATAAAAAGATTTCGGTTTCAAATGCATGCTGTTCTTTTGAACTCTGTTAAATCAAAGAAACCTAAAACAATGTACCAGTTTCCACAAACATATTAGGTAGCAACTGTTTTCAACATTGATAATAAGAAATATTTCTTGAACACCAAATTTTTACAGCATTTTTTATTAAATGTAGCATTAGTGAGCATAAGGGTATAATGGTGTTTTTTCAACTGGTTTCCCAAATATTTTAGGACATAGCATACAAAGTCTAATTTGAGGTAAAAACAAAATTGACATGCGCATAAACTAGGATTTGAATGAGATGTTGTTCACATGCAAGTGTGTGATTTACAGCTGGTTTCTCAGTAATCACATTAGCACATCATTTTTATTTCCTGGCACATGATTTTCATATACAGTACAAACAGTCTCATTTCGCTGCTGTTGCCCTAATTTATTTTATCATTACATGAAGTAAGCAGTGTGTGTGTGTGGGGGGGGGGGGTTGTGTGTAAGTGTGTGTGTGATGTACTACAACTGAAGGTCATTAAGTAGATCCATATGTTTAGCTGCACGCATGATTTGCCTTATCAGATGAATGAGTCCTTTAATTGGGATCTATCATATGGGGTTCGTTCTTTCTCTTTCCTTTCTTTATTTTTCATTTCTCTCTTTCTTTCTTCCACGCTTCAACCCCAAGCACACACACACAGATATATATAGGTAATGACTCACTCTCTTGGTCTATATAAGGTGACCTCACCAGTCTTGTAAACGCAGAGCTAGACGTCCAATCTGACGTGATTTATGATGATGAGACAGTGATGAAGGTGAAAATGTACTGAGCCCAGTCTATAAGAATAAATAAGAAAAACAGCCTCCAGCCCTCCATCCATCCATGCATGTATAATTAGAACTATCCTTTCAACCAACTTTCCATCATTTTATCCATCTATGCATTTACCCCTTTTTCCATCAGTTCATTCATCCATCTATGTATCCATCCACACATCAGTCTATTTATCCATACACTTATACTATACATTCATGCATTCATAATTACCTCCCCCTATCCATTCATCCCTCTTTCCATCAGTTCATCCATCCATGGATTGCTCTGCCTATCAACATTCATGCATGATCTACCTAAAAAGGATTTATGGCTGTAGTACTGGATCACTCACGGGTGCAGGACATTGACCGCGGGTCCATGTCAGCTCTGTAAAATCCCTTCTCGCAGGAACACTCTGAGGCTTCCTCCTGATGGGAGAAACTGTGCGGAGGACACTTGGTGCAGTAGGCATCCATGGAAGAGGCCTTGTAGGTGCCCGACCTGCAGGCTGCAAAACAGAAACAAGAAGACTGAAAGGTTAGATATACAGCTTTACAGAGCACTCCTAGAAAACAAAAAAAGAACAAAAAAAAAAAACTAAACATAAAAAGCAAAGCAAACCATTAAACAAAACCAAATTAAACAAATCAAAAAACAAAACTCAACCCAACTCAACTTTTATTTATAATGCACTTTTAAACCCATTAGAATGGACCAAAGTGATGTCTATAAATAGTTAATAACTCTAAAATACATAGAAACAGTACACATACACAGTTATTGTTTTTGTAATTCCTTTTGCTGGTGGCACAAAAAGTACACACTTCACCTGTAAATAGACATTTATTTCTTCTTTTTCGGAGCTGTTACAACATCCTGTGTTGTGTAAAATGGGTCAGTCAACACGGACTTAAATAAACATTGCAGAAAAACGAGCCCGAGTGCAGGAATTACAAATAGTTTCTTGTAGCAGAGTGTCCCTAAAGGACTTCACAAAACCAAAACACATCCTTGAAACCTGGATTCAAATTCCAACATTTCCCTGCCTCAGAGTACACCATGATTATGTTTACAAACCGGATAACCTGACTCTTCTCTCAAACTGTGGCCATTTCTGTGAAGGGAAAACAGTTAGCTTTCTCTTTTCTATTTATCTCTCTGTCTCTTTTCCATCTTTTTCACATCTGCATCTCACATTCATTTGTTTGCTTCAGAGCCCCAATGGATGACCCAATTTCTGAAATATGTCAGGAGGAATTGAGCCTTTTACCCAATTACAAATGCAAAGTGTTCACACAAACACAGGCTTGAAAGATGGAGCGTGTAGAGGAGTAGAAGGTGGCGAGTAGGCCTTTAGCATAGTGTTAGCCTCACTCTAGCTTAAGGCACCAATAAAAACACCACAAAGGACTTCTGCATATTCTAATATATGTAAATTTAGAGGCCCGTGTGAATGCTAATGAATTGGAAAGGGCATATTTATTTGATTGCTTTGCTGCATACAAATCGTCGAGGGGATGTTGGTGGGAGGGAGGTGGTTTGTGATGGTGCGTCTCAGGGGTAGAGACGTAAATTCATGGTGCAGTTAAGGCGAGAGCGTTAGCAATCTGCACCGCGAGCAAATTAGACAATCCTGCCGGCCGCCGAGGTCAAGCCATCGCTAGTGTCGGAAACGCAATTCAATTGATGGATCAATGCAATGATGAATTTATCCTCGTCTTGATTGCCTGTGTGAGTGGTGAAGGTCACAGATTTAATCAAGGCTTGCAGCTCCCCTGCTCGCCCATAAATCCACACCCAGCAAAGAGCGGCAGGCTAACCCTGCACCGCCATGATTCAATCTCCACCTCTACCTTCCTATACATTCTCACATCATTCGCTGCTGTCTTGCTTTTTCTCTGAAAACATGAATAGAAATACAAAGTGTAACTTTCACAACTTTCCAATGTTTCTTTGATTTATCACAGTAGTCATCAGGTTAACTTTGTTGTTCTTGTTGTTTTTTAAAGGGGAAAGACTGTACGTACACCCCATGCATGATCACCACATCTCAACATATCAAAGCATTTGTTCAATAGTTTTGGAGATTAACTACACTGCAAAAAAATATTTTCTTACTCTGTAGGTTTGTTTTTCTAATATCCAAACTTTCATGTAGATGTATTTACTTGAGAAGCAAAATGACTTAAAGTCAACATGGAATGAAAATTGTGATCAGCTTTTCTTCTCTATTTATGACATATATTAAAAATGTAGGGTGGAATTTTGTCTATCGACAGTTGATTGGACTGTTGAATCATTAACGTTTGCTAATTGCTACAATGTCATGTGAGTAACAGGTTGCTGCCAGTAGGTCTGTTATCTCTATGTTATCTCTATTTTCAGGGTACGTTTACACGACAATGATTTACTAAAAACGGAAAAGTTTTTCCTCAGCGAAAACGATTAAAAACGTTGTATTATGCATGCTAGGCCAGTAATTGGTGAGGTCACTTTGTAAAGAAAAAACTACTGAACATGTAATATGCATGTATTACACAAATATATTTTCACAAATTCACATTTTTTTGTAGTTTACATGGAGACAATAACGCTATTGTTTTCAAAAACTTGCACTTTGAAACCCGCTTTCAAAAATTAGCATTTGCAGGCCCCAAAACGCCATTGTTGTGTAAATAAACGGCCAAAACATAATAAGTTTCGTTTTTAGTTGAAAATGCTGTTGTGTAAATATACTGCTCTGATTACACAATACAAAATTATATAACTAGTTAAATATTTAAAAAAATATTATTACCCAGTTATTCATTTAAAAACATATATTGCCCCCATAAATGTACAGTATTTGTGGTATCTGTCAGGAGTTAGTAAGCAGTAATAAAGCACACAAGACAGGAGTAGCAAACTTCAACCATCTTGTTTTACTCATCACTTCCGTTCTCCACACATAACGTCATTACACAACACCCTTTCAAAATTTTCAAATTTGAAGAAAAAATTAAAAAACCCTTTCCTAATACAATTCACGCATGAACACAACAGGATATTACTTAAATGTTTTTTTATCGAAAGTAGTATATATTCCTAAATACTTTTTAAATGAGTCACCTAGTTTAACCATTTAGTTTACCAACTTTAAAGTCACGATGAAACGTCAGTAGCGACCTTTTATAAATCTTTTCTTCTGTATTATGACGTCCGAGTGAAATGGATTATCCAAAAATGTAGGAGGGGCACTTGAGTCTATCCATTAGGTTGTTGATTGGATGGAGGCAGAACTGAATTGAGTTTATAATCAATTGTAAAGAAGGGACAGGGTTTATGTTTAGTCCTGGGTAGTAACTGGTTATATGTAATCTGGATTACATAATCAGATTCCAAAATGATGTACTTGTAATAAGATTATATTACACTTTAAAATACTCATTATCAGAGTACAGTTTTATTTTTATTGATTACATGATTACTTAATAATTAAAAAATGGCAGTAAATTATTCATAGATAAGGTTAAAAGTAATCTAAAAGTTATCAAAAAGTAGTCACATTATATAACCTAAAATGTGAAATGTAATCGATTATGTTATGACTAGTTTTCATCACAAAATGTGTAATCAGTAATGGACTACAATTTGTAAGTAATCTACCCAGAACTGTTTATGGAGATGAAATGACTGCATGGAGAAGTTATGCATACGTCACCAGAGAGAAGTCTATAATGTCACCGGACGATTGAGTTATGACATTTTAATTAAAAAGTTTAAAATGGTGACACTGGTGCTAACCGCTAGGCTATGGCTCAAACACTCTCCCAATATGAACACCTTCTAGAACTCTGATCTCAGTAACTAGAATCAATACTTGTCACTGAACGTGTTCATTGAGATGATGCACTGGTGGCTAAACCTCACCTGTTAGCAAAGCACAACTAAACCATAGCATTTATAGCACAATGCTTTACCTGATGAGCTAGAAAAACATATTCCTTTTATTAGACTAGAACTAAATAGTCAGAGAATGAAGGAATCGAATCAGCAACCTTCTAAATACCACCCGTGGTGTCTTAACCACTACGCTACACCACTACATCCCATTTCATTTTTCTTATTCAAACAAAAAGTCAGCCAAAAGGGACATTCGATGGTCTCCTAAATAGTAAAAACAAATAGATTCTAATTATGTTCAAGAGTGTGTTAGTATTGAGTGTGGTGGGCCTTTTGTTGGGTTGTAGTGTCTGAAAAGAGAAGGAGAAAGAGAGAAACAGAGATGAGTAGGGCTCTGCTCTTAGAAAGCCTAATCAGAAGCGGAGCGTCTGGGGTGAAGGCTGGGCACCGTGCCGCTGTACTGGAGAGTTTTGGCCTGCTGATGAGGGGTGCTGGCTGTTCCTTCCTGGCACTGGTCCATAGCGTTATATCAGAACTCCCAGGCAGCCTGACCAAACACACATAGGCCCTTGTGGCCACAGGAAATTCCCTTCCGAATAACAATCTTTGAAAGTTTACAAAGTGTTTCTGAGAGAAGAAGTCTATGACCTCCAGCATCTGTTTAGATGACTTTCAAAGACTCAGCTTTACCGCAACCATTGCAGTCATCCGTGCTGAACTCAAGCAGGGAAAATGATATGACTATGGCGAAGATTGAATAGTCATAATTTGTTCATCCAGCCAAACCCACATTATAATCAACACAAATAATTTCAAGCAAAGAGTGAAACACTAGAAATTGCTCATATTCGAGTCATAAGGCTAAGGGAAGCCTGATGTTTATTTGAAGAGCAATGTTTGACCGAATTAAAGAAGTAAGTACTATTTGAGTAAGATTCCTCCCAACAGCATAATTTCCATGTCAGGGAAAATGAAGGAATGGTTATCCAATACTTGTCTACTAGTGAGTTTAAATATTTATTTTTCCAGCAGTGCTTTAAAAATAATTCATTAATAATACATTTATAATATTAGAATAAATAAAATAAGCAAGCAAGCACTTGGGAAGTGGGGATAAACTTATTTTTAGCTTTAAGATTTTTACGTGCTGTGATTTATAAATAAATACATTTATAACATTTATTAAAAATATATATATATATATATATATATTTATTAAAAATCAATTTAATAAATATTTAAAAAATACTAATAAAAATAAAAATAAATAAATACATAAATAAAGCACTGACATACTACTTAGGGTATAGCGCCATATATATATATTTTTTTGACAGGAATAAAAACGAGACTGTGAGAGATACAGTGAGGTATTCAGAAGGATTGTACTGTTGTTTAAAAACACAAATTGTTTGGCTGAGGAAATATTTCTAAAAGACTTTCAGTAGACAAAAACTTCTACAAACTTTCTGAAAATGACATGTAATCTAGAACCATTATACCTCACATGCATGCAAAGACTAATCCTCAAAGCCTTGTTTCAATCCGAATAAAAATCTATGTGGCCTCTTCCCTGAATAAAGTCTATAGGACTGACTTTTGATAACTTTAGGAGACAACTTCTGGGGGAGATTTCTTTGTGCCACTGTGTTCTTTTTGGAAGTGTTGGAGAGAGAAAGTGTGTGTGTGTGTCCATATCTAGTGGGCCAGAGGTCGAGAGAAGATCATGTGAGAGGCTGAACATCTCACAGAGCATTCCTGAATGAAGAAAGACCCAAATAGTCACATTGTGATACCAGAAAGAAACCAGAACCACTGCCTGAATCTACTGTAGTCCAACACTACAACACTAATGATGAGGCATAAATGAATGTTTCTCGCACTCTTCTTATCAGTGGAATAAGTTACAATTTAGACATACTTGATTTTAACCTTAAATGATAATGAAAAGTACAAGCTGTATCACTTCTATAGACAACTCACTACCTTACAAACTTATGAGGAATGGAGGTGGTACACTTGGGACTGCCAACTCTACGTCTATGCTTTTTGTATAAGGCAGCCCAATCGTCATGCATCGCAATTCGCAACAGAGAATTTTTTTTTACTATTTAGGAATTCTGACTGTAGCGGTATCTTTCCACAGTATGCACTCTAACACGTATAGTAAATCAAAAGACAAGGGGAAGCGAGTGCTTCAGAAATCTACATCTCGGATATCTCCAGGAGGTTTGCCCCATTAAAAATTCATACCCATCTGACTCCCGCTCTTTGTTTATGGCAATCAATAGCTTTTAGATATGATTCCTGAATGTAAGAGAAAGAGAAAATGCGATGGGGAGGTGAGAGCTGATGAAAACGATCCACTCGCGAGACAACGTTGTTTATGAGACCAACTTAATCGTCATTTTAATTTACCGAGCAGCGGCCATCCGTGGAATTTGATTACGGCATTGCTCAAATATTTTATGGCGAGAGCATTTTATGATGTTCGATAATTGTGTGCTGTGTTATAATAATGCTTGGGGGTGGGGGGGGGGGGAGAAAATACAAGAGATGAAAAGAAGAAATAAGGCAGGATTTATGTTAAGTATGCATCCATTTAATGAACATGAAATGTCTGATCTCAGCAGTACTGATATCATAGTCAACAGTCAAGTGAGTAATCAATTACAAAATGAGTTCATGAGTTCACCTTTCATCTACATATCCTGATTCACTTCCTCCATCTCTTACACAGAAGTCAAACTGGACCCGACAGCCCAACGTACGCCCCTGATGAAGTATGACCCGTTTGGGTAAGCCGACTGCAACGCTGTCACATCGCATCGATGTATCACTGATTATAATCTAAACATATTTTCCCTGTGCTAATTGGCTTAACAGCAGTAAACAGGCAGAACAGATTTCAACAACATCCCTCTTTATCCAATCAGACGTCAAAGCAGAGGTGTGCGTTTTTCAATTACTGCCCTTTGTTCGGGTAAAGAACAAATTCGCAAGACAGAAAATTACAAACCCCACAGCTTTCGCTGTGCTCATACATAATGCATCAGTCTGCGTTTGTCTTTTTAAAGGAATGACAGTAAGTAAACAGTGCTCTGGTGCCGAGCACGACCCACGCCTCCTAAATAAGGGTGTTCGCAAAAGCTACCTTGCATCAGCATTAATAAAGACAATGTTATTTGCATGATGAAGACAAGCGCACACACATCTCAGCTAATTTTTTTGGCCTCTGCTTTCCACAATTTTTCCCGCTAAACTAATCGCTCATGAGTTTACCTGAGATTAACAACGTATGACAAGAATCAAATGATGTATGATTGGATGTAGATGTTAATTCACTGCTTTTTATAACAAGTGCATTGCTGCTGAAAGGTAAACGTGGAAAAAAAAGCAGCAGCAATCCAATGGCTAGTTGAAGAAATGGGTCTAAAACCTCTGTAGAATATGGATGTGTTTCCACAACAGTCTAGGATATGCTAGGGTTTTTTCCCCAACAAGTGTGAAATTCATATGAAATACAATCACATCCTGAGAGAGCAATACCTGGTCCCCGGGCTAAACAAGTGTGTGTGAGAGAGAGAATATACCAGCAGAGGTGTCTCGGTCTCTCTTGCTACCTCAGGCAGAGAAATAGAAATCACAAACTCCTAGATAACTGTGAATTACATCCTGGAGGATGACATCATTACTGGAGCACACACACACACACAAGGTAGGTAATCACCAGCAGTGAGTTGCTTCCTGGTCTGTGTGTGATAAGGCTGTGTGGAGACTCTAAGAGCTGGTGTTACTGCATCATATGATATCAGGACGTGCACATCACACTCATGGTGGAGGGTGAGGGTCCATCTGATTGCCCACAAACACACGGGGAAAGAAAATGGAAGAAAACACTCTATCCGGGCTTAAGATAAGCCTTTCTCTAAACACACCCACACTGGAAATGACAAATTCAATATAATCGAATCGGCACATCTGAAATCTGCTATACTTGTGAAACATCTGACACTATTTTGCCTCTATTAGCTTGTATGTAGAATAACAGACATTTGTTTTAGCATTGTTGTTATTGTTAAAATCCCCCTGTAGTCAATCATTTTATCCCTTAAAACTCAGCTATGATTACCAAAATGACATATATAAAGAAAAAAGAAATAGATTTTTTTTTTCATGCCTTAAAATAGCTTGAATGTCACTCTACACCCTTGCTTCGTTTAGTATACGCGACCCTATGGATATCAAATTAGCCCCGCCTCCACTCACTCCAGCTCAAAGATCCACTCGTTGACGTGATTTGTTACAAGGTAGTTTGTGACGTCAGAAACACCAGCGATTTAAAATCGTGTTTTTGAAACGGTCTTTGGTTCACTGCAGTTTTAAGGAGAAAATACTCAGCAATGGTGTTGACTTATGAATTTGCACATGGTTTCTCATATTAAAAACACCTCATAGACATATGTGACCGATCACGGAAACTAAGGACACAAGTCGGCAACACAACTTTCGAGCAAAATGAGAAAGAAGCGTTTTTTTTCAAAATTGGTGAATTTCAATTTTTTGCAGAATCTGTTAGTTGAAATCACGAAGAAGCCTCTCCATGTTTGAGATAGCAGTATTGGTATATTTAAAAGCATACATTTTGAGGTTGAAATCGGCTTGTTTTCGGAGATTCTAGCATGCAGTAGGGCCGTGGCGTGTCATTGTCTGTGTGTATTTCCATACTGGATAAGCTGGCTTTTGCCCCCGCCCTCCAAGTGAACAGCGTGGCTACTTATTATGCTGCGCTCTGGCCGGCTCTATCTGATATCAAAATTCAATGAAGATGGACGCCGCAAAGATTGACGCAGACGAGCTGAACCGTGGCAGTTACACCGAAAATGTTTTTAAGTACTTCTTCGACAAGCCGCGCTGAAATAGCGAAACTGTTGTGCAAAGGGGCAATAGAACCTGCTGTAAAAGCCTGACTCGCTCAGAGAAGGAGGTACCGGTTCTATGGCCCCTTTGCATTCTGATATCCCTGGAATCGCTTCCCATGCTTTTACATGTAGCCTATAGCTAGGGGCAGAATGGCCTCCGGGTTCCGATTACCGCACTTCGTGGGCTCGGGAAACTGAACCAGAGGTATGGGCACGGCGCGCGTGCCCTCGGTGCTTGAATACGGCGACTCGCTGACAGTTTCAGGCTGGCTGTTTCATATGTGACGTCCCGATTGCTTTGAATGGGGAACGTTTTGTGAACAGGGAACAGACTTAATGGACTGACAACAATCTCCATAGAACATGAACTGGCACAGAGAATCGAAATAGAGTGTGCAGTTAAGACCTTTGCCGTGATGAAGGCCCGCCGTGCGCGCTTCTGAAACGTAAGTTAAGCTTCATTTGCTCTTTAGTCGTTATTTAAGATGCTGAACCTGCTGATGATATAATGTGCTTGCGGACATTTCATTTTTGTGTGTGTTTTACACACATAAGAAAGTGGTGTAAAGAGATTTGCAACAGTAATTTGAGGAGGTGAAATGTGACTATTTGGAAAATTCCTGTCATAACTGCTTAAAGAAAAATGCCAGCAGGCATTCGCCTCCTGCATAAACTTTAATATTGTTGACATTTTGGGCACACGCGCGTTGCACACTATTTGCGTTATATGTAGGCCTATGGCTTATTGGTCTTTGTGTGTTGTTGCTGGTTTTGCGTTATATGCATGGCATATTGGTCTTTGTGTGTTGTTGCTGGTTTTGCGTTATATGCATGGCATATTGGTCTTTGTGTGTTGTTGCTGGTTTTGCGTTATATGTATATGGCATATTGGTCTTTGTGTGTTGTTGCTGGTATACGTTGGAAATAGAGGGGCAGCACAATTGTTTTTCGCCTAGAGCGGCAGAAGTGCATTCGTCGGCCCTGGGGGTGAGTTTCCATAAATATCAAAGTTTGTCGTTTTGTGTTCATTCTAAGAACACGTACACATTACTCATGTTTAGACCTCCCCATACCTACCTATTGTTATTAGCTAGCTCAGGAAAAAAAAAAAGCTGTAAAGCACAGGGGGGGAGCTTTACAGGGGGTATGGCTTATCTAAATGAGATGTAAATGAGCCCTATTGTCACTCCCAGCAGCAGAGAGAGGTGAGAACTGCACAATCTTTAGAGGCCGTTTTTTCCCTTTTTAGATTTTTTGACAGTCTACCTTCAAATGGCCACAACTTCTCCAAATATTATCAGATTTCCATGTGTTACACATCGTTGGAAAGCTTGGAAACTATACTTTCAGAATCTATGAATAACTCAAAATGCCCCAAAACCGACTTGTGTCCCTATTTTCCGTGATCGGTCACATACATAAACAACATCAAAAGCTTGATTTTCGCCACAGGGACTTAAATTAACAAATATTATGTTTAATAGTTTTAGTTAATGTAAAGTTGAAATAAGATAATAATATATAATAATACTAATATGTATATAATGAAAACAAGAGACGTCATAAAACATGGCAACTAAATTAAATTAAACCAGTATAAGCTGAAGTACAAATTACTAATAACTGAATAAAAAAAATAATTAGCACAAAATAGAAAAAAAAAGATTTTTTTTTACAAAGTACAACTCTATTGTACACTACACACACAATCTAGCATGTAATAAGTCAACCACCCATTAGTTGCATTTTTATATTCTGCATAGCACACTGCATACACACTGCATACTAATTCATATAAATTGGGGTTGTATGCCACTTTGAATATCTCCTCATAGCCTGGAAAGAGAGACATGTGACTGGCCTCTGTGGCCGTCAGGGCAATGTCATTTTAAGATAACTCTCTCATTTAATAATCCCCTCCCTGTTTCTATGGGATTACGCAAGACCACTCTATTGAATTTCACTACGGAAAGATTCAATAGACACAGGGTGGGAGATAATAGGATTTGACTTGTCTTAAAGCCTGAGGGGCCGCTGTAGGGGTCGAGGACATCCAGCACATAAACGCAACCACTTCCCCATAACGTCCTCCATATTTTACTATATCGTATGCAGAGGAAACATGGGTCAGGCCATTACAAGTATCTGATCCTGCCGCAAAATGCACTTCAGCACATAACCTCTAAACTCTAATGAAAAGACGGCTCATTCACTGATATCTTTCAAAAGGCAATGCAACACAGGTGCTAATGTTATTTAAGAAGAAACAACTGGACTGTATCAGCAAGGCTCGGCGCAAATCACATTCAAATCTCAGGATATGAAAAACATGGCACACAATTGTTCCTGCCTCTAATAAACGTCAGAGAGATAAAGGGATTCAATTTCAATGCCGGCTAGTGTTAGATTTCCAGGAACTCTTTTTGTCATTCGCTGGCACTGCTGGGCCTCTATACCTGCATCTCCATTTACTGTTTATGATTTCATAAAACCATTCCCTGAACGTATTAGAGTTGGACATTGACATAAGGAGCTGTTCCTGAAGGGCTCTAAACAATGACAGGCCTCATTTGTCATGAGAGAGTAGAGTGTATCTGGCAGACAAAGGAGCAGACGGATATCTCTGCAGGAATGAGGGTGGCGTAGGGGAGTGAGATGTAAAACCAAATCTCTTTGTTTTCCTCTCGGCTTTTGATGCCTATGACAGATGTGGCGTTAACGTTTCAGAACAATACTGTGCATGTGGTGGACTGCTGTAGCGACAACTTAACTAGCTGCACTTCCTGTGTAGGAACATAGAACCTAACAACCGAGAACAGACACAATTAGCAGTTCACACACCTTGACGTTTAGAGTGCCGCTATTGCGCCATGAAAGACTGCAAGTGCCAAAGGGACAGTTCAATCAAAATTCAGCTAATGTGTGCTTAGATTGTACACCCTTCAAACACAGATCATCCAATCAGAATTTAGAAACATAACTATCCGTTTTATAAATATTTACGAATGTGATAGTTCAAGCAAAAAGGAAGATTTTGTAGAAGAATAAAGAAAGTCATACAGGTTTGGCACAACATGATGGTGAGTAAATTATGACAGAATTTTTATTTATTTTAATTTTTAAAATAACAGCTAGTAATGTCTCGGAGGAAGATTGAAGCCTTAAAACATCCAATCAGAATTCAATTTAACTAGTATGCCTAATCAAACTCTCAATTCATTTCTAAAATCACTCAGGCTATTATCAGCTCTTATTGTGCCTTCTGGAAACTTCTGAGGTGAATATTGTCTACAGCTGTTACCTCACCAGACATATGAGCTCTCCTCAAGGGTTACATAAAAGAAAACTGTGACCTGAAATGTTTTGCCCGGTTAGCAAGCACTGAGCTAAAGCTCTGGAGGCCAAATTGAGACATTCACAGCTTGGCTAAATGCAACCTGAGTGCCTTAAGAGCCCAAATCAGGGATAAATCCTAATAAGCACTGAAGCAAACCAAATCCCCACACCACTCCTCCTCTCGCTCTCCTCCTCATTCCCTCTCCATATTTCTCTCCTTCAGCTTCTCTCGGAGGGAGTCTGCCAATCAGCTGAGAAGAGGACAGCTCTGACAACATGACTCATCTAACCATGAGGGGGCCACACAGTCATATTCAAGTGTGCTTTATATAAATATATAAAATATGTATACTACATTTAATTAATTTATAATATATATATATATAATAAAAATAAATTTAATTAAATTGCTACAATTATAAATAAAAACATAGCCTACTATTATTACTACTAATAATTTTATCAGTCACTTAGTAATTTTAAAATAAATATGAATATGTAGTTTATAATATAAAAAATGATACATTAAATACATAAATATTTATAATGCCTTTTAAAAAAACTTCATAGCACACATTATGAATATTTCCATACACACATGAGATAATTACATTGATTATAAGTTGTTTTATATGGCATTATGTAAATTAATATATACATATTTAACTAATATTTAATACATAGACTATTTAACTCATTTAAAAAATAAATAATATGCCCCCAAGTACGATTTGTAATACTTCTGTTTTTTTGTTTGTCAAAGATTCAGCCTTATTGGTAAAATAGAGTTCTGTGGATATGTGTCTGTGCACATGTTCGGTTTTCATGTTTTATGGAGACATTCTAGTATAGACAATGATTCTTATACTATACAAACTGTATTTTATACTGAATATTCTATCCACTTAACCTACCCATCACATAAAACCTAAGCATTTTTACAATAATAAAAAAAAAAAAAACATCATATACTATGATTTACAAGCCATTTTATTCATGGGCACTAAAAAAAATAATGTCCCCACAAGGATTTCGGATATTGCCAATTTTCCATCTTTGTGTGGACATTTTGCCCCCTTACGTCAGGTATCCCTGTACCACACACACACAGAGAGAGTCGGGTATTGCCGATAGTAAAATAGCACTAAAATACACTAAACAAGATACTTTAATGGAGAGGAGCATAATTCAACATGAAACACTGCTGACGGCTTCACAAAAACCCAGAGATTCTTCCTCTCTCACCATTTTCATTCACCTGATGGGCAGTGGGCTGGCGGCCTGATCTACGATATTGATTTTGTGTCATCCAGGGGAGGACAGACTCTTTGAAAATCATCTTTAAACTCTTCTCTCTCCTCTTCATGCTAAGCCTGAACGCTGCAGTGCATCAATAGAAAATCAACATGTCCCTATTCCAGGCCAGCCAGAGCTCCAGATGAGCTGAACTAAGGGCTTTTCTCTGTAATAGCTACAGGCGGCCCACAATCATGCACAGGGCAGTTATTCACCCGGGAGTTGCTTCAACAAAATGCATTTATCTCGTCGGCTGCTGTTTTCTGAGCTAAACGGGTCACTGAATAATTATCTCTGTCAATGGAAAGATTGCTGGTTAAAGAAAAAGAAAAGGGGGAAAATAACAGCTCAGGCTTGGGGTGTAAAAGAGTGAAGACCTAAAACAATCAGCTGTAGCAAAGGAAAGCGAACGGAAAAGCAAACGAGTAGAAACTCATTATCAGATGAAACCATTTATGGAGCGCAACAGTGACCACCCAGTTTTACAGCATGTACTGAAGTAATGTATGCATTTCATCCCATTTTAACTAACATTTGCTAGGTAGCTAGTTAATGTTAGATTTGTTTCCTTGCAAGGCTGCAAAAACACACCTCAATTAATCTATAACATTTTTTTTTTATATTATAAAACAAATCAACATTACCTTACATAATACATTAAAGTTTTTCCAAATATTTTTAGTACAATAAAATTAGTTTAGGGTCCAATTCTCACTATTAACTAGTTGCTTATTAGCTTGCATATTAGTAGCATATTGACTATTTATTAGTACTTATAAAGCACATATTTATGCCTTAGTCTGCATGACCATATTCTACACCCCCAAATTCTACCCATACCTAACCACTACAACTACCCAACTAGCAATTGATACGCAGTGAATTAGTAATTTATTGAGCCAAAAGTTTAAGTTAATAGTGAATATGTGTTCCCTAAACTAAAGTGTGACCAGATATTTTTTTGGGTTTCTCCAGACCCTTATTATGCTCTATATCAGTGATTCCTGACCCAAATAGTACATAAAAAAATAAAAAATACAATGAATGCATGAATGAATGAAGTTCAGGTTTGGTGTTGACAAGGGGTTCTTGAAACGTACCAATGGGTATGTGTGGGTAAAAAAATAAATAAATAAAAAATGCAGTAACGCTTTTTTGTTTTACTGAGACTTCTCTTTGTCTTATCCCAAAGAAATTATATTTAGCTGAATAAATTAATTATATTTAGTTGAATTTTGAATGGAGACCACTGCTATAACCGTTCTCTGTGACCTTTGCCTACCTTATCCCAAATTAAGTCAGATGAATTAATCTGGTGATTATCCCGTAAAATGTCCAAACTGAGCATCTGTGAGTCAGGGGGGCTGAATGGAAATATCCCAGACTCCCCAGGTCAAGCTCTAAGTGACATTGCAATGGATAAAGCAAGCACAAGTCTTCACACTCTCACACACGACCAAACAAACATGCACACAAGAATATTTGATGCAAAGGTGCACTTGTAAAAATAAATAAATAAAACGTTAACCATAAAACCTTCGTGAGTTTACATTGCCCCATTTAAGCAGAGCACCATCCCAATACTAAGTAAACCCTTTCACATGATTTAGATCAGTGAAGGGGAACATCATGTCTCTCCTGGCTCACTGGTTTAGGCTAATTCACCACAAAACTTAATTTCCCATCAATCACTGGGACAGCAGTGTGTGGGACAAGGCATTGTTTCTTTGACTCTTGGCACTATGGTACAAATTGTTCTAGAACGTGTATATAGAAACATGATATTTTTCAAGACTCATTCTAGTTTAGTTGATTTTGCATAATCCTGTCCTTAATATAGTATTATCCTTAAATAGTATGTGGGTGCAAAAAAAGACGTCAAGAAATAACATATTTCATCCTAAAATCAAAAGATAATTTTCATAACAATTAATCAGATTTGAAACCCTTTCACTCATTCTCAGTAATTTACTGTATGATGTTTTATTAACAAAGTTCGGGAGGAGCACGTTCATATAATTAACACGAGTGGAGAGCACTCAGCTGTCAATGATAAGAGATGTACATATAGATTCAGCAGTCTCACCTCAATCCATTGACAGTTCAGCAGCATTATTATTTAAAATTTATTGTAAAAATTATTATTCTCATTGCTGGAATAATGATATATATATATATAATTGTATTAATTATTTTATTTTATAACCTAAAATAATGTTTTAAATTAGTTTATTTTATTTTTGGGGGTTAAATATGAGCCATTTCTTAATGACATAAAAAACACTACCTAATGATGTCAGGTTGATTTAATCATGTTAAAAAGATATGTTTGGCTTGAATAAAGCTAGTTACTAAATTAGTTGACCTGCAAAATTGCCACACAACAGGGCCACCAAAAATTAGTGTAGGTATACTTATGCACTGTACATGGGACATTGTGTAAACATGCACATGTACAACACTAAGTGTACTGTATGTGTGTGTGAGTATTATAAAATGCTTAAAGTCTAAAACAGTTTCACTGATACAAAAACATGACCTGCTGCCCAGATTTCAATCAGTCAAACAGATAAGCAATAAGTCTAGAAAAAAAAAGAGAAAAAAAAAAGATACGTAGACGGAGAGATAGACAGGAAGTCAGGGCTCCAGCTTTGGTCTCCGTCTGCCAGTTTGTGGTTGTTATTCCTCTTTGACCTCTTGGCATTGTGCTGGTCATTTGAAATTAAATAAATATTAGTGCAGGAGCTCTTGAGGGGTCAGGGTCACATTCTGACAGACAGTCACAGCAGGAGGCAAACACACACACACACACACAAAATCTTTGAAGACATTCCCATCCCATAACTAAACGTAAATGTTGATGCGAATGCTAAACGGGCTGGGAAGAAAAAAAAAAGAAAACCAAAGCACAGGCATCGAGTGAGGCCTGGCGTTTCATCCCCCTTTTCCCCCAAACACTCTCTGCAAAGTGCTCTGGAAACATAGGAGCATCTAACTGTAACTAAAGGAGATGGGACAACGCTCAGAAAAGACAGCAAGAGAGAAATATGGGGGATGAGCGAAAAAAACTCCAGAGAACGAGAAAGGAATTCAGTGAGGTAAACCCCAGTAAAGCTTCGGTCCAGATACTCAGCAGTGAGCCACACTAATCACTCACTAATGCCTTCATGCATGCCTACAGACACTATAATCACCCAAACACACAACAAAACCTTAATCGATCCCAGCTGACTTTCTGCTTATGTGTGTATAGCTGGACGCAGCATGTGTTCAGGAACGGAGCCTAAAGAAATGAAAGAGAGGATGAGGAATAAAGAGTTTGTGTGCTGGACAGGCACATGTGCTGATTCTATGGAACATCTAAGCATGCTAGAAGCATAGTAGAGTGGTAAGGACCATGCAAAGGACTATTCACAACAAGAGCACAAACATTTATGCCTGTAAACAATGGAAATGACTGTCAAATTTCCCTTAAATAAATTAAAGATTTTGCTCAGGCTCTACAAAAAGTTGTGCATACTTGCATTTTTTGGTAAATAAATAAATAAACAAATTCAATAAATTTCATAATGTGAAATCTTATTCTTATCACTGTAATTAATAATAAGAATTTATGACGACAATTTGGGAGGAAAATGTGTGTGCCATAAAAATATCATAATGCAATAATGTCCAAAAGCATAGTACTAGTTATCTTTGTTAATTATTTTAACAATTAAATTATATATATATATATATATATATATATATATATATATATAAGGATAGTTTTATATATATAGATACAGATATAGATATAGATATAGATATAGATATAGATATAATAATGTTATTTTCTAAAAAAAAAAAATGTTTTGGGGGGAGGGGGGGAGGATATTTAATCGTGATTAAAAAATAGTAATGTAGTCAGGTTGATTCGGTCAAATTAAATCAATACAAGATAATAATAAAAAAATTGAATTTGTAATGATAATGCGGGAGGAAAATATGTTTGAAACTGCCATGAAAATAATGTCATAAATTCACAATGCAAAAAAAAAAAAAAAATAGTCTAAAAAGATAACGTCTAATTAATATGATATTTTTCTATTATTTTTATTTCTTCTTATACTTCTAAATAAAAAAAAAAAAAAATGCAAAGTACAACCGAGACATTTTATTAGTCATTGAGGTTGCTTGCCAAGCGAAGGAAAATAAAACATTGAATTCTGTTTCAATTGAAAGGCTTGTTGCAGCATTGTTAGCTACTTCATGTTAGTTAATATATTAATTAATGTTAACAAATGAGAATTTACTGTAAAGTGTTATCAAAATTACTTACTAAAGAAAAAGAGTGATAAAAGACGAGTGAGGATAGGGATGATTCAGGAGTGAGGGATGCAGAGAGAGAGAAGGGAGCTCATGTGTGAGAATGAGAAGTAAATATTTAACGCTGCGGGCTGGGACTCACGTTGCTGCGGCAGGTGCTACAGCCCTGTGCCTGCTGTCTGGAGACCGCTCTCTTTCTCTCTCTACATTTACATATATCTCACAACCAGATGCTTCCTTACCAAAGTAAACATGCACATAATATGTCGTGAAACTCAGTCTTCGGCAGTTAGCACAAAATGCAAATCACATACATGTGTTAGTCCTTTCCGGGGGGGGGGGGGGGAAGGCAGTGTGTCATTTAAGGACAGTGTTTATTTTTTAATTCCGGTGCTCAAAACAAGCATGCTAACACCGAACTGCGCTTCAGCAGTTAGACAGCAGTTTGCATGGTAAACAGGACCAGCGCTATGCAATATGCACACAGTGACAGATATACGCAGTTTCGCACATCCCTACTGCCATGTAAGTTTTAGTAGTTTTCAGTCCATGTATGTTTTCTCAGATGGAGGAATGCCAAGGCTACGTCCCGCTCTGTGTCATTTATAGGATAAACTCAGCACCAGTTAAGTAAAGGCCTATAAAACTACAGCCCAGCTTTCTGCAAGCACTCTGAAACCTCCTTCTGAGCTCTTCTGCGCGTGAAATGTCTGACATGATGAAATACAAACAAACCCCTGCTCCTCAAACCTCACATCTCTCTCACTGGGAGAGTAGTCAAACTGTGTTTCTGAATTCTAAAGAACTAGCCTAATTTTATTCTCTGTTCTAACAGAGCCTTCTCTAACCACCAGAAACGCATCCATTTGGTCTGATCAAATGTTTTAAAATATCATTCAATGTCCCAAACAGTATGCACTTTTAATAAGGATTCTAGAAAGAAGGAATGCCAAGTGTCTAGGCCAGGGGAATATATATATATATATATATATATATATATATATATATATATATATATATATATATATATACACACACAACCAGAGCCGGACAGTAACGGAGTACATTTACTTGAGTGCAGTACTTAAGTACAATTTTGAGGGATCTGTACTTTACTTGAGTATCATTTTTGGGGAGTACTCATGACTTTACTCAAGTACATTTGAGAGGCAAATATTGTACTCTTTACTCGACTACATTTCTATCCATAACCGTGAGTACCCGTTACTAATTCTAAAAAAAAAAAAAAAATCTCGTAAACCCACAATTTGTTGTTTCCCTCTCAAACGTGATTGGATTGTGCAGGCGCCACTGATTGAGACAGCCTATCAGCAATCACCTTCAGCTTTCCGCCAAATAAGTCACCTCCATGGTCAGATTTAGATAAGAGACAAAACCATGATGAAGACGCTCAGGTCTATCCCGGGAATGTGCCAACCCGTGGTCCTACCTCGCCAGACTATTTACATTTTCTGAATTTTCTGAAATTTTCTTAAATGTTAAGTCAAGTCAAGTCAAATATATTTATATAGCGCTTTTCACAATACAGATTGTATCAAAGCTGCTTCACAGTATCAATCAAAACAACTTAATGTTTGTTTATTACTGGAAAAAAGACATCCAAGTTTGGTAGAGCTGATCAATGGTATGATTGGTTAATTAATTTGAATATCCCCAACTGAGCAAGCCAAAGGCAACAGTGGCAAGGAACCGAAAAACTCCATCCAGTGACCCAATGGTGTCCTAACACCCCATCAGATGACCCAATGGAGAAAAGAAAAACCTTGGGAGAACCCAGGCTCAGTCGGGGGCCAGTTCTCCTCTGGCGTTTATGAACTAGAGGCCGAATTTACAGTAACTGTAAGATAAACAATTTATATGAATGCCTGGCTAAATAGATGCGTCTTCAGTCTAGTTTTAAATTGGGAGAGCGAGTCTGAGCTACGAACAATATCAGGAAGGCTATTCCAGAGCTTCGGAGCTAAATGTGAAAATGCTCTGCCTCCTTTGGTGGATCTGGATATCCTAGGAATGACCAGAAGCTTTAAAGAGCGCGATGGATTGTAAGGCGATAGAAGATCCGTTAAATAGACTGGAGCTAAACCATTTAGAGCTTTATAAGTCAAAAGCAATACCTTGTATTTAATACGGAACTTTATAGGTAACCAATGAAGTGATGATAAAATCAGTGTTATATGATCATATTTTCTTGATCTAGTAAGAACTCTAGCGGCTGCATTTTGGACTAACTGTAGCTTGTTTATTGAAGATGCAGGACAACCAGCTAATAAAGCATTACAGTAATCTAGTCTCGAGGTCATGAATGCATGAACTAACTTTTCTGCATCAGAGACTGATAGCATATTACGTAGCTTAGCAATGTTTCTAAGGTGGAAAAAGGCTGTTTTTGTAACATGAAATATGCTTTTCAAAAGACAGGTTGCAGTCTAATGTAACACCCTGGGCCCGTATTCCTAAAGAATCTAAGAATCCTTTTAGAAAACTCTTAATTTAGCCTAAAATCTTTTACGTAGGAGTCTTAGCTTAAGAGTGATTCGGGACCGATCTGAGAGCAACTCTGAGTAAGGAAAATACAAAAAATTTCATCTTAGTGAGGAGGCGGGGCTGACCCCGTTGCTATGTGTGACACAATCTTTTGAAGACTCTGATTGGTTGGTTGTCCAAGAAGGGAAAAAAAATAGTTATTTTAAGTATAAGGTCTATTCTAAGCCTTCACTTTGAAATTAAATGCGTATTTTTTCCTATTTGACCATTCTCTCACACACACACTATATATGTGTAGATAAATCATTTTTTAATTATTATTTACCATGCTGTTCATTTCCTAAGTTATTTGATTGGCTTAGAATGATAAAAATTGTTCCACTCTTTCCAATTACACTGATTGCTGGCATGTCTATTTAAGTGGTGACATTCTATTTGAATGTTGGTTTTAATGTAACAAACATGGAATCAAAACCAAGAAGGACGAGAAAGCCCAACTGGACAGAGGAACAGTGTTTACTGTTAGCCCAGTTAGTGGAAGAACACAAGGCCATCCTTAAAGGAAAATTCAGGCCGGGTGTCACAGCACGGGGCAAGAAGCAGATGTGGGAACGTATAGCACAAACTATTAATGGTTCATTCCCCCTGCTTGTGCGCACCAGTGAAGACTGCGAGAAACGTTGGTACGTGTTGCAATCAAAAGCCAGAGAGGAAATTGCAGCACTCAAGCAGGAGTCATCACGCACAGGTGAGTGATATAACACTTTTTTTTTTAAACCGCTGGCAAACTTATCTCAAACAATTATATGTATACTGTACATGTGGTCCATTGTATTGTTTTCTGGGGGGGACCACCTGCTAAACAGCTGTCCCAAGTAGCCCAAACCGTGTTCAACATCTTTGATCACTCTGAAACCAGTATTACCGGTTTGAAGGAGGGCATAGACAGCTCAATGATTCAGCCGGTAGAACTACAAAAATTGTCATTTTAATAAACCAACAGCCAAGTAACACAATATAAATACACATTTTTATTTAACATAGCCAAGGCCATTTCACATATTTATATCTGGCCTTCTTTGAACTGAAAAAAAAAATGGCCTAAATTGATTTAAAATAACAGAGATTATATGTTTTCTGCTCTCAGTAGCACTGAGCCTTCAGCAGAGGAATGGGGACCGTCGACATCGCAGATGTACGACCCTCAGCCCGAAGCGCCTCATTCCCTGCCTTCTGCTGCACCCGCAGCTGCTCCAACACCATCCCTAATAGAGAAAAAAGTGGAGATGGAGATGGATGTCCTAAAGCAGCAGAAAATAGTACTCCATCTACAGGAGGAGTACTACAAACTAAAAATTGAGCTACTCAAAAATAAAACGTATAACAAATAATATTTTTTGTGTCTTCATAATATCTTTCTAATGAAAATGTTGGCTAAGGTGCTGTTTATTCACGATTTTTATATTACATTCACTGTTACTTACATGAAATGCAAATTAGTAAACTGTGCTCTGTAAGGATTCCCACTTTGGGACAGATCTCTCCCTTGTGGAGGGTATTCTTCATCATCTTCATCAGCCCAGTTGTCCGTGGGAGGGTCTGCAATTTGTCTAGCTTTACAGATGTTATGAAGCACTGCACAGGCTGTTATCACTTTGCAGACCTTTCCTGGTGCCAGTAGCACCTCTCCATGTAAAATGTGAAAGCGCCTCTTTAGTTGACCAATACCCCGCTCAACTACGGCTCGTGTTTTCTTGTGAGCTCTGTGAGTTAATGAAAATGAACAGAATTCAGTTGATATTTTCAAAATATAATGGTAGCTTATTTATGGGAAGTAGTGTAGCCAACAAATACTAAGCTACTGCAACACATTTGTTGTTGTTTAAATTTGAAGTCCACACACATTAATTGTATGTTGTCACTGTTACCTGTTGTAATTTAGCTGTGACCCCTGCTCAGGACGGAGGTAAGGTGTGAGGAGCCATGGTTTACAAGGATAACCACTGTCCCCTAACAAGTGGCAATTTGCTGGAATACGACGTCCTTCAAACAGATGTCTCAGGACACTCTCCACCAGGATCCTGGCATCATGTGTTGCGCCGGGCCATTTTGCAACAATGTCTAAAATCTTATAATCTGCACTGAAAACAACTTGAACGTTTATGCTGTGTTACCTCTTTCTATTAACATAAACGTTCTCTTCTTCCGACGGTGCGATAATTCGGATGTGGGTTCCATCTATTACTCCGACAACACCAGGGAAGCCTGCTATATTGACAAATGCAGTTTTTTGAGCCTGCAAGGTGGGAATGTCCAGTGGAAACGAAACGAACTGTGACACAATAAGAGGTTCTGAAAGTTCTGTAATTGTTTGTGTGATCACTTTGCTTACAGAAGGTTGTGACAGACCCAAATCATCACTGCTGCATTGTTGCATTTTCCCAGTTGCCAAATATCGTAATGTAGTGATTACTTTCATTTCTGGCGTTATGGCATTCCTGCGCTGTGTCAGTGATGTTATCTCTAATAAGATCAGTCACAAACATGATCCCTGCACGATCTAATCTATAGCGTCTTAACAACTCACTGTCATCCATTGTCTGCAACACATTTCTTCTCTCTCTTCGTCTTTCTGCCATTTTCTCCTCTGCTAAAGAAACTCTTAAGCCTCTTAAAAGTCCTCGTCCGTGCTCCTAACAATTTTGACCTTAAGACCTCTTTTAAGGGTTAAGATACTCTCTGAATTACTTTTTTCTTTACTAGGATTTTTTCTTTAATTTTAGGAGTAAACGCCCACATTTCTAAGAATTTTCTTAGAATTTTGTCACTAGGAGCTACTCTTTGCATTAAGATTCTTTAGGAATACGGGCCCAGGTCTTTTACTGTAGCGGATAAAGTAACAGGGCATCCTATTATGTTAAAGTCGTGCTGTGAAAGGTGCTGTGAAAGGTTTTGTGGACGGTTTTTAGAACCGATAAGTATTACCTCTGTCTTGTCTGGATTTAATAAAAGAAAATTACGCGTCATCCAATCTTTTATATCTTTAACACAATCTGTCAATTTGGATAATTTAGCGTATTCATCTGGCCGTGATGAAATATATATTTGAGTGTCATCAGCATAACAATGGAAACTAATTCCATGTTTCCTTAGAATATTACCAAGTGGCAGCATATATATTGAGAATAATAAAGGGCCTAACACAGATCCCTGCGGCACTCCATAGTTTGCCGAAGTTATAATCGATTTTTCTCCATTTAAGTAGACGAAATAGTAGCGGTCAGATAAGTATGACCTTAACCAGCTTAATGCTTGTCCTTGAACACCAGTGTAATTTTGTAGTCGATCTAAGAGTATTGTGTGATCTATAGTATCGAACGCAGCACTAAGATCAAGTAAAACTAGTACTGAGATTTGTGATTCTAACAAGCGCAGTTTCAGTGCTATGATGTGGCCTGAATCCAGACTGAAACTTTTCATAGATGTCGTTTTCTTGCAAGAAAGAGCCGAGTTGAGCGGACACAACTTTTTCTAATATTTTTGACATAAATGGAAGATTCGAAATGGGTCTGTAATTTGCTAGGTTATTTGGATCTAATTGTGGTTTCTTAATAAGAGGTTTTATAACTGCCAGCTTGAACGTTCTTGGAACATGACCTAAAGATAAAGATGAGTTAATAATATTGAGAAGAGGCTCTTCCACTATAGGTAACACTTCTTTCAGTAGTTCAGTTGGTATAGGATCTAATAAACATGTTGTTGTTTTAGATGAAGTGATAAGTTTATTTAACTCTTTTTGTTCTATGGTTGTAAAGCATTGTAATTGTTCTTGCGGGGTGATAATTGCGGCCGAATTATAAGGCCCAAGCAAAGATCGAAAGTTTACGATTTTGATTCTGATGCTTTCAATTTTCTCGGTGAAGAAGTTCATGAAATCATTACTACTAAACTGTAACGAGGTATTTTGTTCAGACGACGTCTGTAACGAGGTATTTTGTTCAGACGACGTCTGTTTATTTGTTAGTCTAGCCACGGTATTAAATAAAAACCTTGGATTATTTCGGTTGTTTTCTATTAATTTGCTGAGGTGCTCAGCCCTGGCTGTTTTAAGTGCCTTTTTATAAAGTGACATACTGTCTTTCCACGCGATTCTAAAGACCTCTAAATTATTTTTTTTCCATTTACGCTCTAAATTACGGGTTTCTCTCTTTAAAACATACGTAGTATTATTGTACCATGGTGCTATACTTTTTTCTCTGACCTTTTTTAATCTAATGGGTGCAACAATATCCAATGTTCTAGAGAGTATGGTGCTCATAGTGCTAGTTAGTTCGTCTAATTCATCTGTTTGTTTGGGTTCAGGCAGCAGCTGAGACAGATCAGATAAGCTATTTGAGAAATTATCTATGGTGGATGGACGAATTGTTCTACCTGGTCGATAATGTGGCGCAGCATGACATATTACAGCAGTGCGTAATATGCAAGTTACCAAGTAGTGGTCAGTGACATCATCACTTTGTGGAATGATATCTATATCGGTTGGATCGGTTCCAGATGATATAATTAAATCGAGTGTATGATTAAGACGATGAGTTGGTCCGGTGACGTTTTGCTTGACCCCGAAGGAGTTTAATAAATCTGTAAACGCAGCCCCTAACGCATCATTTAAATTATCTACGTGTACGTTAAAATCTCCAACAATAAATGCTTTATCGACGTTGACCAAAAGATCTGATAGAAAGTCAGAAAACTCTTTTAGGAAATTGGCGTAAGGCCCTGGAGGTCTATATACGGTAGCCAATGCTAGAGATAATAGGGATTTTTTTCTTACATCTAAGAGCGTAACATTTAGCACAAGCACTTCAAACGAATTAAACCTATGACGAGTTTTCTGAGTAACATTAAGGATATCTCTGTAGACTGTTGCAACACCGCCGCCACAACCGATCAGACGGGGCTCATGCTTATAACAGTATCCTGGCGGAGTACACTCATTTAGACCGAAATAATCATTTGGTTTAAGCCAGGTTTCAGTAAGGCACAGAACATCGAAATTATTATCTGTGACCATTTCATTTACAATAACCGCCTTAGGTGTGAGAGATCTAATTTTTAGAAGACCTAGCTTTAGAAATTGTTTTTGTTCACTAATAGCGAGATTTTTTGTTTTAATAACAATTAGATTTTTTCTAGATCCCGCAGTAGATTTATTATTTGATCTTAGTAAACGAGAAATAGACACAGTTTCTATGCAATGTTCTACACTAGTATTAATGTCAATTAAAATGGTGCAGTAGAGACTGTGATTTGGATTTTTGGTTACTAGTCAAATGGTATTTAACATAAAGCAACATGGTGAAAAGATGAAAATGACTTGATTTTACTTTCAATTCCTTTTACATTCTCCAAGGTATTAACATTAACATTTTTCATAACTCCATGTAGGACGTTTCTGTACATAAATGTAAGCACTGTGGCAGTAGTAATGCAAAAATGTACTCTTGTACTCTTGATACTCAAGTACTTTTAAAAACAAGTACTTCAGTACATTTACTTAAGTAGACATCGGACTGTAGTACTTTTACTTGAGTAAAATTTAGCAAGGGGTATCTGTACTTTTACTCAAGTAATGAAGCGGTGTACTCTGTCCGCCTCTGTGTGTGTGATATATATATATATATATATATGACAAAGTAAAGAAAGTCACTGAAGAGAACTAAAATAGTATAAACCAAAATAATAATTAAAAAGGATTTAATTTAAAGCATTTATTTTGTGGGAAATATACATTATACTGTATTGAATAGATATGTATAAAATATAGCTATACATGCAATTAAAAAAATAATCACAAAAATTATATCAATGAATAATACAATATGACTCAATAACAATATAAATAATCATAATACTAATATATATATAATATATATATATATATATAATATATGATCCTTACACAATAGTATGTGGCGTCAGAAGACTTGTATTATAAAGCACAAGTCATATGGACCAAATTAAGAAAGAAAGTCATACGAGTTTGGAATGACATACGTAAGAAGGGAAAATACTGTTTTTTTTTTTTTCATTTTTGGATGAATTACCCTTTTAATGATGATTAATTTCCAAAAGGAAAGCATTTTGCAACTAGGGTGTTTACCGAAGTAAATATAAGAGAACCTAGGCCTTCCTTTTCCTTGCTTATTATTTAATCTCTTTTATTTTCATTCTCAGTTAGGAAAGTCGATGAAACTGAAATCACAAGATCCAGAATAAAAATAATTTTTGGCTGCTGTCATTAGAACGTATCAGGTTTCTGCTAATTACATCCTGATCTGACCCCCAGGTCCACATGCCAAGTGATGCTTCCTTTTGTCGACGGACACAGAAACACACACATGCACACGTTGTGTGAGAGAAAACACTGATAACAGGTCTGACCTGACACAATATCTCATCCCTACTCACACGCCGGCAAACTCCAGCTCCAAAGCTGGCAGATTGTCTGCGTGGCATTGTTCCTTTCATCTTCAGATGGGAGGTTATGGATTTCAGATTGAAAACTGCACACTGATTCAGATGAAGCATATGCTCCCTCTGTCAGAATTAATAGGAAAAGCTCGCTCTTTTCAGTCTGACTGATAGGGATGTTAGTGTCCGTTTCTTTGAGAGTACAAATGAACCCTGATGAGCTCTTCCTCATTGATAAGCGCAGTAATATCCGGGTCTCGCCCTCCTCAACGGGCTTTCTATTGTCCTGGACTGATTTGACTCATGGAACTCTCCAGAAAGCTTTCCAGACGAGATCTTTATGAGCTCAGCATACTGATTCCAGAAAAAAAAAAACATGACACCCCTGCTTGACAGGTCTAGCCTGTTTGCATTGTAACTATATTGCAGAAATTGATTATTATATTGATTATATAACTGATTATTCAGAAAAAGTCTGATATCGAAAGACAGGTGAAAAGGCAAAACTTTCTATCCATATTTTCAAGCAAACCAAGGAAAAGATCAGCGGTCACCAATTTAGAGTTAACTCATTCACTGTATATTGCATTGTTTAAATAATGTTTTGTGCCTTAACCTTAAATTACTTGAATTTCTATAAAACCATTCACAATTTATTTAAAAGCATTCTAAAACAGCGTGACCCAGAGTCAGCTCACTTTAGGCAGAAATTATAATTCAAAACTCAATATTTTAAAAAGTTGCATTAAAGGGGTGGTAAAACACGATTTCACTTTTCTAACTTTAGCTAGTGTGTAATGTTGCTGTTTGAGCATAAACATCTGGAAAGTTACAACGCTCAAAGTTCAAAGCAAAGGGAGATATTTGCTTTTAAAGAAATCAATTTCTAAGGACTACAGCAAACGGCCGGTAGGGACTACACGACATTCCTCTAGGGTTGCTGACATCACTAACCCCAATATTTACATAAACCCCTCCTCCGAGAATACTAAATAGGGGGGCGAGGCCATTTTATATTGCTTTGGAGAAGAGTTGTTGTGGTATAGTAAGCTGGAATTGCCGCATTGTTGCCACAATGCCATCGAAACGCTGTTATTTTCATCCGGATTGCAGGTCCACTTTGTTCAGCCTTCCTAGGGACGGGGGAGTTAGGGATCAATGGTTAAAATTAATTTTTAACTCGGTCCCTCATAATTATGACCCAAATCTCACTCTCTGTGCTGCACATTTTACGGAGGAAAGCTTCCACAATCTTGGCGAATTCAATGCAGGATTCGCACAGCGGCTAGTGCTGAAAGATGGAGCAGTTCCAACTTTAAGAACAGAAGCTGTTGTTTACGGGCCACAACCTGCAAGTATGATTTATTTTTCATCGATGTGTTTTCCTATAATAGTTTGTATTGTTAATTGTACGTTGTAGCAAGAAAGTAAACAAATGACAACGCTGTTTGGCTCTGGAAACCAGTTTGTTAAATGCTCATTCATACTTAACGTTATCCGACAAACGTTTTTAATCTCAACAGCGAACTTGGAATTAGTGTAAATTATTATTTGATTAGAGCTTTTATGTATTGTTTATCTACATGCTTGTTTATCTACTGGCATGATAAACATGGTTCTGTGTTTGATTTGGCTACTGTAGTAAAGCCAATGTTTAGTGTTTGTTTTGGGTTAATAGTTCTGGCGACAGATATTTGGCTACAATCGTTCTAAAAATACAAAAGTAACGGTGCCATACAGTCAGCAATGATCACTATAGATCCGCAGTCTTTGAGGAGTGTAGTATAATTTGTTAGAACGATTATATGAAATTCTTGTTTATGAAGCTTATTTTTTGTGGTCTTATGATTATTATCCAGTATTATTATTCTGAAACGTCGTTTAACAGCCGTTCTTGAACAGGTTCTGCTCGATCATCTTCACTAACATTCTCTGGGTCTGATTCGGGCTCAGATTGGTATGGTTTTATTGACGCCATTGTTTATAATACACCAAAGCACAAACTACCGGTAAAAGAAAGGGGCGTGACGTTTCCGAAAAATGTGCACTAGGCAGTTAGCGAATCACAACACACTGGGCCAGCTAACCAATCTGAGCCCATTGCGTAGTTTTGAGGGACTGGCTTCATAGAACTCGGAAACCATCCGACCGTTTTTACAAGGAGGGACAGAGCAGTGTAGAATAAAAGGTAAAATATATGAAAAATAATGCAATTTTTTAAAAACAATGCATGAACATGTTAAAGTGCACCCCACAAACATAATCAAGCCTTCAAAAAAATGTGTTTTACCACCCCTTTAAATACTACTTAAAAGGCAGTAAAGTATTTATATCCATCATAAAACTATTGTACCAAACCAAACTTAGCACCTAAACAAAACTAAAATAGGCTAACCATATAAATACAGTCAGATGTTTATTCAAAATCGGGTAATTTGTAACACTGATTCATTACAGTTTGTGACAATGTTTGACCATTTAACTACAGTAACCACCACATAATAGTTTAAATCACATGTAAATGATGTAAAGCAGTCTTGCCAACAATGATATGTTGTCTAGCCCTATCAGCTATAGAATGATCAACAAGTGGAGAAGTCAAGCCTAAAAACACCTCTCTCTCCTTTACTTAAACACCAAGAACACTTAGAATCCATGCAATTGATCCAATGATTCTGTGTTAGAGGGCACTGGTGATCCTTCAGAATAGCCTATTCACTTATACAGACATTAATATAAAGGCTTCCTGTCTGAAGACAGTTGTTACCAGGTGGAGTCAAGTTCATTTTTCTACCCATCTGACACCCTGTCATTCAGGATTAAACCACTGTGAATAGTCCTCGCACAATCTTTACGCATCTAATGGTCTTACCATGACGAATGCTTCAAAGCAAATATTGGCCTCTATCCTGTATATAGATATAGTAGTTGTAGATATATATATATATATATATATATATATATATATATATATATGAGCGATATAGAAAGTAAGGAGGCATTCGATTGATCAAAAGTGACAGTAACATGTATAACATTACAACAGATAAATTTTATATTTTAAAGAAATTGTCGCTGTTGGGTTGAAACTTCATATCTCCAAAAATGCTGTTTTTCAGGAAATCGAAAAAATAAGCAGAATTTTTGTAATTAAACACCATGTTTTCAAAAGTTGATATTGTGGCTTTATATACATGTTCAGACACTTTTGTCATTATATTATTAACATTTTATCGAAATAAAGCTCAAATGTCTGAGGTTTTTGACCAGCGAACGGCCAAATCTGAGGCAGTAAGTGCACTTGTACTTTCAACTTACAGGCTATAAAGTTTACTGTAGCTATATGGACACTCAGTTTATTAAGTCATTTGGCCAAAATCTCAAAAGATTAAGTGCTTCACACAGGCCATTTAAGACAGTATTGACTATGACTCGACGACAAATGCTAGACTCAGGCACTCTTCTCAACTCAAATACATAAAACATTAGCTTTTATAAATAAAGTGTTTCTTGACAACACTATTTATTCAAAGAACAGTTAATCACAGGCTCTTTATATTACTTTCATTGTTTAAATATTTGCAAAACCCACAGACAGATGTCAACACTGACCAACAGTAATGATTTAAAGATGAAATATGGAGACACTGTCAGGTTTCTGTCAGACAGCCATGAAATGCTGGAGGGGCGGAATCCACAGAAATATTAAATATTACTGTTTTCAACATTGATAATAATGAGACATGTTACTAAATCAGCATATTATTTATTTCTGAAGGCTCATGTGACACTGAAGACTGGAAGTAATGATGCTGAAAATTCAGCTTTGCCATCACAGGAAAAAAAAAAATACATTTTAAAATATATTTAAATAAAACATATATTTTAAATAATAATATTTCAGAATATTACTGTTTTTACCATATTTTCTTTTATCCAAAATAAAATGCAGCCTTGATGAGCATTAAATACAGGCAAAAAATAAATGAAAAAAGATGTACAGGTCCAACCCTAATTCAAACACTAGAGCTGCTCTATATAAATAAACCGTGGTCTGCAAGATGGAGGGTGGGTAGAATGAACAGCATGGTGCAGCTGATAAAGGGGCTACGAGACTTGTGAACATGTTACTGTGCGCTCTTGGGACAGAGGTTATGAATTATTGAGAGAGATGAACTTAAAATAAAATGGGGCTGGAGGTAGCTTGAAGACCAACAATGTGCTGACGGGCTGTAGGACACTTAGTCTTTTTGTGCCGCGTTCCCTCACCGTTATTTAACTGTATGCATCCCCCATGCTAGTGAGAAACCAGTGAGAGTTGAGGTGAGGTGAAAAATGCCAGGCAACACCCAAGCGGTCTTAACGTCTCTATACCATTTCCAGTAATCTTTTCTAAATGTCCCTGTTTATTAAAAACAATAAAAAAGCCAAAAGAGGTGAAGCAAAACCCATGTGTAGAGTAGCAGAATAACAGTAATAGCATGCTTCGGCCGACGACGTGATCAAAGGCAGGCGCAAAAAACTGCTCTCTCTATTATTAGCACAGCGATGTCCAACTCGCAGCTCGGTGTAATGAAGCTGTTCAACAGCACAACTAACATGCTCTGCTCACAGTATGAGCACAGATCGCAACAGCGAACACAGACACTGCTCTGCTACGATTACCACTGATTAGCTCACCGCCTCTCAAATGCTGTACGCTAATAACTGCTAATACTAACCCCCGCGGTGGTCGGTTTACAGAGATCACAAATCACTTAGCAGTGAGTACTGATAGAAAGCACCCTTTGATATTACAACTGGTATTGTTGTGCTAATGAAGTAAAAGGGTACATCACATTTAGGACAAAGATGCTTTGGTTACAACTGCTGGCTTGGTGATATTTCACAAAGGTTTTCGTGGATTGATTTTGTTTTCTTTTTTTTCCCATCCAGGGCGTAAAACTGGATCTCCCCGCATGGATCAATAATGAATCTCTCGGATTCTAACATTTGGAGCTTGTCCATCATGCAAAGCTCAATTTCATCACACAGGCCCCAAATGTCACACTGTTTAGTGATATTTTCGACTTAGTAAGAAGGTATTGGGTTGTGAGAAGATTGTTCAACAGATAACATGATTTCCTTGCTGGAAAAAAAGCCTCCTTACACCAGTTTGAAGATGGTCTAATTGGATTTAGATGAGTAATACAATGGTTAATCTGGTTCTGTCAGGACCACTATCGTCAGTTAGGATTGGCGGTATGGTTCTGTTCTGGGCAAGAACTCCCATGAGCATCCATGCAGCCTAGCATGGATAAGAGCAGGGAGAGCAGCAATAACCCCCCTCAGGGTAACCAGAACAGAACCAACATTAAAATATTGACAATGATGTCTGCAATATATTTATGTACAACACAATTCTAGAAATTAGTCTGATTCAAGGGGAATCAGAATGGCAAATCCTGACTGACGAGAGGAGGAGCTGGGGATGGAGGAGGGTAATTGGCTCCTGAGAAACATGATAGCTTCTGTTATACTGAAATACCTTATATATGAATACAGTGATAGGCGTCGTATTCCTATAGACGTGGATCAGCTGAGAGTCAGCTGATGTGAGCTTGACTAACGTGACCTGCCAGAACTAACGCTACGCTTGATTTATTGCTGCAGGTAGACCTGCTTGTCTAGCATACAGTATGCGTTTGCATAAATTGTGCATACTGCACACGAAGATCGCAAACTCCACTCAGACTGCCTGAAAGCAACTTCCAAGAATCAGTCCACATGAAGTAATGTACGTGCCACCAGGCTACTACTGTAACATACATTATATGCTCTGTGTTTTCGATGTTATCATGTTTGCTTGTATGCCCTGCCATCTGACCCAGTTTCCCAGTATGGTTGATTAGATATCCCATTCCCTTGTTATGGTAATAATCTTGTTAGTCCACCTGATTATTTAAGCTCTCAGTTCTCTATTCTTTGTCCATTCTCGTTTGTGTTATGTTGGCTGTTTATTTGTTCTCCCCTGAGCATTTTGTCATTAAAGACTGTCAATTTGATTCTCATTTGTTTGTGCGATTTATATACATCAACCAACCAGTCCTTAACAATTACATTTTTGAGGAATAATTTTTATTTTTCAATAATTTGTAAAATATGTAGCTTTAATACAGGCAAAATTAGTAGTATCAAATTAAATATGTTCTGAATTTTGTTTAAAATCTGTAAAGAAATGTTTACATGCACTACTGGTCAGTATGTTTTTCTTTTATATATAAATAAATACTTTTCTTTAACAAGGATGCAATAAAAGGATACAAAGTGACAATGTTACAAATGTCTATTTTTAATAAATTATGTTCTTTTAAAATTTCTATTAATCACAGAATCCTGAAAAGATGCATTACCGTTTCCACAAAAATCAGCACAGCTGTTTTCAACATTGGTAAGACCAAAATGTTTCTTGAGCACCAAATCAAGGATCAAGTGACACTGAAGACTGGAGTAATGATTCTGAAAATTCAGCTTTCATTTCACAGGAATAAATAACATTTTAACATTTATTAAAATAGAAAACAGTTATTTTAAATGATAATAATTTTTCAGAATATTATGGTTTTTACTGTGTTTTTGATCAAATAAATGCAGGCTTGTTGTACATAAGATACTTTTTAAAAAAAAACAAACAAACAAAAAAACGTTTGAATACTATTACTTTGGTGCTGACAAAATCTTAATGTTCACGCTAATGTGTTTTCAGTGCAATCACTCACAAAAATGTGGCTATTTATGTCACACCAGTCTGTTAAGGTGATATCACTGAATTCAGAATTACCTACCTCTAAATGTCACATTAAAATCAAATAAAGTAACTAAAATTAACTTGGGAAAAAAAGAGAAAAGATATGACTATATACATGCAAGGAAGCCGATTGTTGTAGCCTAGAACAAGCTGCAAAGTGACTTTGTGCAAAAAGTCTGGCCCTGCAAGAATAGGAGACCAGCCAAACGCAGCATGAAAATACACAAAAATATACCTTATACTGCTCATACAGTAAATGCTCATGGAAACCGTTGTTTCCAGCAGGGTTGCTGAGTCGGTTTTCCTGCGGTGTGGTGGCAGGCAGAGGGGGTGGGTGGCAGTTATAAATCTGCGAGGGTGAAGTGTTGCTTGATGAAGCAGGTGCAGATCTTTACCTCCTCTGACAGACTAATCAATTCAGAGCAATACTTATCACCTGCTTGCACTCTCCAATACATCACACATGCACATATCTCATATCACATGCTCTGCTCCTGCCTTGACCACATTTTAAAAAAACACACTAAAATGTTCAAGCATGTTACATGTGATGTTGGCACGTTTTTCCAATGAGCCTGGGTTGTATTTTTTTTTTACGAAAACTACAAAATTATGCCCACATGTTGGTGTGAACTATAGTAGGCTACAATCAATTTAATAACAGGCATGTCGGCAGTGTCAGAGACTCAAAAGCACAGAAAAATTAAAACACATTAAGGTTTGAAGATGACGGAAGATGAAAAAACCTGGCCTGTATGGCTTAAAGTAAGCTTTTCTTTTGTGATACTCAGCGTCCTTGAACTTAAGTGCCAGAGCGACAATGTCGGAGCAGGCAGAGAGCAACCACACTTCACAGAGGACAAAAGGCTGCAGCCTCCAGGAAGGCAAAGTGGGGATCTGAGGTGCAAATTGGGTTATGAGAGAAACAGACTGCAGGCGGAAGCACCGGAGCCTTTGCATTATTGATAACATAGCACCACAGCGGGCCTCGTTCGTACAGCGAGCTGCCAATTCTCAGGGCTGTGATTGGTGTTGTCAGCACAGAGGTCAACGCGGACACGGCCTTCAGTCTGACAACATTCAAACACATCTGGAATTTATCGCCACGGATCAGAGGAGTCAATTCTCCATTTCCTCCAGGAATAAGGCAGCTGGCTCCCAACATGTGACCCTATTTATGTAAACCTCCAACTCTCCAATTTTACCATTCTTTTTTTACCTGTCCTTCTCAGCTTATTTTAAAATGGACCTTTTTCACATCTCTCTCACTATTCACTTTTTGTAGAAAACTTTAAAATAAGGTCCCATTAGTTAATGTTAGGCAAGTAATGTTAACAAATTGAAGCTTATTGTAAAGTGTTACCCATTTTTATTCAAGGGATATAAAAAATCTTGCCAATATGATAAGCCGATAATTATTTTCTTTTTATGGTCAATAACTAATAATAAAAAAAATAATATCAAAATGTAACCCTATGTCCTCTAAGAACATTATAAATGTACACAATATAGAAAAAGGGATATTTATTTTGAGATTTGAAAAAGATTTGCTAGACATCTCCTCCACCGATAACTAACGTCCAATTTCACAATCCAATCAATGACCTATGAATAAAATTCCTGCGCTACATTTTTTTCCCCATTTCACTTAAAAATACATCAGATTATGGAAGTAAAATGGGCTGCAACCAGCGTTTCATGTTGACCTTTACAAAAATAACTGTGGTGTTCTGCACAACTATTAAGGCTGCATCGTCCCATGGGGGAAAAGGCAATCTATATTTGGACCTTAGATTTTCCAACTATACAACCATTTACTGCTACGTACGTTCTTCAGCAGTCTTTTTCCCCTAGACTTGAAATACTGGGGAATAAATGTTATTCATTTCACTTGCTCAGAGTCTGAGAGAATAAGAGGAGGAGGAGGAAGAGGAAGAGAGGGTGATGTAGTCTGAAAATGAGGTGCAGCTGTGTATTTGATTCCAGAAGTGACTAACACTGAAGCTTTGTGAAGATGTGAGCAAAGGGGGGTTGGCAACGGCCCTCAGATTGTTATTCAAGGAGTCGTTCCACATCACCCATCAGTCCCCCTTTACTAAACATCTGGCATGAGGTAAAATTGCCCCTATGCGCGCACGGAGCTTCAAGAGCTCTCTTTCAGCGAGAGGTCTCCGACTTCTGACTGACCCTCTACCACAGGAAAGAAAGAAAGAGCGAGAGAGAGCTCAGGAATAATGTAGCAGCTCAGGGAGCACTTGACCTTCAAAGATCCTCCGCTGTTTCAGATGAACTTAACAGGGATCAGGTGGGTCTCGACTGACTGCTGCTCCACACTGCCACACATACAGATTTAACACACACACACCTCTTCTGATATATGACAGGACACGCTGGTGAGAGGAAGAGGGGATATATGAACATAATCTGCCAAAAGACGATTAAAAATGTCCCCCAAAAGATTCAAATGTATTTTGCAGGACTAAAGAAAAACCTTTCATAACATCTGTTTTCATCTTCTAACATGTTCATATATCACCATGAGTTCATATATCACACAGAGCTCTCTTTTAAAATATGAAGTCTGTTATTCTTATGAGCTACAGAGAGTTATTCCCCTTTGAGAGATTCAATCAAAACTTCATAGAGCACATATCTCAAACAAAGATTTGATAGACCTCTGTATTACTTTTAAGACAGTTACAGAATTTTGGTAATACTTTGAGGGGGGAAAATGCATAAAACCTTTTGAAGTTTTAAAATAAATAATGGCGTTTTAGGGTTTTTTTTTTAAATAAATTATGGACAGTTTGTTGGATATTTCATTCCATGAACACAATGAAAATCAAATGTTATATTTTGCCTCTTTTTCAAAAAAAAAAAATATAAATAAATACAAAAGGAAGTTATTAGTTATCCTACAGTTATTGTGGTACAAAACAATCCAATTCAGATCTGTTATAAACAAGTTTGGTCAAAAATAAACTAAAAGCAATTAATAAGTATAGTCTGAATACATTAAATTTGTAATCTAATATATTTTTTTGTTACTTACTAAAATGTAGTAAAATATACATTTGTTATGTCATGCTATATTTATATTTAAAATATTCATTTTGTATTTATAATATTATTACATAAAAGTAAATAGTGCAGAATCTTTTTCTCAGAACAAACTATTTTATAAGCCATCTCTATGAATTTTACCCAACTATGATTTTTAGTGGATGAATGAAGTTCACACAGATCTCCAAGCAGAGTAACCACATTAACTATGGACATAATCCACTAATGTTTGACACAGTGTTAAAACACTTTTTAGGGTCACAAATACACTAAAGAGAGCAGCGACACTAAAAAGAGGAAAGGCTGGAGAATTTATCTTTGTCTTAGTCTGTCCTCCCTTCTGAAAAACAACAACATTGGTGGTTGCACAGCATGTGTCTATGGATGCTGGTGTCCTCACCAGACTTTTAAACTAGCAGTTTTAAAGTTGTTCAGTTAATCAACTTTAACAAGAGAAGATGCTGGTTGACCAGCTTCACCAGTTCTTTCAATACTGAGATCCATGACCCACTTTCCATACTGTGAAATCAAATCAGCCTAGTCTTAATCGCTTGTATGAGGGACCCACAGGAAATCAACCAGGACACACTTTCACCAGCGGCCAGAATCTGTTTTCTGCTGTCACTTTGACGACACAGAAAGATCTAGGGAATCTACACAAACTGACTGTGTGGCGGACCCAGCCAGAAATGATCGGACACTACTTGTCCCAGAGATTTCCTCAGAGGAGCATTAAAAGGAAGGGAAGTTCTCACTTGAGTTCAGAAATCGTAAATATGAAGTGACACATGTTAAAGTGGTTTTGATCTGAATAAATGGATGGACGCACTGGGGATTTTAATAGTTTTCTCTCTTTTTCAACTCTCTTTTCAACCAGTACCAACCAGTTACATGACCAGTTTTACAGCTATTTTTTAACACAGGCTCATTGGAAAGATGTGCCTCTACCTACATTTTCCCAAAACTCAAAAAACGTACCAATACATACAAATCACTGCAGTTTCCATTTAAAAATGAACACTAGAGGAAGTAAAACAGCAACAACTTTTATTCCTTTTCACAAAAAAATTATGACTACAGGGGCAGATTAGCGATTAATAAATACTTATTTTCACTCAGTTCCTTGCACAATATGCTATGATCCTCTAAACACTTTTACCATAGTGCATGCATCATTTGTAAACTAATACATTTTGACATTTGATCACAAAACCAGCTCCATAGGGAACTTGCTCAGTACACTCACCTGGTACAACATTGCACATGCAATACTGAGTCATAATAAAAGAGCTGAAAGACTTGTAGAAGCAAACTAAAATGGCATGGTTGCTATAGCAAATGTGTTTTTAGATCACATTTGCTTTAGTTAACACTCGGGTTAGGGTTTGGTGTAGGTGGTAGGTTCATTAACCTTTTAGAACCACTTACTGGACATTTCAATTCAGAACTATCTCGATATGTAGGCCTACAACCAAACCAAAGTAATGAAACACTACCAGATTCACATTCATCTGTATCAGATAAACCTGAACATGCTTTTAGTTCCACTCACCGGACATTCACTTTCAAAGTGCCACATTTTTGCAGAAGTGTCGCCACAGGCACGTTTTTTCAATGAGCCAGGGTTGTATTTTTTTTTTTACGAAAATTACAAAATTATGCCCACAAACTAAATTGTGTTGTCAAAATATATAACACACATTGTCAATTTTTTTATTTTATTTATTTATTTTATTTATTGACACTAACATAACTCAGAAAATCAGGATTCAAATAAAATGCTGAGTTTCCCCACTGGTAGATAAAATATATTGTAAATGTGGTTATTCTGACATGACCTGAACACAGAATTACTCTATTTGTCATGCTTCACATTTAATCATCATATCAAAAACAAAGACTGTGATTTGATCCTGATATCCCAATATGACCTGTTCACCTGTCTAACCAGTTCACCCGTTTTTAAGCATCACGCTGATACCATTTAGTTTTCTGGATTCTGCACAAAAAATAAATCATGATGTAGTTTTCAAAAGAGTGCAGTAATTCATCTTTTAAATCAATAATTGATCACAAAAAAAAAAGAGTGCAGGACAGCAAGACTTACAGAAGGGCATAAGAATGGAGCAGAGAGGAATTAGATGAGCCAAATGAAGAGATGGAATAAAAGAGTCTAAGTAGGAGGCGATCAGCCAACGTCACAGAGGAGGAGTCAGAGGGAGTCAGTGGAGAGAGAAAGTATATTGCGTTCCAGGACAGAGGAGTGGAAGATGACAGGTGTCTGGGCTGCTCTGGTCTCTGCTGGAACTGTAATTGGTTGTGGCAGACGCAGACAGCATGAATGGCCTGCTTCAGGCCTCCAGGGGTCAGGTAGAGAGATGGAAGGGGGGAAAAAAAACAACTCAAAGATGTGATAGAAAAAAGAAAGAGAGGAAGAGACAGAACCAAAACAGTGTGCATTAAGTACAATTGAGGATATGTATCCAGTGGTGTGTTTTGACAGCAAATCTCAATTTCATAATGATATAATCCCTGTGACAGTATACATCAGGTTATTTTTTGCCATTGGACGTGTAGGGTTACTTGGAGAGAAAGAAAGGATGGCTGAAATCTACACAGCGCACAGGGACTTGTACAAGTCAGTTATTCTGTTTAATCAGTGAGACACTATCCGACATCAGTACCTTGGGTAACATATAACACACTGACTGTTTCTTATAAATACACAGCCTTGTGTCAAAATAGAAACAAACTCAAGCGACATTTGACAGAATCTAAAAATTGTACACAGGAACAGCTTAAAACATTCATTATAAATATCTACCCAGCTAAAAACATCTCATTGTGGTTTCCTGAAAAGTAGTTTCACCGATCATCTGATGCAAGAGCTTTTTTTCAAAACACCAAGCCTCAATCTGACTGGTTGGTTTTATGCAATTTCTGGGAATCTGGGTGGAAAGATTTGAATCAGTAGAACACAACACAGAAAAACTTTCAGCTGGAACATCATTGAACTGAAGCTTGCTATTGTTTTGATCATTTAATTAATGACCTAGCACAGAAACTTAGATATTTCTTACTCATTGAGCATCACAATGTTTCATTTTCTATTATTTTGTTCTTTGAAAATTAGATATTGGTCACCAAAATAAAAAATCTGGCCATTACATTTATCAGACGCTTTTATCCAAAGCGACTTGCATTGCATTTCAAGGTACACATTTACATCGCTATCAGTTCTTGCAAGCGACAACGCTCTACTGTTTGAGCTACAGGACAGCTATAGGAAAGCTATTACTGATAAGCCAACAACATATATGTTTTTTTTTTTGTTTTGTTTTTTTGTTATGGCTGATAATCAATAAACAACTGATCTTTAAAGTCTATACTATTTTGACAAAATAAATTAGACTAATTAAAAATAAAACACTAAAAACTATCATTTTAAATGCTAAAAGTGAATTTAGGCATCATAATATTATAATGTACAGTATGAAAAATGGATATATTCATGTTGCTAAGATTACATTTAACAGTGTTAGTAGTTCATTATTAGATGACATCAAATAATCAAAATGTAAAAACAGGGGAACTAAGATTGCACAATTTAAATATTCAATATCAACTAATACAAATTAATTCAATTAAAATCAGCTGATAAACAGTACAGTACTAATATATGGCCCAGACTTTGTTGATATTCAGAAGTCTGGCTCTATGAAACTACCTTCAACATGGCATATGCAAAGACAAATGACCACTCTTCTATTCATGTAGGAAATGAGAGCTCAAAAGAAATAAGACGTCTACCCATCCTAACACTAAACACAGTAATAGCCTTATTCATCCAGCTGATAAGAGCAGCCAGAAGCAACACAATAACTGACCTGAGAACAGACGCTCTTATCAGATAGACCCCCAACGCTGTGAATGAATCCCACTGAAAGAGGACTGTGCTAATGAGAGCTCTCATGAGACTGAAGACACAGCACGAGCATGTTAATTACCTACAGGAGTGTGAAGGTTATGGGCCAGCCCAATTCATAATGCCATGTAGAAAAAAAGTCACACATCAGGTTGAAGCACAAAGAAAGAAGAAAAAAAAAAAACAATCACTCATCTGAGGTTCAGGAGATGGGCCATTCTGGTAAGATTGATGATAGATTTACAGTAAACTCATTAAGTGCATCTCAGTACATTTCAGCCGATTCAAATCACTAAATTTCACATCCGATCCTGCATTAAATATACATTAAGGAATCAATAATAAAAACAGCATTCAAGTTGTGTGTTAAGTTGAAGTTAGTAAATGATGACCTGCTGTCTTACATGGTGAAACTGCTGACGGATTCTCATAACATCTATTTAAAGGGATAGTTCACCGAAGCATTTTAATTCTGTCATTATTTACTCAACCTCATCTCATTCAAAATCACCCATTTAAAATCCTCTTTTCTGTGGGAAAAAAGATGAATTTTCAAACAATATTCTGTCAACTCCTTTTAATATAATGAAAGTGAATGAAGACTGAGGCTCTCAAGCTTCAATAATGACAAAAAAACACCTTAAATGTATAATGAAAGTCATTATTTACTGAAATTCAATGATACTTGGCTACCTGTGAACTGTGAACAGACAGTCTTTTTAATAAATCAGTTGATCTAGTTCACAAATCCAACTGATTCAGTCCTTGAGTTCAACTCGACTCAATCATCCAGTCACAGTTCGTATGAGGAAAAGGTTATCATTCAATAACGGCTTAAACTTCAGAAGATTTGGAATATAGCATCTTACTGACTATTTTATGATGCTTTTTGGAGTTTGAAAGCTCTAGTCTTGATGTATTGTAAGTTAATAGAAAATGAGAGACCAATATATTTTTTTTTATAAAGCGCTAACATTTTTAGTTTACAGGTTTGAACTAACATGAGGGTATTATAATAATGGCTACATTTTAATTGTTGGGTGTTCCTTTAATACAAAAGGATACGTTAAGTATAGCTAAGTGATTCAAACCATTATATCTTTATTTAATCATTCGAAAGTAAATGAGGCTGTATAATGTGACGTCCACTGTAGTTCTGCTCGATACAGCGGTGCTGAAAGTGTAGCAGTGCCCTATATCACAATCTACTCACCAGCCAGACATGCCTTGTTTCTGATAAATGCCATTATACCCCAAAAGTGCATGAGAAACTTTAAAATACATGGCTACAAGGATATTAATATTTCATAAACAATACTGTATGCGTCATCTGAGAAAACCATAGAGGGAATGTGCTACATCCAGAGGTCTCTATGGAAATGTACAAGCGCTCTACCCTGCACAGAAGACAACACGGCACAACCAAACACACATGCTTGCACCTTTTAAAACAGACTTGAACAAACATATGCTGATGATCAACATTCGAATGGACTTCCTTGCTGATTTCCAAATGAGAAGCGTTGACAGGCAGCATGTAGCCAAGCCTAATTGAATGTCATCATTTTCCATTATTTGTTGCCTTTTTTAAATGAAAGCACTTAGCCTTTTTATTCATGTTTCTCAGAGACAGTTGGATCCATGAGTCCTTATGAATATTTAAACAGGGACCAGCAGTTTCATCTCTTGAGTGGTCTCCGAGCATTGCTAGAGCCTGCGTTGGGAAGAAGAGATGACCATTACCGAAACTCGACCATGGAAAAGCTGAAGAAAAACACGGATATTACAAAAACAGCACTATGGAAAATGTCAGTAATTAGAACTGGCTGCCATTTCAGAGGCAGAGCGGGCCCGGCTAATGAGTCCATTAGCACCTTCCTTGCATAAAGAAGACAAGCAAAAAAGCCTAATTTTAATACATTAGCCTGCTGACAGTTTCACCGCAGAGGCTATTCAGCGCAGCTGACACGCTTTTCCAAGGGCTCTGACCTTTTGTTTGCCGAGCGCTGGCTCAGAGGAGAGAGTGGATTCAGCTCTCCTGGGCATAAACACTGGAGAAAGTGTGAGAAACCAACACCTTTTGCTTCCACTGACTCATTGAGAATATCAGCAGCTCACTGCATTTTCAGTTACTAATGGTACAGAAGAGGTAACATAACGGCCCATATGGGCATTAGTCAAGCAATGTTTCCAAATTTAGCCAGCACTCAAGTCCTCGAAAACATTCGAAAAGCTTGCTGTTTGGGTGAATTCACATTTCACCTTGGCCCACAACCAACAAACTGTGAAAAGAATTAAGTGTTCTCGTTTTTTTCACCCCTGAATTTCACTCTGCTTTGAAATTTCATCAGAGAAAAGTAAAAGTCCTTTCACTCCCACTATTCTCAAAATATTCTAAACGTCCTTGCCCACATACTTAATTGCTTAGTTCACCCAAAAACGAAAATGCTGTCTTCATTTACGCACCCTCAATGACATTCCGAACCTATATGAGTTTCTTTCTTCAGTGGCACAAAAAAGGAGATGTTTAGCAGAATGTTCATACTACACTTTTCCATACAATGAAAGTGAACAGTGAAATTGAAACTGTTTTTGACTGAAATTTCAGCAGCCATTACTCCACTCTTTAATGTCACCCGATCCTTCAGAAATCATTCTAATATGCTAAAATATGTTCTGTGCTGCTTAATATTTTTAGTGGAATTCATGAAACCTTTTTTTTTTTTTTTCAGGATTCATTGATGACTAGACATTTCAAAAGAACATAATTTAATTGAAATAGAAACCTTTTGTAACATCATACATATTTAGTGTCACTTTAGATCAATTTAATAGATTCTTGATTAATAAAATGATTAATTTCTTTAAAAAATATTTTACTGACCTTTTTGTGAATTTTGTGCTTGAATGTCACTTTTCAGTTATTTTTTGTCAAACTTATGCAAAACAACATGAGAATGAGTAAATAATGACAAAATTTTAAGGCTGTCTACATTTATCCGAATACATTTGAAAACGCTCAAAACTTGTCAAAACGCTCTCAGTCCACCACACAACCGGTTTCAATCTTTTTCCAAAGATTTCTCATTCACACTGAAACGCCGGAAAACGCTAAATTCACCTCACTGTTCATGTGTAAAACCTCATAAAAGTTCATTGAAATGATACAGATTGAACAGACGTAATAAAGTTCTCCTGCATCCAGGTCGCACTCAGTCACCATTATAAGTAGGGATGCACCGAAATGAAAATTCTTGGCTGAAACCGAAAACCGAAAAAGAGGAAACCAAGGCCAAAAACCGAAACACTGAAAGAAATTATGCCAATTATTAGTACCATTGCATGTATGGCTATGACTGTGTACTAGCTTTACTAAAATCAAGGCATTGCAATTGCAGAAATTAATATTAAAGTTTTAAAGAATAAATCAATTACAAATTATGCAAATATTTATTTAGCACATTGCAACAATGCACAGTATAAAATAAAATTCAAACTAAAATGTTTAACTTGACCCCACTCATGTGTACATTAAATACTAATGTACAGGCCTACTGGCCTTCAGAAAGGTTTTAAAACTAAATGTTCTCTCATAAAACAAAGAGCATTTGGTCAAGTGCATTTTAAATTTTTCTCTGTAGGAAACTTCCTTGCCTTTTCAAAAACATCCGCCACAGACGGAGTGGGCGTGCTCAGAGGCATTTTCCTTTTCTGTGCCGCGTTCCTCTCATATTCAGCGTAGCGATCGGAATGTTTGGATTTCAGGTGATAAATTAAACCCGACGTGGAGAAAGTCTTTGCAGATGCACCCCAGGGTTTCCCATATGTTCATTTATTTGTGGCGGCCCGCCACAATATCAACGTTGACCACCACACATTGATTTTCGATTGTTTTTTTTTACTAAGCCTATTTAAAATCGTATTTGATTGCAGAGCGCCGTAGCGCTTACCTCTCGCTCGTCCCTCTCTCTCTCCCTCACCCACGTGCTTTCTCTCACTCATCCGTACCTCTTGCGCCCCCCCCCCCCAAAAAAAAAACGGCATAGATAATACAAAAGAGGCATTTTCAAATTTATCCAATTGGGAAAGCATTTTCAAAAAGCTAAATTTTTGCAAGACAAAAACGCAGTTTCAGTGTGGATAAAAGGCAAATACAAAGAGAAAAAGATGCATTTTCAAACAAAAACATATTAGTGTGGACAAGGCCTTAGTGAACTAAAGCCTTAAATGTTGTTGCAATGAAACATCTTTTTTTTTTCTGTACTGAAAAAGGATCTGAGTTTCTAATTCTGTTCTATTGTGGTCGATCATCTCCCACCACAACGATAAGGCTCCACGCTAACCCAAAGTGGCCTACGGCAAAAAGCAATAGTTCCGTGATTCCTAATCCCATGCTAAGCTTTCCAATATCTGTGAGTTGTCTACCTGACGATTAAACAACCGCGTGGTCTCGAGGCAGCTATTGTACTACTAGCAGAAACCATTTCTAGAGAGCCTGCCAGCTTAATACAGATGGAGGATCATTCACAAATCCTCAATATAATCAGAGCTTACAGGGATAACTCATGTACTAAATATGAAAAGCCATCTACCGGCCTGATGTAAAAAAAAAAAAAAAAAAAAGCCTGTGCTTACACATACCCACATCCAGCTATAATTCACTGCCTGAGATGAAGGATAAGGCCATATATTAGGTGACCTCTGACCTTGTGCTGCCAATATACCTCCATGATTAGCCATTTCGTCATGCCGGCCTGTGGACCACCACACTGAGAAACAGCTCAACACGGTCAATCTCTATTTATTGAGTCTTGTGCTCTGTTACCAAGGCCTTTCGGTGGGTTCTTATTTCTCCTTTCCACTGACCTCTCGCATGATGGATTGAATGATTCAACTGGAAAAAGATACAGCTAGCTTTGTCGTTAATTGACCGGTAGAAAGCAATTCATTACACTGGCACGTTCTGATACGATTATTTTGCAAAGAGTGACCATTCCTTGACCTGCTGCATGAGAAGGAGGGAAGGTTTCAAATAGGGATGGGTGCTATTAAGCCGAATTCCGAATTCGGAAAGGAGATAACGGATTCTATGGAGCCCCTAAAGGTACATGGTGAAGGAAAACAATATGAAATGGGAGGACAAAATATATTTCAATGCTTTTGCATTCTCAGTGTCAGCACTTTCGCAATATAACGTCACTTTGACTGTCAGGAAGAAGTCTGCATGCGGAGCTCGCCTCAGTGCCCATATCGGCCGCAAAGGGGGTGCTCGCGAGCACCCTACTGAAACTTAAACTGATAAATGGGACATGCGGAATTCACGATCACATGCACACGCGATCAGGGTCTGTTGCACACTAAATCCTCCATCGTCCTGTCTGTCATCTCCCCCTACTCTATTCACATAAGTACATGTATGCATTACTTCAATGAGCTCATTGTTTCTGCCTTAAATTATTACATTGTTTAAATTAATACAGTTTCAGCTAACTGTGATTTGTATGTACATTTCTGAAATACATAACTAAGACAGTTACCTCTGATAACAGATCACTCTAAATTTCAATGTGGACTCATGCATTTTCTGTAAATGATTTTCTGCTTTGAAATGATGTGTAATGTGAAAAGCGCTATACAAATAAATGTGAATTGAATTGAATTGAATAAGTGAAATCTGATTGTTCGGGAAGCAGACACGGTCAGTTTACATCTAGACTAAAAACACATCTCTTTAACCTGGCATACACATAGCACATTATCAATTTCTATAATTCAAATCATGTAAAATTATTATAGGCTGCATAAATTAGGTCAGCTGATATACTCGTTACATCATAAGAAGAATGGCATCTATCAATATTAGTCTCTCTGGTTATCCCGAGGTTTACCATTGTCAACTGGATCCGGGCCGTATCCAGATCAGATGAAGGACCTGAGGCAAGACACGACCGCAACGCAGCCCTGAAGTGTCAGTAGTGTCGTTTTCAAAAACATACTTCAAAGTTTGCCATCTCTGGCCACCAAAACGCCGTTGTCGTGTAAATGAACGGCCAGAACGCATTAAAAGTTTTCTATTTTCATTTGAAAACGGTGTCGTGTAAACGGCCCCTAAGTTAATAACGCTTCGGTTACGACTGTAACCTCGGTTCCCTGAAGAGGGAACGAGACGTTGCGTCGATTTGACGCTATGGGAACGCTTTGCGTGATTGCGTCATGAAGCACTTGTAAAATCAGTCCAATGGCGTATAGGCGGGTGACGTCATGGCAGGAAGCTATAAAGCGCACCCAGACCAAACATTGTCAACTTCTGATAGGTCAAAGCAAGTCGATCACAGGCACGCCGGAAGTATGGCAGGGTGACGCAACGTCTCGTTCCCTCTTCAGGGAACCGAGGTTACAGTCGTAACCGAGGCGTTCCCTTTCAAGGGAACTCGCGTTGCGTGGATTTGACGCTATGGGAACGTCTATACCAACGCCACCATAGTGACCAGTGCCTGTCTTGTTTGAAATCAGGCGAGCACAACAAAGACAGAATCACCTGGGACCCAGGAGTGAAGCCCAAAAATAGGTTGTAAACCCAATGAGTGTGTGCGGAAAGGAATAGCCTGCCGCATCACCAGCTCTTGTAGGGATACCCCAACTACGAGGCTACAAAGCCGCCATACTCCTACTGCCACGGAGGAAACCGGTTTGTTTCCTGTGAAGGGAGCTCTAGAGTTATCGTGGCCACAACAACCTTAGTTGAGAGACCTGAGTCAATGAGTTGGGCCCCACAGAGGCAAAACCCACATTTCCAAAACTCTGTTCTCCAGAACTCCCGGGAGTAGAACAAACAGGGAAACCATGTACAGATGCAGTACAGCCACATCTGCAACTCCATATGAGCTCCACCACCTCGGGGTGGAGTCTCCCTTCCCTGGGCCTCAGCCCCTGCCTCGACAGGATGTCTGCTCCCTGAATCTGGTGCCCAGGGATGTAGAGCCTGAGCCATCATCACCAGGTGATTAAATGCCAGGTAAGATGGTGACCCATCCCCGGGCACCGAGCGATCATCCATGATCGCACCCCAGCCTGTGAGGGAAGCATCCGTCGTAAGTGTAAAGCGTCGACAATGAGCGCCCAACACAGGAGCCTGGGATAAGAACCAAGGCTTCTTCCACATAACTAGGGCACGTAAGCATCGCCGCGTGACCCTGATCATGCGAAAGGGGTTGCCCCTCTGGGAAACCCTTTGGTCCTGAGCCACCACTGCAGGGGTCTCATGTACAACAGGCCAAAAAGTATCACGTTGGACGCTGCTGCCATCAGACCCCAGAGTGTCTGAAACGGTTTTACAGTGAGTGACTGGCCTAGCTTTATTCTTTTCACGTTCTTTTACGTGACAGGATGTACTCTATGCGTGCAGGTGAGATGTATGCCTGCATCGACATTGAGTCCCAAACCACGCCTAGAGTCCTCTGTAATGGAGAGAGCACACTGTTTTTGGCGTTTAGCCGTAACCCCAACTCTTTCCTGTGAGCGAGAACGACATCTCGATGCCGAACCGCCAACTAATGCGACTGAGCTAGAATCAACCAATCGTTGATGTAGTTCATGATGCGAATACCCTGCAGACGCAGTGGCGCCAGAGCTGCATCTACGTATTTCGTGAAAGTGTGGGGTGATATTGCTAGGCCGAACAGAAGAACTCGATATTGGTACGCTTTGCCCCCGAAAGCAAACCTCAGGAACTTCCTGTGATATGGAAGGATGGCCAATATTCTAATGGCCCTTTTTTCCAACAGGGTTTTCACTTCTTGTTCCATTACCAGAACCTGCTTGGGGCCCACCACGGTGGATAGGACCCCCATAAACCTGGGTGGGCGAGACCCTATGATAACCCTTTTCTGTGGTCTGCAGGACCCAACAAGAAATATTTGGCAGTAGCTTCCACGCTGTCAAAAATTTACTAAAGGTACCAGCCTCTCGAGACTGGCTTCTGGATTTAGTTGAGCAGACAGACCGTCGCCCTGTAACGGCGAACCGGCAGGGAACGACCAAACTGACTGCTCTAGGACCCTCCACGGAGGGGGCGGGCATCCCAGGACCACTACGTTTCCAGGTGGACCCTGAGATATGTGCTCGCCGGAGACTGCTGCACCCCGAAACACATGAAGTGGCGGGGTTAGCATAACGGTCCCCTGAGGGCACCGAAGGACAGTTGGCACCGTATAATGAGGTGTTAACCGCTTTACTTCAGAGGAGACTGCCCTCATTGGCCTGACCCCTCGGGTGTCAGGACCTTTTCCCCCCGCAGCCTTCTTGGAAATAATGACGGTCCTCAGATCCGTCTTACCCCTCGAAGGCTGAGGGTGAGAGCGCCAACCCGACCCCAGTCTTTTAGTGGGGGATCGGGAACAGACACTCTGTTTCTGTTGAGATATGTTTGGCAGAAGTTCCGACGCTGCCAAAAAATCTACTAAGAGAACCAGGCTATCAAGACTGGTCTAGGTGTTAGTGAAGCAACCGATTTGGTGCCCTGTACGGTGAACCGGCAGGGAACAACCGAACTGACTGCTCTGAGACCCTCATCAAAGGGGGCGAGCATCCCAGTGCTGCTACGTTTCCGGGCGGACACTGAGATAAGGGCTCGTCTGAGACTAGAACTCACTGAAGACCTTTGCGCTCCGAAGCACACGAGATGATGGGGTTGGCAGAACGGCCCCTGAGAGCACCGAAGGGGGATGGGCACCGTATAGTGAGGTGTTATCCATTTCCCCCCAGGAATTTCACCATTTATTTCCTCAGAATTAAATGCAGCCAAACATCAACCAGACAAGTAAACACGGTCTGGATGAAAGGCTGAATACTATATTAATACGAACATCTCCTCAGAGATCAGATAAGTACATATTTAATTTTCTCAAAAATTAAATGCAGCCAAATATAAACCAGACAAGAAGAAACGGTCTAGGTGAAAGGCTAAATAAAGTGTATTAATACAGACATCAACTCAGATGAGTAGGCCTAATTAACATTTAATTTTATCACATTAAATGCAGCCAGAAAATGAGCTCAAGTTTGAACTTGGTCTGGATGAAAGAATGAATATATTATTTTCATACATCTACTTCCAAATCCAGACAAATATTTAATTTAATTCTCAAAATGAAATACATATTATAATCTCAAACACAAAAAGAACTATAATAATAGTGTGCAAAACACCAGTTCGCACACAATCATACAGTAAGAGAAAGAGAGAAAGGGAAATTCCCGTCTGCTCACGTTGCCTCGGCAAACGCGAGATCTGGGCCAATAGATTCTTATTGGAGAGATGTAGACAAATAATCTACGCGCTGCCTCGGCAAACGCGCGATCTGATCCACTAGATTCTTATTGCAGAAGCATAATCTACGCGCTGCCTCGGCAAACACGCGATCTAGCCATTAGATCCTATTGCAGAGATGCAGACCCACGCGCTGCATTGGCAAACGCGAGATCCGAGCCACTCTTATTCAGCCCCGTAACCAACGCGCGGCCTCAGCACACGCGAGATCCGAGATCGAGTCACAGAATCTTTATTGCAGACACGTCATCTACGCGCTGCCTCAGCAAACGCGAGATCCGAGCCAAATAATCTTTATTGACTTTCTTCCCTCGAGAAGAAAGCCAACAGGAGTAGAGCTCAAACTCTCGATAGTGCATATGTAACACGTCGTGAATTTATGAATGAAAACTGTCAGCCCCCTTTTACTAGAGCTGACCGAGCATTCTCTACTCCCAAACAAACAACACATAAATCGCGTGTATCCCCACTCGTAATGAAGCGAGGGCAGGGAGGAACGCACGATACAAAATGCTGTTTGCTCGCCATTATATTCCTGTCTAGATATATAATATGCTTGTGGACAAACAACAATAAATAGACAAAGACAGATTCACACAGAGCGCTTGCTGAAGACACAGAAGCTGACAATGTTTGGTCTGGGTGCGCTTTATAGCTTCCTGCCATGACGTCACCCGCCTATACGCCATTGGACTGATTTTACAAGTGCTTCATGACGCAATCACGCAAAGCGTTCCCATAGCGTCAAATCGACGCAACACGAGTTCCCTTGAAAGGGAACTAATGATTTTTTTACAACGGAAATGAATCAGTCAAAAACTTACTTAAGCTAGACAATTACTTTCTTCTAGAGCTGCTGTAAAGCCAAAACAATCTTTGTTGCATTCATTTCCTATAATCACTGTAAAGCTGCTTTGAAACAATCTGTATTGTAAAAAGCGCTATATAAATGAAGGTGACTTGAATTGACTCGGCTTGACTCTGATGAACTGTAACTGACAACAGCAGCAAGCCAATCCATGTCCCTTAAGGGGCTCCTTAGAATGCGTTATTTATTTTCCGTGCCTTTCCGAATTCGGAATTGGGCTTTGGGCATATCTCAAGTTTCAAAACAGTGTTTTTGCGTTAAATGCATTTTGTGACATTTGAGATCATGGAAATGTTTGAAATGGAATACCATATTGTTTAGAGGTCGACCGATAGTTGATTTTACCGATACCGATATTTAGGTTTGACCGTGCATGCCGATAACCGATTATTCAACCAATATTTTTTTTTAATGGATACTGGGATTAAAAATAAACATAACACTCCAAGTAAAACAGTGCTGAACTGAAATGTGCTAAATGAAATAAATATGAATATATTAAAATGAGAAGTTCAAAAGAACGAACTCTACAGAAAATTATTTAATATCACAGGTCAAATGTGTTTCTTTAGCTTTAACCTAGAAACACAGCCTAAGTCCCATTTGTTAACAAGGATGTATTAGCTAGCTTTCATGAACTATATGCATTATGCATTATACATTTTTACTGCATGTAATAATATTTTGGCAATACAATGGTACCTTGATCATTCATGTTAGTTCATAGTACATTAACTAAGGTAATAACAGATAAAATAAAAATTAAAACTCAATTTAAAATGTATTAGTAAATGTTGAAACTAACAAACTAACAATGAATAATACTTCTACAACATTTATTAACCTTAGTTAATGCTAAAATTGTAATCTTTTTGTAAAGTGTTACCATTTCATATGAATCCAAAGAGTCATGCTTAAAGAAGATGGCCATATTTAAATATCTGCAAAGGCTAGAGCATTAGAATTACATAAATGTAGACCTATATTACATGTATAGTCTCTCACTTTATTTGCTTCTATTTTAGAACACTTGATGATTATCTAATCAAAATAACAATATGTATTGAAGTGGTAAAAAAATAACTGAAATCGATTGTGTTTCTGATTTGTTTGTGTTTCCGTCGGCTACATGAACATATCAATGTTGAGAAAGCAATCACGTCACTAGCTATAAGTATGAAACTTCGCCGGCTAATGAATGCATAAAAGTGACCAGCTGGATATAAACTAATGCAAATAGATGGTAACAATTGCGACATAAAACATTTGGGTCTGGTTTGCGTGTGTTTTTGTCACATTGTTTTAACCGCTTGAGGTAGCCACGACTAATGTTATTCCTCTCAGACTTGACGGCAAACATACTTCTGTTCTTTCTCTGCTAATGCAGCATCTAGTCAACAAATGAATTACTTTATAATGATATGGCAATATGTACTTTAGTGTTCTGTATTCATACCGTTTCACTTTCTGCATTTTAAATGCGCATCTGAAATGTCACTGCATAATGTGTGATCTTAGCACGCCTTCTCAGCCGCTCCAGCAACGGACGCAAACCGGAAAAACTATCGGTGTGTTTTTTTGCCGATAACTTTAAATATCAAAATCTTGATCAATATTTCTTGATTTATTTTTACACAAAATATCTAGTTTTCTGTTATTTTAATTGGATGCCACTTCCAGAATTAAACAAGATGTGTACTGACAACAAAATGCCATTCTACTCTCATTCACAAATATCAGGAAGTAGATATTGGTACCATTAAATTAGCATAAGCTAAGCTAACTAAAACAAAATTCATAGCAACAGAGCAAAAAAAGCACAAAATCAATGGAGAAAAAAATGGAGGAAAAAAATGGAGATGGTATCTTCTTGCGAGCGGTATGAGGTCTGTAAACGTTTCATCATGAAAGTGTTGTCATTAACTCCTCAGCAGGTCCCTCTGTGTTGCTCTAGCCTGTCTATTAGTAAACAACATGTACCCCCTCAGCAACCATTAGATGGGAAGCAAGCAGCCCAATGCACAAAGAAAGAGAACAACATCCCCACAATACACTCATGTGCCCGTCATGCTTTACTCACTTCCACTCTTTCCAAAGTCCTCTAAAATCTCAAAGTTGATAATAGAAAAGTACACTGCATAATGATGCTACTCGCAAATAAATAAAGATCAGTAGGAGTTTGTAGATGAGACCTTGAGAGCTGTGTGAGTTGCTAGATATTTACTTTTTAATGTTTTGACGTGTTTGCAGGCTATGCAGAAATCAAAACAGCAAAAGAATAATGTAAGAAGAATTAGGAGTAATTTAAGCGAGGTTGATCCCAGCGGATCAGAAAAATAATAATAATAAAAAGTTTATATATACAGGTCCTTCTCAAAAAATTAGCATATTGTGATAAAGTTCATTATTTTCCATAATGTAATGATAAAAATTAAACTTTCATATATTTTAGATTCATTGCACACCAACTGAAATATTTCAGGTCTTTTATTGTTTTAATACTGATGATTTTGCCATACAGCTCATGAAAACCCAAAATTCTAAATCTAAAAAAATTAGCATATTTCATCCGACCAATAAAAGAAGTGTTTTTAATACAAAAAAAGTCTACCTTCAAATAATTATGTTCAGTTATGTACTCAATACTTGGCCGGGAATCCTTTTGCAGAAATGACTGCTTCAATGCGGCGTGGCATGGAGGCAATCAGCCTGTGGCACTGCTGAGGTGTTATGGAGACCCAGGATGCTTCGATAGCGGTCTTAAGCTCATCCAGAGTGTTGGGTCTTGCGTCTCTCAACTTTCTCTTCACAATATCCCACAGATTCTCTATGGGGTTCAGGTCAGGAGAGTTGGCATGCCAATTGAGCACAGTAATACCATGGTCAGTAAACCATTTACCAGTGGTTTTGGCACTGTGAGCAGGTGCCAGGTCGTGCTGAAAAATGAAATCAGATGGAAGCATGAAGTGCTCCAAAATCTCCTGATAGCTTGCTGCATTGACCCTGCCCTTGATAAAACACAGTGGACCAACACCAGCAGCTGACATGGCACCCCAGACCATCACTGACTGTGGGTACTTGACACTGGACTTCAGGCATTTTGGCATTTCCTTCTCCCCAGTCTTCCTCCAGACACTGGCAACTTGATTTCCGAATGACATGCAAAATTTGCTTTCATCCGAAAAAAGTACTTTGGACCACTGAGCAACAGTCCAGTGCTGCTTCTCTGTAGCCCAGGTCAGGTGCTTCTGCCGCTGTTTCTGGTTCAAAAGTGGCTTGACCTGGGGAATGCGGCACCTGTAGCCCATTTCCTGCACACGCCTGTGCACGGTGGCTCTGGATGTTTCTACTCCAGACTCAGTCCACTGCTTCCACAGGTCCCCCCTCTTCTCGTTGTGCAGGTGTTTAGAGTTAATTAGTTGATTCAGATGATTAGGTTAATAGCTCGTTTAGAGAACCTTTTCATGATATGCTAATTTTTTGAAATAGGAATTTTGGGTTTTCATGAGCTGTATGCCAAAATCATCAGTATTAAAACAATAAAAGACCTGAAATATTTCAGTTGGTGTGCAATGAATCTAAAATATATGAAAGTTTAATTTTTATCATTACATTATGGAAAATAATGAACTTTATCACAATATGCTAATTCTTTGAGAAGGACCTGTACATACATAAATAAAAATATACCAAAATGTGTGTGTGTGTGTGTGTGTGTGTGTGTGTGTGTGTGTGTGTGTATATATATATATATATATATATATATATATATATATATATATATATATATATATATATATATATTATATATAAATGCATTGTTCTAAAATATACCAAAATGTAGCATATAGTATTTGAATAATGAATTTGCCTAATAAAATTGTGTTTTAATGAAAATTAAGAATGTAAATATGTAATATTAGTTAAAAAAAAGTGTAAAATTTAAAACGTTATTTTGAATACAGTTGTGCTGAACATTCTTTAAAAATATGGTCACTGGTACCTTATAGTTTAAATATTAAACTCCATGAATCAAGAAGATATGGGGTTTGAGCAAGTATTACACTTAAATGAGGCAAAAAGTAAGCAGATTTGAAAATAATGATTCAACAGCTGGCATAGACTTCTTTGAAGAAAACTTCTACAAACTCATCCAATAAACGCACACACTCTTGAATAAAAGCAAGACTGCATGCTGGAGGCCTATGGATTTGCAAAGCAAGTAAACAGAACAGATAGTCTTTGGAATGCTATGTCTCAATAATTTGTATCCTGGAGCATAGCTACATTCCCCAACTCAGGGAAACAAGGCACGGAGTGAATCTGAATGAGTCACAGAAGCCCTCAGCTACTTTCATTGCAAACTTATTTGCATTTGCTCACAAACACACACATACACGCTCACTAAACATACAAAGGGACTGCAACTGCTAAAAAAAACAGATTGTGGATATTTCATCACTACAGACCGTGTCATATTAACCAATAAATCCCCTAATAAAGTCATAAAAAACATGGGTTTTGTTATACAGTGGCCCTAAAACGTATTTGGAAAATTTAGCCAAACTTAAAATACATGAATGGCATTGCTTTTTGTAAGAAAGTACCTTTAATTTAAAAGAAAGATTGCATACACTTGATGACTTCAAACATCCAATAAAAATGACCTAGAATACACTTAAAAGTAAATGCAAAAGAAAAGAAAGGTTAGCTCTGTTTGGCTTAGCATCGTTTACAGAATATTTTGTATGGAATGCAATGACATTCAAACATATTAATAGGGATGCAGTAATATTAAAATTTTGACCAAAGCTGAAAATTATTTTCATGTTATAGCTGATAACTGTTAAATGGCAAATTTGTACCATTTTGACTAAATAAAATAAAAAATAAAATCCCCCCCCCCCAAAAAAAAATTGTTTTTTAAATGCTAGTGAATGCTAAGTAGATTTAGGCATCACAATAAAATAATCTACAGTATTAAAAAAAGGATATTCATTTTGAGATTTGCAACATTTAAGATTACATTTAAAGGAACACACCACCGTTTTTTGAAATAGGGGTTATTCACTGTCTCCCCTACATTTAGATAGGTGGGCAAACACATTTTTGTCTCAATGCATGCATTGTCTTAGTCTGGCAGCACCGCTGCTAGCTTAGCTTAGCATAACGAATGGATTCCTTTGTTGCCGGATAGTATGTCGTGATTAAGTGATCCAAAAAAAAAAATATATATATATTACTTCTTGTGGCCTGCGTATTCACAACGAGTACAAATAACAATGCAGATTAAGACTAGGCGATTTCCTAGGCAGATATTGACTTGGGACTATATTGGAGTGAAGCACAGGCAAAGCACTGTTATTTGGGCGCAGAGACATCACGCAGTTGGGAGATTTCAGGTGTTGCGTGATATCTCTGCGCCCAAGTAGCAGTGCTTCGCCTGTTTTTTTTTTTTGGATCACTTTTACTCACAACATGCTATCCAGCAAAAAAGGATTCCATTCATTATGCTAAGCTAAGCTAGCGTCGGCGCTGCCAGACTAAGACAATGCATGCACTAAGACGAAAATGTGTTTGCCCACCTATCTAAATGTAGGGGAGACGGTGAATAAACCCCATTTCAAAAAATGGTGGCGTGTTCCTTTAACAGTGTCATTAAATTATTAGTGTTCATTTTGAGATTTAGATGACGGCAATGGTAATCTAAATGTAAAATAGGAGGAATGAGCATGCACAATTAAATATATCCAATATCGACCAATAAAGAAAAAAACTTTAATATTGGCCGGTAACCAAACAATAGGGGAATTGCCATTGAAATGACTGGGAATAGTGTCCCAATTTATCGTGTGCATCCCTACATCTTAAAGTGTAACTTGAGAGTACAGACGTGTCTAAATACTTTTTAATACCACTGTATATCTAAAGTTGCCAACACAGGAGAACAATAAGCTGCATAGAAAACTCACGCTGACAGTAGTCCTTGTTCTCTTCGAACCCTGGCTTGCAGACACAGCGTCCAATGGGCACCAGCCATCCGCCATCTCCACTGCAGTACATCCTCGGCGCCTCAAACTCCTCAGAGTCATTCACACAAGATCCCCTAACCTCCACCAAAGCTGAATCTCCCCCTGTCACCGTGTCGGGAAACTGGGCCAAGTTCAGAACGGCAAGAGGACACTTCTTATAGAAGACCCTCAGGGACACCAAAGCGATGCAGGCTCCAACATCTTGGAAAGCCAGGTAGAAACCCTTCTTGCTCAAGTTACTGATGTCCCTGACTTCTGTGTTAAGTTTCATGACACGATCGCCCACGTCAGTCTGCGTGAAGCTCTCGTCGGCTGCGATAGTATCTATCTTTATGTACTGGCTCTCCTTGATGAACCACAGTTTGGCGTTGTTGGACTCGTAGTAGTACATATTGAAAGTTTCTTTGCAGGTGCCAGGGACTCCAGGCAGACTGTTGCAGTCACGCAGGGTGAACTTAATCTCGATGTAGACGCGCTGCGCTCCATCTCGTGGGATGTGGCGCGTGAGTAGCCAGTTGTTCTGATTAGCCTCCATTACATTACACACCTGGTAGGAGCGCATTGGGGTGTTCCTCTCATCCATCACACTGATTTCCTCCCACTGCAACAGACAGAACAACTGTTATGATTGCAAAAATGTGCACACAAAAAAAAAATCCCCGAAAAAAAATATTTTATGTATTATATGAGGATGCAAGTTTGCCAGTCCTGAACTCTGGGCTTAAATATTGCATGTATATTGTGTAAATATTTGTTATGTATTATTCTATTTCATGTACACTTATGGAACACATAGTATGCCTCAGTTAGTTTGTGTGAGGGTGTATGTCTCCAGATGCATGGGCAGCAATAGATAGAGTATGTGTAAGGGACTCGTCTCCCATCATCTCTTGCCATCTGCTTCCACTTGTCTACGGTTCCTTCATTTGGAACACTTCATGCATAAGTAACATTTCACTCCTTAAAGGGAGAGAAAATAAACCATCCAGGGAGTCTTAGAGGGGTGGGCAATTTCTTCAACGGCTGGTTCTCAAAAAAGATTCTGATTTGCTTCAATAAATTCTATTCCGTCTCTGTATAATTTGCAGCGGAGATGAGCTAGAGGACCACCGGCTCAGTTCTAAGTGATTTTAGAGATTCATTCGAGCTGCTGATCAATCAGCAAGTAATGTACTAGACTTCAAATACTAAGCATTCAGGAATCACTGCTTGACCACTTGAGTTGCCACTCGAAGGCATTCATCATCATTTCCACTCAAGATTTCTTGAAATTTTGTTCATTTACAGTGAATGGGACTGGAGCTTTCAAGCCCAAAAAAAGGATACAAAAACACCATAAACTATCATTAAAAGTGATCAATAATGACTTGTGCTCTAAATTTTCCTGAAGTCATACAATGGCTTTGTCTGATAAACAGAAAGTAGCTATGTTGGACACATCAACAAAATCGTACTTTGTTTCGGATATGTTCAATGAATAGGTTGATACAAAATCTGATCTGAATGATCTGACTCAATGATCCAGTTACCACAGTTAACAGATCACTGGAGTAAATAACAACTTTCAATCTGTTCATCATACAAAGCTTTCGTGAAACTTGAGACAGCATGTAAATCTTTTGATACTTTTATGGTGCTGTCGTTTCCTTTATGAAGCCTAAAAGCTCCAGTCCTCAATAATGGCAAAGAGCTATCAGTACATAAAATATCTAATTTTGTGTTCCAAGGAAAAAACAAAGTCAAATGGGTTTGGAATGACACACGGATGAATAAATGATGATAGCTTTTTCATTTTTGGGTGAACTAATCCTTTTACAACCCTTAAACTGATTGGCAGTGAATATGGGTGCACATTTAAGCAAATGGTCAAGGAGACCTAGTACATCAGAATGTCTACAAAAGAGCCATTTTCCACATCAGTGCATTCAAGCATTTGAAGTATTTTATACCATGCATCAGCACAGTCTGGAGTGCACATCACTTGCCGACCATGCCATTATGTCATAGCAACAATGAGAGCGTTTATGACACGTTGCCATTAGTTTATAGCTTCAAAAAAAGTGATCGAGGCTCAGGGTCAATTGTTAGAGCAGTTTGGCTTTAAACTGAGCCATATGCTGACTGGTGGGAATGGGTGGATATTACAGATCAAAGTGACAGAGCCACTAAACGTCTTGGATATGTTCTTTCCCTTTGAGTGGAATAATTACTACTTTTGAAGGAATATTTATGTAGGGATAAAGGCAGGTTTATGCCTTTCTGTTTATTTATTTTCAAGAGTCTGTCTGAACCCAACTGCTATGGAAAGTTACTTTGGAATTGCATTGTCTGAATTCATGAAGTATTTTACCACAGATTGGCGGTTACACAAAGTCTAAAGGGTTGAGTTACACACCCCAGATCTCCAGACGCACATATACAATTTAGTTACACATTTTTGTATGCCACGATAGGGCACAGCCGTCCAAAGGAAATTGGCCATGTGCAGTTGATATTCAGGAACGAAACTATCTAACCTCCAGCAAAAGCATACACCGAAACGTTCATAAATCCACCTACGTACAGCTAGTTCAACACACGCTCACAATTGTTAAGTGAAAAACAGGTTATTTGGACAGGAGGTAAAGCTTAGCCACTCTCAATCAACGTAGCGGTCATAAGTGTGACGTGGGCGTCTTGTTAATTAGCGTCTCCAGCTGGCCGCTTCCCCTAGAGTCTCTTCTGAAATACCTTAACTCCATTCCCCAGTCACCCTTCACAGGCTCTGGCAGCTTTGAAGCCAGGCAAATATGTCAGATCAGGGGGTCTGCTTAGCCCTTCATTGGCTTAACTTAATTGCAGGCCCACAATCATCTGGTAGTTTAAGATACTTAAATGCAATTGACTTTAAATCCCTAAAAGAACGTCTGTTTTTTCGGGGGAGAAGGCCCCTTTTGGAGGACACGTTAATAGGGCTACCTGTTTTCTATCACTCTAGGTGAATTGCTCCCTTCTAATTTAGTAACAGACATGCACACATACCCTAAACGACTATGGCCATTTGAGAGCCAATCCAAAACAAACCTTCCACATCTGGGACAGGGAAAGCTGTATTAGTCTTGACCTGCGAGGGTCAAGTGGCAGTTGATTGAGTCAGTAAGGTAAATATCCAGCGGAGGTGAAGCGGCTGCTTTGGGAACACATCGGCTTTCCTGTGAGTCGCTCCACAACGGCGCACCATCGGCGGGTTCAGTGGGTCACGGGTGTCCACGATAATCCTCAAGTATGAAACGCAAGCCGCAGCTGCGAGACCTGATTTAGCCTTACAGTTCACTCCCATTAAACAACTGCCATACCAGCAAAACAAAGAGACTCCTACTATCACTGAATCTAAGGTAAACACAGCACGAGGACAGGGAGGAATGTTCTCTGAAGAGTTTAACAGACGTAATGTGGAAACAGGCCAATTGGAAGAGACTCTCACAGTACTGTATGTAAGAGTATCACTCAATCCAGTAACAAAAATCTGATCCGTTAGGGTAAAATTTTGTTAGTGGTTTGTTGTAAATTTTTTTAAAAAAATAATAATAAATACTATCCATTTAAAAGCTGTTGATGGCTACTGATGGGAAAGCACATACTTTTGAATATGCAATAAGAAAGCATGCCAGCATTGAGATCTACAATGTTTCCCTTTGCACAGGCTGTTTACATGAAGCATTTAGATAAATTCAATAAGATGTTTTTCTTTAGCAGATCTAAAAATGAATGGTTAAATGGTCTATATAAAAAATCTATAGTATATAGAGTAATGCAGCAATTAGTCCTAAAATCATTTTTAAGTATTTATGTACCGAATTTAAGCAACAAAATGTGTAAGAATCATAAACCTTTGTTGATCACAAAGCTTTTGTCTTTAATAATCCAAATGCCAACAGAAAAATCCCATTGGCTTTTTGTCAATGGAAACGGGGTGATGTTAACTTCCAGATTGGCCTACAAAAATACATCGTCTTTCCAGCACCATTTTGTCTAAAAAAAAAAACATTTTCAGAAATATTCTGTCAAATTTAAGTTGATTTGTATAGCGCTTTTCACACTATATTGTTTCAAAGCAGCTTTACAGAAAATCAATAGTCAAATCAGTGATGTGAAGCTTAAGATCAGCCATCATAACTTGTTAATGATGTACAGTTAAAAATATGGATTATTAATTTTGAATTCTGCTAAAGAAAATAGTATTTTTAATAAAAAAAATTCTAAAACAATTACTAGCAATTGTGGATCTTTTTTGTGATTGTGCAAAATCCATTAAAATTATGTTGGTGTTAGATGATAGAAAATGTAATCTAAGATGTAAAAAAGTCTGAAACAAGCATTCACAATAAAAGAAAACACTAATATTGGCCGATAAGTGATATGGTCCAGATACATCATACATCCCTAGAACACACTAATTCCAATCATGCATACTATGTAGGACAGATAGTATGCAAACTGGAATGTAGTCTTAGAGAAACAGCCCCCTGTAGACACTCCATTCACCTGCTGAGGAGCTGGTGATGTGCTCAGTCCCACTACAGAAATACAAACATTCCAAGCCGTTTACATGAACATTTTCCTTTAAGTTCACCACCATTTTGCAAACATGATTATTTTTAGATCACTTTGGGAGCATCAAAAAAGACAGAACAGCCTCCTCTACTCAAAATAAACGGCTCCTTCTTCTGTTCTCTGGCACAGGGGATTGTGTTCCTGCTTTAGAGACTCTTAATCTTGACGTCTTCCTCAAATAAATTGGAAGTAAGCGACCGGGTAAGTTGGTGTTAAGCCGAACATGAATGCCTCTTGGCTGAAAACGAGTATAAGCTTGCTAGACTTCACTTCACAGATGACCTTGACACCACATCCTATAATTTGCACATGCAAAATATATAACTTGAGAACGTGCTTACAGCCTTCCTTTCCCATGGGCTCGATGTATGCTGTATCCACTCTTATACATATGCATGTGGAGGTTGGGTCTAACCATATGCGATTCCAGCACATTGAAGATATGATTACCGATAATTGTTGGCAGGGGGATTTTTTTTTTTCTTTTTTTTTAAGGTGTCCCTCTACAGTTCAAATAATTTTGTGTAAAAGAAGCACTGAAGATTACCTTGAAGAATAAAATGTGTAAGAATCAACAGAGCTTATTCAAAGTCCATTTTGGCGGCCATCTTTGAAACTCCTCTCCGGCATGCAAATGCAGCTCATATCTCTTTGAATGGGGAAACATCAAATTCTCCAGAACTGTTCACCAAGCTTATGATTACATTTCATATTTGAAATCATCAATGAAATCTGACAACAACTGTTTCATAAATTTTGTTTGTAAATGCTCGTATCATGACAAGAAACAGAATTTTGCAGCCTGGACAAAGCTAATGCGCATGCACAGTCCTAAGCATGCGTCTCAAAACACTGTCTGTTTCTATAACAACCGGAGCTTCTAACGGCAGCTGCAGTGACGCGATGACTTTGCTAATCAACGATTGGCTCTTTCATTTAGAAGGCCGGTCTTATTCGCCATTTTGGGCGTTTTACTTTCTCCCATTCATTAGTAATTGGAGTGCACCGTCTTCCTATAAAGTCGTCAGCTTATTTTATGTAAAAAACCTACTGGCGTTTTGTTGAAGGAACTTCTGGATTGGCCTACAAAATCCTTCATCACTACATTTTGTCAAGAAAAAAAATCAATAGTCAAATCAGTGATGTTATGCTTAAGATGACATCATAACCTTATTATGTACAGTAAAAATGTGGACTAATAATTTAGAGTTCTGCTAAAAGAAAGGATAGAATTTTTTCTTCAAATAGAAAAAAAAAATGATAGAGGAGTTCAAAAGTGTGTCGGAGCCCAAGAGCCCAGACTCATTTTAATTTAAAAAAAGAAAAAAAAAGTGGTCCCTGCACAGTTCAAATCATTTTGTGTAAAACAAGTGCCGAGACAAAATGCACCATAATTTTGGCTGGTTGCAAGAGTCAAAATTGATTAAAGACGTTTGTGGGGGCTTGTGTGTTTGTGTCTTGATTTTGATTGATTGTGTTACTCACCCCTTCAGCTGGGTAGGCCTCCCACCCAAGGTCTCCCAGAGCAGACATAGTGTCCAGCAATGTAACTAGAGAGAAAGAAAGGAGTAGAGAAAGAAAAAGAGCACACGGGGGAGAGAGAGAGAAAAAAGTAATGATTTGTTAAAGTTCACTCAACCTCGTGACACTGTGAGCAAAACAAGCTAGTTAGATGAGATTGCATATTTGGCAAGTAAATCACAGAGCAGTTGCAGACAATCAGGTCCATAGCCTGAGGGACGAGAGTCTAGCCCCACAGTTTAAATCATTCCCACAATGCCCTCGTTCATCCAGCGTCGAAACCCAATGCTGGGAACCCATTACGAGGGGAAAGACTGTTTTGTAAATCAGATGTATCAATAAAAACACATTCATGTCTTACACAGCATTAACGGCAGAACAACGCTTGCCCTCGATCGCTGTATTGATGGTTTTCATTTTCACTTCTGGAGTATGTATGAATATGTGTGCGTATGCCAAGGGAAATGGGTCAACAAAACATCTAAGAGGTTATTTAATTTCTTATGCTAGTCTCTCTCCCCCCTCGCACAGGGGATCGCATACTGTGTTTTTCTGCTATGATCTACATTCCAGGGTAAATCAGGTTTCGCCATCGACGGCTATTAATTATTAATCACCTCTGATGTTGCGTTTTCACACTGAGGACAATATATACATATGGCTAATTTAATAAAGTGTTGCAAACCATGTGTTCTACATTTCAATTCTACATTTCATCAATTAGGCTAAAAGACAAAATGATCAAAACACTGACTTTGGTCAGTGACCAACTGATATTTGGTCACAGTGACATCACATAACTGAAATGAACAAAATCAGACTTCAAATTTCATATATTTAAATATGTATATATAATAAAAATATACACATTAGATAGACAGACACACACACACACACACACACACTTCTTCCAGTCAATACTTCCAGGATATTCGCATAAAGAAAAGCTGAGCACAGCATGTTTGACATCAGCACACATGAAAGTTATTGGCATGCAGATCTTAAGTGGTTTAATAGCTTTGTTTGTCTTTAGTTCTAAGGGCCAAAGAGAGGGGGAAAACGAACATTTAAAAATAAGTTACAACTGGTTTTAGTAAAAAAAATTAATAAAGATTGAGAATGCACAATTTGTGTTTAATAGTTTGAGTAAGCCATTAAAAAAGTAAATTAAATTATATATTATATATAAATTAAATTATATATAGCCTAAAGTCTAAAATGAAAAAAGAGTGTTCTTATGGAGTGATTTACCACCTCCTCCTCTCTGCAGCCCCCATCTAAATCCTCTGGATTGATGAGGAGCGCTTTTCTAAAGAGCCCTTCGCCTGATGCAACACATTACGCCCCGGTGACGGTGACATTTGTAAATAAATAAAGTCTCAGCGAAAGTGTGTCAGAGTATTTGCTAAGGCCATTTGCTCAGTGAACAGGTGGCCTTTTCACAGAGGAAAGGTCGCTCTTTAAAACCGCACACAAGGGATACACAGCATTTATGTGGTCTCTGTTTGGTTAAACCTACTGATTATTACAAATGTCTTTAATAGCACACCAGCTAATAGAGGGCGGAATCTGACCCAATACAACCGCTGTGAGTATGAGAAAAACTAATCTGGATGCGTTAAAGCAGGATAAACAATTCTGAAATTGCAGAGGAGGAAGAGGAAGGCTGCAATAATAGCTACAGATAACACAGGTTGATGACTGTTATGTCAATTACTCAAATAACTGCTGATAAAACCTGAGGGGGTGAAACCAATAAACAGACCTTTAACTAAACACTACAACTCTTCTGCTCTGCTTCACAAACACAACTGTGTGTGCAGGGGCGCCGCTAAGGGGGGAAAAGTTAGGACGATTCTAAGGGCCCACACACTTTTGGGGCCCCCAGATATCGATTTTATTATAGGAATGGGTGCGGTAGGGGGCCCAACCTCATATTCTTTCATAGGGCCCAACATTTCTAGCCGCGCCCCTGTGTGTGTGTAGTGAAAACCTCACTTGCAACTCAAATTTGCATGTAATAGCCTATAGTGGAATTACCATGAATTGAAATTCAAAGAAACTCAAAGATAGTAATTCTAGAAAAGCAAAGGTTAAATTTTGCCTTGACAAAGTTTTGTTGTTCTAGTCATGTCAACAGACAGACAGATAAATGGATAGATAGATAGATAGATAGATAGATAGATAGATAGATAGATAGATAGATAGATAGATAGATAGATAGATAGATAGATAGATAGATAGATAGATAGATAGATAGATAGATAGATAGATAGATAGATAGATACCTCTACAATGCGAGTCAATCACTCGCATATGCGACTAAATCATCACTCTCTGGGCTACAAAATAATATCTATCATTAGCCATTGGCTAATAAATTATTTGATTGTACTGCCAGTGTGTGAGGCTAAGTATAACACTCACGTTTCTCACACACACGCAGAGAGAGAGAGAGAGAGAGAGAGAGAGAGAGAGAAAGAGAGAGAGAAAGAGAGAGAGAGAGAGAGAGAGAGAGAGAGAGACTCATGTCTTACCACTCAGAATCGATGCGCTACATGTAAACGATACTCGGTTACTAACGTAACCTCGGTTCTCTCTAGAGAGGGAACGAGTATTGCGTAAGTTTAGCTTAGCTAAACTCTCGTAAGAGAACGATACTCGGTTACTAACGTAACCTCGGTTCTCTCTAGAGAGGGAACGAGTATTGCGTAACCGGCCGTGCTCGCGCCACGAGCGACTTCGCTTCAGTCGACAAAAACCAGGGAAGCAGCCTACAGCCCATTCCTTTATAGGCTAAAGCCACGCCCATTCTGGCGGGCTGTGACGCTATGAAGGCGCGGGCGCCCTTCATTGGGCGTGATGTCACGCCCGGCTCACTGGTAGGCTGCAGCAGTTGCCCGCAGGGCAGCCAATGAGCACGCAAGATAGCCTGCTCTAGGTCTGCTAGCTGCTGCACTGCATTGACAAGGTATACAAAAATTAAGGATAATTTTTTGGCTTCAGTATCTCGAGAAGATGAATCTTTCCCGTAGCGTAAGCTAAACTTACGCAATACGAGAGAACCTCTCGTAAGAGAACAATATTCTTTGTTATATTTTCCTGTCAGTTCATTTGGAATTATTCAGCTTTTAAGAACAAGCACAAGCAGACAATATGTAGTGATGGCAATTTCAAAACACTACTTCATGAAACTTCGAAACCTTTACGAATCAGTTCGACTTGACACCGATCGGTTTATGACATCAAAGTACCGCGAGAGCGAATAGAGAGCAGACGGCTCCTTATGCTTTTTAATCGGTCTCGCGGTAATTTGATGTCATCAACCGATCGGTCTGTGCAGCGCCGGTTCAAGTCGAGAGTGTAGTTCCAGTCCAAAATTGACATGCCCAAAGCCTGTTTACGGAAAGCCTGGCCACTCCCTATTGAGTCCTATTGTACCGAATTTGGGTTGTAGTTCCACCAGAGTTCCACTGGGGGGCGATTGCCCTGAGTGCAAAATGAATGGGAGTCTATGGAGCTAGACGGCTAAATTTGTCTCTTTCACCGATTGCCATTGAGAAATCTCAGATTTGATTGTAGATTTTGCAAGTTCAACATGGGTTATAGGTCGAAAGTTGAATGAACGAGTACTTATGTCCTTTCGATTTCTCACAGGTTGAGTTGTTGTTGCCCATTACACGCTAGCATTCTGCTAATGAACGCTGATTGGTCAGTGAAGGACTGATTACGACGAGAGATACCGCTTGATGGCATCATGGCATCCGAAGCGGGACCAGAATGTGAGTGTGTATTTTGGGCGTGGTCTTTTAAAACAACAAAACAAAAACTCTTCTAGCACGTGTATTTACCTAGCTGTGTTGTCATGCCTCGAGAGAAAAGAAAGTGCAGAGCGCGAAAGCACCAAAGTGACTGAAGGATTGCCGTAAAACAGTATCTCTGGTGGAACGATGTGTATGATGTCATTGACATTTTAAAAGACTTTTTAAAGCAAATGAGTGACTCTAAAAAATCTAACACCCAGCAATGAGTAATTTCTTTGCATCTCCTTTCTAATACAACATTCAAATTACTAGACAAAAAATTATATCCTGAGAAAAGGGGATTTTGAGGGGTATAGCTCCATTGACCTCCATTCATTCTGCACTCGTCCTGTGAGCGCCCTCATATGGAACCAGAGTGGAACTGCAACCAGTTCAGAAGCCGGAAGTTTACTGAGTGAACGTTCTCCCCATATTAGACATTCTCTGACATGCCCTTCACTCTAGAGATGCGCGGATGGGCTATTATTTCATCCACAACCGCATCACAAAACTGATCATCCGTCCGCCATCCATCCGCACCAACGTTTTTGACCAATTTTCTTATACAAGGCGCTGCTGATGACAGCCGGGAGACTAGAAACCGCCCGCCACCCGCCCGAATTTGATTAAAATATTTTTTTTACGTCACGTCATCCGCCCGATCCGCGGTTTATCCGCGGAGTCCGCGGCTATAACCGCCAACCGCGCATCTCTACATCACTCGCTAACTTCCCTCCGTCTCGTTCACTCGGATGTGCGTCATTGCTTATGTTGCACGAGTGCCCAGTACTGGCGGAAACTGCAATGGACTGAACTGGAACGTCCTAAGCCCTTGATAACTTGGAATCAACTATGGAGTTGATTTATTATTTAAATGTTTTCCCTTGTTTAATGCAGCATCCAAATGGATTGTTTTTCATTTTAAAAAATTATAATTAATATATATATATATATATATTTTGCAAACAGCAATCTCATTGGATGGCTCTTATCCCTGTTTTGATTTCAGCAAATCAGTTCGTGCGAACGCTGCCAATGTGATTAATATGTATGAACCCAGCAACTTATCAATCCTTGTGTTGTATATTGTCATTATTATTAGTAGAATTAGTAGTAGGATTATTATATTTTAATAATTACTATTATCTATTATCTATTACTATATATATATATATATATATATATATATATATACAGTATATATATACACAAGTCCTTCTCAAAAAATTAGCATATTGTGATAAAGTTCATTATTTTCCATAATGTAATGATAAAAATTAAACTTTCATATATTTTAGATTCATTGCACACCAACTGAAATATTTCAGGTCTTTTATTGTTTTAATACTGATGATTATTGCATACAGCTCATGAAAACCCAAAATTCCTATCTCAAAAAATTATCATATCATGAAAAGGGTCTCTAAACGAGCTATTAACCTAATAATCTGAATCAACTAATTAACTCTAAACACCTGCAAAAGATTCCTGAGGCTTTTAAAAACTCCCAGCCTGTTTCATTACTCAAAACCGCAATCATGGGTAAGACTGCCGACCTGACTGCTGTCCAGAAGGCCATCATTGACACCCTCAAGCAAGAGGGTAAAACACAGAAAGAAATTTCTGAACAAATAGGCTGTTCCCAGAGTGCTGTATCAAGGCACCTCAATGGGAAGTCTGTGGGAAGGAAAAAGTGTGGCAAAAAACGCTGCACAACGAGAAGAGGTGACCGGACCCTGAGGAAGATTGTGGAGAAGGACCGATTCCAGACCTTGGGGGACCTGCGGAAGCAGTGGACTGAGTCTGGAGTAGAAACATCCAGAGCCACCGTGCACAGGCGTGTGCAGGAAATGGGCTACAGGTGCCGCATTCCCCAGGTCAAGCCACTTTTGAACCAGAAACAGCGGCAGAAGCGCCTGACCTGGGCTACAGAGAAGCAGCACTGGACTGTTGCTCAGTGGTCCAAAGTACTTTTTTCGGATGAAAGCAAATTTTGCATGTCATTCGGAAATCAAGGTGCCAGAGTCTGGAGGAAGACTGGGGAGAAGGAAATGCCAAAATGCCTGAAGTCCAGTGTCAAGTACCCACAGTCAGTGATGGTCTGGGGTGCCATGTCAGCTGCTGGTGTTGGTCCACTGTGTTTTATCAAGGGCAGGGTCAATGCAGCTAGCTATCAGGAGATTTTGGAGCACTTCATGCTTCCATCTGATTTCATTTTTCAGCACGACCTGGCACCTGCTCAAAGTGCCAAAACCACTGGTAAATGGTTTACTGACCATGGTATTACTGTGCTCAATTGGCCTGCCAACTCTCCTGACCTGAACCCCATAGAGAATCTGTGGGATATTGTGAAGAGAAAGTTGAGAGACGCAAGACCCAACACTCTGGATGAGCTTAAGGCCGCTATTGAAGCATCCTGGGCCTCCATAACACCTCAGCAGTGCCACAGGCTGATTGCCTCCATGCCACGCCGCATTGAAGCAGTCATTTCTGCAAAAGGATTCCCGACCAAGTATTGAGTGCATAACTGAACATAATTATTTGAAGGTTGACTTTTTTTGTATTAAAAACACTTCTTTTATTGGTCGGATGAAATATGCTAATTTTTTGAGATAGGAATTTTGGGTTTTCATGAGCTGTATGCCAAAATCATCAGTATTAAAACAATAAAAGACCTGAAATATTTCAGTTGGTGTGCAATGAATCTAAAATATATGAAAGTTTAATTTTTATCATTACATTATGGAAAATAATGAACTTTATCACAATATGCTATTTTTTTGAGAAGGACCTGAATATATATATATATATATATATATATATATATATATTTTTTTTTTTTTTTTACAGAAACACTGAATGACCAACAATATATTAAAGGGATAGTTTAACAAACAAAAATGACCAACAATATATTAAAGGGATGGTTTAACAAACAAAAATAACGACTTTATTTCAACTATTCATTTCAGCTGGCAAGTTTCAATCCCCGAAGAAGCCTATGGAGTTATCCTGCTCTCAGATTTCATCAAAAATATCTTAATTCGTGTTCCGAAGATGAACGAAGGTCTTACGGGGTTGGAACAACATGAGGGTGAGTAAATACTGACAGAATTTTCATTTTTGGGTGAAGTATCCCTTTAAGCACCACCACCAGTCCTAAATTCAAAATGACCATTCATGCATGGTTACCAAGTTTTAGTTCGAATTACTAAAGTTATATCATTAAATAGTGCTTGATTATCATAATATCATAATATAATGCTTGATTGACTGAAGAGTGTACGTTTAGATATTTAAAAATCTGTGCCATTTTACAAAGAAAAGCTGATTTATATATACACTCACCTAAAGGATTATTAGGAACACCATACTAATATTGTGTTAGACCCCCTTTCGCCTTCAGAACTGCCTTAATTCTACGTAGCATTGATTCAATAAGGTGCAGAAAACATTCTTTAGAAATGTTGGCCCATATTGATAGGATAGCATCTTGCAGTTGATGGAGATTTGTGGGATGCACATCCGAGGCACGAAGCTCCCGTTCCACCACATCCCAAAGATGCTCTATTGGGTTGAGATCTGGTGACTGTGGGGGCCATTTTAGTACAGTGAACTCATTGTCATGTTCAAGACACCAATTTGAAATGATTCGAGCTTTGTGACATGGTGCTTTATCCTGCTGGAAGTAGCCATCAGATGATGGGTACATGGTGGCCATAAAGGGATGGACATGGTCAGAAACAATGCTCAGGTAGGCCGTGGCATTTAACCCTCTGGGGTCTAAGGGATTTTTGGGGTCCTTGAGATGTTCTGACATGCCCTGACATTTGTGCTTTTTTCAGTTGCTTATAAACATATTAATGGCAAAGGTGTAATTACACTCTATTTAGCACAAACAGGGCTACCATAATATGTGAGCAACATGTATGTACATGTTTTTATTTTTGAGGGAATATTGTTTATGCATGGTTATTGAAAAAAATAAAAAATAAAGTTTCTGAAATAAGGCAACAAAACACATACTAAATATGTGTCCACAAGACTTTTGACTAATGGATGTCGTTGCCAAGAGTTTTTTCTTCAAAATGATGTGAAAATCATCCTGCCTAATCATTCACATAAAACAATACATTGATTTAAATTTTGTAAGACACTTTTTGTTTGGAAAGGCAATATGCGCAAGGGGCGTTTTCAACGATTTCAACACCATCATGCATATTTAGTGGTTCACACCTGAGGAGACAATGGGGCCCGCATACTTAATGAGCCATTCATTCAGGTGCGTCACTGAGCCACAAGAAAGAATGCAAGAGCAATATATATGTGTGTATATATATATATATATATATATATATATATATATATATATATATATATATATATATATATATATATATATATATATATATATATACATATATATATATATATATATATATATATATACATATATATATATATATATATATACATATATATATATATATACATATATATATATATATATATACATATATATATATATATATATATATATATATATATATATATATATATATATATATATATATATACATATATATATATATATGTATATGTATATATATATATATATATATATATATATATATATATATTCTACCAAATTGGTTCACAGTTGGAAGCATCTAATTTTTTTTTTTTTTTTTTTTTCATGTCTAGTAATTGTGCAGTTAATTCTCATACTGTATTTTCAGTTTTGGAATATGTATCCTCTCCCCAAATTTGTCACTAATAAAACTCAATAAAAATTATTTAAAGAAAAGGCTTATATTTACCTTTTAATAGTTTGTTTACATCTACCTTGTAAATATTTTTTTTATTAAAAATGTTACAATTACAACAACAATTCAAGTGCAATCTTTCTTTGTAAAAACTAAAGTATACATTTTATCATACATATTTCAAAGTTAAGGATTCATTACTTTGGATATAGCCTAGGCTACATTGGAACAAACACATAATAACATATTATTTGATTACTTTATTTTTGACAAAACATACTATAGGCTATTTAACATATGAGCAAAAATTGGCAAACAAAAGCTTATTTGAGGTGGCAAATATTTTAGAGGAAAAATGTATAATCTATCCAAAACTAGAAAACTAAATGTTGTCTTTCATATGTCTGTAACATAGGTCTTTTGTTTATATAAGAAATATAAATGTTAATTTGCAGTTTAATACGTTGCTTATACAAATACATTTTATTTCAACATATTTCAGTCGATTTTTACTCATCTCAGTATAGCAATATAGTTTGCTAAAAGCGGATCATTCATTCACACACAGAAATGCGATTCACTTGAGAATGAAAAAAAAAAATTACTACAGTAGTCTTTTTTTACAGTCAAAACTTTATAATCTATCCAAAACTAATCACAAAATCTTGTCTAAACATTCATATTTAGTCTGTAACATATTGTGTATGATATATTAGCATAATGTTAATTTGCAGTTTGTTGCTCATACAGACATTTTATTTCAACATATTTCAGTCTATTTTTACTCATCTTAGTAGGCTATAGCAATATAGTTTGGATGTGTTCATGTAAATGTAATAACATGTTTACTAATGTAGATGCGAGAGTGAATGAACGGCACAGACAGGCGCTGTATAACTGTAGTAAACAAAGCGCGTGGCCTGTGCAGTTCATTCATCATTTAGCCTACACACAGACACGCAATTCATATTTAAACAGTCTTTTTGCGGTTTACAGACACTATCCAATATCGTGATTAGAACAAAGCACTTAAGAATAAATGACTTACTACATCAGCTGGATCCGTTGCTCCTCGAAATGAAACCAGCACTTCTGGTACATTTTCCAGGGTTATTAGATAGTATTATTCCTCACAAGGTAGGGATACGCTGTATTCACAGCGGTAGTAAGAAACTTACTAAACACGATGTGTTTTATAATCCAGCTGGTGGGCGTTGGCATGTTTGCATGGCTTGCCTTAGATCATTTGCGTTTGAATACCGCGCGCTGTCCGTGGCACATTAACGCGTAATGAGGTATAATGAGCTGGAAAGAAAAATACTGACATCTCTCTCTTTTCATACAGATTACATAAACTGAGAATATTTGTTTTTTTATATAAATTACTTCATTTAAAAGAAGAGAATTTCAGCTTCATAAAGAGAAATCTCTCGTATCTCTGTGACAAGTATTGACAGAGTTACAGTTCATGTTTCAGAATGGACCTCACTGACGAGAGAAGGTAAAACGCACATCATGTTTATTTTTCTTTATTTGACGAAAAGCACAACACTTTGCTTTTATTGTGAGTACCCAAAAAAAAAAAATAGACACTTAACAGGATGTAATGATGTACAGCACTTATATGTAAGATCAAAATCAACAGAGTAATTTGAGTCTCTTTTGCACTGATAAGGAAAAAAGTGAGCTGGTATCGCCAGCGATACCGCCGACCCCAGAGGGTTAAACAATGCCCAATTGGCACTAATGGGCCTAAAGTGTGCCAAGAAAACATCCCCCACACCATTACACCACCAACACCAGCCTGCACAGTGGTAACAAGGCATGATGGATCCATGTTCTCATTCTGTTTATGCCAAATTCTGACTCTACCATCTGAATGTCTCAACAGAAATTGAGACTCATCAGACCAGGCAACAGTTTTCCAGTCTTCAACTGTCCAATTTTGGTGAGCTCTTGCAATTTGTAGCCTCTTTTTCCTATTTGTAGTGGAGATGAGTGGTACCCGGTGGGGTCTTCTGCTGTTGTAGCCCATCCGCCTCAAGGTTGTGCATGTTGTGGCTTCACAAATGCTTTGCTGCATACCTCGGTTGTAACGAGTGGTTATTTCAGTCAAAGTTGCTCTTTTATCAGCTTGAATCAGTCGGCCCATTCTCCTCTGACCTCTAGCATCAACAAGGCATTTTTGCCCACAGGACTGCCGCATACTGGATGTTTTTCCCTTTTCACACCATTCTTTGTAAACCCTAGAAATGGTTGTGCGTGAAAATCCCAGTAACTGAGCAGATTGGGAAATACTCAGACCGCCCTGTCTGGCACCAAAAACCATGCCACGCTCAAAATTGCTTAAATCACCTTTCTTTCCCATTCTGACATTCAGTTTGGAGTTCAGGAGATTGTCTTGACCAGGACCACACCCCTAAATGCATTGAAGCAACTACCATGTGATTGGTTGATTCGATAATTGCATTAATGAGAAATTAAACAGGTGTTCCTAATAATCCTTTAGGTGAGTGTATACACAGTATATCTAGCCTATATCAGTATGGCGAGTAACCAAAAAAATGTACTAGCCAATGGCGATTCTATTGCCAAGGTGTGCGTAGAGGTGTAGATAGATAGATCGATCTTAAATTTAAAACATTTCAGATTATCTTGATTATCAAAAATTGACAAAAGACAAGAAATAGGCCAAAAAGCTCACATAAATGTGTTGTCCAGAGGCCACAAATATAGTGCAAAAAGTTCAAGGTGCTCAAAACGTTTTTGGGTTCAACCCTTCATCAGTGTCATCCATTCTCTCCAGATTATCTTGATTTACATAGATAGATCTAAATAGATAGATAGACTGATGGCCAGATACTCTTTTAAATTTATGTTCTCTTCCTCTCTTCGATTCCTTCTCACTCTTATTTTCTCGTTCTGTTTCTCTGGAGAAGTGAATTCATCCACAGGTGTAACTCTACCTTGACTTGGACTTCTCACTTGCCCATTTGTGTCCGTGCCCAGCACATATTCATCATCCAATAAAACACCATCAATGTCAATACCAGATTAAACCCAGCAAAACACTTTACATTAAGATCCATATCTCGCCTCATCTCACACTTATGACAAATAATACACAGCATCATCTCACATTTCCATTGCCTTGCATAAGATGGGACTGATAAGGGGTCTGATATATCCGCCGACATAATGTTTTGTCTTAACACAACATGTGAATCATTTCCCCATGACCACCGCTGTTGTCTGCCCAGAGCAGACTGCATGGGCTCTTCACAGGGTTTGGTTTCAGACAGGCATGCTCATTTATTGATTATCATCAGTTGGCAGCGTTTTTACATGGGGAAGAAAAGCAGAGAGACCATGGGACCATGTTACTGGAACAGGACACTCCAGGGATGAGATGGAGTCCACTCCAGGATTTTATTGTGATAAATCATTAAATACAACACTTTTATCATAATCCATTGATCTGTTGCACTTTTAGTCGCTTGCATTAGTGAATCTCTACAGGAATCATAGGGAGAGGAAAATATTTGTTATTGTCTGATATACATGAAATGAGGTCAGGCTGAAAAATCGGCTGACATTTGGCCATTTTGAGATTATCGACAATTGGACAATAATGGGTTGTTCACACCAGCAGCGATTAAATTGCATGAATTGCTTAAATAATTAGCTTGTCACAAATGGCTAATGGCTACTTTTTTCTTTCTCTTCAAATATTTGAATGAATTCAACTTCAGCACATTTATGTATATCTCATTTCTATTATAATATTATACACAAAAATGTTCTTCAAATGTAAAAACATGTTTACTTTTATTTAGTGAGGATGCATTTGTAACAGAGCACTAGCGACTGACGCTAGAGGCTAGGATCCTTTTTAACCTTGTTTGCCTTCTGAGCCAGAAACACCGGTTCGAATCCGGAGAGGTTACATTGGTGCATTACCCAGATGGGAGTGAGGTTTGGGGGGGGGGGGGGGGGTTGAGTGTAATGGATGCCAGGTAGTACTTCTTGCATGAGTAAACCTCACTCCTTGGCCTTAAAGGGTTAGTTCACCCAAAAATGACATTTCTGTCATTAATTATTCACCCTCATGTCCTTCCAAACCCGTAAGACCTTCGTTCATCTTCGGAATACAAATGAAGACATTGATGAAAATATGAAATCCGAGACCTTTCTAACCATAACATTGTTTGTTAGGCTACATTGTTACAAAGTAAAAGCAATGAAAAATAACTAAAATTTACAGTGCCCTTTGATATAGCCTACAAATGGCGCCAGTAAAACTATTCATCGCCTGTGATCCATCGCAGCACACAGATTTATGTTACAAGGTAAACAATCCTTTTTCATCATTGACGCAAGGAAAAGTATCCTAGACGTCATTCTAGCGTTATGCACACCCATGCTATAGTTAGCGAAGCAACTATAAAACTTTGAATTTACACAAATAGGCTGACTTACCTGTCGAGAAGAAAGCAGGCAACTTCTGCGTCCCTTTTAAAATCCTTGCTCCTCATGAGCTCTATTTACGCTTACGAGAATACTTGTTTAGTTGGTGGAAGTAATTACACATGAATGAGCACATATCATTTTGAAAGAACAAAATGTTTTTTGCTAAGAATCAACTAAAAAAATCACACAGTGTAGCTTTAATGATGTCTTTACTACATTTCGGGGCCTTGAAAGTGGTAATAACATTGCAGTCTATGGGGGGGTCAGAAAGCTCTCTGATTTCATCAAAAAGATCTTCATTTGTGTTCCGAAGATGAACGAAGGTCTTAAGGGTTTGGAACGACATGAGGGTGAGTAATTAATGACAGAAATTTCATTTTTGGTTGAATTAACCCTTTAGGGGCGCGCAAGCCACTGACGTTAGAGGCTGCGGTCTTTAGAATCTTTGTTAGCGCGCAGGAACTCCGGTCTGAATCCCGCTCGGAGCAGTGCGAGTAAACCGGAGGGGTTACACATTCAACTGAGCAAAAGTGACGAAAACTTATATTGTTACAAATGATTTCTATTTCAAATGAACACTGATATTTTGAACTTTCTATTAATGAAGTAATCCTGAAAAAATAATTAAAACTGTTTGCAACATTGATAACAAAATAAAGGTTTCTTGAATCACCAAATCAGCAAATTAGAATGATTTCTAAAGGATCATGTGACACTGAAGACTGGAGTAATGATGCTGAAAATTCAACTTTGCCATCACAGGAATAAATACATCCAGTAGTTGAGCCAACACCAAACCTGTTCCCTTTTTTTATTCTAGTTCTCTCTCTTTTATCCAGATCGCCCATGATGCTCTCGCCTGCTGTTGAAGTGCTTGAGTCCAGGCCAGGGGTGATTCCAGCCACTTTGAGTGGGGAGAGCAGTGTTCCTCTGGCTGTGATCTCCACTTCCATCCTCTTTTGCTTTCTAATCCTGGCGGAAGAGCTGCTTTAATCTACCTGCCAGCAATCAAACGCCCTGTCATCCCTTCCGAAACCTTGGGCAGAGTCGCCCAACTTCACAATGAGGCCGGCAGCCAAAAAACACACGCTTTGTCACAGGTGTGAATATATAGATTGCTAACTGAAAAACAGAATCGATATGAAGATCAAAAGATGTACTGCAAAAGCCCACCTATAGAATTCATTAGGTCTAAAAACAAAGTTTATATAGAGATAAAATACAAAATCACACACACCTTTAATCCTCTCTGATGGATTTCTCCATCTGAATGAGGCCATCAATGGTGCTTAAGGCCTTTCGTTCCGGTCTAAGTGGCAGGGGCCAGGGTGTTGACGTGGTAACAGGGAGGTACAGGGGTACAGCAAGGGGGAAATGGAAGATTTGTGCATCCCGCTCCAGTAAGATATTAAGGAATGCTGGAGTCGGTGTGTTTCGGTCAGCCCTCTCCACGCTGGGTCACTCGGCAGCCAATGGTACATTAGTGAGCACATAATCACTACTGAGGGCCAAATCAGTGTACCTGCGAGCAGCTACCAGCAACATGGGCTGCATCCCTAATGAGCCAAAGTCATCAGAAAAGCATATGGAAGAGACTGTTTCCTCTTCCAAACTCGCAGATGGCTTAGAACGAGGTATATAAAAGCATGTTAGATGGAGATGCCAGATATATCAGTGACTATATCAGTATTGGCCACCATTAGCGTTTGAATCAGCATCGGTCTGATTAAAGATAATAAGTGCTTAATTTTCTATTACAGTTTTTATAAGTACTAAACACTTATATTTTCTATATATTTAATCTATTTCCCATAATTTCTACTTATTGTTTTTATTCTTGATTGCATATATTAAATTAATAACATAAAATATGTGATAGTGTGATATTCTAATATGCTCAAGAAACTATTTTTGTATTATATAATTATCAATGTTGTTGACAGTAGTGCAACTTAATGTTTTTGTGGAAACGGTGATGCATTTTTTCAGGATTCTTTTGATAAATAGATCTTTGTTAAAATGTACATAATTTACTTGAAATATAAATATTTTACACAACTTTACATAACTTTATCTTGCTAGACTTTATTGCTGTAACTTAATCCTGTTACTTTCTACCGGGTGTCTGTTAGATCACAACACTAGAGTCAGCTGCACTATAATTGTTCTTCACGCGCACAGTAACTGAAATTTAAAACTGTTAAAAGAAAAGGCTCAATAAACTATTGCATAGATAGATACTGTATAATAGACTACGCATCAATATGTCTTTCGTTTGTGGTTTGAACTTTTCAATGCGGACTCTGCACGCTGTGACTCCATGTTGCTTCAAGCGCATCATTCTGCGCTCGGGATGCGCATAAGCACTTTGTGCCGCACTGTATTGAAGACTTTCATAATCATAATACAGTGACGAAATGAAAGATTATTAATAGCCTTTCTTGTTCTGTTCTATCTATCATATGTTGCTGCCTCATTAAACAGCAGTGCTATACATTTAAAACATGTCTCAATTGTATAGTAGACTATAGCTATATAAAATAATTTATCTTTTTGATTTTTATCTTGTTTTCATGAATGTATTTTACAACAATACAAAGAGCAATGTGTAACGTTTTACCAGATTTAGTGTTACACTTATTGTCTCTTATTTGTTTTTTTCACTAAATGTTCAGATTTTATACAATTATTGTCGACTCATGATTTTTATAGACAAAATTTTACTGCTGAATCATCCACTAATCTAGTTTATAATAGCATTTTTGTCATAGATTATGATCATATATTTTTTGGATTTGTTTTTCTTTAAAATGAAGTTGTCTGTATTAAGTAGATTGTGTTTTACACACAAAAGAGTGCTTATCAGTTCAACACACAAAGAGTTACATAAATTCTACTTGATTTAAAAAAAAATTGTGTTGGTATCGGATCGGATCGGTTCTGAAAAAAGTGGTATCGGTGCATCCCTAAAAATATATGTCAGATACAGATTTTAAATAGCATTTGCTCAATCTGGCTTGAAAAAATACTGAGGAAAATCTTGTAAATTGAAAAAAGTGGCATCTGTTTGCCCCATGAAAGTACTGTAAAATGTATCTAGAGCACCCCAAACCCAGACAAGCACTGACACACACAAAACTGAGTACAGGAGAGAAGGAAAGCTGAATACACTCGCATACGCACACACATGCACTCTGACAATCACACAGGAGGACAAAGCTTGGAGTCACGGGAATACAAAGCTTTAGAAGACAAGATTTTTGAATGACAGCATCCTCAAGTCCCTTGGCACCAAATTGGCCACAGAAGGGAAATAGTGAGAGAAAGCGGAAAATGAAAAGAGTGTGAATGACTGAGAGAGAAAGAGAGAGACTTTCAGTAAGTCCAGGCTAAAGCTCATTGGCATACAAACCCTTCCCACAAACACATCTCCATTCTGCCTCTTTTTTCCCCCATCAGCTGCCAGGTCATCCTGCTATTGTGCTGCCAACATCAGCCCCGGCCTGGAGAGTGCATGGAGAATGAAGCCCTCAGACAATGACCACTCTTTTCCTCTCCTTTTCATCTCTTTCATTCTCATTTTCCTCTGCCATTTCCCGCTGGCCATCAGACTCTACAAGGACTGAACAAAAAGACCACAAAAATTCCCATAATGACCTGGCTGCTGGATGGAAAAGGTTTGACTCCATTCACAAATCTGAGTATCCCTGATTTGTGATTAATGCATGAGGTAAATATTTCAGATAAATATTTAACCTAAAGGGATAGTTGAGAAATTCTGTTATTTACTCACCGTCAAATGTATTTCTTCTGCTGAACACAAAAGAACACAAAAGAAGATATTTTAAAGAATATGAGTACCCAAACAGTTGATGAGCCCCAATGACTTTCATAGTATGGAGAAAGAAAAAAAAATACTATGGAAGTCAATGGGGCACATCAACCGACATTCTACATTACCAATATTACAGACATTCTTCAAAATACCTTCTTTTGTGTTCAGAAGAAAGAAAGAAATTCATAGAAGTTTGGAACAACTTGATGGGGAGTAAATTATGACCGAATTAACATTTTTGGGTGAACTATTAATGTATGTAGCCCAAAATTGTAAAATAAATAAATAAATAATGATAATAATAAATTAAATGTATAATTGTTTAATTATCTAAAAAAATATAAATTATTCAACTGATGAATTCAATTGTTTAATTAAATATTAAAAAATGTCAGCAAAATGTTTTTTGAAATTACTTCACTTCAGAAACATTACTACAAAAAAAAAATCAGTTTTTGACCAATGTCACTGTATTCCGTTACATTGTTGTAGAAGTGGGTCGTATGACACTAGAAACCTAAAACTTAAAAGGAAATCGAGAATTAATTTTCAGCATCATCTTCTCACAAACCTCATTCAATCCATTTTCAGTGCACTTACTTGTGACCACCAATAGTTTTGTGGTACATTATCGTATCACTTTAACTATTTTCCAACAAAAAAATGCTGCCCCATCTTTATAACATGACCAGGCTGTATTATTTTCCAGTTAAGAGGCGCATTACTTAAATTACACCTCTTTTATCACTGTGTGTTGACCGTCTAAAGTGCCGTCTCAAGAACCGCATAAGACTGGATCAGGTCACAAAGACAGTATGTGGTATCAGAGTGACCCAGGAAGCTGGCTGTCCAGAGCAGGATGTTGGTTTTGGCTTTTGAAAAAAGATGCTCCTCGGGTGAGCGGGGAGAAGTCGGTGGCAAGGTCGCATTGCATCGAAATGTAAATCCAGCCATCGTTTGACCCATCGCACAGGAGGAGCCAGCGTAGACAAGCTGAGCAAACAGCCCACCATCAGCTCCGACACACAGAAAACAGAGACTCGAAGCATACGGGACGGAGGCAGTGAGAGATTTCACCCGGTCAATAACACAGAGCCGAGCAAATTGAAAAACCCTGCTGTTTGTTTAGTGCTGCAGTAAGGCGGCGATTCTCCGAGCACAATCGCCTCTCTAAACCGCACAAAAAAGAGAGAAGCCGAGGCCAAAGGCAGGCAGATGAATTCAATTATAACAAATAAAAGGTCAAGACTGGGACCCAGCAAGACCGCAGGGAGAGCGGAGCACACAGCGTGATGTTTAGAGTCAGGCTCCATTGTGTTGACTAGCCTGCTAATGAGCTTCCAGTCAGAGAACCGGTAGCTGAACATGTGTGTCAGAGGCGTTCATTTGTAGAAACAGAAAGGAAAGAGTGAGAGAGTTAAAAAAAGAGGGGACAGTGCAGCTCATTTGTCGGAGACACAAGTAGTTGTAGCTGACAGGGCAATGCTTTGTGCCCGCAGAACAGAGGGCATCCCATTGAATATAGGTCACCAGCCCAGCATGTCACAAAAAGGGTTCCTTTACAAAAACAATATAGAACCCCAAACAATGACCTAAGCTCAACCAAAACAAATAACTGATCACATAAAATGATCCTTCTTAGAAAAAAACCTTCTTTATATTCTGCAGTTTGGCAATTAATGCTGTTTGCAAAATTCAAGACTGATGATGTCTTAAAATCAATAGCTATCCGTCTACCCCCTACCTTTTTCACCGATTTGAATTTCATTGCTAATACTATTGGCAATCCATTATCTGGCTTGAGCCATTGTGTGTCCAGAAAATCATTTGCCCTCAGCCTTTGGTCATGTGTGGTGATAATAGTGTGTATGGTGGGAAATTAAGAGGCCTCCAAAAGTCTTTTTTATGATTACACATTGCTGTGCGACCCACAGCGTAAAGCCATCAGTAATCCCAGTAATAGAGGTGAATCAGAGCGGTGGGGCGGCCAATCAATGTCCACGTCAGCTCAAGGTCATGAACAAAATAATGATGGTGATAAAAGCAATCCAATTACACTGATGTGATTAATCATAGAATAATATATGTTATGATTCCCATTCCAATTACATAGTTAAACAAGTATAATCGATAAATAGATCAATAGTCTCCTGAGAAAGACTCTAAATCTCAAATTTATCAACTCGAAGAGATCTCAAAGAAATTACAAATTTGGACTTTCTTTGTTCTGTAGAACATAAAAGAAAATATTTTGAAGAATGTACGGACAAAAACTGTTTAAACAATGCAAGTCAATGGGCCCCAAAAGAACGTTGGACCACATTGATGTTTTGTTCACTGTATGCACCAAAAAAAGAATGTCATCATGCCTGTTTGGAACAAGATGAGACCAGATGCAATCTAAAGTCAAAGATTTCAATACTCAAACACTTATTTTTACCCCAAACCAAATGATCTGAGGTATGCTATCCACATTAATATTATTGAATACAGTATAGCAACAAATATCGTTTTTTGTTTGTTTCTATTTTAATTTCTCCAGAGACATTTGTGAAAAAGTTTGAGATAAACCTCTGAGAAATTAGATGTATGTCTACCTAGCTATCTATATATCTAACAGCTAAATAGATAGACAGAAAGAAAGACTGAATGGCTGGATGGCTGGATGGATGGATGATGCAATTGTATAGTTTGATTCTAATTTTAGAATATATCTTGACTTGCTGTAATCTAGCAAATCAAATATACATTATCATAAGAGCATGAATCCTTGATTTTGTGTGTGTTTTGTGTCCCTCTCTTGCTTGTTTTAGCCGAGGCCGAGGCATTTGGCCATGGGGGCACTCTAATCCAGACTGTTTAAACCTGGAGAAAAGGCAGAGAACAGAGGCTCCTTCACAAACAGAGCCTGTTCCCCTGGGGGGAAGCTGAACCACTAATCCTGCAGCCCAGTAAATTGAAGCATGCAACAGGGACAGGTCACCCAAACTCGCTAGAAGGGAGGAAAGAGAGAGGAATATCAGAGCAGTAAAAACGGCCCATGGCAGAGAATACTAATCTAGAGCAAAAGAAAAAGAAGAAAAAAACATAAATCAATGACCATTCCAGGGGTTCAGTAAAAAGATTAAATGTTCATTTTAAGCCATTAAACCGAATTAAGCTCGCCAACCCAGATCAGACTCAATATAATCTTTTCTCAAGCAGGTGGTGGTATGAACCCTCTGCTGTTAGCGCTCTTCTTCTTTTTATTGTAAATTTAGGTTTGACTAATTTGTGTACATTCGTGTGCTTGTTCAAACTGCAAGAGTCTGCAAAACATGCCTGTGATGTCTCGGCATAATAGCGTTAAGATCTGAAAAGGGATCCAAATCTCAACCCTGTTCAATATAGTGAAATAAAAACAGATTTTTCAGTTTCTGCCCCAAGTGTTTTATTTCCTATATCTACAAAATTGTGCTAAGATCCACCGCAAAAAACAAAAGCTTCACAAAAGAATTCTAGTGCTGCAAGGCGCCCTCTGTTGTTCACATTAGCTACTGCACTGTCCCCTGACCTCTAAGAATACATTCCTTCTTAGATGACTTCCACATTTTGGTCCATATGTGGCAAATGACTCCAGTGTCATTGTGTTCGCATTGCTCCACTGTAACATGGCACCCGCACTCCCACTGCGGCTTAAAATAACAAACGTTGGTCAGTCTTACGGCTCGGCGAGCAAGCACAGCGGGCGTCCTCCAGATGAGACGGCGTTATTTACAGTCACATAGAGCACGGCAGAGCATGGCGAAGACAAAGCAGAAGAGACCGTGCTTTGGCGCTGAAAGTCACTCGATGAGCGGTTATGCACTCCGGTCACATACACACAAAAACACACAAGCTACTGCGAAAACATGCAATGACATGGGGCAGTTGACTAAAGTCAGCCAATTAGGCCGATAACAGAGGGGAAGGTTCAGATGAAAGCAGAAAACATTATAAAGAGGAAAGAGGCTAGAACAAGCCCTGCTGGGAGAGAAAAGGAGAGAAAGAGCGAGAGCGGCTCCCAGTCACCGGACTGCCACAGAGACCAACACTAGAGAAGCACTATTTAGTCCTTCTATTGGGCACAAAATGATTTGTCTTTTATTTCCACTCGTTAAACTCAGTTTCATCATCCACTCAAATGAATTTTTTCTCCAACGAAAGGCATTTTCTTCAGGTTTTAAGGGTTGGCATTGGTGCAATCTAAATGCTTCTGAGATTAAAAAAGCAGATTTATTTGTTCATGCAATTGACTGAATTCACTGAAAGGACCAAGAAAACAAGTTATTGCACTCTTCTGCTCGGGATAAGAAATTACTTCAAAAGCTCTGCATCTCGATGGAATCATTATCCTCATTGTCTATCTAGGATGCATTTTCCTGAACTCAAATTCCAACATTTGACATTTAAGGGATAAGCTGTGCCAAAAAGTAAGCTTGTTCATAAGGTCTGACTGATACACACACACACACACACACACACACACACATAACACACACAAACACTGAAACCATATTGAAATATTTGCTGCAACTCACAGCTCTGGCACACATAGATAAAAAATGCTCTTTGAGAGGATAGATATACTTTAAACCTTCATTCCAAGTACATTAATATAACCATAGATTACCATTCTACATTTATTTTCAAATAAAGTGCTAAATTGGCCAGTTTTGTGTTTTCACTCTTGTGGCAGGGAACTGGTACTTGTATGCTATTTGAGGATTTTTTTATTTATTTAACAGATTGTGGAACAGATCTGTCTTGCGTGCATTGAGACTGCTATATAGAAAAGATGCACACACCATTAACAAATTACCTTATGGTCACTGATAAATGATCAGGCTTATAGAGACTTTCAGTTCTCTCTATATCCTGCTTGCCATACGGCACATTGCACACAACACATGCATCAATTCTGGACAGTCGACTCATGTCAAGTTCTTAATTTTGTTTAATTTTTTTTTTAATCCTTAGCAAGATGATTCATTATATATAGCCTACATATATATCGCAAACAACGTAAACACTTTAATATAACATTAAATAACTTTCTAATACCCACAACCATTATATTTATTTAAAAAAAACTTTTTTTCAGTGACTTTCCAATATAAGAGGAAACATAGTTTACTGCTTAATTTTAAATATTTAAAAATGTTCCAAAATGGCTTTCATATAGCCATAACTCCATACAACAAATTATGGTAGCAAATATATGCATTAATAATAACACTTGTGACGATGTGCCATCGTTTTCATTAATCACTGGCACGTGCTGCGTACACAGTGTAAAATATGTATATTATAAACGTCCAGCTGCAATCCACCGGTAACACTTCGAGAGCGAGTTCTACTGGACATGGACAGGCATGATGAACTCTAATATTTCAACAAACCCTACTTAAAAACACATGCACTTGCTAGTTTTCCTCTGCTTGCCTCATTCACCTTATGCATGGTTTATAGGAACCACATCATCCATATAGCGCACTTCAGTAAACTGTGTCTCCCGCAAACCTCAGCCATTAATAAACCCTATTCTTTACTTGTTAAACTCAAAGTCCTCTTACCTTCATTCTCTGGGTAATTCCGTAAGGCTTGACTCGGCGTGAGGGAGGATAAGAGAAAGAAAAGTAGGGACGGATAAATCCAAAGGGTTGCCATTTTCAGGCTGCGCTGGGCGCGCGCTGCATCCCTCTCGCTGTAGAAAGTTACTGAGGCTCGCGATCAGAGCTGAAGTGAGGAGAGGAGAGCAGGAGAGGAGAGGGAGGGTCCGGTTAGCCTCGGCGTGTCAATCATCCCGGGCTGCCAGGGAAACGGAGGACGGCGGGAGGCGAGCTGGTGCTTTTAAAGGCGCGAGCTCGATAAAGATCTCAACCGCCACAGAGAAACTGAAGCAAGCGCAGACGATGACAGCTGACAAATTTAATTTTAGAGTGGCTTTAAACTGCTTAATTAAAGTATCTTTACTTGTAGCGTCACTTTGTTTGATAGTTTAAGTTTTTCATGTAAGCTATATTAGGCTGGAAAGAGAAAACGTCTATCGCTATAAAATTGCGCGATCGCTTAAATACTGTAGAAAACTATTTTTAGGAAGAATTTTAGGACTAATGTTCAAAAAAGCATGCAGGGTACAGACTTAATCCAAAATAAACTTTAGGCAAGTAGCCTACGTGAACGCTAATTTTTGCTGCACATTATCGAGTTATTTATATTAGCATGGTCAGTTTTCTCTTTCATGCTTGTGGCTGTATCCAAAATCACTCGCATTCTCTTATTCACTATACCTAAGTAGTCCACAGAAGGAGTGATTGAAAACAAATGAGCCAATTCGTACAGTACACTGAAGTTGCATCCCAATTTGCAGACTTATGCACTATTCTATATAATTTTGTAATATAAATAGTGCAAGTAGTGAGTTCACATGGAAAATTCCAAAAATAAATAGTGCACTTTAAATACGTAAATTATGCACTTAACCGGAAAAAAAACTGGAACGTTGGACACTTAATGCAGTTGCAGCCCTCCTTAAGGGGAAGGGCTATCAGACTCCAATGTTGAATGACAAAATAACCATATAAAATTCATTCACAACACAGTTGAATACAGTTTAAGGGCATAGTGTATTGTGCCATTTGGAACACTATTTGAGTGTGCCGGAAGGGCTACCCCTTTTGCATAAATTTTGCTTGCTGTTGTGGATGCCATCACTGCCGAGACAGAAAATTCATTCAGCGCAGCCCTCACTGTGCATTATGGGTATGAGCCATTGAGTACATCAGTTGTATACTAATATACATATACTAATATACTTATAGTCCGTTTCGGACACCTCTACAAATGTTTTCCCCCTAAATGATTGCACTAGATGAGATTTTGGACAGAGCTTGGGAAACTGCAGTCATGACTTGGCATGGCAGAGCAACAAAAACAAACTGTGCCATAGTGGAGCGGGTATGACATCAGAACCCGGAAGTCTAATTCGCCGCTGGTTCCTTTGAGATTGTTCTATGGGTTTTTTCTATTTATGAGTAAAATAAAGCCTGTGGTAAACATAACTTGACAATACTTTGACGTTTTGTTTTAAACACAGATTCACAACCCAAGCTGTCTTATCTAGTTACTTATTTAAAACATACATTTAAAAAAAAATGAACATAACTGCTTAAAAATTCATGTTTTGGCTATGGGTATAATTTACGTTGTAGAACAAAACATCAAAGTATAGTTAAGTTATGTTTACCACAGGTTTAATTTTACACATAAATCGAAAAACCCCACAGAAACATCTCAAAGGAACGAGCTGCATATTACTCTTCAGGGTCATACCTGCACCACTCTATTTCATCATACTTTTAAGTGTGTTTTCATACAGCTCATAACTAAAAAAAAAAAGCATGCTGATGTGATTAATATTTGAATAATAACTTAAACTCAATTAAAATCTAACTGGTCAATTCGCTAGTGTGCCACCATTGTTTCCAAATGAAGTGTTGTTAGGTAGAAAAAAGAAAACGTCTCGTATTAACATGGAAAGCAAACAAGATTTACGTCATTCTTAAATTATGTGCTATATAAAGCTTTATGACATATTTACAAAGCATTCAAAGTACAGATTACACCAATAAGTCACACATGCTTGACATGTAAAACCGGTGGTAAAATAACATTGCAACAAGTGGCTTATTGCTTTTATAACATCAAAAATAAGAGCAACTGTCCTAATTTACTTACACTCATGTTGTTCCAAACCTGTTTGACTTTCTGGCCTAGTTTCACAGACAAGGCTTAGATTAAACTAGGATTAGGCCTTAGTTCAATTAGGACATCCAAGTAGCTTTTATAAACATGCCTTAGAAAAAAACAAAAAAACATGAATGTGCATCTTGAGACAAAACAATGGCACTGGCATATTTTATGATATGTCAGGGCAAGTTTATTTCAGTTAAAACGGCTCAAACATGCATTTTAGCCTGGGAGGCTTAAACCTTGTCTGTGAAAACATAAAATATATTATGAGAAATGTCTCAACGTTTTTTGTCCAATGGACAGCAAACCTGTCAATGGTCTGCAAAACAAAACTAAAAATCTTCAAAAAAAAATTTTTTGTGTTCTGAAGAAGAAAAAAAATCCCACAATCACAATCCCCATAACCCCGCCCTTCTGCTCTTCAGGAGAAACCGTCAAAGTCAAGGCAGAGTATATGAAATATGTCTGCAATATTCCTCTTTTCTATTTCATAAAACAAATGGCCATTAGAGGAGGATAGAGAGCTATTGTTAAGATTTCCTCATAGAATCACTGCCTGGTGTACATTTAGCTTCAGTCAGTGCTGTTCGACACACACACACACACACACACACACACACACACACACACACACACACACACACAAAAAAAAAACTTTATTCTCACACACACACACACACACACACACACACACACACACACACACACACACACACACACACACACACACACACACACACACACACACACACACAAAACCTTTCTTTTCAGACTAATGCATGTGCCATTTGTGCATTTCTGACATTCTGTGTCATTTTGAGACACATCAAAGCTTAATGGTTGACTTTTTGTCCAAAATAAATGCTTCACTCTCTACCTTTTTTTTTTTAGCACATTTCTGAAAGGATTGAAATCTGGTCACCTCCTCTCTCCCCCTTTCACCCTCAAAGGTCAGCCAGTTATAATGCCTTGTATTGAGGGCCAAATCCAACTCTTCATTCTACAGATTGTTCTATTTGGCAGGTTGTGCTGTTGTGCAGATTAATTGCTGTAAGGAAACTCACGACAAAAAAAGCCACATGCACATGAAACCACAAAAGAAAGCAATCTGTTGACCTCGAAAACAGTAAGATATGCAGGTGTATTTTGCCTGTTACTTTACTCATAAAATGTACATTTACACATACACACACACACACCAACACACACACAACAGTTCAGTAAGATTTTAATACTTTTAGAAAGTAATACTTTTATTGAACAAGGATGCATTTCATTGATGAAAAGAAGTAAAGACGTTTCTATATCAATTTATTTGTTTTTCACAGCTGTTTGAATAAAATAATCCTAAAAATATCCACAAAATATTAAGCAGCACAACTGTTTTCAACTCTGACAATAACAAATAAAAAATTGTTTTAGCACCAAATCAGCATTTTAGAGTGTTCACAATGTAGTTTTTTTTTTTGTTGTTACTGTATTTTTGTCAAGGAACATAAGAGACTTCTTACCACATTACTTACCAACTACAAACAAACACACATACAATATAACACACATAATATATTATAATATAATATAATATAATATAATATAATATAATATAATATAATATAATATAATATAATATAATATAATATAATATAATATAATATAATATAATATATCACTGAAGTCCCAAAAGTTCAGTCCAGGTTTCAACCGGCCCAGGGCTCGCTGAAAGGGTCGTCTGCCATGCTGAATTCACCTAACACTCTAACAGGCTTTTCAGAGCTACTCACTCGTGTGTTAATGTCTCTATTGTGGTGGACCAAACATTTAATGGCCAGCAGTTTGGTGCTCGCATTTAGAGGAAAAGAAAGGCTTTTTATGAGGAGGAGGGGACACTGATCCAGAGACCCTCTGGACATCACAGGCCGCCAACGAGGGGCGGGCTGGACGAGGCTAATGGGTAAAGAAAGAGAGAGAAAGTTGAACAGCGTGGGGCCGTGTGCCTCGGGTTCCAAGATAGATCGTTTGAGCGTGAGGAACATAATGGAGGGATGGAGAGTGATAGTCTGCTCATGAACGGAAGGAAGCAAATTGAGAGATGAGTGTAGGGATGGGGGAGGAGGTATAACCATAGCGAAGAAAGTAACTCCAGTGCAACTGAACCACATGGCATGCAGCGTGCAGCAGGTAATTCATCATGTCTGAGTTTGCAAGGGACTGCACACACAAAAGTGAGAGTGTGGGAAAGCCCAGGACAACAATGCAAGCTTACAATCTCCCCCATAAACACCCCCCTGTTCTCCTCTCCCATCTCCTAAGAAATCCCTCCCTGAGCAAAGAACTTCGCCTGCCACACTGTAAAGCAGACAGCCATTCATCCCATTCCAATAAGTAGAAAGTGAAAGAGAATAAGAACTACTTTGTGCATCCTAGTTGCCAGTCACTATTTCACACTCTTTCTCTCTTTCTGTGCACATAATGTTGTTGTCAGGTCTGCGATTACTTGATAAGACATGATGATAAAAATCACTGAGATAGCCCCAGCCTTTCAAAGCTTTATCTGTTGGCCTTTTTGTTCTAGAATGAGCTCCATTTCTGAGCTCTATGTCACTGTACTGTCTCTAGGAAAAGACAAAAACTGATCCAGCCAGAAATCTCATGACAGCCTTTCTTCTAAGAAAATATTCACCGCAGATACGCACAAGCAGCTGCAGGACAATGCGATTTTAGTTTCGCACTGAACTCATGAATGCCTTATCAAAAAGGATATTTGCTTCTCAGTTATTTATCTAAAGATATCTGAAACAAACTTTTGGCAGCTACTGGGTTACATTGTAGGAAACCACAGTCATTTCCTGCATAGTTAGTGGGCTAGGGGGGCGTTATTGCTTTGCAACTTTCTATCTGCATTACTATTGCTGAGGTACTTTAGCTGCATGGGGTTTGAATCTGGCCATCTTTCAGAGCTAGTTTATCTCAATGTCTTTATACTGTATTTGAGATTCACAACCAATATTTCACAGGCACCAATGTAGTGGTCTAGTGAATGAAAGGTTAACCGGTCTATCCATAATAGATCCTGAGACAGGAAGATCTACAGTAGTACTCTTGACCCAGACTCGCAAGAATATGAAACCTCTTCCCTCTCCATACAATCATTATACTGTCTGCATGGAGGAGGGGAATGTATGGCTTTGCTGCTGATACATAAAGTTTTGACTTTAAAAGTTTTAAACGTTCAATGTAAACACAACGTAGAGAAACAGTAATCATGTGTCGTTTCTACTCAGAGCAGCAAGAACAAAGGCCAACTTTATTAACATTTATGAACACCAAACCTTTAGGATTACCATTAATATGACTAAATAATGGCCAGTCTTACAATGATTCATATCTAAACTAAACTTAAGCAATGCACGGATTGAAAAACAGTCATATCAAGTGTCTGTCCTCTCAACTTTCATTAAATGAGAGACCCGAGTTCATTTTTAAATCATTCGTTTTGACAGCTTTTTGGAGAAACTTTCGAGATGTGGTAAGAACGCTGCTGAAGAACTCTACCTGTCTGGTCTCTTCCTATACATTCACATTTATTCTGCTACAAGTGTTATGCACATAATTTCCAAACTGACATTTTTCTTTCCTCAAAAAGCAACTCAAACTGTTAAGAGCTGTTCAAACCAAGTTAACAATAACTAGCTTTAAAGTTTTAATAATCATTCTAATTCTATGAGAATAGGGAAGTCCACCCCACATCTAATGATAATGACAGAACAACAATATCAATGGAATCACTTTCAGAATGATTTTTTTCACCCAGCTGATAAACTATAAAAATATTGAAACTTGAAAGACAATCAGAATCCGCCCGATTTTAAAGAGCTCAAGCATTTAAAGCAACAGACAACATAACTTCAGTGAGCACTTATAATAAACGATGTTATCGTATGTTTGTGTGGAGGCTACATATAGTACAGTTATCTATATGGTTATCTTTCATGGTCTGAATAGGTCTAAGATTAAGCGTATTTAATTATGTTAATCTTTTGACAGCCCTAATATTTTCAAGTTCTTTTATTTGGGAACGGTCATAAACTGCTTAAATAAAGCCCAGAGAGCACACACACATTTTTGACAATTTCTCATGTATACACCTTAACCCATGTTCTTATTAACGTTTTGACATCGTATAGGCTAACACTGTTATACTTTCAGGTTTTTGGAATAATCCGATTTTGGATAGTTTTCAGCATATTGCAGTGCATGTAAACTCATTTATGGTGCTAAATAACTCCATTTTAATTTCATGGAGGGGAAAAAAATTAGGAAAAACATAGATGATGAGAAAATGCTCATTTTTGGGGGGATAAATTATCCTCTCTACACCAAAAATATATCTTGTTCTTCCTGTACACTGCCAGCATTAAACTGAGAGGAAATCTATGTGTGATTTGTCACCATTTCCACAGACTTAGACACCCAGGCACACAAACCCCATCCCTAATGGACACTCTGCGCACGCTAAACAAATTAGGCCCGCGCATTACAGCTAGAGTGCTAGACAGAGAGAGATAAAGATGCTAAAGCTAATGGCTACCAACACTCTCTTCTAACACCATGATGGATAACCGTGGGTAACGTAGTTACAAAACCCCCCGGAGGCACGATCGACAGGCAGCACCACAGCTAGACGTCAAAGGACGTACTCATACCCAGAGTGAATGAGTGAATGCATTACGATCCATCAACGCTCAGACACATTTAACACCATTACAGAGATGCTTTCACTTAACAGAGTCTAGACTAGGCAAAAACAAACTTATCAGCTTCACCTATGGATGATGAAGAGACACCTATATGCAACGACTGGCGTTATACATTTATTAGTGTCGATGTCACGTGTCCAGGTCAATAAACACCATGGACCCAATGCACTAGAAGGGAACTCTGTTTTATTTTTACGTTTTTATTTTTCTGGATTTAATTTTGCAATGTTTGATACAATTTTAATAATCAAAATGGAAGTAGGTCTATAATCAAAACAAATTAACTATTTAATAATTTATTATTCAAATTTTAACAATAATAGGGGCCTATAAAATGTTCTATTTTTCAGAAGTTCTTTCTATTAAAATATTTCTAGATTATTTTTGTTTATGGTTTGCACAACAAAGGTTTATCAATAAACTGTATTATTATTGTTATTACTTTTGAGAAGTACAGTCTACTGTACAAACTGTCCCACTCATTCACACTGAGACACACAGAGCCTGCAGACTTTTTCCAGTTTAATATATACACAGACAATTAGTCCATATCACGATTTGATTAAGTCTACATCCCTACTTCTGATTTATTCACTCATATGTTGCCATTCCGTGACTTCCACATTATACAGTGAATTACAATTTGTATGACTTGATCCCACGATTCTGTCTGTAAGTTAAAACTTAGATTAGTAGTGGCGTAAATATGCACTAAGTGACAATTTACTTACTACTTATTTTTGGCTCTGTGTCACTATTTATACGTGTCATATATATATTATATATAATGATTAAATATTCTACATTTATTTAATGATTATTTACGTATCATATTTCAATGGCTTTGCATATCTACTCTCACCGTCTCATGCATTTTCAGTATTATACAAAAACCTACAAGACTCCCACTGATGACACCATGAGGACCGTAACATAATTGTGTTAGTCAGATAACGGTCAGAAACTGTAGCAATGGTGTTGGCAGTGATAAGGAAGAAGACGGGTGAAGCCCATTAGGACACACTTCCTTGGTGAGCGGGAGAGTGAATCTCTCACACATCAGTGGACCTTAATCAGATCTGGAGCCAGCACAGGGTCTCATCTGCACCTTTCATCTTTCTCTCTCCCGCTACCACTCCGGCTGTCACTCCATCATTCCAACCTTCAAATCTCTCCTATTTTTGTCCTGATAAATGCACACATCACTTGTTCTGTGCGCCGCATGCGTTACCCAAGTAACTGAAGCCGTTGAGGGGCCGATCCTGTGATCCTTTGGCATGTCTGACAAAAGGAAACAGACACAGCAGAGTTAGAATTGCGAATGAAGAGGAAACCGGAGAAATGCGATGTGGTTTATTGGGTAACGCCGTCATGTAAACAAACATTACATGCAGTTCAACGCACTGGCTCACTGCACAACATCACTTTGACATGCGGTTGGAAACACGATCGTCTTGACGTCCGTTGAAAATTCCAGAATGTTCCAGCACATTCTTCAATTCCTTTTGGAACCTGTCATGGTCAGTAGGTTAACCAGCCATCTCTAAGCTCTGACCTGGCCTCAGACGTTGACAGAGAGATCTGCTGAAAATCATCCGAAGACCCCCCCCCTATGCTCATGCTGTGACTTCGGGGCACAATTACGGCCAGTGTTTCCAAACACAGCGCACGGTCCGTCATGAGTGAGTGAGGTTCACAGCATAATCTGCCCCAACAGAGGGGCCCCTTTTCCAGCATGCAGGGCTTTGATTCTGACCTCATTTAACCCCGAAAAGTCGAGTGAGTTAGCTGGGGGATGGAAACAAAGACATTTGTATCTTTAATATAGTACATCATACAAAGATAAAGGACGTTCAGGAGGAGCTTGTTCATCTACTGTAGATTGACAATCACAAGGACCAAAGCGGCTGCTTCCCGTGGTCCCACCACCGGCCCACTTTTATTTGCGTCTCTTCTATATATTACTTCAATGCCATGATTGAGCCTCCTCTTGACAGATAGAAAGTTTATCTGTTTATCTTCATACAACTTTCAAAGGCTAGATGGACGAATAAACTTTAGAATTGTCTGTTTGGGGGGGGGGGGGGGTTACTCTCTCTTGTATAATTGTTACAAAGATACATTTAAAATCTCTTAATTCTCTCTTATTCTTTATTCTCTCTAAAGCCTGTTATTTAGGCACCCACATCCCCATGGGTGAAGACGGAGAATACCATTATAAGAATAGCATGAATAGTTACCAGTGATGAACAAGTGAAGCGAGTGAAGTTGGTATCTAAAGTAATCATTTCTGGATCAGCTGTGGCTTTCAGTGGCTGTGAACCATGAAATCTGGGGCAGGCGCACAACAATTTAACTACTTATTGATTGTATGTTTCTGCTCGCTGTAAAAAGTCCAGACTACCACTGAGACAGTGGAAATGCACAATTTAAGAATTTCATCAAATCTTTTTTTTTATTTAAATACAGACTAAATTACCAGATTAAACTCAAGTTAATTTTACAATTCATTGTCACATTTTCAACAATACACATTACAGCTAAGGAAGTTTCAACAAAAATATTAAGCAGCACAACTTTTTTCAACATTAATAAGAAATGTTTCTTGAGCACCACATCGTCATTTTTTATTGTTTTTCGAATGACATGTGATGCTGTAATTTATTCCTAATATCTCCGGAATAAATTGTATTTTAAAATATATTAACCGATCTGAAACTTTTGAAAACTATATGGGAAGCAATTAACTTCCCGCTGGACCAACAGATAAAATGACTTTGTGACTTTTGGGGAATTACTCTTAAGGACAGAAATAAATAAAAAAAAGATCCAGTGAATCTCACACCAGCAGGTGATTTGAAGGTCTGTGTGGTGGAAGACTTCAGAAAAAAAAAGATGAAAAAAAAAAAAAACATTAAATATAAAGAGGCAGAGAAAATGCTGGATTAGAAAAAACAGCTTTTCAGATCAATGGCCAAGAAAAGGTCTGAGTATCGATTTGAGAAAGGTACTTGTGGCGTATGAAAACACAGAGGTGGATTTTCTGTCTGCTGATGGCTTAGATGACCTTCTTCAGATCCTCAGAGGCAAGCACACCAGATACACACCTTTCATATCTCAGGCTTGTGTCCGTTCCTATCAAACTCAGAGGTGAGATACTGTAACCTGACCGAACGTTATTTAAAAAAGAAAAAAAGCCTCAAGCGCTGTCCATTCTGATCTTGGTTGTGAACTGTAATTGTCTAACAGTCTACCGACATGATCCTGTCAGCTCATTTGTGATTGACAGCCCTTAGTCCCAGAAAGCCTCATTTGTGGAGAGTTTTTTGCTCACTTTGGCAATAAATATCCCTCTGCTCATCTCCTTGGGTGAAAATAGTACTCGCTAATGTTCTGCTCATAGGAACATGTGTGCGCACACATGCGCGACAACATTGAGCATCACTGTTTAATGGGGAGTATCCGTAGACATATTGATTGTTATACTGTACAAACAAACAGTATATTATATCTCCTAGCCCTACCCATCACAGAAAACTTTCAGCATTTTTAGATTTTCAAAAAACATCATATGATTTATAAGCTACCTCATGGGGACAGAATATGTCCCCACAAGTTCAGAGATTTCTGGCATTGCCAATCTTGTGGGGACACACACGCACACACTTCTACAGACTGAAACTACAATGATCATAAACTGAAAGCTGCTGCAGACCATTTAATGATGAAGAAGTGCTCAGCAATCAGGGGATTCTTAACATTTAAATAGTTTCTTCAATCAGCCAATACCAAGAATATTTAAAGTATGGAATACCATTATACAAAGCAAATGTGACCTTTAGCATCCATCCATCCATCCATCCATCCATCCATCTATCTATCCTTCGGATGAGACATTAATCCGAGGTCCTGACTCTCTGTGGTCATAAAAAATCCCAGGATGTCCCTCGATAAAGAGTAGGGGTGTTACCCCGGCATCCTGGCCAAATTTGCCCCTTGGCCTCTGTCCATCATGGTCTCCTAATCATCCCCATATACTGATTGGCTTTATCACTGTCTCCTCTCCACCAGTAAGCTGGTGTGTGGTGGGCGTTCTGGCGCAATATGGCTGCCGTCGCATCATCCAGGTGGATGCTGCACATTGGTGGTGGTTGAGGACATTCCCCGCTTTGAGGTCCCAGAAAAAGCGCTATATAAATGTAACAAATTATTATCTATCTATCTATCTATCTATCTATCTATCTATCTATCTATCTATCTATCTATCTATCTATCTATCTATCTATCTATCTATCTATCTATCTATCTATCTATCTATCTATCTATCTATCTATCTATCTATCTATCTATCTATCTATCTATCTATCTATCTATCTATCTATCTATCTATCTATCTATCTATCTCAAAATGACAATAACAATATGACTGCAGTATATGCAGATTCTGAATAAAGTGTCCCTGCAAAGCCAAGCTTTTACAAAACAAGAGGGACAGAGTATTGATTAGGAGAGGGTAGAATCCATTACTAGGGGTCATTCTTAATCCTGCCTTACACAGATGCCACTCTTATTGACTATAGGATGGCAAATTAAACAGAGGAAGTGAAGACATGCAGCACACAGGCTCACACACAAGCGACTCTTCCCAGAGGTTAATACAAAGGACAATCAAACATGAACGAAAACAGGCCAGAGGAGAGGGAGATACGAATGAAAGAAATAAAACCTCAAGTTCAAAGAGGAATCTTTTCAATACGTATTATATCTCCTAACAGCAGACAACATAGGCTATTATACAAGCTCCGTGTCACTGCTTAGTACTTTTTCCTTTTTAATTGTTTGTTTTCAGCCATAGTATGTTTTTATGTGTCTCTCTTTGAATCTCAGGGATTTCTGAAACACGAAAGGTGTGTGTGTGTGTGTGTGTGTGTGTGTGTGTGTGTGTGTGTGTGTGTGTGTGTGTGTGTGTGTGTGTGTGTGTGTGTGTGTGTGTGTGTGTGTGTGTGTGTGTGTGTGTTTGTGTGTGTTAAATTCTGCTCATTTGAGGTGATGTTAAATCAAATCCAAAATGAATAAAATAACATATACAGTATAAGCCATCTGAAAGATTACAGTCAGTCATATCACAAAATTAGGCCCTGGAAATTTTTAAATTGCAGCTCTGACAGCATCAAATCAGCAATAATCTGTTATGTCCAATAATTATTCAGTGAAGACTTGTATAGGCTACAACTTCTTATACAAGACATTTACTGTTTTACCTTTTTAATATTTGTCCTTGTAACTGACAATGTTGTCATGATTGATGTGTGTTGCTTTGGGACAATTGCGTCATTTCCAGTGAAAAGTCAAAAATCTTCATTCGCTTTCTCCAATGCGATCAAATAACCAATTTTTGCCTGACGTTACGTCTTAAAACTTTTTTATATATATATCTGTGCGGCATTCGACTCTTGCGTATGCGCAAATAATTAAAGGATTCTGCCGCGTCTGCTGCTTTAACGGTATGTTTGATTATTTTTTTGCCATGGAAAAAAAAACACCTTTGCATCCGTGACGTCCTATATGGGTAGGCTGCAGACCTGGTACAGTGTAATAATATTCTGAATGCATGTAATAACCATCGTCAACATTTATCAAAATATGCAGTAGGCCTATACACGACAAGGCATAGCCTAGCCTAGGCCTACGCAGAATAATCCCAAAATATGCATAGGCCTAAACAGAAACAAAATTACAATATGATTAAACAAGACAATTTTATAATATAACACATAATAATAAACTATACACAGTGACAGTGTATAGTTTAATACACATCAACTACAATTCTAAAATGTAAAATAAAAGTAAATAAAAACAATAGAAAATATATAAGAAAATTTAAGTAAATAATACAGTTTGGTCCCACTTTATATTAAGTGGCTTTAAGTACTACTTACATCGAAAAATAAGTACAATGTACTTCTTGTGTTCAGGTTGTATTGTAAAACACTTGTGCTGCTATTGAGGTGTGATACGGGTAAGGTTAGGGGCTGGTGTGGTGGTATGGGTCAGTTTAAGGGTGGGTTAAGGTGTAAGGGAAGGGCCAACTGTGTAATTACAAATGTAATTACATAAATTAATTACAGCTGTAATTACAAGCAGGTATTTCAAAATATATGTAGAATGTAAAAACATGTATGTACACAATAAGTCAATTGTATCAAATTATTAATTTCAATGTAAGTACCGTACATAGTACTTAAAGCCACTAAATATAAAGTGGGACCTACAGGGTCATTAATAAAACATATTTAATATAATTATACTGATTCTGAGGTTCTGTGGCTGGTCAAGCTGTTGTGTAGTTGCTCTTCGATTGCCTGTGCCCTTGCCTAACACAGGTGAGTCACTGAATGTAATCTCCCTGTGTCAGACAAATCAATCTTGTCGCTGTCTCTCAGGTTAAGCTCTGTCCCATGAGTGCATCTCCATCAGGCCTTGAAACCATGTGCTCAGCACAAGTTGTGTTGTCTTTCCGTATAACACACACACACGCACACGTTACTTCTTACATGTTATCTTTCATGTTCTTTGTAGTATGTTTTCTTCAGTACAAAATGATAATGCACTGATATACTTTGGGTGCACATGTAAAAAAAAAAAAAAAAAAACACCTAAAGTTCAACACCTAAAGAAACAAGTAGGCTAATAGAAATAGAATACACTTTTCTTATCTAACCCTATTGTGACATATCCAAGTGAAATGGCTTCTCCAACAAGAGGAATGTAGGGCGGGACTTGATTTTGTCCATGTAGAATTGATTGGATCATTGTGGTTTGCTATTGCTGTGATCTCATGTGAGTGACGGGTTGTCCCGCCCTCTAGCCAGTAAACACATCATCAGAGAAGAGATGTTGTTGCATGGGGAGGGGAAGTTATGGGTAAGTTATTTTGATTAAAGATTACGAGGGTACATGATTTAAAAAATAATAATGATGTACACAGATAAATCATTTAAAATAAATGCTGCAATATTCTATTAAAACAAACAAACAAACAAACAAACAAACAAACAACAAATTCAATAAAAAGAATTGTCAATCTTGATTTTTTGGTGACTTTAAACAACATGTAAATTGACTTAAGTGTGCAGTGGCATAAAAAAAGCTGTTTTATTCTGCATAAGAGTGGTCCCACCTCATAGACGCCACCATTTTAAGATCACATGACCAACCAAATACTACACACTTTATCTCAGTAACACTAACTCACATTATCTGATATGAAGTCCAATTAAAATATAATAATAATAATTATTATTATTTTACAAAAAATGTCTCATTTGGTAATCCTGTTAAAAACAGAAAATATTTGTGTTGTGTGCTGTTTTTTATTTTTTATTTATAGCCTACCATATAATCAGTAATAAGCAGAGCTGACTTGGATGTGATCTGTCCTAATGCATATTTAATGTAATCAGTTTTAACTGCCTGAGTCGGGCCTCATCATTTCTTATAAATGTTGACAGACCTCAAAATACTTTGCAAAAAAACCCCACAAAAAGAATACCCCCTTTTGACTTGCAAAACATAGTGACCCTTCCCTACGCCTGTGGATGGGCACTGGGAGTTTGGGTCTGTCTTATTAGTGTGCAATATTATCATATTTCACGGTCGAGCAGGCCAGAGAAGGTAATTACCTGCTCTGTGCTATTAAACCCTGTTTTATTCCATTCATTTTCGCCTGACCAACTCAGGCAAAGGGCTGTTGGCATTTATTTCCCGTCTGTAGATTTACGAGGATCTCAGCTCAGGCAAGCCATAAAAAAATCTGAGGAGAAAAACTGCTCTATGTGTCAATGTGTGTCTGCCCACATGAATGTGAAGGAGAATGCTGTAAATGTTCACACATTTATGTGAGATTTTTCACAGCCGTGATATAAACAATATCGATCGTCAATTTCAGCGTTGTTGTTATTGGAGAAAAACAACTTATTTTTATGTACAAAATGCAGCTGGGCCTCCAGTCATAACGTCCACAGATACACAGGGTGAAAAAAAGAGAAGCTCAATGAGATCTGATCTCAAGCCAGGTGTGTGTGTGAAATTCTGTGAATCTCCAAACCTGTGAGATTTGATCTCAATCAGTTCAATTGTTTTGTTTACCTCTTGTTTCAAGATCTAAATCTTTGATAACTTTGATAGCAGTCTTCTCCTTTGTTTTTCAGTTTAACTGTGTTTCCTACATTTTGCAATGCATTTTTTTCATCTTATAAAAGGGTTAATATCGGATGAGTATCAGAAGCCAAGTATTGATTGTAATTTCCTGCAACGTTCATTCCAATCGCAAGCTTTATTAAGAATCTCATTTCTATCTGCCGTACGATTGGTGATCCAACAAGTGTGCCCGTACATACAGAGAGAAAATCAAGAAACAAAATAAGACGCCCGAGAGTCCTGTTTCTGAAATCAACATTATAGTGCTGATCTAATTACATTATTTTACCTTAATTTACCTTGATCAGATTGTGTCTGTCTGGAGCAAGTGGGATGAAGTAGGCCTATAGCCTATACAGGGGGAAAAAAGAGTCTTCCAAACTTCCAGACTGCTAGCAGTAAAACTGTATTATTATCACCCTACTCAGGGACGTGCACAGACATTTTGAGGGGCAGGGGCTCAAGTGAAAAAAAGGGCACTTCTCAAAATTACGTATTTAAAAAAAAAAACTTTTTTTAATGCTTTTTTTTTTTTTAAAGCACTAGTTTAGGTAACACAAGTTTAGGATCTAATGCTCACTATTAACCAGTTTCATTACCATGCAAAGTCAGGGTTTTATAATCACTGTGGTCCAAAATGTGAAGCAGGGAAGGGCGTTCGGGGTTTCCCCGAGAAAATTTTGATTTCTCTGATCTACATATGTGCATTTTAAGATGTTTTGAAGGCCAAAATAAGCCTGAGGCTTTTTTTGTGTATTTTATCCTCAACAAATTGTATTTAAATGTATATGAATTGCCTCTGGCATGAATGTATATGTTTATGATCATTGTTGAATAAATAAAAAAAAATAAAAAATTTGGATAACAGCTTTAAAACCATGTCAGTGGGCAGCTGATTATTTTTCTCTCCTCATCATCATCACACTCTTTTTCTCTTTGTTTTTATCTTGCCCTGTCTCTACCCCAGTCTAAAGCTGAGCTTTGACTGATATAGGCTTTTCATTTTTGTCTGTCATTGAAGAAAGTAAACATAGGGTCAACTGATAGGTTGATTTTGCCTATGAATGAATCCTTATCTCAGATGCGTTTATTTACTGAAAGCTACTAAAGCTAGGTAATTAAGTTTATTAAATGCATTCACAATATGTAGGCTACACATTCATTATTGATCTTATGCCTAATACAGGTCCGTAGACAGGGCTTTATAATCAGAGGTCCTAAATTTGAGGTTGGTAGGGGGTTCAAATTTTTTATTTGTCTGATATGTGCATTTCAAGACGTTTGAAGACCCCAAAAAGGTTATAAGAAATAGCTTTATTAAAACCATGTCAGTGGGCAGTAGATTATTTGTCAATACCTGCTCTCTTCTCATCTCCATCACGCTTTCTTTTTTTCTCAGTCTCTTCATCCCTTTATCTTCCCATCCTAAAGCTGAGCTTTTTTTTTATTTACCAAAGGCTACAATTTGTATTATATTCTCAATATGTACACATTCATTATTAATCTTGTGCCTAACATGATGAAAACGGCTTTGTTAATGTGTCTTGTCCCCTCACAATGACAGTAACAGTTAAACTAATTATTACATTACATGAGTCACGTTACATAGGCCTATTTTCAGTTCAAAATGGCGAAATTACACAAAACTATATTAGTTTGCCTGATTATTTTTAGTCATTCGTTTAACATTTACGACCTAAAAAAATGTCAAATATGAAATGTTAAGTTTAGCTACCTACTTATCTCGCACTTGCACTGTTAAAATTCGCGCTCAGCAGCTTCTGTGAACATAAAGCCCGCCTACTTTGATTTGATTGGTCATCTCAAATATTCTGACATTGACGAGCAGTGACAGACCAATGAGGCTCAGATGAACACACACACACACCCAAGTACACACACACACCCTGTCCTCTGTTTCTGACGTGTTCGGCGCCGCTGCGGAATGAAGATGAAGAACGCGCTGAATCTGATTATAACAAGACTGAAGCGAACACGAATTTGTGTAGCCTACATTAATCACAAATTTTTAGGGGGGCTAGGCAGAAGTTGGGCCTAGCGACGAACAACAGGAATATATATTATTTTTCAAAAATTAAAAAAAGCACCTCAGAAAAAAGGGCAATTTCTCTCCAGGAATAAAAAGGGCAGGTGCTCAAGCCCCTTTTGATGTCTATGTGTGCACGTGCCTGACCCTACTGAAACTGACAATGAGACGCTCTCCCTTTAGACTATTATAGCTTGAAGTTTAAGTTTGAAATACACTGCCTTCTTTGTGGAACTGCTGCAGTACCAGTAGGCCTAACAGAGAGACTCTCACAGAAAAATGTGTGTGGTTGTTTTTTATCCTGAGACAATTCAGGATATCCAATTCAGCTTTATCCTGTAGTACATGAACAATGAGTTTAACTCTACTGGTGTAAAACAGTTAACTGACTGATTGAGCATTCTCATGGTTTGCTAAATGCTGGAGTTAGTTCGAAACGGTTCTCTAGGTTAGTCTGTCACCATGTGGGGATAATGTGACACTGCACACCTCAATGTAGGAAGACATTGATATGATGAAGGCCTGTTTTCCATCACATCAGTTTCAGATCATCCAACTGTGACCATCACTTAATACTTGTCTATATTATTTTCTGTAAAGAATACTTTGGACATTTTTTTTTAAAAGAACGTATGCATGACAAAAACACTTTAGAAAGAAATATACTTATTATATTCATTGGTTATTGTAATAAAGTAATGGGTCTACATTTTATTTCTATTTACAAATATTTATTAACAAACAATAAAGAGCAAATTATTTTTAAATTACACACTCAGTAGAATATATTTAAATATAAATATATAAATATACATTTTTATCCAGATTTGTCTTTGGGGTGTATATTCATCTGAAATTTTTTAAGTTTTGTCTTTCTTCTGCCAAGTATTTTCATCTTTAACTTTGATGGTTTTGTCCTCATGGGTGAAGTTGTTTCTGTATTGTCTGTTGTTTTAAGTGTGTTCAGATGTGTAACTGTGCCTGGTCCAGGTGTTTGGCGTTTTGTTTCTGTTGATGGCGACATTGTAGTTGGTTGGTTGGTTGTTTTGGTGATCACAGTCTCTGGTGTAGATGTTTCAATTGTCGTAACTGTTTGTGATGCAGTTGTACTCGTGCTGGTCTCAGTCTTTGTTCCTGGTGTTTTGTTTGTCGTCACTATTTGTGTTGCTGTTGTACTCGTGCTGGTCTCAGTCTTTGTTCCCGGTGTTTTGTTTGTTGTAGTTACAGCTGGGATCGTGTTTGTTGTACTGGTATAGCACATAGTAGGTTTTGTTGTCGTTCTTATATTCACTATAGCCATTGCTCTTTTAGGATATTTGCTATCTGGATCTGAACAAATAACTGTGTCTGTCTTGGTATGGAATCTGAATACGGAAAGAAAAAACTTGATGTTTTAGCTTTCGTTGTTTAATTATCCAACCAAAAATAATTACAAACAAATTAAACTCTCAAATTGTAATATAATATAATAACTTTGTACATGCCTTACAGCTCTGATAGGACACAATGGTGGATCCTGCATCTCATATTTCACAATGTTTTCAACTGGTATTCTGGTGTTTGTCACAGTAAGACAGCAGTCTCTTGGACCACCATCATCACCTATTGGAGAAGCACATCATTGTATTCAGGTAAATAATCATTACTTTCACAGACACATCTCTCTCATAAAGATACAATGTCAGCTCAACTTCTCTACATTTCAGTCAAGTGAAAGTTACTGAGGTCAAAACCACAGTATTTAAACAAAGAGCTCAGCAATTAAAATAATCAAATCTCACCTGTTACTACAAAACTCATCCATCCTGTAGAGAAAAGAACGGCAGAAAACAGAGAGAACTTCATCTTGTTCTGTTGCTCACTTCTAATTCTGAAACTTTCTGCTGGTCTGAAGGGTCTATGTTGAGGGAGGTCTTTCAGCCCACAAAGCTCACCACCCTCTGCGATCACTTTTCTTCGTCACCTAGGCCCACAGACACCTCAGTCAGGGACAGGAAAAGATGACTGATGAGTGGAAGCCAAAAGTGAGAGAGAAAGAGATGCACTCAACCACATAGAGGAAAATAAGGGGTTACAGAATTCACAATGAGCATTCAACATGACTAAATTCAGTTCATCGTGGCCTACAGTTTTGGTCCAAGTGGCAATTCAATTGAATGCATGTTCTATTTACATAGATTTAGATACGTAATAGCTCATTTGCATCCTCTGTCCCTGGTTAGGTTTTAATATGTAACATTAATAATAACAATAATTAGGCCTATTATTATTTAATTTTGAGGGTTTGTTTTACTTAAACAATCATTATTAGGTATTTAAATAAATAAATTACCTCTTAAAAAGTGGGTTAGCATAGTACAATGGGTCACCATTATGTTCAGTTTAGTGTTATTATGATGGACTTTTAGTTTGTTTTCATTCTCATCATGTGATCCTTTGTTCAGTCTTCTCGCTTCTCATTATTAGTTCAATTGTGTCAGCTGTGTTTTATTAATCATCCTCGTTTGTGTTTGCTAAGTTGATCCCTCACATTCATTCTCTGTTCAGTCTATGTTGCTTTAGTGTGTGTCCTTCGTTGGGTCAGCATCATTAAACTTTGTGTTGGAATCTGAATTTTCATCCTCTTCTTCCATCAACCACTCTTGACACAATGATGATATCTTAGTAATTATATATAGGTACTGATTCTAAATGATAACAATATTAATCTACACTGAAAAAGTTTAGAAAATAATTTTTACAAATAATTTTCCCTCAGAAAATGCTAGTAAATTTCAAGTATAGGCAAGTTAAACTTCATGTTAAAAAATGTGGTAAAAGACCATTTGAGTTGAAAGAATAATTGTTTAAAAAGATTATAGCAAGTGCTAATTTGTATCTGGGGTCCATAGAGAGTATTTTTTTTCCATTTACATAGTGCTTCAAAGTGTCATAGTGTCCAAGAAACATGGTATTTCCATGCTACCATGTCAAAAATGTGGTGATACAATGGAACTTCATTGTAAATGCACTGTATGTAGAGCTAGTCCTGACTACATTCACAAACTATACTGTTTCTAAATAGAATTTGCTTGACTCATATTACGCGATGTTTACAGCAATGTCACAAGCAACAGGAAAACTATAGATAGAAAAAGCTTTGAAGTTGAATTGAATGGCAAAATAAAATAAAAAGCCAAAAATGAGTTTGCATGCATCTAAAAATTTAGGCTTTGTGCACTTTGTGAGCAATAGATATAAAATGTGGGTCTGTTAAACATGTGTGGAAATTACAGAGGGCTTAAAGGGGCTGTGATCATGAAACCACAAACGTTTTATTCAGCCTTTATGGGATCTTCCACGTCTCAATGAGACCTTAAAACAAAACCAGCTCCCACCCAGCACTCACCTACACTTAAACAGAGACATGTGAAGCGGTTTTGAGATGTCATTTTTCTCTTTACGGCATTTAGAATGATCAAATGTATAAAGCTAATGCTATTATACAAATGTTTGGCATTTTATAAGGTTAACATTTATGAGTTTGTTTACTACTGCCCTATCTACTACACTGGTCCTTTCTGGTCTAATATGTAAGTAAATATGTAACCCTAAATGAATAACCACATGCGCATTTCCTGTTTCAAAATCACATTAAAGAAACAGGGTGTACAATGTCCTCTGAGCTATTTGTAGAGAGTTCTGGTGTAGATGAGAGATGGCAGACCACAGGATCACACTCTGTTCGGCGAGAGGAAGTAGTGACAGCAATGATGCACATTATTATGCAGTACATACTAAGTTCTAGTAAACCAAAGAGCAGCCAGAGTGCCATGTACATATGTCTAAAGTTTCAGTATTCACTGACCAGAATTGCATCATCTTGACCTGAGTCACTGGAAAAGATTAGAGTTGTATTATAATTAGTTACGGTCAGAATGCTTGTTAATACTTCATGTTCTGGAACTGAGAAGCAGGTTTTCAGCAGTTGTGGAAAAAGTATTGAAGTTCCATACTTAAGTAAATGAACGTCTCGGTTACGTATGTAACCCTCGTTCCCTGAGTAGGGAACGGAGACGTTACGTCGGATGACGACGAAATGGGGTTTCGCTTAGAAAGCCTATCAACTTCGAGTATTACAAAACGAGCCAATGGCAAAGAAATGCCATGGGTCTGCGGAATTTGCATGACGTAACTCCACCCCACCTCGTGGGTATAAAAGGAGGAAGTCCGCAACAGCAGTTTATGTTTCTTCGCTGAGGAGCCAAGACTGAGCTCAGGCGATCCCCGCGGTACAGCGGAAAGTGGCAGGCAGACGTAACGTCTCCGTTCCCTACTCAGGGAACGAGGGTTACATACGTAACCGAGACGTTCCCTTTCGTTGTCACTCCGAGTTACGTCGGATGACGACGAAATGGGGTTACCAGTCTAATCACGCCACCTTCTCAGCTGTCTTCCAGTGCCCTGCGTAAATCGAGATCCCTGTCATAGACTGGACGAAGGACTCCATTTAACACAGGAATACCAAGGTACACTGGGAAGCATATCCCAAGCTAGGGGAAGTATGCAATTAATGCCAACCCAGAGGGGGGGGGACTTAGAAAATACACATATGACCCGAAGGAAACATATGGAGAACACTGGGGTGTCCAGCCGCAGGTGGAATATTTCAACCCCAGGGGTGGCAAGGTGGCTTGCCAAGGGAAAGACACATGCTCAGAGAGGCTTACAGTGGAAATACACATGTGGGGGTCGCTCAGGGGAGGGACCATGCACACGGGAGGCACCTAGCCGACGCGCAGGCAATAGACACTGGCGCCGACGTCAGGAGTGCTGGAGGAACTCAGGGCTTTCGGGAAGCTCACCTGAGGAGAATATCACACGTATCCAGTCCGTGGAGTGGAATGGCGAGCAAGCGAAGACACCTGAGCGGGTCCGGTACTAGCTAGTTGAAGCGAGTACATGAGAGGACACTGGCTCCACTCGGAGATTATAGAATCTGGCGAATGTGTTAGGTGTCGCCCAGCCTGCAGCTCTGCAGATGTCTGTTAGCGAGGCGCCATGCGCTAGAGCCCAAGAAGATGCCACACTCCGGGTGGAGTGGGCCGTCACACCAAGGGGGCACGGTCGACCTTGCTGCTGGTAACCCAAGGCAATGGCGTCCACTATCCAGTGAGACAACCTTTGCTTGGAGAGAGCCTTTCCCTTCAGCTTCCCACCATAACAGACAAAGAGCTGGTCTGAGGTCCTGAAACACCGCGTCCTGTCTACATAGGCGCGAAGAGCGCGTACTGGACAGAGCAGTGCCAAGGCTGGGTCTGCCTCCTCCGGGGGCAGCGCTTGCAGGTTCACCACCTGGTCCCGAAAGGGAGTGGTAGGAACCTTGGGCACATATCCGGGCCGGGGTCTCAGGATCACGTGAGAGAAAGCCGGACCGAATTCCAGGCACGCTTCGTCGACGGAGAATGCGTGCAGGTCCCCTACCCTCTTGATGGAGGCCAGTGCAACCAGGAGCGCTGTCTTCATTGACAGGAACTTAAGCTCAACTGATTGCAGGGGCTCAAAGGGAGCACTCTTCAGGGCAGTTAGAACCACTGAGAGGTCCCAAGAGGGAACGAGAGGAGGACGAGGAGGATTTAGTCTCCTCGCTCCTCTCAGGAACCTGATGACCAGGTCGTGCTTCCCTACCGACTTACCTTCGACTAGGTCATGGTGTGCGGCAATGGCGGCAACATAGACCTTAAGGGTGGAGGGAGACAGCCTTCGCTCCAACCCTTGCTGAAGGAAGGAAAGCACAACGCTGATCGAGCATCTCCGGGGGTCTTCTCGGTGAGAAGAGCACCAGTCGACGAAGAGGTTCCACTTCAACGCGTAGACGTGTCTCGTGGACGACGCTCTAGCGGAAGTGATGGTAGCCGCCACCGCTGGTGGAAGGGTACTCAAACCTACCTCGAGCCGTCCAGGAGCCACACGTGGAGGCTCCAGAGATCGGGGCGAGGGTGCCACACGGTGCCCCGTCCCTGAGAAAGAAGGTCCTTCCTCAGAGGAATGGGCCAGGGAGGTGCTGTCGCGAGGAGTGCAAGTTCGGGGAACCAGGTCCGGCCGGGCCAATACGGCGCGACCAAAATGACCTGCTCCTCGTCCTCCCTGACCTTGCGCAAGGTCTGCGCAAGAAGGCTCACTGGGGGAAACGCATATTTGCGGCCCGGCGGCCAGCTGTGCGCCAGTGCATCCGTGCCGAGCGTGCCCTCGGTCAGGGAAAAATACAGGGCGCAATGGGTCGAGTCGTGAGAGGCAAACAGATCTATCTGTGCGTCCCCGAACTGGTCCCAAATCAGCTGAACCGACTGGGGATGGAGTCGCCATTCTCCAGGGAGGGGCTGAAGCCGTGAGAGCTCGTCGGCTGCACAGTTCAGGGCTCCGGGAATGAAAATGGCTCGAAGCGACCTCAGATGCTTCTGACTCCATAGAAGGAGGTGGCGGGCGAGTTGTGACATACGGCGGGAGCGTAGACCACCTTGATGGTTGATGTACGCTACAGTAGCGGTATTGTCTGAGCGGACTAGTACGTGTTGACCCCTGAGCAACGCCCGGAAGCGGTGCAGGGCAAGTTGTACTGCCAACAACTCGAGGCAATTGACATGCCATAGCCGCTGGGGTCCTGTCCAGGAGCCCGCAGCAGCATGTCCATTGCACATGGCGCCCCAGCCCGTGGTGGAGGCATCCGTGGAGACCACAACATGCCGGGAAGCTTGTTCCAGGGGGACACCCGCCCTGAGAAAACTGAGGTTCGACCACGGGGTGAGGAACTGACGGCAGGTCGGAGTAACTGGTACCCGGAGCGTGCCTTGATGCCATGCCCACCTCGGGACTCGGTCGCGAAGCCAAAGCTGAAGCGGTCTCATATGAAGCAATCCGAGCGGCGTGACCGCGGCTGCAGATGCCATATGCCCCAGGAGCCTCTGAAAATGTTTCAGTGGAACCGCATTCTTGCTCCTGAGATGTCTCAGGCAAGTCAGCAGTGACTGCGCGCGCTCGCTCGTAAGCTGCGCGGACATGGCGACCGAGTCGATGTCCATACCGAGAAAAGAGATCCTCTGCACGGGGCAAAGTTTGCTCTTCTCCCAGTTGACCCGAAGGCCCAGACGAGCTAGGTGCCGGAGCACTAGGTCCCTGTGTTCGCAAACCTGATCTCGAGAGTGGGTTAGGATCAGCCAGTCGTCGATATAACTCAGGATGCGAACCCCGTGTTCCCGAAGGGGAACAAGGGCAGCCTCGACGACCTTCGTGAAGGTGCGAGGAGACAGGGCTAGCCCGAAAGGGAGAACCGCGTACTGGTATGCCTGCCCCTCGAAAGCAAACCGTAGGAACGGTCTGTGTCGAGGAAGAATGGAGACATGAAAGTAGGCGTCCTTCAGGTCGATCGCTGCAAACCAATCCTGGGGCCGCACGCATTCGAGAACGCGTTTGGCGGAGAGCATCTTGAACGGCAGCCTGTGAAGGGAGCGGTTCAGCACGCGCAAGTCCAGGATTGGCCGTAACCCACCGGTTTTCTTGGGGACAATGAAGTAGGGGCTGTAGAACCCGGACCTCATCTCGGCTGGAGGGACAGTCTCGATTGCACCCTTCGCCAGCAGGGTGGCAATCTCTGCTCTCATGATAGGGGCATTGCCACCGACCAAAGTGGAGCGGACTCCCCTGAAGCGGGGAGGAGACCGTGCGAACTGAATCGCAAGCCGAGCCTGATGGTGCGCGCGATCCAGCGGGACAGACGGGGAAGCTCTAACCAGGCTCCCAAGAACTGAACCAGCGGGATCAAGCGGATGACAGGCGTCCCCCCGGAGGGGCAGCGAAGCGGAGTAACTGGCCCAGACGTGGACGGCATAGCGGCCCGGTGTGGGGGCACAGTTAGCAACCGCGCCCTGACAGAGGGGGCCAGGGGAGGACCATGCTGGTCGTCCCGCGGGGGCCTGCTCTGGCAGGGGTCTGGCGACAGAGGGGGACAGGGGCGAAGCGGTCCGTGGACGGCACGCCGTGTCAAGCACCTCTGGGACAGAGGGGGACGAGGAGAGCACGGCTTGTGGGCGGCGCTCTGTGTCGTCCGAGAACTCTGTCTTCCCAGAGACGGGAGAGTCAGTTCTTAGGAGAATAAGGATTTTTCCCCGGCCCTCCACCGGGGAAAGGAGTGGTCCTGCTACCAACTCCTGGAAGAACTGAGTCCCATCTCTGTGGAGCCCGTCTCAGGAGCGCCGCTTAACCCGGCACGTAGCGGGGGGCGGGGCTGGAGAGGGCTGTGGCGTCCGCCCGCGGCTTCCAGAGCCGGCCCGTCTCTTTAAACGGGCGGGGTGGGAGCCGCGGGGGGGGCGCCTTCGGCAGTGGGCAGACCGAGGGATCTGAGCGGACGGCGGGCCATCGGGACAGAATCACGTCAGTCTGCACATGGGCGGTTGAGAGCTGTTGGGCGAAGTTCTCAACCGCACCGCCGAAGAGGCCGACCTGGGATATGGGAACGTCGGACAGACGGGGCCGCGCGACATTCAGCACATCAGACAGGTTCAGCCACAGAATGGTAGGCATCACCTGACCCAGGGAGCGTACGGCCACTTTCGTCGCTCGGAGAGCAAGGTCAGTGGCGGCGCGCGACTCAGTGAAGAGCCCTGGGTCAGTCCCGCCCTCGTGCAAGTCCATGAGCATCTGGGTCGAGGACCAGCAGAATGGCCATGGCCTGCAGAGAGGCGGCTGCCAGTCCCGTGGTGCTATAGGATCTCGCCACAAATGTAGACGAAAACCATAGACCACGGGCGGGTGCTTAGGATTGCGCCGAGAAGAAGCACTCTGAGGACACATAGCATCGTAACAGAGCGTTCAGCCGGGGGAACCCCAGTGTACCCGTGACAGCGGCCCCATCGAGGGGGGAAAGGCGGATGAGATCAGCGAGCGGTCCCGAGAAAACCAGGGGGTCTTCTGGGACTTCGAGATCTCATCATGCACGTCCGGGAGGGAAGGTATTGGGGTTTGCCGTGGACGAGGGTCGGCGGCCTTACCCAAAAACCAATCGTCCCAGGAAAGCATGGCCGTCACCTCTGGATCAGACTCAGGCACAGCCGTATGCACACCAGAGGGTGGCAGCTGTGACGAGTCGTCACTTCGCAGAGAATCAAACCCACCTTGTGAAGCTGCTACAAACATAGTATCATCCTCTGTAGCTTTAAATGAAACACACGGGCCACCAGAGGGTAGACTCGTGGGAATCACCTATTCACTAGCGGGCACCGCCGTTGAGGGGAGGCTGGGGTCACGGACACTGAGTCGGCGCCTTGTTCCAGACCAACACCCTTAGGTCACCCTGGCCACCAGCCGAAGATCGGGGGGTGGATGAGGGGACTCTCACTCTTGCGAGTTCACAGAGTCTCGACCTATATGACGCGATGATCATGTTCCCACAGAGAGAACATGAGTCATCCACGAGCGCTGCTCTAGTATGATCAAGCCCAAACATACCAGACAACGCTCGTGCCCATCAGAGTCCGATACCAAGCTGCCGCAACCATTCGTTTTCTTTTTTTTTTTAATGCACGGGCGAGCCGTCTTTAAAAAGACGTGCCGCGTGCGCTCTTTTAGAGAGAGAACTCACGTGTTGAAGCGCCCGGGATGAGTGGTCTCTGATGAACCACTGCAGAGATAAGCAGGAAGCACGCACTCGCCGGAGATCGCCGTCACACCAACACTCGAGGCACTCGTTCGTGAAGCTGATAATTCAGAGTTGGCTTGTGGAGAGAAGAATACACTTGGCTCCGAAGCGAAAACATAAACTGCTGTTGCGGACTTCCTCCTTTTATACCCACGAGGTGGGGTGGAGTTACGTCATGCAAATTCCGCAGACCCATGGCATTTCTTTGCCATTGGCTCGTTTTGTAATACTCGAAGTTGATAGGCTTTCTAAGCGAAACCCCATTTCGTCGTCATCCGACGTAACTCGGAGTGACAACGAAAGGGAACTGATACCGCACTAATGTATTAAATTAATTGTTCACCCCAGTAATACAAATCCTGTCATCGATTACTCGCCCTCATGTTTTTTTTTTTCTGTGGAAAACAAAAGATCAATGGGATCCAATGTAGTTATATATATATACATATATGCTTATAAGTCTTATAAGTCATCTTATATGCTTATAAGTTTTAAGTAAAATACCTTTTAAAAAAAAGTTAAATGCTTAAATACTACATAGTATTTTACATAATTTTTTATTCATAATAATAATTTGTATGTGTTTCTCAATTTCTCAATGCCACCGTTAGCTTGCTCACTGGCAGTATGGCACTATTTTTTTTATTAAAGTATTTCTACAAAATTTTACTATTGGGTCAAAATTAATACACAGCATAAATAACAATTAAATATTGTATACAGACAATATTTTAACAACTAACTTTAGTTCAATAAGAAGTAAAAGCTATTATTTCATTTAACATACATGCTGTCTACATAATGTTACTTAATATTTTTCACACACAGTAAGATTATGAATGGGAAGCCATAAAAAGCCATAAAAAAGTTTTCAAAGATAAGTTTTATAGGCTGTTGGATAGAAAAGTAAAAACTTGAGTATTCAGCTTGCTCATTCTTTATACAAAAGCCATGCTGCTTTATTGCCAAACCCCTGTTTGGAATCTGCGGAGCCCTTTCTTGCTGCGAGACCTGTAAAATGAAGAGGGAATTTTTTTTTTACTTTTACGCTGTCATGGTTTAATTATATAATTATTACTGCTTCTGGGTATCACAACTTCTTATTGTATGAATAACTTTGAACTTACTTGATGTGAATTTTCAAAATGGATTTAACTGGCATTGTGGTGGTTGTCACAATATTACAGCAGCTTTCTGGACCCCCATTTCCTGTTAGAGAGAAAAAAAATTGTAGATTTAAAAATGTTTACGTCTTGTTGTTGTTGCTGTTAAGCAGTAGTCTTTGGTTGTAGAGGCAAAGCAACATTTCACAAAAACATTGTTTTTCATGTTAAAATAGGTCTAAACATTGTCTATGTCAAAGACCCGTTATAAAAAAATAAAATAAAAAAAAATTCCACATAAAAAAAAAAAAAAAAAAAGAAATCAAACAAACCATCCAGCCTAGGTTTGAATGTTATCCCAGAAGAGTTTGCTCTTGTTATGTTACTCTCAGTGGTGGTCCTTTGTATTGTAGTTGGGTTTGCTGTACTTGTCTCATATACAGGTGCTGGTCATATAATTAGAATATCATCAAAAAGTTGATTTATTTCAAGAATTCAACTTAACAGGTGAAACTAATATATTATATAGACTCATTACATGCAAAGTGAGATATTTCAAGCCTTTATTTGATATAATTTTGATGATTATGGCTTACAGCTTACCTGAAGATGGTACTCCTCTTGTAATTCTTGGAGACTTCAACATCCACCTAGAAAAACCTCAGGCTGCCGATTTCCACACCCTGCTTGCATCACTCGACCTCAAACGAGTATCTACTGTGGCTACTCACAAATCAGGTAACCAATTGGACCTTATCTACACGCGGTACTGCTCTACGGACAATACACTGGTCACTCCACTGCACACCTCAGATCACTTCCTCCTCACCCTCAACCTCAACCTGCCTCAGAACACAACACACACTCCTCCACAGGTCACCTTTCGACGGAACCTACGCTCACTTTCACCCTCTCACCTATCCTCTTTGGTCTCATCCACACTTCCTCCACCTGATCAGCTCTCAACACTAGATACTAACAGTGCAACTGATACTCTTTTCTCCACTTTAACATCCTGCTTGGACAACTTCTGTCCCCTTTCCTCCAGGCCAGCCCGCGCCACACCCTCTGCCCCCTGGTTATCTGATATTCTTCGCGAACATCGTACTAAACTCAGGGGTGCAGAGAGGAAGTGGCGCAAATCGAAAGATCCGACAGACCTGGGTCTCTATCAATCCCTCCTCTCTTCCTTCTCTGCTAATATCTCTACTGCTAAAATGGCTTACTATCACAACAAAATGTTCAATTCTTCTGACTCTCGCATGCTTTTCAAAACCTTCTCCTCTCTTCTTAACCCTCCTCCTCCTCCTCCTCCATCAACCCTAACAGCTGATGATTTTGCCACATTCTTCATAGAAAAAACAACCACCATCAGCGGCCAATTTACCAATCCACAAACTGACACACACATTTTACCAACAAACGCACACATTCTACCCTCCTTCTCTCTACTGTCAGAGGCGGAAGTCTCTAAACTCCTCCTTTCCAATCACCCTACTACCTGTCCGCTTGATCCTATCCCCACTAATCTACTTCAAGCCATTTCTTCCTCAGTTGTACCCACACTCACACACATCATAAACACCTCTCTTCACACTGGTACCTTTCCCACAGCTTTTAAGCAGGCTCGAGTAACCCCACTGCTTAAGAAACCCAATCTAAATCCAGCACATCTAACAAGTTACAGACCGGTATCTCTTCTTCCATTTGTTGCGAAAACACTTGAACGAGTTGTTTTCAACCAGATCTCCTCCTTTCTTACACAGAACAACCTCTTGGACGACAATCAGTCTGGTTTCAAAAGCGGACACTCAACTGAGACTGCCCTGCTCTCAGTAATTGAAGCTCTGAGACTGGCAAGAGCAGCTTCCAAATCCTCAGTCCTCATCCTGCTGGATCTGTCTGCTGCTTTTGACACAGTTAACCACCAGATCCTCCTGTCGATCCTAAAGATGAAGGGCATCTCGGGAACTGCACTCCAATGGTTCGAGTCTTACCTCTCAGGTAGGTCCTTTAGGGTGTCCTGGAGAGGTGTGGCATCTAAGACCCAACATCTAGCTACTGGGGTGCCTCAGGGCTCAGTGCTTGGACCACTCCTCTTCTCCATCTACATGACATCACTAGGATCTGTGATTCAGAAACATGGCTTTTCCTATCATTGCTACGCTGATGACACGCAACTCTACCTCTCATTCCAGCCTGACGATCCGACGGTAGCTGCTCGTATCTCAGCCTGCCTGACAGACATTTCTGGCTGGATGAAGGACCACCACCTTCAACTAAACCTTGCGAAGACAGAGCTACTTGTGGTCCCGGCCAACCCAACACTTCATCACAACTTCTCCATTCAGCTAGGCTCGTCATCCATAACTCCATCAAGGTCAGCTAGGAACCTTGGGGTTTTAATTGATGATCAGTTGAAATTCACAGACCACATTGCTAGAACTGCCCGGTCCTGCAGATTTGCCTTGCACAACATTAGGAGGATCAGGCCCTTCCTTACAGAGCATGCTACACAACTCCTTGTCCAAGCACTTGTTTTATCCAGACTGGACTATTGTAATGCTCTCCTGGCTGGTCTTCCAGCTTGCTCTGTCAAACCTCTACAATTGATCCAGAATGCTGCAGCCAGAGTAGTCTTTAATGAGCCAAAGAGAGCACACGTCACTCCTCTCCTCACAAAATTGCACTGGTTGCCAGTTGCCGCTCGCATTAAATTCAAGGCACTGACGTTTGCCTACAGAACACCCACTGGCACTGCTCCCTCTTACCTAAACTCATTACTTCAGACTTATGTGCCATCCAGAAACCTGCGCTCTGCTAGCGAATGTCGTCTTGTGGTACCATCTCAAAGAGGCACAAAATCTCTTTCTCGGACCTTTACCATGACTGTTCCCTGTTGGTGGAATGATCTGCCTAACTCAACCAGAGCTTCTGAGTCAGTAGCCACTTTCAAGAAACTGCTGAAGACGTATCTTTTTTGGCAGCACTTGATTCAGTAGTATTAACACTTTCTCTTCTCCTCCATTCTTAAAAAAAAAAAAAAAAAAAAAAAACACTGCACTTAAGTTAAACTGAGAGGGGTTATAGCACTTACGTATTGTTGTCCTACTGTTAGTTTTAACTGCTTCTATTGTTCTCATTTGTAAGTCGCTTTGGATAAAAGCGTCTGCTAAATGAATAAATGTAAATGTAAATGTAAACCCACAAAATCAAAATCCCAGAAAATTAGAATATTACATGAAATTAAACAGCAATTACACAGGAATACCATGGTCATTGAACCAGGTTTTGGTTCTTTTGGCAGTGTGGGCAGGTGCAAATCCTGCTGGAAAATGAAGGAAGCATGAAGTGCTCTGAAAATGTCCTGGTAGACGGCTGCGTTGACTCTGGATTCAATAAAGCACAGTGGACCAAAGTCCTCTTTTCTGATGAGAGCAAATTTTGCATCTCATTTGGAAACCAAGGTCCCAGAGTCTGGAGGAAGAACGGAGAGGCACACAATCCAAGATGCTTGAAGTCCAGTGTGAAGTTTCCACAGTCTGTGTTGGTTTGGGGAGCCATGTCATCGGCTGGAGTTGGTCCACTGTGCTGTCCACTCAACGCAGCCGTCTACCAGGACATTTTCAGAGCACTTCATGCTTCCTTCAGCAGACGAGCTTTATGGAGATGCTTCCTTCATTTTCCAGCAGGATTTGCACCTGCCCACACTGCCAAAAGAACCAAAACCTGGTTCAATGACCATGGTATTCCTGTGTAATTACTGTGTGATTTCATGTAATATTCTAATTTTCTGGGATTTTGATTTTGTGGGTTTCATAAGCTGTAAGCCATAATCATCAAAATTATAACAAATAAAGGCTTGAAATATCTCACTTTGCATGTAATGAGTCTATATAATATATTAGTTTCACCTGTTAAGTTGAATTCTTGAAATAAATCAACTTTTTGATGATATTCTAATTATATGACCAGCACCTGTATAAAAGGTTCTTTGGAAGGTTCCTTTGTCGGTGTCCTTCTTTCATTCACGTCATTTATTGCTTTCTTAGCCCAAATGTCTTATGGATCTGAACAATGATTATATTTTTTGTGGTGCGGAACCTGTACATGAGAAAAATGCTTGACTTTTTAGCTCTCATCGTTCAGTTATCTACCCATTTATTACTGAATCTGCACAAAATGTTATATTATGATTATATTATATTAACTTTGGACATGCCTCACAGCTGTGAGGGGACATAGAAAACGTCTACGGTTACGTATGTAACCCTCGTTCCCTGAGTAGGGAACGGAGACGTTACGTCGGATGACGACGAATGGGGTTTCGCTTAGAAAGCCTATCAACTTCGAGTATTACAAAACGAGCCAATGGCAAAGAAATGCCATGGGTCTGTGGAATTTGCATGACGTAACTCAGCCCCACCTCGTGGGTATAAAAGGAGGAAGTCCGCAACAGCAGTTTATGTTTCTTCGCTGAGGAGCCAAGACTGAGCTCAGGCGATCCCCGCGGTACAGCGGAAAGTGGCAGGCAGACGTAACGTCTCCGTTCCCTACTCAGGGAAAGAGGGTTACATACGTACCCGTAGACGTTCCCTTTCGTTGTCACTCCGAGTTACGTCGGATGACGACGAATGGGGTTACCAGTCTAATCACGCCACCTTCTCGCTGTCTTCCAGTGCCCTGCGTAAATCGAGATCCCTGTCATAGACTGGACGAAGGACTCCATTTAACACAGGAATACCAAGGTACACTGGGAAGCATATCCCAAGCTAGGGGAAGTATGCAATTAATGCCAACCCAGATAGGGGGGGACTTAGAGAATACACATATGACCCGAAGGAAGCATATGGGGAACACTGGGGTGTCCAGCCGCTGGTGGAATATTTCAACCCCAGGCGTGGCAAGGTGGCTTGCCAAGGGAAAGACACATGCTCAGAGAGGCTTACAGTGGAAATACACATGTGGGGGTCGCTCAGGGGAGGGACCATGCACACGGGAGGCACCTAGCCGACACGCAGGCAAGAGACACTGGCACCGACGTCAGGAGTGCTGGAGGAGCTCAGGGCTTTCGGGGAAGCTCACCTGAGGAGAATATCGCACGTATCCAGTCCGTGGAGTGGAATGGCGAGCAAGCGAAGACACCTGAGCGGGTCCGGTACTAGCTAGTTGAAGCGAGTACATGAGAGGACACAGGCTCCACTCTGAGATTATAGAATCTGGCGAATGTGTTAGGTGTCGCCCAGCCTGCACCTCTGCAGATGTCTGTTAGTGAGGCGCTATGCGCTAGAGCCCAAGAGGATGCCACACTCCGGGTGGAGTGGGCCGTCACACCAAGGGGGCACGGTCGACCTTGCTGCTGGTATGCCAAGGCAATGGCGTCCACTATCCAGTGAGACAACCTTTGCTTGGAGAGAGCCTTTCCCTTCAGCTTCCCACCATAACAGACAAAGAGCTGGTCTGAGGTCCTGAAACACTGCGTCCTGTCTACATAGGCGCGAAGAGCGCGTACTGGACAGAGCAGTGCCAAGGCTGGGTCTGCCTCCTCCGGGGGCAACGCTTGCAGGTTCACCACCTGGTCCCGAAAGGGAGTGGTAGGAACCTTGGGCACATATCCGGGCCTGGGTCTCAGGATCACGTGAGAGAAAGCCGGTCCGAATTCCAGGCACGCTTCGTCGACGGAGAATGCGTGCAGGTCCCCTACCCTCTTGATGGAGGCCAGTGCAACCAGGAGCGCTGTCTTCATTGACAGGAACTTAAGCTCGACTGATTGCAGGGGCTCAAAGGGAGCACTCTTCAGGGCAGTTAGAACCACTGAGAGGTCCCAAGGGGGAACGAGAGGAGGGCGAGGAGGATTTAGTCTCCTCGCTCCTCTCAGGAACCTGATGACCAGGTCGTGCTTCCCTACCGACTTACCTTCGACAAGGTCATGGTGTGCGGCAATGGCGGCAACATAGACCTTAAGGGTGGAGGGAGACAGCCTTCGCTCCAACCCTTGCTGAAGGAAGGAAAGCACAACGCTGATCGAGCATTTCCGGGGGTCTTCTCTGTGAGAGGAGCACCAGTCGACGAAGAGGTTCTACTTCAACGCATAGGCGTGTCTCGTGGATGACGCTCTAGCGGAAGTGATGGTAGCCGCCACCGCTGGTGGAAGGGTACTCAAACCTACCTCGAGCCGTCCAGGAGCCACACGTGGAGGCTCCAGAGATCGGGGCGAGGGTGCCACAGGGTGCCCCGTCCCTGAGAAAGAAGGTCCTTCCTCAGAGGAATGGGCCAGGGAGGTGCTGTCGCGAGGAATACAAGTTCGGGGAACCAGGTCCGGTTGGGCCAATACGGCGCGACCAGAATGACCTGCTCCTCGTCCTCTCTGACCTTGCGCAAGGTCTGCGCAAGAAGGCTCACTGGGGGAAACGCATATTTGCGGCCCGGCGGCCAGCTGTGCGCCAGTGCATCCGTGCCGAGCGTGCCCTCGGTCAGGGAAAAATACAGGGCGCAGTGGGTCGAGTCGTGAGAGGCAAACAGATCTATCTGTGCGTCCCCGAACTGGTCCCAAATCAGCTGAACCGACTGGGGATGGAGTCGCCATTCTCCAGGGAGGGGCTGAAGCCGTGAGAGCTCGTCGGCTGCACAGTTCAGCGCTCTGGGAATGAAAATGGCTCGAAGCGACCTCAGATGCTTCTGACTCCATAGGAGGAGGTGGCGGGCGAGTTGTGACATACGGCGGGAGCGTAGACCACCTTGATGGTTGATGTACGCAACAGTCGCGGTATTGTCTGAACGGACTAGTACGTGTTGACCCTGGAGCAACGCCCGGAAGCGGTGCAGGGCAAGGCGTACTGCCAACAACTCGAGGCAATTGACATGCCAAAGCCGCTGGGGTCCTGTCCAGGAGCCCGCAGCAGCATGTCCATTGCACATGGCGCCCCAGCCCGTGGTGGAGGCATCTGTCGAGACAACAACATGCCGGGAAGCTCGTTCCAGGGGGACACCCGCCCTGAGAAAACTGAGGTTCGACCACGGGGTGAAGAACTGACAGCAGGTCGGAGTAACTGGTACTCGGAGCGTGCCTTGTTGCCATGCCCACCTTGGGACTCGGTCGCGAAGCCAAAGCTGAAGCGGTCTCATATGAAGCAATCCGAGCGGTGTGACCGCGGCTGCAGATGCCATATGCCCCAGGAGCCTCTGAAAGAGTTTCAGTGGAACCGCACTCTTGCCCTCGAATTGTCTCAATTGTTGAGCAGTGACTGCGCGCGCTCGCTCGTAAGCTGCGCGAACATGGCGACCGAGTCGATGTCCATACCGAGAAAAGAGATCCTCTGCACGGGGCAAAGTTTGCTCTTCTCCCAGTTGACCCGAAGGCCCAGACGAGCTAGGTGCCGGAGCACTAGGTCCCTGTGTTCGCAAACCTTATCTCGAGAGTGAGCTAGGATCAGCCAGTCGTCGATATAACTCAGGATGCGAACCCCGTGCTCCCGAAGGGGAACAAGGGCAGCCTCGACGACCTTCGTGAAGATGCGAGGAGACAGGGCCAGCCCGAAAGGGAGGACCGCGTACTGGTATGCCTGCCCCTTGAAAGCAAACCGAAGGAACGGTCTGTGTCGAGGAAGAATGGAGACATGGAAGTAGGCGTACTTCAGGTCGATCGCTGCAAACCAATCCTGGGGCCGAATGCATTCGAAAACGCGTTTGGCGGTGAGCATCTTGAACGGCAGCCTGTGAACGGAGCAGTTCAGCACGCGCAAGTCCAGGATTGGGCGTAACCCACCAGTTTTCTTGGGGACAATGAAGTAGGGGCTGTAGAAGCCGGACCTCATCTCAGCTGGAGGGACAGTCTCGATTGCACCCTTCGCCAGCAGGGTGGCAATCTCTGCTCTCATGATGGGGGCATAGCCACCGACCAAAGTGGAGCGGACTCCCCTGAAGCGGGGAGGAGACCGTGCGGACTGAATCACATAGCCGAGCCTGACGGTCCGCGCGATCCAGCGGGACAGACGGGGAGCTCTAACCAGGCTCCCAAGAACTGAACCAGCGGGATCATGCGAACGACAGGCGTCCCCCCGGAGGGGCAGCGAAGCGGAGTAACTGGCCCAGACGTGGACGGCATAGCGGTCCAGTGTGGGGGCACAGTTAGCAACCACGCCCTGGCAGAGGGGGCCAGGGGAGGACCAGGCTGGTCGTCCCGCGGGAGCTTGCTCTGCCAGGGGTCTGGCAACAGAGGGGGACAGGGGCGAAGCGGTCCGTGGACGGCACGCCGTGTCAACCACCTCTGGGACAGAGTGGGACGAGGAGAGCACGGCTAGTGGGCGGTGCTCTGTGTCGTCCGAGAACTCTGTGTGCTCAGAGACGGGAGAGTCAGTTCTTTGGAGAATGAGGAATCTTCCCCGGCCCTCCACCGGGGAAAGGAGTGGTCCTGCTACCAACTCCTGGAAAGAACTGAGTCCCATCTCTGAGGAGCCCTTCTCAGGAGCGCCGCGTAACCCGACGTGTAGAGGGGGGCGGGGCTGGAGAGGGTTGTGACGTCCGACTGCGGCCTCCAGAGCCGGCCTGGGTGAACGGGCGGGGTGGGAGCCGCGGGGGGGCGCCCTCGGCGGTGGGCAGACCGAGGGACCTGAGCGGACGGCGGGGCCGTCGGGACAGAGTCAACCTCAGCCTGCTCATGGGCGGCTGAGAGCTGTTGGGCAATCCCTCAACCGCACCGCCGAAGAGGCCGACCTGGGATATGGGAATGTTGGACAGACGGGTCCGCGCGACATCCAGCACATCAGACAGGTTCAGCTACAGAATGGTGAGCATCACCTGACCCAGGGAGCGTACGGCCACTTTCGTCGCTCAGAGAGCAAGGTTAGTGGCGGCGCGCAGCTCAGTGAAGAGCCCTGGGTCAGTCCCGCCCTCGTGCAGGTCCATGAGCATCCTGGTCAGGTAGACCAGCAGAATGACCATGGCATGCAGTGAGGTGGCTGCCAGTCCCGTGGCGCTATAGGATCTCGCCACAAGCGTAGATGAAAAACTACAGGCCACGGACGGGTGCTTAGGATTGCGCCGAGAAGAAGCACTCTGAGGACACATAGCATCGCAACAGAGCGTTCAGCCTGGGGAACCCCAGTGTACCCATGGGCAGCGGCCCCATCGAGGGGAGGAAAGGCGGATGAGATCTCATCATGCACGTCCGGGAAGAATGGTATTGGGGTTTGCCGTGGACGAGGGTCGGCGGCCTTACCCAAAAACCAATCGTCCCGGGAAAGCATGGCCGTCATCTCCGGATCAGACTCGATGAGTCGTCACTTCCAGGAAAATCAAACCCACCTAGTGAAGCTGCTACAAACATAATATCATCCTCTGTAGCTTCAAATGAAACACACGGGCCACCAGAGGGTAGACCCGTGGGAATCACCTGTTCAATAGCGGGCACCGTCATTGAAGAGGGGGGCTGGGGTCGCGGACACATAGTCGGCGCCTTGTTCCAGACCGTAACCCTCAGGTCACCCTGGCCACCAGCCGAAGATCGGGGGGTGGATGAGGGGACTCTCACTCATGTGAGTTCACCGAGTCTCGACCTTAATGACACGATGATCATGTTTCCACGGAGAAAACATGAGTCATCCACGAGCGCTGCTCTAGCATGATCAAGCCCAAACATACTAGACAACGCTCGTGCCCATCAGAGTCCGATACCAAGCTGCCGCAACATTCATTTTTTTTTTTTAAATGCACGGGCGAGCCGTCTTTAAAAAGACGTGCCGCGTGCGAGCTCTTTTAGTAAGAGAAAACTCAAGTGTTGAAGCACCCGGGGAGACACGCACCGACTGGCAGACCACTGCAACAGATCAGCAGGAAGCACGCGCTCGCCGTAGATCGCCGTCACACCAACACTCGAGGTACTCGTTTGTAAAGCTGACAATTCAGAGATGGCTTGTGGAGAGAAGAATACACTTGGCTCCGAAGCGAAAACATAAACTGCTGTTGCGGACTTCCTCCTTTTATACTCACGAGGTGGGGGGGAGTTACGTCATGTAAATTCCGCAGACCCATGGCATTTCTTTGCCATTGGCTCGTTTTGTAATACTCGAAGTTGATAGGCTTTCTAAGCGAAACCCCATTCGTCGTCATCCGACGTAACTCGGAGTGACAACGAAAGGGAACGTGTCGGTTACGTATGGTAACCCTCGTTCCCTGAGGAGGGAATGGAGACTTGAGTCAGAAGTGATTCTGACAAATGGGGATCGCTTGCGAGAGCCTATCTACTTTGAGTATAACTAAACGAGCCAATGAACATTGGCATAATTGTACCAGCTGCTGTGCATCGCATCCTTGTTTTTCCCGCTGAGGAGCCGGACCTGTCGGACTCGGCCTTACAGCGGAAGCTCAACAACTGTGGCGAGGGGACTCACGTCTCGGTTCCCTCCTCGGGGAACGAGGGTTACCATGACGTTCCCCTTCGTCAGTCACTATGAGTAAGTCTAGACTGACGAATGGAGATATCTACCAAAACGCCACGGCTGCTGGCCCTTCCTACCCAGGAAGCCACATCCTACCCCGTAGGGAGGCACTGTGACGGATACCCAGCTAACCAAGCAGGGTAGTACAACATTTGGCAGTCTCTGTGGTTGCAGCCTAGTTATAGGAGGGAAAGACACGGGATCGTCCGCAGAGGAGCTGTTCGTCGAGGAATACACATATGGGGTCGCCGCAGGAAGCGCTACATTTGGACACCCAGCGTAACACAGGTTCCACAATGCATACGAGTTCAGGCCTGGTGTCAGAAGCTCCGAAACGTCTGACTGCCGCAGGGGTGACGGAGGAACTCACAGGGTTGGCCATTTCTGGGAAAACACTACTGGAGCAAATAGACGCACGTATCCGGCCCATGGGGGCGGGAGTGGCGTTGCAAGCCGACACTAAGAACGGGTCTGGAGAAGAGCATATTATGTTGTTCTCCACAGTTATGAATTTGTAAATATGCAAATGTATACATAAATCATTTTAATATTGTATTTTAAATAGGGCTGTGAAAAGATTAATCGTGATTAATCGCATCCAAAATAAAAGTTTGTGTTTACATAAACTATGTGTGTGCACTGTGTATAATTATTTTGTATATATAAATACACACACATGCATGTATACATTTAAGAAAAAAAAATTATTTATATATAAAATATTTATATTTACATATAAATTATATATAAATATATACAGTATATACATGCAAATATTTCTTAAATATATACATGCATGTGTGTGTATTTATATATATACAAAATAATTAAATAATTATACACAGCGCACACACATTTATTATGTAAACACAAACTTTTATTTTGGATGCGATTAATCACGATTAATCTTTTCACAGCCCTAATTTTAAAACATACATACTTGTGCTGGTCTCAGTCTTTGTTCCCGGTGTTTTGTTTGTTGTAGTTACAGCTGAGATTGTGTTTGTTGTACTTGTATAGCTTATAGTCGGTTCTTCAGAAGGTCCCTTGATCTTTTTTCTCTCATTCACGTGATGTATCGCTTTGATAGCCCAACTGTCATTTGGATCTGAACAGATATGTATGCCTTTCTTGGTGCGGAATCTGGGCATGGAAAACCAACCTGATCTCACAGAATTCCGTGAAATGAACACGGACCCTTAACTCAAAATCCGTGACAGTTTCACAGAATCGCCGAAAATTCCGTGATGTGCCCACGGAAGTGATGCCTATGTAAGTCAATGACAGGCAGCATCCGTGGTCCACACACGGGCTGTTACAACACCCGCGCTCCCCCAATTGACGTCGTTTTATAATTTGTAAAGGTAGCTTTAAATATTCTGAGTTTACTTAAAGTACTTTACTTTAAATATGTAGTTTTAAAGTGATTTTAACTTGATATTGCATTGTTCTGTCGTCGTTTGATCGCTAGGATAACGTCTGGTCACCCTGAATTCCGTGACCGTACCACGGAATATTCAGTGGTCGCCACAGATTGTTTCACCTTCACTGGACGATATTGCCTATTGCTGATTTTGACACTAGGCTATTCAAGTTGTCTGTGTTTGTGATGGATGTAGCCTAATTAAACTGTGAACATATTATCTCCCCTGGCCAGTTTCTATAGCCTTTTGCTTATGGACAAATTCTGTGATGGCACCGCGGATTCTTCCGTGACGGGACCACGGAATTCTTCCGTGACCGTACCACGGAATATTCAGTGGTCGCCACAGATTGTTTCACCTTCACTGGACGCTATTGCCTATTGCTGATTTTGACATTTTAGGTTATTCAAGTTGTCTGTGTTTGCGATGAAATGTAGCCTCATTAAACTGTGAACATATTATCTCCCCTGACCAGTTTCTATAGCCTTTTGTTTATTGACAAATTCTGTGATGGCACCACGGATTCTTCCGTGACCGTACCACGGAATATTCAGTGGATCGCCACAGATTGTTTCACCTTTACTGGACGATATTGAAACTTCTAGGCTATTCAAGTTGTCTGTGTTTGCGATGAAATAAAGCCTCATTAAACTGTGAACATAGTATCTCCCCTGATCAGTTTGTGTAACAGTTTTCCTTCTTGTCAAATTCTGTGATGGCACTACGGATTCTTCCGTGACGGGACCACGGAATTCTTCCGTGACCGTACCACAGAATATTCAGTGGATCGCCACAGATTGTTTCACCTTTACTGGACGATATTGACACTTTAGGCTATTCAAGTTGTCTGTGTTTGCGATGAAATAAAGCCTCATTAAACTGTGAACATAGTATCTCCCCTGATCAGTTTGTGTAACAGTTTTCCTTCTTGTCAAATTCTGTGATGGCACTACGGATTCTTCCGTGGTGGACACACGGATAACGTCTCAGGTTACGACTGTAACCTATGTTCCCTGAGAACAGGGAACGAGACAATACGTCAACGACGTTATGGGGAACGCCTCAGACGTGACAGGTGTCTGAAATCACTATCAAATCACGTCAATCATATTGACCGGCGACAGCCCGTGAATCATTAGCGTGAATGATTAACGTGCGACCTGGAAGTATAAAGGGGCGCCTTGCACACATGACAAATCACCTTATCGTCTGAAGGGACTGTACGGTAGGCAAGCCCCGAGGCATGGCAGGGAGACGTATTGTCTCGTTCCCTGTTCTCAGGGAACATAGGTTACAGTCGTAACCTGAGACGTTCCCTTTCGAAGGGAACTCAACAATACGTCAACGACGTTATGGGGAACGATATACCAACTCCGCCATGCTAAGGGGAGTGCATGCCAAGTGGCAGTGACAACTGTCAGAACCAGCAACTTCAAATGAAACGCTAGAACCACTCACCCTCAGGTCACACTGGGCTGTTAGTGACAGCATTCCCTACGGTCATAGCCCAAGCTACAGCCTCACAGAAAAACCTTCATAAACATGGTTAAATAAAAGATCTACCTGGGCCGGCTCCGGGCCTGGAACCACAGCTTCCGATTAGAAGGGGTCCCTTCTAGGGAATGTGGCTAGGGAACCCGAAGGAGCCCCAGCCAGTCACTATTCAGGGGAACGTACTCACCCCGAATGCCACCAGGACGGCCTGACCTGGCGTCAGTACATAGACACTAGTCTGGCCAAATCCTGTCTGTCTGAAGACAGAGCCTCTGGACAACAAAGCCTTCAGAAAGGCATCCAACCCAAGGGACTGCGAAGCTGGCAGCGAACCACTCGGCCCGGATCTCAGAGACGGGATATCCCGGAGAGTATGACTCAGCATAGTGCTTTCCAACCCTTGCTAGCGAGGGGAGTTTCTCTACTCGATCCACGGATCAACCCAGTGTCTGTGTTTCAAAACACTGAGGAGGCCTGTGAAGGCCTAAGGGCTGATCTAACTGGGAGGCCTCACGAGAGGCCTACGACCGTCTGACCAGACTCAGGAAGCCGCATGCTCTTAGAGACCCTCGGTGAGGGGAGCACAGGTCTGCCTGGTAGGCAAACCAGGCTGTAGGCAGAAAAAGTTCCGGGAGGGAACCAATAGCAGAGAAAGAACACTTTAGCGAGCCAGGGCGCAAGCTCGCCTTCAGCAGCTGCCTATTAAGGCTAGCTGAAACTGATAGCAAGAGACCACTAGCTTCATAAACCCAGCACCACTAGGGAACGTTACAGGGAGGCCCGGAGAGGCCTACTACCTGATAGCCAACGTAAGTGGGAATTCACCTTCAGAGAGGCCCGTGAGGCCTACTACCTGATAACCACAGTAAGTGGGGTGCTCACCTTCAGGGAGGCCCAGAGAGGCCTACTACCTGATAACCACAGTATGTGGGGTGCTCACCTTCAGAGAGGCCAAGAGAGGCCTACTACCTGATAACCACAGTACGTGGGAACTCACCTTCAGGGAGGCCCGGTGAGGCCTGCTACCTTACAACCACAGTATGTGGGGAGCTCACCTTCAGGGAGGCCTGGTGAGGCCTACTACCTGACCGTACTCATTCAAGGAGGCCTGGAGGAGCCTACTACCTGATAATCACAGCATGTGGGAACTCACCTTCAGGGAGGCCTGGTGAGGCCTACTACCTGACACCCAAAATATTTGGGCGCTCACATTCAGGAAGGCCCAGAGCGGCCTACTACCTGACAGCCACAATATTTGGGAGCTCACATTCAGGGAGGCCCAGAGAGGCCTACTACCTGATAGCCAACTTAAGTGGGAATTCGCCTTCAGGGCGGCCGGCTGAGGCCTACTACCTGATAACCATCTTAAGTGGGAATTCACCTTCAGGGAGGCCTGAGTGGCCTACTACCTGATAACCACTGTTAGCTTTGAGCCCTGAGTCCGGGTGATAGTATAAGGTGGCCTGCTAAGGCCAGCCAGCTGGGGACTCGCCTATCAGGGAGGCCTGGTCGGGCCTACTAGCTAATAGCAAGTCATATTCTGCTATAAAGTACACTGTTGGGAACCATACTACACAAGCATAAATTTACTAATGGGCTTCCAGTAGCGCTATAAGGTATGTCCCACAATGTTGGGACTCACCTCCGAGGAGGCCTGTTTAAGGCCTACTACCCATCAGTGAGTCAACTGCCCGAACCACCAAGGCCAACCACGTAAAGTGAGCTGGCCTACAGTGCCCTCTAGGGGGCTGTCCAATCAAGGAGGCCTGCTGAGGCCTACTACCTAATGGCGCAGCCTTCGTTGACAGCAAAGCTGTTTACGCAGCGCCTACAGCATCCTGGTGCCTAATCACATTGCCCATGGCAGTGTACTCCGCAAAAAAGCTAGCACCCTTAAAACAAGGGGAGTACAACATACGCCACTCTGCCTCAACGGAGGCCCCATTAGTCAGGGGCCTACCATCTATGCATGGGCGTCAGCTCAGGGCAATGCTCTGGCTTCAGGGGAGCGTACTTCGACCAAAGAAGAAGTGAAGCTTACTTCATACTCGACCCGAGCCATAGTGGTGCGAGGTAGGATAAACAGAACTGGGAGTGAAATGCTCAGACCTACCCTGTATCACAGGGGGATACTCACACCTCACCCTGAGGTTACCAGGGTCCGGGCCTGCCAGCGGCTCTAGGGGTGACAGAAATTTATCTGTGCCCAACCTAGGGGAGTGGGGCTTGAATGAAAGCCATCCACCTACAACCTAGCGCTCGAGCAGTCGCTCAGCGAGGTGAGTGAAGCCTAAACTGGCGGCCTAAATCCGTAGGCCAGTTCTGCATGGCAGGGTCGGGCAGGAAACCCAGTCTTCTTCGTGAAGCGAAAGACGGCCTAACCCTGCTCAATAAAGACATATATACCACGGAGGCCTGTTTGAGGCCTACAATGTCCTTACAAACCATCCTCTGCACCATGCTGCATTACTCTAGTCACCCCAGAATGCAGAGAAGGGGGCGGGCCTTGGCCTAACGACTCCCATGGGAGGAGGCTGTTTATACAGGGATGCTAGAAACCTACATTCACAAAGTGAAGGTTCAGAGGAAGCAATGCTAAATTTTAGCAGAGCACTTCTATTATCCCTGGCACAGCCTAGGCCAGCTACAGAGGCGGCCCTGGTGAGGGCCAGCCTGCAGGCATAGATCTATCTGAGGGCTCGGAGGAGCCACAGCCTTACTAAAGAATATAGTCTGTATTATTCCATACAAAGGGCTGCATGATCGCTCAGCCTAATGAAAACCCAAACAGAGCTCAAGGGGCGAAATACTCAGGAAGAAGTCAAACGGACCCGTGGGCCGGACATAAGATCTATCTGAAGCTCTAGCGTCAGTCAACACTCTAAGTAAAAAATTCTAAGAGAGAGACCAACTACTCTACCCTGAGGTGGCTAACAGCCCGAAGGCTAACATAGTTATCGTTCTGGCCACCTAATGGGGAACTTCAGGGCCCTAATAATCCAGGAAACTTCTCTTACCTTATTACCTGATGACATAGCAAATGACATGACCCCATAGCTCTATACAGGGAACGAGGTCTGTAGAGAGATACATTTCGGAATTTTAATTCACAAAAATTGACTCTTGAAAAGACCAGACAGCTCACCTGCGGCGTGCGGAGTGAAGACTCGCCAGATAGTTCTTTATGAACCTGGGGTCTACCACTTTACATGCCTGAAAGAGGCGTTTCTACTAACCAAGCCTAGGCGGGCCATCGGAACATCGTTCTTATCATAGGCCCAGCGCCAGGCCTGATGTAATGCACGTCTGGGGAGTCAGAAGAGAGGAGAGGGCTGGATTTCTCTTTTTAATGAAGCCCTCCGGGGAGATTATCCATCAGCGACGCTGTATGCGCTTGTGCTGGATAACCTCCCTCAGATCCCTCTTCTAGCGGGAGTCACGCCTTTCCTGCGCCCTGTTCCTCCACAGAGGGGGCGCACGAGAGGCGACACTGGCTCTCTGGCCCTGTCTACGGTCCTCAGACCGTGAAGGGCCAGGCCCTCCCGCCTGCCTGGGCGTGGAACCGGATCTCAGCGGTATGCAGGTTTTTTCCTAAAAGCAGCTGAGCGCGCCTTCGCCTCCCTGAACTTCCCAAGCCCCGCCTCCACGGAGGGGCCAAAGAGTTCAGAGGGCGAAACCGACGAATCGAGGAGAAAGGCCTTCTCTTTCTCCTCAACGTCGGCCAGGTTTAACCAAAGCTGTCTCTCCGTGGCCACCATCGCCGCCATCGACCGACTGATCGTGGCAGCAGTCTGTTTGGTGGCCCGGAGCGCAAGAACCGTGGTTCGGCGCGGCTCAGTAACCGCCTCAGGGGACATCCCTGCCCCCTGGTCAAGATCCTGCAGCAGGTCGGCCTGGTATGCCTGCAGCACCGCCATGGTGTGCAGGGAAGCACCAGCCTGAACTGCTGCCGTGTATGCTCTGCCATTCAAACGCGCTGTTGTCTCTAGTGGTTTGGATGGCAGAAATGGAGCTCTCAGTGTCAACGCCTGCCCAGACATGAGATAGTTCGCAAACGACTCGTCAAATGGGCGGCATCGACACATACCCATGCTCTGCGATCCCCTCAACATCAGCGAAATTAACCCGCTGATGTCAGTGAATACTGGCAGAGAATGGGCTCTTCCATGCCCTCTAGATCTCTGTGTGAAGATCAGGAAGGAATGGATTAGGCTCACCTGAGCTGGTGGTGTATGGCCGGGGAGAAACCGATCGCCGAGCCTACCGCGAGCGGTCTCTCCTCTAGTGCGTTGCCATGGCAGCTACAGCCTGTTGGCGGCGCGCTCCACAACATCCACCAGACCTGCATACACGGGGCAGGGTGGCTGAGAGGGTTCAGGATCTACCTGATTATAAACCTCCTCAGCCATCTCCTGCTCGTCCTGAAGAGCAGCAAGAGCACCTGCTTCGCCCTCGTCAGCCGTCGAATCATCTGAGAGGTTTACAGCACTCTCAAGATGATCGACGAGCTCTATCTGGAAGCCCATGATGCAAGTCGCCGCTCTGCCTCGGCACGAGCGGGACCACGAGAACCAGACGTTGAACCCCCTTCACTCGAGAAGAGGGCCAGACGAGAGCGAGCGTTTTAAAAGAAAAACGCTCACAGTTCACACAGAGGATTCCCTCGAGAATCTCCCGTGCGCGCTCTTCTCCCAGGCAGGAAAAGCACACTCGTGTGCTGTACATTTAATTTTCTTACCGTTTCATTGAGTAGCGTTTTCAAACAGACAGTCCCTGAAGACGATGAGATGATTTGTCATGTGTGCAAGGCGCCCCTTTATACTTCCAGGTCGCACGTTAATCATTCACGCTAACTGTCATCTCAATATGATTGACGTGATTTGATAGTGATTTCAGACACCTGTCACGCCTGAGGCGTTCCCCATAACGTCGTTGACGTATTGTTGAGTTCCCTTCGAAAGGGAACCGGATAACAAGAGGCAGGCTTGATCAATCAAACTCCCCATCCATCATCTTAGTGTAAATAATATTTGGACTAATTTACTATTTTTTTTATGTTTACTCAATTGACAGATAGGCATATACAGACAACGAAAAAAAAATGATGAAGACTAATAATAAATTAATGTTAAATCGGACGAGTCTGTTGCCATGACGGCGACCCCACTTTCGCGGTTTTTCCAGTTTTTCCATCATTGCGAGGATCCCCTCTACAAATCGGTATGTATCTCCGACCTGCTACTTATTTACTATCTATAAATGTTGAATTATAAGTTTTAATGCGTTTTAGATGGCTTGTATTGTTCATTTCTAAATATTTGACATGATATCGTGTCTGTAAATAGTTGTTTTTTTCTAAAAAAGTATGCATTATTACATTACAAATATTTAAAAGACCTTTTCTCAAAATGAGTTTTTTTTGTCATTCTCCAGTAACGTTACCAACATCTCATCCTATGTAGCACCATGTACACCAAAAAAATATAGCGAAAATCGTTTTTTTTTTTCAGTATTATTTCTTAAGTAATGAAAGCATATAACGTTAGGCCCTATCCTGAAATCCATCTGATATTCTTTTTCCATCTTGTGTGTAAGTTAAACAAAATTAAAAAATAATTTTGCACCTGGCTTTATCATACGTTCAGATTTATGTTACCGAAAATATATATGCAAAAATTGCGCATATTTAATGAGATAATGCATACTTTGCATAATTAAACATATAAATTTCAAAAACTTATAATACATTGTTTTATATACTTGTGTAATTAATCAATTGATGAAGTTTCATGGTGATATCTATTATTTTAAAAGTTTACCCTATTCACCTGTAGCGTCTCGCATTAATGTAGACATTACATTTTTTCTCGTCTCGCATTAATGTAGACTAATAGGCCTACATTTTTTCTCAGAGATATATCTAATTATGCTTTCTTGTCTGTTCTACAGATTATTTGCTGTTTTACATCATATCTCCATTTCTCTATCTCTATATCGTTTATATATAGAAAACAAAGGCACTTTTAAGAGCCACTCTTTCAATCTCTCTCTCTCTCACTCTGTTTCTCTCTAAGTCTCTCTCTCTCTCTCTCTCTCTCTCTCTCTCTCTCTCTCTCTCTCTCTCTCTCTCTCTCTCTCTCTCTCTCTCTCTCTCTCTCTCTCTCTCTCTCTCTCACACACACACACTCACACACACACCCACACTCATCTTCATATCTGTATTGTGTGTCTATTGTCTGTATTTTTGTATTGTATCTGTGTGTGCGTGCACCATGTCGGAAAACCACCCAGGAGTCTTTAAAGATCCCAATGAGGCCAGAGTGAGAAATTTTGATAACTTTACACCCATATCTATGTCAAATAACTATTGGTATTACATATCGTTTGTTTGTTGTAGTTGCTGTTGAGGTATGATTTTCTAGACATTTAATATATATTGGAGTAGTGTAGTATTTTATATCTTGTAGTTTTTGATTTGTGTTTTTTATTGTCACTTACTAAAAAAGCGTCCATCAAACATAACCATAAGTTTGTCATCAAAGTCTGATATTTAGATGTTTGGAGTAAATCCAGTGTCTTACTAAAACTGTATTATAACTGAACCAGGACGAAGTCATGTTTGTGACAGACATTATGCCTTCTGTCTGGTTTACAGCATCAAAACATGTCAAAAGGTGGAGGGCTCAAGAAGACCTGCCCAGCGTGCAAAAATAAAATTTTTAATGGCTTCAAGAAGTGCCCTATGTGCAAGGCCCCACAGCCTAAAAATGTGCGCCTAAACAAAAAGATTGAAAAATTCGAGCAAAAAAAAAAGATATGGGTTGCCAACACAAAAAAAAATCAGGTGACCTCACATTTGTGGGACGATGCCATCATTTTGGTAAGTAACTTTTGTTGTACTATGTCACCATAGTCCAGTTATTTTGGGGTACTGGGGAGACTTTCTGGTTTTGACTGAGACAAGATAATGCATTAACATATTTATGGAAGCTATTTATTCAACAGTTTTAGCATCTTAACTGTACCCTACTGTCATTGAAAAACATTGCAAACAGACCAAACACTCTCAGGATCACTTAGCCTTTAAGATGTTTCACAGTGCTTCATACGAAGAACAGTTGACTTTCCCCTGTGCACAACAAGCACCAGTATGTAAGCACATGGCGCTCGGTTGACATCATATTTTGTGAGCTATTTGACACATGAACTGAACTTGGCCAATAAGACACAGGTGCACTAGATATCAGACTGAAATCTAATGGTGCAAATCTAATCCGACCTTGTTTGTGACTAGTGAGTGAAACTGCATCTCATACGAAATAGCGTTTATTGTTCACCAAAAGTAATACTACTAACACTGTTCTTGATATGAAGCACTACTAACCTTGCAACATTGCTACTTACACGTTTATGCAGGATGAAAACGACACATGCATGTGCATACTCTTACTCTTTTGTTCTTGTCTTGTAGTTTTCTCACTTGTGTTTATTTTAGGCTTGTTTCAGATGCATACACAGCCACACCAAAGCACTTGTAATTGTTTTTAATGTTTTTTTAATGTTTTTTTTAATCTTTAGATAGAGAAGCTGCACGCAGTCGGCTGGAGGCCTTTGCTCCTGGTGGAATATCCACACAAGAAGGCCAAAATGATCTTGCCTAAAGATGAAGTGTTGGGCAAAAGTGCACAGACCTGTGTGCAAAACATTTATGAAATTTTTAAAATGATGGTTGAAGGTAAGACTATATTTATATACTATAAACTTTATATATGTATTTTTTTATACATTATTATTTAGGGGTAGATGGTGTTGAGCAATGATTTGAAATAGTAAGGGCAACTGTGCTTCTCTGAGTATCTGAGGCTTGTGGATTTTGTATTATTTTGCCTTAGCTTTTACATTTTGACCTAATTGCATATAGTACATTTTTTGTGTTTGTATTCTTCTAGTGAATACAGAACAGGCAACAGACAGTAGCCATGAGCCTGAGGAGGCTACTGTCACTCTAAATGTTGAGATTACAACCCCATTAAGAGAACAAGGTGCGTTTGGCCCAGATTTGGTGCCTTCACTTTATTGTGTTCTCTGAGATTTTTGTGAAAATATGCTTTAGCAGCAGATGTCTTTTCACTACACCTATTTAAACTTCTTTAAGACACAATGTCACCATCTCTCCGCTCATCCTCAGATTCAGTAGCCACAATATCCGTGGACCAGGGGGCTGGGACTGTGGCTGTGGCTGATCAACCTCCTACTGGACAAGGTCTTAAACTTTTCAGCTTTATTTCTGTTCTTTCACAAAATTCACAAAGAATTTCATTTTAGCACAAAATAATTCCTAAATGATGTTAAAATTTCCTCATTAGGGCCTAGCGCAATTTTTTTTCTCCTAAAATGTTGAGATACTTTAATCCCTAAGATTATTTGTGAATACAGACCCTAATTGTACTGTATATTATGTAATCTGTGTATACACTTTAGAGAGACAACATCTTCTTTCCACTCATTCTCATCCTCAGATTTGACAAGCGGCATGAGTTTGGACCAGAGGGCTGGGACTGAGGATGGTCAAGAATTGTTGCTTAGCCCTCCTCCTACAGTACAAGGTTTTACAGTGTCCTGAGTACTTCCAACCATAGCCCTGTTATTTGAGCTCACCTTATGGTGTCAGTGGGAACATGAACTAGAGAATTTGGTACAACATAGACCAAACAGAGAACAAGAACTTTATGCTGAATGGTACCATGAGAAATTGAACTGAAAGTGAGCTCATGGTCTCAGATGGTTTGCTATGTAGTCTATGCTGTACCAAATTATCTTCTTCTTCTTCCTACCAACAGCACTTGGGAAGCTCAAACAACAGGGCTATGGTTGGATGTACTCTGTCGTATCACTTTAAGCTCTTTTTTTTTTCAGGTCTCTGTTATGACCTAATTGTATATTATGATAGACAATGCTATCTCTTCACTCATTTTAGATTCAGTAGCCACAATATCTGTGGACCAGGGGGCTGGGACTGTGGCTGTGGCTGATCAACCTCCTACTGGACAAGGTCTTAAACTTTTCAGCTTTTTTTCTGTTCTTTATCTTTGAAAGAATATGCTTAAGCTTCAAATATCTGTACTGTACTGAACCAAGTCTATTTGTTTATATAGGGAAAAGACGAAATCAGAGGAAGAGAGGTCTGAAATCTGACATCTGATATTCTGTCATCTTTTACATTATCAACACAAAGTATTAATTGAATTGTTTTGCAGGTCTTCCTGATATTATTGGTTTAATTAATTTCCATATGAATTGTATGCATTATAGTGTTCATACTGTAGATACACAAGTTTTCAAGTATTAAGTATTTTCCAAGGCTACATTTGCATTTGGATTATCATTTATCATTCACTACTCTATGTTCTTATGTTGTACAGTGAGAACAAAAGATTGCCCCCACAACAATCGGGATGTGCACCCATACCGTGGGATAATACGGACAAGGCAGAGAAAGGTAGGATTGGAGAGGTAGTTAGATTGTGTTATCTGATATGATGTCTTCCCTACAGAAAATAAATCTTGGCTAGCCTAAGCATGTTTTGAAACTGGTTTGATCAGCCATTTTTTTTTACCAGTTAATGTTTTTGCATGAGATTTGATGGTTGAGTTGGTTTGACCAGCTTATGATGTCCATTCTTAACCTGATACACCAAACGCTTTCACATTATTTCACTTTGTGAAAAGCACCTAGGGTCTCATTTATAACCGTTGTGTACGCACAACACAGGCCCCGAAAGAGGCGTACGCCACTTCTGACGAATAAATTGTGATTTATAAAAACAAACTGGACGGGAAAATGTGCGCACCTGCACGCAAACTCTGACCCATGCGTACGAACGTTTTGTAGACGGAGCAGTTTGGCGACACCGATGGTGAGCTGGAGTTATTTCTTTTTGGTCACTTTTAGACCGAAAATTTAAAGAAAATATGACATATACAGAAAGATAATACAATTATAATTTCACTCACAAAGCCTGTCACTTGAAGCAAATATCCACACCTTAAATGAGCACCAGCGAACACGTTGGGCCGTTTAGTGAAACTGACGCATATCTAACGGCAGATGAAGTAAAACCGTAAATCTTCATTATGAGTCCCAATCATACAGTGCATGTTCACAATAACATTTTAAATAAAATAATGATTTAAACTATGTTTTACTTCTGATACAAACATTTTGATTAAATATGCCATTCTCATTAATGGATTTAAACACATAAACTACATGAAATTTACTGAGAAGTTAAAAAAAAAAATTATATTCAATAAATATAAATATTTGTCGTGGATGTAATGCTTTTGAAAATGTTTCCTCTGGCATGCTGTCTTTTAATGTTTTAACTACAGAGAGAATTGCTTACCATGATACTAGCAGATTGTGCAAATATAGCCTAATGCACAACAAGGCCTATCTGTTTCCATTAAAAATATAAATCAATTAAAATACTATTTGGCAAGTGGAAAAGATAGAAACAACTTTCTCTGAAATGTATTTTTCACTATTTGATTTATTTATTCAAAAACAAGGCAAGGATAGACTACTAAATGGTTTTTATTAATGTTATGCTGCAGAGCAGGAAGCAGGATCCAAATGCAGCAGTTTTTTTATTAAATAAACTAGAACAATGACAAAGACTAAGAATAAACTTGAACTATGACAAAGGCTAAGACTCCAGAACAGAACTGACAACATGCAACAGAACAACATCAAGAACTCACAAAGACTGAGCTAGACACAGGGCTTAAATACAAAGGCAAACAAGCTAAACAAGATAATGAGGGGAGTGGCTAATCAGAGACACCTAGGAAGACTAATAGACATAACAGGAACTGCTAAACATGGAAAAAGACAGGGGAACACAGACAGGAAACATGACAGAACCCACACCGTAATAGTATCACCTGTAGTCACAGTGGAGTGTGTCCTATTGTTAAATTTCGAATGCACGTCCATAGTGAAATTTAGTACCAATTGTATCAAATAGTGCCAATTGTATCACCAGGGAATTCTTTTTTGTCACTTCGATAAAAATTTGCCCTTGATCCATGCCTCTAAACATTTATTTTTAAATGCTTAGAAATATCCTTTAAAGGTCCTTATACAGTATTTGCGGAGAAAAGGTGGGAACCCTCTTCCCTGTTAACTACATGATGTTTGCTATCCTGACAGACTATTGCTTGCAAGTAATCAGAATATGGACCTGATTGTTGTTCTGGGAAATATTCTCGTTCCTATTATCTTTACTTAGCCTGGCAAGCCAGACCTATCAAGATGTTAGGTCTGGAAACTCACAATTGGCATACCTCTATCCGAGGGGCGGGATAAACAGTTGTCTTTCAAATTCCCTCTGCACGCAATAGGACAGCGTCAGCGCTACAACCAACCAGAGCAACAAACGGTTGTGGCTGAGTGAGTCCCATGCGTTTTCCCACCAGCGGAGCTAGTTGATAGGCCTATAGACCTCCCCCTCATACAGTCTCACCTAATCTAAATTTCATTCTCTCTCAAGAATACATATGGTTTAATGTGAATGATTATCATTGAGTATTATGTTTAGTATCATTTAAAATGTCTCAGAGTGACTGAGCGACATTTCCAAATAAGTAAAACAAAATGTAATAAGGTTTTTAGAAGTTTGGAGAAAACTGGCACACAAAGGAAGATATGCAAAGGTTTTTTTTTAGATCAATTATTGAAAAGCACACTAAATTGAGTGAGAAATTGTTTGTGTAGGAAGGGGAAACTATTTTTTATTGGTGCATTCTCTAAAACAATCATGCATTAGAGGCCCCCTTGAAAACTAGATGTCACATCTCAAGGGGTTTTCCTCTTACAATAATTACTGAAATTATTTGAAAACTGATCAACTAATGTCACTCCAAATCATTCAATTTAAGTTTGCATTGTAATTCTGTATGCAATATTTCATGTAACACGTTTCCATGTCTTTTCTTGCCTTCCACAGGGGAAGACCGAACTCCTGTACGACTGGATGCCCTGCGATCTATGGTATGGTACCCTTGCTTGGACAGTTCACCCTTAGGCTGCGTTCACACTGCAGGGGCTTAATGCTCAATTCCGATTTTTTGAAAAAAATCTATTTTTTTGCAAGGCCGTTCACATTTCCAATTTAATGCGACCTTTTGTGATCTCCTGTGTGAACGTGAAATGACCCAGAAGTAACCCGCATGCGCAGATGAGTACTCAACGGTCAACGACGTCACTTGTTGTTTGCGGAAGTTCCGATAAGAGCTCTCGAGTTTGGCCTGAATAGAGATGTCCCCCCAAATATTAATTAAATCAGAAACCTCGCTTCCCTTCCATTGACTGGTCTCAGCATTGTCCGCCATAGTTTTTGTTTATCTTCTCATTCCCGCCTACTTCAACGCAGAATGATGACGTTTGTCGCGTATCAATGACGTGCGGGTCGGATACATGTGACCTGGCCGTTCAGATTGAAGTCGCATTTCAAAAGATCGGATACATATCAGATTTGGACCACATACTCAAGTGGCCTGGGTCGCATTTGAAAAGATCGGATCTGTGTCGTGTGACTGTCATGAAAAGATCAGATACAGGTCTCATAGGGGCAAAAATTGGGTCGTTTCAGCCTGCAGTGTGAACGTAGCCTTAGTATACCACATTTTCTACATTGCAATGCACAACACAAACCTTCCAGCAACTTCAAAGACAACACATTGCATGGCAAGCAACTAAACCAGTTGGTTAGAACTACTGTGTTTGACAGATGACATTGAGCCAAAAAACTAAAAAAGGAAAATAAACATGTCTCAAGTGTATTTTGACATTTAGATTCAAGGGGAACTGCTGAATAAGAACTATTGACTTATAGCCATAGCTTGTGATCATGATAGTTGTAATGAATATACCTAAAGTTGTGTTTACCACACCCTTGACTATTCATTACCAACCCTACTCTCACTGAGTGCTACATTGGCTTTAAGCGAGGCCAGACAAGATTGCATTAACAAAATTCTGTTTTTAAGTCTTTGCAATCTACTTTATACTACTGTATACTCTATTTACTACTATCTTAATTTTATTAGGTTATGAGTTAACAGTTACCAGTTGTAAACGGTGTTGTCTAGAAATGTTTCTTTGTTTATTAAAAACTCTAGATGCTATTTTCATTTTTAGGCCTATGGTTAATCTTAACATCACTCCTATTGAATACCTTGTCTTACATCTTAATTACTGTACTCTAGTATTGTGTAATAGTGTAGTGTAGACGTTACAGCATTCAATGTTAAGTCATTATTCATACCTTTTTCACTAACCAGCTATCTCGTCTTTTTTAGCGGGAAAACCTGGCCTCCAACCTGGCAGACGGCTTGATACTCACTCCAGTTTTATTTTTCTGTCATAAAACCTACACAAAAGTTATATGCAAATTGATCCTTGTCTAGTTTGTTTTTTATGTTATTTGTTCATTTTTGGTAGGTTTGTATTGTTTTAATAAAGATTTGTATTTACTAAGCTTTTCCATGTCATGTCTAACAGACATCACTCACACTCATGTAAGTGACCTAGCAGAGATCATTGTGTAGTAATTTTAATAATAGGATGTACATGAACACTTGAATAAATATATTAAGCTTTTCCTTTAGTAGGCATCATACTAACAGCATTTGGGCTTGTTGGTATGAAGGACTGGGGACATTTGTATTACACATGACAGTTTATTTTCTAATCTCTTGTATGTGGACAGTTTGTACAACTTATCAGTTTGTCAGGAGTACTGGAACTCCTTTTCATTTCATTCCTTCCTCTTGCTGTCAAAGACTGGTACACCCTATATAAAGTCCCGTTCAAGTCGCACACCAGTCTTCATTGTGGTACCAATGGTTACATTGCAGAAGAGTTTGGGCTGTTAAGTAACAAACGTTTACTTTAGTCTCTAAAATGGGAACTTGGGGCCCGGTTCTGTTGCCAGGTAAAAAAAAGGACACCTCAACCAGGCTGTGGGCAGTGGACAGACAGTAACACTTGGGGCCCTATCTTGCACCCAGCACAATTGACTTTGTACCTCGGCGCATGTATCATTCCTATTTTGCACCCGCACACAGCAGACTTTTCCCTCCACAAACGCAAACGTTCCCTGGTGCTATTTTGCAGGTTTAGAAAACAATCACGCCACTGACCAGGAAAAACCTAGTCTAAAGTCAGTGGTGCGTTGCGCATGTTATTCATATGCTATTTTAAGGGTGCCTGCTTGGCTATAATCAATGTAACGTGTGCACAACGCGCATACACTTTGCTTTTCTCATCTACACACAGATGCAGCAGTTCTCATTTTTAGAAAAACATGTACATTTTTACAAGGAAACATATTCACATACGAGGGGAATCATTGTTGTGTCCATGAAGATGTGAAAAAAATAGGCATAAATCTAGCTTACACATTTATCCAAATTATTATACACCTGTTTGAACAAAGCTAATTTGGGTGGGTTTCTATGGGAGATGGGCCCCATACAATGTCACGTCTTTTTCCGGCCCTGACGAGAACGTTGCTCTCCTCAGTTGTGAAGCGCTCCTGGCGCACGCCTGGCAAATAGGGGCCATTGTCTCTCAAACATGGTTCAAGTTATGTATGAAATGGGGCTCAGCTCAATAACAGTCAGTCATTGCTGAATTGCAATGACTTTAAACAACAAAGCAAAATGCTCCAGGTCATGTGATGAAATGTCATACAGTAATCTACTAAGACAAAGCAGGCTGTTGTATACAATGAATCTTCGTATTAATTCCTAAATATAATACACTACAGTAGTTGCTAGAGGTGAATGCACTCTAGATGTGATTAATATGGATTCTGTCCTCCATTCATTTGTTAAATAGGGATGTTTGCTAATGCCACCCATAATGGACAGAATCTGCCTTATGGACAATAGTGTATATCCTTTACATCCAGGTTCTTATTCATCATTCCTACAGTGTCCTCACTGTCCTGTCCCATCAGTTTCCTCATCATAGTGATAGTTATAAATGGTCAATCTATTGCTAAGTCACAGGTATAATGTCCTTTTTCCTCTTGATGTTCAGCAGACCATCTTTATAGATATCACAAACTAGACTTAGACAAATCTACACTTTAACATGGGTAGTGTAAATGCTGACAAAATATTGAATTTGTCCTTGCATGATAGTGGTTAAGCTGATGTGTATCCAGGGGAGGGCTGGGTCAAAATAATATACAATGAAATAAGACTTAATTAGGGGGAAGTGGGATTACAACAAGAAGACCTTTAAATATCCTTTTTTTATTTAATTTTATTCACTGGAAATTATGCATATATTAATTATTTCTAAATACAGACACTTTTGTGTCAATCCTCTCTAATTTCCATCCAGTGTGACTGTCTGTCAGACCTCCCATACCAGGTGATGAATAAGATATATGGCATTATAGAAGAGTTTGTTTACACATAACATGTCCAGATCATGTCTGATTAATGTGTTTTTTGTGCCTGTTCATAAGGTAGGATGTTAATATCCCATTTCAATTCAATTCATTATGTCTGATGTGAGACGCCATAAATGTAAGAGTATCAGGGCTCAACTATAATAACTGGGACTTTGGCCTCCTTCTCAGGATGACATTTGCTGTTGGTACTCCATTCTACATCCCAGTTTACCTCCATGGAGCACTGAGACTCATACTGTATCTGATGGGACTGATGATGGGGGTATCACCTGCAAACTTGATCTTGGTCGTTTCTCCTCCAGCAGTAGGAGCAATAACTGTACTGTACTGTTGCTGGGGGTTTGCACTACTGATCCACTGTCTCGTGACCTGTCCTGCGCCACCCATCAACTGTCTTGTGCCACCTGTCCTGTGCACTGTGCCACTGACTTGCTGTCCCATGCACTGTCCTGCACAACTCATACTGTTTTGTGACACTTGCCTACTCTCACACGGCACTCACTCAATATCCCGTCTGATGTGCTTACTGTCCCTAGTCATTTGTCACTGCCCATGGGTTAGGTTTAGGATTAGGTTCAGGGTTAGGTTTTTAGCAATTTGTAAGTCTCACGGGACAGTGGTGCAGGACCATAGACCAGTGGCACAGGACAATAAGTGACTGGCACAGGACAGTGTACAGGACAGTAGGCGAGTGGCACGAGCCACCAGCGACAGTAGAATACAGTTTTTGCTCCTACTACCCCTCTACAGCCTTGTGGTGGCCTATCCGTATTGAGGGCATGTTTCCATATTGTTAACATTGACCAAATTAATTATATGAAAGTATCAAGTGACACAGGGCTATATTGCTGTTCATGACTTGCAGGCTGGAGAACAGATTAAGAGGATCTATCATGTTATATGCTAAGCTATGCACGCATAGGTGTTAATTGACTCCAAATGTAGCAGAGTAAACAGCCAGGTTGATGGCATTTTCCACAGCCTGGTAAGCAAACTGATAGGGATCCATGAGTGATGATACAATGGTGTGTAGCCTGAATGCAGACCAGTCAAGTCAATACAATTTTTTTATCCAAATCAAGTAAAATCAGAATCAACTTGGAGTTGAAGCTTATCATAGCTTTTAAAGACACATTCTACTTTCCATTTTCTGAAAAAAAGAGGGTGTCTGTCAGGTATAGGCCTACTCAATGAGTTGGTCGACTGGTAAATTGAGCAATGCCCAGGGATGAGAGATATGAGGCTGTGAAACAACAGTGGTGGTGGACATCTGGCATGCAGCTTTATTATATTTTCAGACACTGGCTACGATCTTGTTGTCCCGTTTCCAACTCTGAACCTATCACCACCCTTACTGAAATGATCACTTTTTTTCATATTAATTTAAACACTATCCTGCTTAAATACATTGGTTTTGAATATATGAAAAACAAGATTCATGGCTTTTTTATCAAAGCTCTAACCTGTCAAGTCAACACAGTGTGTTAAGTACTGCTAAGTGACACCAGGTCCCATGGACAATTATTGACTTTTGATTTCACCAGTGCCACTTCAGCATCCAGAAGAGTTTTTATATTGTGACAGTATACTGTAAAATGTAGATTTTCAATGAAGACTACTAGGCAATTATGTACTTTATGCACTTCAATTACAATCACAAATAATTTACAACATTTTCAAATTCACATTCAAGTTTATTGTAGCCATTTCCACAGTTGAAGAAATCTATCTTTGTGTGCTCACATGTACCACAACACACATCCGACACACAAGAAAATTCAATAGAGCATAGATGAGCTCCATATTGTCCTTTAAGTGCTAAAGTTGAGGTTGAAATGTCACAGTCCAGAATGCATAAAACAGTCCATGTCCAACAGTCCATGTCCAACAGTCCATGTCCAACAGTCCATGCAGAGGGCCAATCCATTCAGTAGATATTGCATTGATATTAGTGTACACACTCATGATTGTAGTATATGAAGTTGCAGTGCAAAATAATTTCACATTTAACAACACCTAATGTTGATAACTGAATTATCATAGGGTTAGTGCATATTTACGTGTCTGATAGCTTGGGGGTTAGCCTGGTAATAAAAGGTAGCCTGAGTCTGGCCATTTGGTAGCGATAAATTATTGCTTGCTGGAGGTTGTTGAAGACAAGCTGGAGCTTGTTGAAGTTTAAAAAGATAGGATCAGCCCTTGACTGATAGCTTGTCTTGGCTGATAGTATTCTAGCTCAGCGCTCACAAGTCCTTGCCACCGGAGTAAACCAGCTCAATGGAATCAAATCCGAACTAGCACTGTAGGGAGATGATATTCGAGCGGAAGTGCATAGGAAGGCGTGGCCAGGCAACCTGGGGTAGGTACTATCCCTGAATCATTAATCATCAACCAATAATGTTCCTTCTAGTGATGCCTCTGTATCTTTTGCCTGATGTGTGAAGAATGACCAAGCAATGTTCTGGGTAGTTGTTATTATTCAGGGAGGGTGAGAGATAATGGAAAGTTCACAGATTTTAAAAACAAAACAGAGTGGTCTCCTTTCTAATCTTCTTCTGACTCTGGACTACTAAGGTCATATTCATCATCAGTGTCCGTTCTGCATTCTGTATCCTGTATCTGGAGGTCATCAACTATAGCACTATATGCGCTCACAGCTTGTTGGCATAAACTCTCCAGTGCAGAGGACCTCCGCATGAGGACACTTTTGAAACCAGCTGCAGCATCCTCTGACATGTCACCAAAATCTGTAACATACATAAACATAAGAATAACAAGTATTGTTCCAAAATTATAGCACGTAGAACCACATATGACAGAAAGATGTTACTCAATTTCTTGTTTTTTTATTTGTTGCAAGAAAACATAAACACGGAATACAAGGACATTTTATTGTCATATGCATAGTTATTGGATGTAAGAAATTCATAGAAATTGTATGTGTTTGACATCCTATACTTTGCATAAATTGGGGGTGAAAAGTGCAGTCGGGGAGGGATGGGGGTTTGCAGAAGCTGTGACTGTCTGTGTGTGATGGGGGGGGGGAACCAAAATTTGAAACCAAATTTTTGGTTTCAAATTTTGAAACCAAACCAAGTAGAGTCATGTTGAGGTGAGTTGAACTGGTACCATTCAGTAGAAAAGGGACTATACATATGTTAGTGAGAAAACAAAAATCCAAATTTGACTTACAGCCTATTCTGATGTTCTCTTTTAGCTTCTCCACTCCCTTTATCTCCTTACGGAGAGATGTGATGTGCTGAGACATCTCCTTCACCAGGATGCTCTGCTCCTCCTCAAGGCGTCTTATTAGCATAACTTGGTCAAAAAGAGACCTTTTTAACCTGAAGGAGTGACCTTTAGGTAGAGGGAATTGATGGAAATATGAAAAAGTGATTTAATATTCATGATGATTAAGTTATAAACCAGAGATAGAGATAGAGAGAGAGGTATACATTTTCGAGAACATGTCAGGACTACCACCATACCATCCTCACGTCTCTCCCAAGGCAGGATGTAGTCCTCTGTCAAATTTGAGGCCAACTCCTCATCAATTGCATCCTCTGCAACAGCATTGTACAGCAGGATCTTTTGTTTCATTTTTTTTTTAAATTCTCTTATTTTTCTTCTTTTTCTCTGTCTTGTCTGGTTGCTATCTGCAAAGTGAAATAAGAAAACTATCAAGAAAACTCTTTTTGTTTGTTTGCAATGTGTCATTTGAATATCAGTCAACCAACCATGCTGACGATAGAGGTCCTGCTTCTTGCGTAGCAGAGCCACTATGATGCTCTCTATCTCAGCCCTGAGATCCTCTGTTGCTCCCTGTTCTGCTGTGCTCCCTGGCTCTAAATAGGTAACACAATTATTTAAGCAATTGTTTCATTTAAAAATTTCTGATCACCTTAAGTAGTTCATATTTGAACAAAGTAATTAACAGTTGTGATTTACCTGTGACTGCCCACTGCTGAACATCACACACCCACTGCTGTGCTGTTTGTTCAGTGATGTCATTCTTCTGGCGGAAATCACTGAAGCTGGCAACTTCCAGCTTTGCCCTCTCGGAAATCTTTAAATCACACAAAAATAAAAAAATATCATGCAAGCTTTCAGACAATACCGGGATCAAGAAATTCCTTCACCTACAGTTTATAAATGAACGGATGAATGAGCTTATTACAGATGGATGGACTCCAGCTCTGCTGTTTGTTGTTAAAATGTATGTTGTGTCAGGCAAAAGGACCATTGGGAAATGTCCTTACTTTGATGTATCTGTTGGCCAAGACTTTATGAAGATTCTCTGTCTTTTTTCTGTTCCACCCCATGGCCTGTTGAGTGAGCATATTCTCTCTCCCTGATTAAAAAAATAAATCTGCATGCATGATAGGATCAATTTACATGAGAAAGACCATTGCAGTTAGACATGACCTAACACAACAATTACTTTAGTGCAAGGAGAACAGGAAAATTACATTTTAGAAGTCAGAAATACCTCATCATAGCGTATGGTTTGTAATGTGTCATACCAACCTGCCTTTGTCATGTACTTTGTGACAAGAGCTGCCCTGGAGAGAAAGCTGTTTACCTAGATAAACAATACAGAAATTAATGTATTCCTATATAACATTACCAAAAAAAAAACATGTATATGTGAACATGTAGCCATACTTATTGTTTAACTAATAAGATTAATTAATCTTATCGTCAACTAGCTCTCCACCTTAGAATTCCATGGAAACTAAAACGACCACACCCTTCAGCCATAGCCATCAAAATTGGAAAGGTCGAGCCCAATTTTTCAAAGTTGGGAGCAACGCTGGATCTTGCCAATTGGGTCTACATTTTAAAACCTCACAATGGCATGTCAGAGCTGTGGCATTCGGCATTTTCATAGAATCCCATGAAACTGGGTGATGATTTTGCACTGTCACCAGGCTGGTGTGTCAAATGGGGTCCTACTGGTAGGTTGGAAAGTCAACCATGTGCTACTGCTTAGGGCCTTGGGCGTGTGACTTGTTTGAATGCCGACCAGGAGAAAAGTGGTTGTGTGGAAAGTGAAAGTGGGTAGGGAAAGTTGTTGAACATCGCAGTCCTGTCCACATCCACGACTAAGGTGCCCTTGAGCAAGGCACCAAACCCTTCTGCTCCCCGGGCACCGCAGCAGCTGACTGCCCACTGCTCTAGTGGTTAGGAGTTAGTGTGTGTCACCTCACTGTGCGCTGTGTATGTGCGTCTCTAATTCACGGATAGGTTAAATGCAGAGAATTAATTTCCCTAACAGGATCAAAAGAGTGTATATAATTAAATAGTGAAGCTCAGAAGGAACAAAGCTTGAAATAGTGATGCATCATGCATAAACCACCACTGCTGACTTCACTTTTTACTCAAACAAAATATGTTGCAACTACAGTTCAGATCATGCTCTGATGGTCATTCGAGCAAGCATAGATCTTTGTTTGATACCCTGATGTACTTTATCCTTCACACTCTGCTTATCTCTCACATAAATGTATCAGTGAAATCTCCTATATCTACATAGTTACAATAATATCTGTAATAACATACTTGCTCAACTTCCTCTCCAACAGTGTTCCCTGCTCCATCCTGATTCCTGCCGCCCCATCTCACCTGCAGCATAGTGTTGGATTAATTTCATAGCATAACTTTAAAACTCTAATGTTATGCAATCATGGATTATGTGCACATTAAAATCTCTTTCATATTAAAGGTGTCATATTTTATCTGCATAATATACTACACAAGATATCATAATCACAGACTTACAACTTAGTATATTACCACTAATACCAGGTTAAAATAATAAGAAACAATCATTTTTCGACTTTTTGCATTAGCTGCCTGCTGGCTACTGTTGCATCTAAATTTTAGTAATTTGAGGTACCTCGCATTTTGCTGTATGAGCTTTGGCATGCATCACACTGAGAAATGGCCTCATTTCCATCAGTGGTTGAAGATCTGATGATTCTTCAGTCACTTTGCTTAGGTATGGCCAGTACCTAAAAAGAAGCACAGCATTAGTAGGCATTAACTAACACTTTGCCTGGCCATCAATATAAAACGACTGAAAAAAACAGGCACTTGTCATTTAATGTACAGTAGGTTGACAGTTTCAATATGACAGAGAAAAATTACCTGCAGACAACATCCATGCAGAAGAAAGTGACATTGGCCCTCTCTGACAATTCCCTCTGTAAAAACATTGGGTAGGCAAAGACCTCGCCACGGTAGTGGTTCAGTCCTCGCAGCAATATCCCGTGTCTGATACACAAGAGGACAATATTTTTAATGATCAATTTACACAATAAGACCTGTGGAAAACAAAGCTAATCAAAACCCTCTATTCAAAGCTTAAATCCATTTGCACACACACACACACACACACACACACACACACGCACGCAAACAAACATCCCCATCAATCTCTCCCATCAATCTCTACATATGTGACTAACTGAGCTTTAAAACAATCTTCTTGGGAAAAAAAAAAAATGTAAAAGGGAATTTACTTTAATAATAAATAAAGTGATGAAGCCAATCAGTATATGGGGATGATTAGGAGGCCATGATGGACAGAGGCCATTGGGCAAATTTGACCAGGATGTCGGGGTTATACCCATACTCTTTTTCGAAGGACATCCTGGGATTTTTTATGACCAGAGTCAGGACCTCTGTTGTTTAACATCTCATCTGAAGGACGGAAAGGACTTTACTTCCCATAAGGAAATAAACATGACTCTGATAAATTTATCCACAAATGAGTTTCCACAGGGTGTGACAAGTGGCATCTGTACAATTGCACACTTCTGATCTACCCACATACCTGCAGACTGCCACTTGTATGCCCTCTTCATCTATTTTGGACGATGATTTTTTTGACGTCTCCTTACTTGCCCTGAACCTTGAAACGCCACATGTCCCACTGTTATCTGCCTGTAAAGTCAGATATCACTCGTCTTAACAAATAGAAAACAGAAAAGACACACAAACATAAACAATAGATATACTGTCTTAATATGCAATATTAGACATACTCTTGTCATGCTGCTGCCTCTGATGTTGTTGAGAAAGGCTGATACCTCCTCATCTTTTGCAAGAAATAACCCCTTGTACAGAGAGTGTTCCTCATTCCTGTCCAATAAAATTGATCACACAAAAAAATCCTCTTTTAACTGACAAAACATTACTCTACATGCAACCATTTCTATGACAATGCTGTGGTTTTGACTGTGTAATATGAACATACCCCCTTGATTTTTTGAAGCGATAATGTTTGCGATTGCCATCGCAACACACTGCCAACATGTCTGGGTGACATGCTGGACAATAAAAGTCATTTACTTCACACATCACATCTTCTGTATGCTTGCAAAAACAATATTCGAAAAAACTTTTCTGGAACGTATCTGCACAGACATTCCCTGGCTATGACACAAAAAAATTATTAGTGTTTACAGGAAGTAAATATTACAATATTAGATACATTAATATAATATATGTTACAATGATTCAAGCAGATTTACCCTTCCGGCCTGAACAGAACGGTGCTCCAGTAGCTTTAAAAAGGCATGCCTTGACATCGAAAGAGCCGATACTTTGATGTGAGCAAAAGCTTCAAAGACATCAAAACTATATAGTGTCTGGCAGTTTGTTGTGCTTGGCCAGTAACGGTACCTAAGGAGCTCTTTCACCCCTGGGGTCCATTCAACAAGGCAGGTAGGACAAACTTTACGGGGCAAACAGACATCATATCGTCCTGTGAAAAAAGAGACATATTAAACGTGCTTCACAGAATCAACTTTTTCCAACTCAACTGTCCCTTATTAATTCACTCTAGTATTTGATATGGCATTAACATTTGGATATTGATATATTTCTCAAGAGAAAAGCTTTGCCTTGATTGCAATTGTTAACTTCTGCGGTACAACGAAACAAAAAGCAGGACTTTCCAAACTTACCATTCATGGTGACCACAGAAATATGCTTGCCAGAGGTGACCTCAATCTCATGGGTGCACTCACATAGTGCCCTACGTGCGGGCAACGGCAACTGACATACTGCAATGCAAAGAGGTTGTTACATTTTTCCTCAATCGAGAAGGTATATCACTTAACATACCAGTGATTCAAAACCAACATCTACAAAATAGACAACTCTACCATATGTCATTATTACTGTTTGTTTACTAATAGCATGTTTCATAGTCAAAGCCAAACAAAAACAATTTCTTCAGTCAAAGAGTGATTCAAATTAAGAGTTTAAACCTTTTCCATTGACAAAGTATATCAACAAAGAATATTTGTGTAATTAGTAATTACCCTTTACTAGTCAACATAAATTGTTAATAAACATACCCTGCTCACAAAATTGAGGCTGGCCATTTTCACCCATCACCACAGCCTTTGTGGGGGGAATAGGCTCCAGGTAGCCATGGAAAAGTGCCTCCCTGCCATGAAACACATTCTTTTTGTGAACCTCCATGTCGCATCCTCCACATAGATACTCCATGTCCAGTGGCACACAATCCAGGCACCTAATTACTGCCTCTCCGGCACCGCACCTGTGACATTTTTGGTAGAAGTTTTTTTCAGCGGACAGTTTAGCATCGAGCAGCACTGGCCTTGCTGCTTTTGCCCTTGTATCAGCGTGTAGCTGCCGCTGCGCCCATGCTGTTTTTTCAGCTGCCACATTAACCTCAACTGAGTCAAGAGTGTCCCTCAGCTGTTGAAGACACGTTTCTGAAAATAAATAAATAACTGTTAAACAACCCTTCGATTGAGTGAAGGCACAATAGATAAAAATTACTTAATACTGACTGGTACAACAATAATTATGACTTAAAATCTGACTTTGACCAAGCCATACACGACAGTGTCCATTCAATGTTGGTTTAATGTACTGTATATGGACTTGATCATGGTATCGTGAACCATTGTATCACAATGGTATCACAAACCGTGTAATATGCTTCCGATAATAGACCAGTTTGAAATGAAGAGTTGGAGTGTCTATCACTTCCCAAAATAGGCAAGAATTTCTAAAAGCAAGCTATGCAAAAGCAATGAGTGCAGAATTGTAAAAAATTATAATATAATGCACATGTTCCGTCTACAACAACAAAATACAAACACAAACCACTTTTAATGTAGTTGTGTGGAGAAGAAGTGTGAGACAACAACAATGAATCGAGAAAAAGTTTACAGGGTCATTAGAAAAGTTGTTGATATGGAGGAATAGGAAATGTAGTTATAGGGATTATACAGACATACTCACCAAGACTTGCAGTCATCTCTTCTTCGATCTGAGGGACTTCCTCAGACACTGTGTTCAACTGAACTTCAGAAGCTGTAAAGGCCAATACAATAGGTTATCTATTCTATCAGGGTCTTACTGTAAAGCATCATATATTTTTAGTCCAGAAAATTCACAAAATTCTATCATACATCTGGCTCAGTGAGCTCAAACCATCTTTTCACTCACCAACATTTAGATAATTATCATTATTAAACTATAACAGTGCTATAAACAACGAACCTAATGCACAACGTTCTGCTTTTTGACGTTTCTTACGTCTGTTACTTGTGGCCGCTGCGCTTGCGACTGCTTTCCCTCTCTTAGTCCTCTTTCTTTTTTGAGGGACATGGCTTCCCATTGCCATTGCAGCCTATATGAAAATAAAATATTAATGTTTTCTGATAGAATATCAGACTTATGGTTATGTTTGATGGACGCTTTTTTCCAAAGTAACTAACAATAAAAAAACACAAAACTAAAACTACAAGATATAAAATACTACACTACTCCAATGTCCATTAAATGTCTAGAACATCATACCTCAACAGCAACTACAACAAACAAACAATATGTAAATAGTGATTTTCATAGACATGGGTGTAAGTTTATCAAAATTTCTCACCCTGGCCTCACGGAGAAGAGCCTTGCTTATTTCAGCAGCTATATGACCCCTGACCTCACTAGGATCTTCAAAGACTCCTGGGTGGTTTTTCGACATGGTGCACACACGCACAGATACAATACAAAAATACAGACAATAGACACACAATACAGATATGAAGATGTGTGTGTGTGTGTGTGTGTGAGTGAGTGAGTGAGTGAGTGAGAGAGAGAGAGAGAGAGAGAGAGAGAGAGAGAGAGAGAGAGAGAGAGAGAGAGAGAAAGTGTGAGAGACTTAGAGAGAAACAGAGTGAGTGAGAGAGAGATTGAAAGAGTGGCTCTTAAAAGTGCCTTTGTTTTCTATATATAAACGATATAGAGATAGAGAAATGGAGATATGATGTAAAACAGCAAATATTCTGTAGAACAGACAAGAAAGCATAATTAGATATATCTCTGAGAAAAAATGTAATGTCTACATTAATGTGAGACACTACAGGTGAATAGGGTAAACTTTTAAAATAATAGATATCACCATGAAACTTCATCAATTGATTAATTACACAAGTATATAAAACAATGTATTATAAGTTTTTGAAATGTTTATGCTTAATTATGCAAAGTAGGCATTATCTCATTAAATATGCGCAAATTTTGCATATATATATTTTCGGTAACATAAATCTGAACATATGATAAAGCCAGGTGCAAAATTATTTTTTTTAATTTTGTTTAACTTACACACAAGATGGAAAAAGAATATCAGATGGATTTCAGGATAGGGCCTAACGTTATATGCTTTCATTACTTAGGAAATACTGAAAAAAAAATCAATTTTCGCTATATTTTTTTGGTGTACATGGTGCTACATAGGATGAGATGTTGGTAACGTTACTGGAGAAAGTAAAAAAAAAACTCATTTTGAGAAAAAGTCTTTTAAATATTTGTAATGTAAAAATGCATACTTTTTTTTTGAGAAAAACAACTATTTACAGACACGATATCATGTCAAATATTTAGCAATCAACAATACAAGCCATCTAAAACGCATTAAAACTTATGATTCAACATTTATAGATAGTAAATAAGTAGCAGGTCGGAGATACATACCGATTTGTAGAGGGGATCCTTCGCAATGACGGAAAAACCGCGAAAGTGGGGTCGCAGTCATGGCAACAGACTCGTCCGATTTAACATTAATTTATTATTAGTCTTCATCATTTTTTTTTTTTTTCGTTGTCTGTATATGCCTATCTGTCAATTGAGTAAACACAAAAAAATAGTAAATTAGTCCAAATATTATTTACACTAAGATGATGGATGGGGAGTTTGATTGATCAAGCCTGCCTCTAGTTATCCGGTTATCCGTGTGTCCACCACGGAAGAATCGGAAGAATCCGTAGTGCCATCACAGAATTTGACAAGGAAAACTGTTACACAAACTGATCAGGGGAGATAATATGTTCACAGTTTAATGAGGCTTTATTTCATCGCAAACACAGACAACTTGAATAGTCTAAAGTGTCAATATCGTCCAGTAAAGGTGAAACAATCTGTGGCGATCCACTGAATATTCCGTGGTACGGTCACGGAAGAATTCCGTGGTCCCGTCACGGAAGAATCCGTAGTGCTATCACAGAATTTGTCAATAAGCAAAAGGCTATAGAAACTGGTCAGGGGAGATAATATGTTCACAGTTTAATGAGGCTTTATTTAATCGCAAACACAGACAACTTGAATAGCCTAGAAGTGTCAATATCGTCCAGTGAAGGTGAAACAATCTGTGGCGATCCACTGAATATTTTGTGGTAGGCCTACGGTCACGGAAGAAAATTCGTGGTCCCGTCACGGAAGAATCCGTGGTGCCATCACAGAATTTGTCAATAAGCAAAAGGCTATAGAAACTGGTCAGGGGAGATAATATGTTCACAGTTTAATGAGGCTACATTTCATCGCAAACACAGACAACTTGAATAGCCTAAAATGTCAAAATCAGCAATAGGCAATAGCGTCCAGTGAAGGTGAAACAATCTGTGGCGACCACTGAATATTCCGTGGTACGGTCACGGAAGAATTCCGTGGTCCCGTCACGGAAGAATCCGTGGTGCCATCACAGAATTTGTCCATAAGCAAAAGGCTATAGAAACTGGCCAGGGGAGATATTATGTTCACAGTTTAATTAGGCTACATCCATCACAAACACAGACAACTTGAATAGCCTAGTGTCAAAATCAGCAATAGGCAATATCGTCCAGTGAAGGTGAAACAATCTGTGGCGACCACTGAATATTCCGTGGTACGGTCACGGAATTCAGGGTGACCAGACGTTATCCTAGCGATCAAACGACGACAGAACAATGCAATATCAAGTTAAAATCACTTTAAAACTACATATTTAAAGTAAAGTACTTTAAGTAAACTCAGAATATTTAAAGCTACCTTTACAAATTATAAAACGACGTCAATTGGGGGAGCGTAACAGCCCGTGTGTCGCCACGGATGCTGCCTGTCATTGACTTACATAGGCATCACATCCGTGGGCACATCATGGAATTTTCGGCGATTCTGTGAAACTGTCACGGATTTTGAGTTAAGGGTCCGTGTTCATTTCACGGAATTCTGTGAGATCTTACCTTTCATCATTTAATTAACCACCCTCCAAAAAAAAAAAAAAAAAATCAAATTGTGATATATTATAATAACTTTGAACTTGCCTTACAGCTTTGATGCTACATACTCCTGTTGACTCTTGTATTGTATAATCCTTAATGTTTTCAACTGGTATTTTGGTGCTGCTCACTTTAAGACAGCAGCTTGCTTCACGACCATCACCTTTTGGAGAAGGACATCAATGTATTCAGGTAAATAATCATTACTTTCACAGTCTAGCATATAGTAGGTTTTGTTGCCGTTCTTGCATCCACTATATCCATTCAACCCGCAATCTGGATCTGAACAAATAACTACTCGGTTACTCACGTAACCTCAGTTCCCTGAGTTAGGGAACGAGTATTGCGTAGCTATACGCAGTGGGGAAACTCCTTTTCCTCGATTTACTGAAGCCTTTATGTAAAGCGCATTTGCAGCTGCACAGCTAGAACATGAGCGTCTGGCTCGCTCATAGGCTGCGCTGCGGCAACTGCACATCCAATGGCGCGGGCGCCTCTGACGTGCGACCAATGAGATTACTCTGCGTCATACACGTCAGAGCCCGCCAAGGGGGCGTGACCTCAGTCTATAATAGTCCCCGAATTCGCCATTATAGCAGGTTTAACGACTGAAGCGACAACTTGCCATGTTACCATAGTGCGGCCGGCTACGCAATACTCGTTCCCTAACTCAGGGAACTGAGGTTACGTGAGTAACCGAGTAGTTCCCTTTCGAACGGTCACTTCGTATTGCGTAGCTATACGCAGTGGGGACGCCATGCAAAACGCCGCACTGAGTAACTGGCTGCCACTGCAACTCAGGCCCCTGAGCATACAGAACAAGCCATAACCGCACCATTATGCATAAATAGACCAGACACCGTCCGGTCTAAATAGTACGCATCAGTTAGAATAACCCAACATACTACACCAACGAACCCAGACACTGTCGGGGTTATTAGTATATGAACGTATACCCAGACAAGTGGGTTTATACATGAAATTATAACCGGCCAAAGCGGGTTTTATATATGTATGGAATATAACCGGCAAAAGCGGGTTTTATATCATATAACCGGCCAAAAGCGGGTTTTATATATGTAATTATAACCAGCAACAGCGGGTTTATATATATATATATGTGAATGTGATTGTGCACAGTAATATATGACAAGACCGGCCACAGACGGGCCTTAATCATACCGAAAGCACCTTCGCCTGCAGGGAAGGCACTTCCATATTATAAAAAGTCATAAATGTGGAAGGCGAGGACCAGCCGGCCGCATCACAAATATCACTTATGGGAATGCCAGATGACCAAGCCCATGACGAGGCCATACCTCTGGTCGAATGGGCCTTGACGCCTATAGGGCAAACTTGACCTACTGCGGTATAAGCCATAGAAATAGCATCCACTATCCATCTAGACAGTCTTTGCTTAGTGACTGGATCCCCCTTGGATCTACCACCAAAGCAGACAAAAAGCTGTTCTGATTGCCTAAAAGACGCAGAACGCTCCAGATAGATTCTCAGCGCTCTGACAGGGCAGAGAAGATTAACCTCTCCATCCTCTGCAGAAGGAGGGAGGGCTGATAACGTCACCACCTGTGCTCTGAACGGTGTTGAGAGCACTTTAGGGACGTAACCATGTCTGGGCTTGAGGACGACTCTGGAGTCATCCGGACCCCACTCCAAACATGCAGGGCTCACAGAGAGCGCCTGCAGATCTCCCACTCGCTTGATAGATGCCAAAGCCATAAGGAGAGCAGTCTTCAGCGAGAGGGGTTTTAGATCAACCGATTGGAGCGGTTCGAAAGGCGGACCTTTCAGAGCCCTCAGGACCATGGAGAGGTCCCAGGACGGCACAGATGGAGGTCTGGAGGGGTTCATCCTCCTAGCACCTTTAAGGAATCTCACGACCAAGTCGTTTCTTCCCAGTGACTGGCCTGCCACCAGAACATGATGTGCTGCTATGGCTGCCACATACACTTTGAGCGTGGACGGGGAGCGACCCGCATCCAGCAGCTCCTGTAGGAATGAGAGAACCACAGATATCTCACATGACCCTGGGTCAGCCTGATTTTTCGAGCACCAGCTGGAAAAACCTGACCATTTTGAAGCATAGAGGCGCCGAGTCGACGGGGCCCTGGCTTCAGATATAGTGCTTAAAACCTTCTCAGGAAGGTCTTTGGGTACCCGTTGAGGGGCCACACATGGAGGGCCCATAAATCGGGTCTCGGATGCCACAGTGTCCCGTTCGCCTGTGTGAGGAGGTCTTTCCTCAGTGGGACAGGCCATGGGATTGTGTCCGATGACTGAACCAGTTCCGGGAACCACGGTCTGGTTTTCCAGAGAGGGGCCACCAGAAGGACTGGGCACCCGCTCTCTCTGACCCGTTTGATGACCTGTGGGATCATCGAGACGGGGGGAAAGGCATAGAGGGGACGGTTGGGCCAGACATGGGCCAGCGCGTCCCTGTCCTTCGAGAAGAACCACTTGCAGTGGGTGTTGATTCTCGAGGCGAACAGGTCGATTTCGGCCTCGCCAAACACCTGCCATATCAGACTGACCGTCTGTGGGTTCAGGGACCACTCGCCGAGGGGAGTGTTGCCCCGTGAAAGCATATCCGCGCCCACATTCTGGACGCCCGGTATATGCGCTGCTCTCAGAGAGCTCAGGTTGGTTTGTGCCCATAAGAGGAGGTCTCTCGCCATCGCATGCAGGTTTCCAGACCTGATGCCCCCCTGGCGATTTATGTAGGCCACCACTGACATATTGTCTGTGCGGACTAAAACATGGTGACCTCTGAGGTTCGACAGAAACGCCATCAGGGCCAATGCAACTGCTTTCATCTCCAGACAGTTGATATGTAAGCTCTGCTCCGTGCTCGACCAGAGGCCGGATGCAGGCATGCCCTCGTGCAGCGCTCCCCAACCCAGGTTGGACGCATCTGTAAGAACCACTTTCCTCCTGGAAATTGTTCCCATTGTCACCCCCTCGTTGTACCAGCTCTGAGCCCGCCAGGGAATCAGGGTTCTTAAACAACCGTGATTTACCACGATGCGCAGTTTGCCCGACTGCCATGCGTGAGTTGGCACACGGCGCTTCAGCCAATGCTGCAGCGGGCGCATGCGCAGTAATCCCAAGCGGAGTACTGGCGATGCTGCTGCCATGAGACCGAGCAGTTTCTGAAATTTTTTCAGCGGCGCGTGCTCGCGCGCTCTGAAAGTGCCTGCAAGCGCTCGCACTGAGAGCGCGCGCTCTGGTGTGAGACGCGCTGTCATAGCTCTCGAGTTCAGCACTGTGCCCAGAAAAATCACGCTCTGGCTGGGGGTTAGTTTGCTTTTTGAAACATTGATTGTGAAACCCAGGCATTTTAGATGGCCGAGAATCAAATACCTGTGTGTTAATAGCTCGATTCTCGACTGTGCCAGCACCAGCCAGTCGTCGAGATAATTTAACACACGCACTCCCTGATGTCTCAGAGGAGAAAGCGCTGCATCCACACACTTCGTGAATGTACGGGGCGCCAACGATAGACCGAACGGCAGAACGGTGTATTGATAAGCTTGGCCCTCGAAGGCGAATCTCAAGAATGGCCTGTGACGAGGGTTTATTTGAATGTGAAAGTAAGCATCTTTCAGATCCATTGTGACAAACCAATCCCCCGGGCGCACTTGCGCGAGGATATGTTTGATAGTTAACATTTTGAACGGCCGTCTCATGAGAGCTTTGTTCAAATGTCTCAAATCTAGAATGGGTCTGAGACCGCCGTCTTTTTTCGGAACCAGAAAATAGCGGCTGTAAAAACCCATCTGTTTTAGCGCGGGGGGGACTAGTTCTATCGCCCCTTTTGCTAATAGATTCTGTACTTCGGTGCGAAGCACGTGACTCACGCTGCTTCTCACCGAAGTCTCGAGAACCGCCTGAAATTTTGGGGGTCTGCGAGCGAATTGGAGCGAGTAACCTCGCTGTATAGTGTTTATGACCCAACTCGACACACCGGGGATAGCTTGCCAGGCTAGAACCCGTGTGGCTAGGGCTTGACACACAGATTGGGGCTGGTCGCCTAATGTAAGGGGACCTGATACCCTTATATTGTGATTTGTGCATACATTGAATATTGGACTGACTGTACAGGCATTCGCGTGTGGGGAAGTCAGTGATACAACAGGGGAGGGGCCACCTAGTGAAGGGGGACCTGATACCCTTATATTGTGATTTGTGCACACATTGAGTATTGGACTGACTGTACAAGCATTTGCGTGTAGGGAAGGCAGTATTACAACGGGGGAGGGGCCGCCTGGTGAAGGGGGACCGTGAACCCACGTGTTGTGTTTGTGAAACATACTCTTTTTGTGCTTTATTTGGGTCGCCGTGAAAACGGCGTTTGTTTGCAAGAACGCGCTTACTGTTGCGGGCCTGTTTGCAGTAATAAAATCCCCAGCCGCCTGAACTGAACAGGGGGCTGTGGGAAGTTTTGTTGACTTCTTTGAGGGTGGTCCGGCTAGTGCGGGACCCGTGCCCTCTCTCTTCCTCTTGCATGCTAGGACGACTTAGGCGGCGCTGTGTGAGGCGCGGCGCTTGGTCTGGGGCCTTGGCGTCGAGGAAGCGGGAAGCGCTTGGTTGCTCTCGGCTGGCGCTGGGCTTCAGCCGCAGGGCGGGGCTGAGAGGCCTGTTTCGCGGGCTTTGCTTGCCGAGGCGTCGACGGGGCTAGCTTGTGAGCACTCGACGCCGAGCTAGAACGTTTTGGCAGGAAGTGACGCATGGCCTGGGACGCTTTCTGTGCCTCGGTGTATCTCTCCGAGAACCCCGTCACCGCCGGGCCAAAGAGGCCGGTGCTGGATACTGGGGCGTCGAGGAACTTCGTTCTCTCCGCGTCCTTAATGTCAGTGAGGGTAAGCCAGAGGTGGCGCTCGAGCACGACCAAACTCGCCATGTTCCTCCCGATAGCCTGCGCTGTGGCCTTGGTAGCCCTCAAGGCCAGGTCCGTGGCGCTCCGCAGGTCCCGAAAAGCCTCAGGGTCCGGGCCAGCCTCGTCCATAGACCGGAGGAGTTTGGCCTGGTAAACCTGCAGCACGGCCATCGTGTGCAGGGCCGATGCAGCCTGACCGGAGGCGGAATACGCGCGTCCAGCAAGGGCTGAAGTGCTACGGCACGGCTTGTTGGGATGAACAGCTCTAGTTCGCCAGCTAGCAGCTGTGTTCGGGCAAAGATGAGCGGCCAACGCCTCTTCGAGGGGCGGCAACGACTCATAGCCTTTTCCCGCTGCTCCGTCCACGGAGGAGAGCGTCGCGTAAACTGCGGGGCCTCGTGTAGAATAAGGAGAGCGCCAGGCCTTGGTAAGCTCCTCGTGTACCTCAGGAAAAAATGGCGCTGGTTTGTGGCGAGGGGCCTGTTGGTGCCCTGGCAGAAACCAGCCGTCCAGCCGACTTCGAGGGGGTTCAGCGGGCGCGGCCCACTCGAGCTCGAGGTCCGCTACGGCCTGCGTCAGGATCCGAAGCATTTCCGCGTCGGAGTTAGTCCTGGTAGCTGAGGCGTTGGGCGTCGGCTGGGAAGCCATGACGGGGTCGAAAGAGCCCGGCCATTCTTCCTCAGACGCGGCGATAGACAGGCTGTCGTCGTGCTCGCTAGGCCCACCGAAGGAGACAAGGCCCGCCACGTGGGGGGGGCGCAGATCTCCCTCGAACAGGACCGGAGATGAACGGGCTGGAGAGAGTGAGGCACGCGGGGACGTGGCCGGCGTGCGTTCACTAACATCCATGCTCTCCGGATGCCGTTGGCTGCGGCGCTTCTTCTTCCTCGGTTGAAGTAGGGCCGGAGAAGGAAGCGCGGGAAGGGCGGCATCACCGTCACGGGAGAGGGCTAGCCGAGATCGCAGCACGGAGATAGGCATGCTCTCGCAGGCCGCACATCCGCCGGCAGACAGTGCATTCTCAGCATGGTGGAGTCCCAGGCATGGAATGCATTTAGCGTGTTGGTCCGCCTCGTGCAGCTTGCATCCGCACGTGGCGCAGGTATTGACACGAGGCATTTGAAACAACGCTCGTAACAAATAATACACACTATAATACAATTGTGGTGAAAAGGATATCGCCGGATAGCCACAGGAGAGACGGCGTCAGGAGAAACACGATGAATAGTGTCGTCTGCTGAACTGTAGCTCGCTCAGGCTGAAGGCTTGTTCGACGGCGAAGACTCAATAAATGGTCAGAGACATGAAGTTTGTCGCTGAAGGAGTAAAATCTGCTATAATGGCGAATTCGGGGACTATTATAGACTGAGGTCACGCCCCCTTGGCGGGCTCTGACGTGTATGACGCAGAGTAATCTCATTGGTCGCACGTCAGAGGCGCCCGCGCCATTGGATGTGCAGTTGCCGCAGCGCAGCCTATGAGCGAGCCAGACGCTCATGTTCTAGCTGTGCAGCTGCAAATGCGCTTTACATAAAGGCTTCAGTAAATCGAGGAAAAGGAGTTTCCCCACTGGGTATAGCTACGCAATACGAAGTGACCGTTCGAAAGGGAACTGTGCCTCTCTTGGTGTGGAATCTGAATATGGAAAGAAAATACTTGATGTTTTAGCTTTCGTTGTTAAATTTAGTTTAATCGTTGTTTAATTTGCCCGTCTCTTTGTTTTAATGTGTTTTATGTTCGCTATTTTACAAAATGTTTCATCACTTTTAACATATGATCGTCAAACGCTGCTTGATATTAAAGACATCACTGAAGAGCTATTCCATGATGTCCAGTGTGGTACTCAGTTTACCTCTACTTTGGTGACTATACCTGACTATCTGCAATCCCTGCATTGTCCTTTGCCGGGATGGAAGCGCCGCAAAAGACGGGGAAAGCGCGGAGGTTTTGTGGTCAAGTTCAAGCTTCTCCTGAGGTCTGAATCGGATTTCCCGCTTCGCGCTGGCCTTCGCGCTTACGTGGCAGGGTGCGGCCGCTTCGTTGTGGGGCGTTCAATGGAGCGACTGCATGTTTGGAATAAACGGATTATAGGTGATCCCCAGGATCAACCTCCAAAGACTCGCTCACCCCGTCTGCGCCGAGGCGGCATTTGTGCCGGTCACCTCCTTCCGCTATGCCGAGCTACACAGCGAACCGAGATCGAGCTTTTCTGTTGCTGCACCAAAACTTTGGAACAGCCTACCTGTTTTTATTAGAACTGCCACTACACTGCATGAGTTTAAAGCAAAACTCAAAACCTATCATTTCTCTTTGGCTTATAATTGTAACTGATTTGTGTGGTGTCTGGTCTGTTCTGTCCTGTAATTTGTTGTACATGGTGTTAAATGCTGACGATGTCCGACATAGTGTACAGCACCTTGGTCAAAAATTGTTGTTTTTAGTGGTGCTATATAAATAAAGTTGAGTTGAGTTAATTATCAAACCAAAAACAATAACAAATTAATTAAACTTTCAAATTGTAATATAACAACTTTGTACATGCCTTACAGCTCTGATATTACACAATGGTAAATCCTGCATCTCATATTTCACAATGTTTTCAGCTGGTATTCTTGTGTTTGTCACAGTAAGACAGCAGCTTATTGGACAATAATTACCTATTGGAGAAGCACATCATTGTATTCAGGTAAATAATCATTACTTTCACAGACACATACTCTCTCTCATAAAGATACAATGTCAGCTCAACTTCTCTGCATTTCAGTCAAGTGAAAGTTACTGAGGTCAAAACCACAGTATTTAAACAAAGAGCTCAGCAATTAAAATAATCAAATCTCACCTGTTATTACAACACTCATCCATCCTATAGAGCAGTGGTTCTCAAAGTGGGGTCCGCGAAATAATTTTAGAGCCCTATGAACGGAATCACGGAATCCAGTCAGACCATCGGGGAAATTCTTGGCAGAGCGCACCTGCTCTCTCTTTCTCTCCCCCCACAAACATGCGCGCAGAGTGAATCCGCGGATATGCAGTAGCTTAGCTTAGTTGTAAAATCAAAGTTAAGAGGCTAGGTTTAAATTTTTCCGTTCTTTTTTTTATCCATCAGTTTATTTAAAATGTTTTAAATTAATATTGTTTAAGACGTTTAGTAGCTTGCCTATGTCATTTGTAATGGAAGGCCGTTTCCGCCACTGAATACAGAAAAGAAAAGGTAATTGTGTGACTTTAAAGTCAGAATTGTGAGATTAAAAAGTCACAATTACCCTACCTTTTTTATAGTTTTATATGGCGGACACGGGCTTTCATTCTCTTTGATAGGCGGCATAGGCCTACATGAGTAAAAATGAATGAGCCTTTACACAAGAGCGTCATCTCCAGAGCTGCTTTGAGTCACTTGAGAACGTTTCAGCATTTAATTTGATACAAAAATAGGCCCAATACAGGGTCCAAGGTCAGTGGATATTCGGGGCTTAAGCCCAAACACCGGTAGAGGTCTGTTCCTGTTGGAGGCCTAACCCTGAACTGAGGCTGTGGTGAGTATTTTAGAGCTTGCTGATGAGGCTGCTGATTGTGAACAGGTGTGTGTGATAATACTCAGGGGAGAGTAACTGCAGGTGCTCCAAATAGGATTCTGGGGAATGTAGTGCAGAGATAGACGGTGAACGTGACAGTAGCCATGTAAATAGGATTATTGATTTTAGTCCTTAACTTACAGTACTGGCAGGGCAAAGCAGGGTTTCTTGAACTTTGAAGTCCACAATTTCATGAAGCGCTGGTTTGTTTTTCATTACTGTTAAGGATTAGTTTTTGGCTGTAAATGTATGAAAAATCCAACTCAAGACTTATTAGTTAGAAAGCAATATTTCACAAAAAAAAAAAAAACAACAACAACAACAACATTATTTTGGATGTCAATAAAACCCCCAAAACATATCATAACCAACTACCCCATATGCAATTAAAATACTGTATATACAGTATGTATCAACAGGCCATCCAATTCTTTGAATGTTGTCAAAGAAGACGTTGCGCTCTCTGTTATTTTTGCCTCTGTTGTGATTTTTCTTATATCCACCTCTGGTATAGTGGTAGTCCAACGGTTCTCTGGATCTTTTGAGGTTTGAATACTGCAAGTGGAAAGATTACAATACACCTTGTATTTTACTAGATGTATTAGCAGTTAGCCAGAAGTCTGTTTTACCAAGAATAACTAAGAGGAACAATATAGGATTTACCCAGAACTCCATATAATTAAGTATTTATGCAATTTTTAAAATGTCATATTGTGAACTTACATTTATTCATTTAGCTGACACTTTTATCCAAAGCGACTTACAATTGCTATATATGTCAGAGGTTGCACGCCTCTGGAGCAACTAGGGGTTAAGTGTCTTGCTCAGGGACACATTGGTGTTTCACAGTGGATTCGAACCCAGGTCTCTCATACCAAAGGCATGTGTCTTACCCACTGCGCCATCACCACCCCACGAATTTATACAGATCTGATGGAACATAAGCCTGAACATAATGCAATACATTATTAATTGGTATTTTGTTGTCTGTCTAAATCCCAGCACCTTCATAGAGTTTCATCCTCTATTAATGAAGCACATCAGTAATCTTACACAAGTAAATTATTATTTCATAGTCTGAAAACGTGTTTGCTCTTTTGTAAGCTATAATATCATCTCCACTAAAATTAAGCTATTACAAGTTATTCCAACAGTTTCAGTATTTCTGAAGTGTTCATTAACAATTTAAATTGTTAAAACTCACATGATGACATCAAAACAACTCCTTCCACCCACATCGCTTATTGCTTTATTAGCTTTAGCTGTACTTGCGATTGGTTTTATTTTACTTCTGCTGGTCTCAGTTTTAGTTTATGTTGTAATGAATACTGTAATTGTAGTTGAGAACAACTTTTCTGTTGTTGTAGGGCACATATAATGTTCTACGGAAGGTTCCTTTGTCCGTGCCTTCATAACACGTTTTGTCCATCTATCACATGGATCTTGTATACTCGCGCTCGATCGGCCCAAAGTCCGGCATCCGACCAGCACGGAAGGTTTTTGCGTGTTACTGTCTTTTCTCGCGGCAAAGTATTTTTGATTGAATGAAATACATTTTCTTATGTATTAACTTGTTATTTCATCTGACTCCATAAATGAAAAGGTTTTAATGATATCTGTGCATCATTAAGTGTGAGCGAATGCTTTACTATTCTTTTTAAACTCTTGAATGAAAATAATGTCAAAGTCGATTAGAATAATCAAATGTAACAATTTATCATGTCAGGTAAATGTATCATGCCAATTTCATAATCAGTTAAAATATAATCAATACAATAACATCAAATGCTCTGGAATAAAGAGAAAAGATGCAAACCCAACATTAAGAAATACATGATGTTGAGAGTAACGGCGGCTCTCAACATTCACGGGCTGATCTGAGATACAGAAGGCCCTGATCATTTTGCTGCATTCCATCATTTACCAGAACCTCTTTCACTTGGTAACATGTGCTAACAGTGGTAATTTGCTTTCGGAGGTCACACCTTTTGTGTGCAGAGGACCATTTGCTTGAAAGTCACCCCCTTCTGTGTGCAAGATATTTCTAAACTCTTAAGAACTTTATTACCTTTTGGTTTAATTCTTTGGGAATGAGACATTTGTACCAGTCACACTGAGACATTTAAAATGATACCAAACATGTATAAAACTGTATGATAATTGTTCACATTAAAACCATATAGATTATTGTGTGAGTTTGGGTGATCTCACCACGAGGGAGAGAGAGTGGGGGTGGAGAGAAAGAGATGTAGATTAGAATGATTCTAAGGTGAGACTTGCGTCTCGAATGGTGCACAAGAGTGAGTTCAAATGGTAATTTCCTTTGTTTTCTCAGAGAGTAGCCCTCTCTTACAGTTCTTACAGTTTTTCCAGTCTTACAATCTGAACAAATTGTTTTATTCTTTTTGGTGCGAAATCTGTAAAAAGTGGAAGAAGAAAATAGCTCATTGCTAAATTATCAACCCATTTATTACAGAATCTGTGTACTTTATATTGTGATATCATCATGACTTTGAACTTGCCTTACAGCTTGGACATGTCCCCGTATTCTGTATTTTATAATCCACAATGTTTTCAACTGGTATTCTGGTGTTTGTCACAGTAAGAGAGCATGCTGGAGGAAAATCACCTATTGGAGAAGCACATCATTCTATCCAGTCGAGCAATCATTACTTTCACAGTATAAGATGTACACACATATCCATATTCTCTCATTAAGATAATGTCAGCTCTTCTCTACATTTCAGTCGAGTAAATATTATTGAGGCCAAACACACAATGATTTTTTATGAACTGAAATGGTCAAATCTCACCATCCACAGCTCTCATCCACCATATAGAGAAAAGAAAAGCAGTAAGTACATTTCATCTTCGTTCTGTTGCTCACTTCTAATAAGGGAATATTGCTTGGCTGAAGGGGCTGTGTTGAGGGAGGCCTTTCAGAAGCGCATTGGCACATCTCATTCAATAACTGCTGCATGCACAACAAAAACGTCTCAGGTTACGTATTTAACCCTGGTTCCCTGAGAGGGAACGAGACGCTGCGTTGAGACGTGGTGGGAACGCTCTGCGTGATTGCGTCGTGAAGCACGTGTATAATCAGTCCAATGGAAGAGCGAGACGTCATAGGCGGGTGATGTCATAGACCAGGAAGCTATAAAGCACACCAGAAAACAGACCGCGACAGCTTCTGAAAAAGCCTGAAGCAAGTCGATCAGGGCATGCAGGAAGTATGGCAGGAGAACGCAGCGTCTCGTTCCCTCTCAGGGAACCAGGGTTACATACGTAACCTGAGACGTTCCCTTTCAAGGGAACTCGAGCTGCGTTGAGATGCGGTGGGAACCCTATACCCACTACGCCATAATGAGAAATGCCAGTTCTGTGTGAAGCCCTTGCGCACACTAAGAAGCAAGCAGCCTAGCCCCGGGAGTGGAGAGGTCTAGGTCATAAAATCTGACAAATGTATGTGGTGAGGACCAACCTGCTGCATTACAAATGTCCTGAAGGGAAACACCCGAAATTAAAGCCTAGAGGCAGCCATACTCCTTGTAGAATGGGCCTGAACAGCCCTAGGTGAAGGCTGTCCGGCCGCTTCATAAGCAAGTGAGATAGCCTCAACTACCCACTTGCTCATTATCTGTTTAGATGCAGGGCAACCTATCTTAAGTTACCCGAAGCAGACAAATAATTGTTCTGATAAAGGCCACTGAGCAGCTCTGTGGACATACGCATCCAAAGCCCGGAGAGGGCATAACAGATTAAGTTTTTCCTGATCTGGGGTATTAAAGGTGGAGGACAGAAGGCCTGGAACACAAATGACCCGCACATTTAGTAGGGAACTAAGAAATACAACCTGACCTGGGGTGAAGAAATATTACCACCAAACCAGGTGCAAATCCAAGTTCGTGCAGGCCTCAGCCTCATGTACCACGGAGAAGACGAAATTAAGGATCTCTCCTCAGAGATAACCCAGCAAAGAAACATTCATTACAGAAATCAAGTACTGTACCAACAGGGCAGAAACAAGATTCAGAAGGCGTTCTCTGCACCAGGCAGAGAACAGTTTCCATGTCAATGCATATTTAGTCTACTCGTGGAGGGAGCTCTGGACTGGAGTATGGTCTCCACGACCTCGGTCGAGAGACCTGAATCTATGAGCTGGGCCCCCTCAGAGGCCGAGCCCACAGTATCCATAACTCCAGAGCTCCCAGGAGCAAAGATATCGGGAATGCGTACAGGTGTAGCGTCAACCACACCTAATACATCACGTCCAGTCCAAGCGGAGCTGGATGCGTGAGGGAGAACCACAAAGGGCAATGCATTGTACAAACGATACGAAAGGTCGACTTGAGTTGACCGAAGTTCTCCCTAAGAAGCTCCACCACCTCGGGGTGAAGTCTCAATTCCCCGGGCCACAGCCCCTGCCTCAACAGGATATCTGCTCTGATATACGAGACCATCAGTGTGTTGTCCGGACCCTTCGCCGAGCGACCACTCATGATTGCCCCCGACTTGTGAGGGAAGCATCCGTCGAAAGCATTATGCATCGACAAGAAGCCCCCAACACTGGGCCTGGGCGAGGAACCAAGGTTCTTCCACATGACCGAGGCACGAAGGCATAGCCACGTGACCTTGATCATGCGAAAACGGATTTCCCCTCGGAGAAAACCCCTTGGTCCTGAGCCACTACTACAGGGGTCTCATGTACAGAAAGCCAAAAGTAACTACGTTGGACGCAACTGCCATGAGCCCCAACCAAAGACCTTTCACTAAGCGGCCACTCATGACCGCCCCCCATCCTGTGAGGGAAGCATCCGTCGATAGCGTGACGCGTCGACAAGAAGCCCCCAGCACTGGGCCCTGGGCGAGGAACCAAGGTTTCTTCCACATGACCGAGGGACGAAGGCATAGCCGCGTGACCTTGATCATGCGGAAATGGATTTCCCCTCGGAGAAAACCCCTTGGTCCCGAGCCACCACTGCAGGGGGCTCATGTACAGAAGGCCAAAAGTAACTACGTTGGACGCAACTACCATGAGCCCCAACAGTTTTAGAGACTGTTTTGCAGTGAATGACTGACCTAGTTTACATTCTTTACGGCTGAGAATCGCAGAAATACGTGCAGGAGACAGACGTGCTTGCATGTTGTCGAATCCCATATTACACCTAGAAAAGTGGTCCTCTGAGCTGGGAGGAGTACACTTTTGGGTGTTGAGCCGCAACCCCAACCTCCTTATGTGGGACAGAACGACATCTCGATGTTGAACTGCCAAAAGCTCGGACTGAGCTAAAATCAACCAATCGTCAATATAATTTAATACCCGAATGCCCTGGAATCTCAGAGGAGCCAGAGCTGCATCCACGCATATTGTAAAGGTGCGGGGTGATAACCTAGGCCGAATGGAAGAACCCGATACTGGTATGCTTCGCCCCTGAAAGCAAACCTCAAGAACCTCCTGTGATTAGGATGGATAGATAAGTAAGCGTCCTTTAAGTCTATTGTGACAAACCAATCCTCGGACTGAGTCTATGACACAATCATATTTAGCGTAAGCATACTTTGAACTTAAGATTCTGAAACCTGCTGTTTAAATGACGCAGGTCTAGAGTATGACGCAACCCCTCATCCTCTTTCGGAACAATGAAGTAATGGCTGTTAAACCCTGACTGTCTGCCGGGAGGAGGAACCCCTTCTACAGCTCCTTTTGCAGAAGTGTCAGTACTTCCTGCTCCATAACAAAAGCCTGCTCGGGGTCCACCACAGTGGGGAGGACCCCTAGAAATCTGGGCGGACAAGAACCGAATTCTGAACCCTTTCCTATAGTGTGCAGGACCCACTGAGAAATATGTGGCAGTAGTTTCCACGCTGCCAGAAATTCTACTAGGGGAACCAGTCTCTCAAGACTGGCCTCTGGATTTGGTTGAACAGTCACAACGGTGCCCTGAAGCGGCGAACCGGCAGGGAACAACCGAACTGACCGTTCTATGACCCTCCTCGGAGGATCGTATGGGGACGCTGACACCTCGGTGCATGCTCCACTCCCAAATAGTAACAAAAAGCTGATGTGTGTGTCCCCACCCGTGATATAACGTGGGCAGGGAACAACACAAAGCTGCTTGCTCTCTTTTGCCATAAAATATATATATATATATTGCAACTTGACAGACAACAATAAATATGACAAGGACAGAATACACAGATCGCTTGCTGAAGGCACAGAAGCTGTCGCGGTCTGTTTTCTGGTGTGCTTTATAGCTTCCTGGTCTATGACGTCACCCGCCTATGACGTCTTGCTCTTCCATTGGACATGATTATACACGTGCTTCACGACGCAATCACGCAGAGCGTTCCCACCGTGTCTCAACGCAGCTCGAGTTCCCTTGAAAGGGAACCTTATGTTACATAGAAAAATTGTCACCTGAAAAAAAAATCAATGTTCTTCAAACTAAGGGTCTGTTTACACTGGTTTGGTTCGATTCTGGTGCGATTGCTCTGTTAGTACGGTTTGAATAAGTGTGAAAGCTGAAAAGGTCTCAGTCCACTTCCAGGTGAACTTTGGTGCTGTTTGACTAAAATATGAATGCAACATGGACCAAAGACATCAAAACGATCCATAAACAGGACGTGATATCCCAAGATACGTCCCTAAAAAGTACAGAATGCTGAGGCATACCTGTTTTTTCTCATCATAGGAGCTACGTTGCCCATAAAAGTTCGGTACATGCGTGGGAATGCAGTTTTAAAGTAAAACTCTGTTACTCGCACAAGTACAAATATAAAGAAACAAAATTTTCAAAATGAGAACCACAGTGAGATGGTTTTTTTTTTTCAAAAGCAGAATAAGAATAGCACTTCCTTTATCAGTCAGTGCACTAGTGTACAGACTCAGTGATGAAAAAATACAGAGTCAATGTGTGTTTCTGAGAAAAACTCAGCTGTCAGGATGGGAATACACCAAAATGCTAAATGTTTTACATACAGGTCCTTCTCAAAAAATTAGCATATTGTGATAAAGCTCATTATTTTCCATAATGTAATGATAAAAATTAAACTTTCATATATTTTAAATTCATTGCACACCAACTGAAATATTCCAGGTCTTTTATTGTTTTAATACTGATGATTTTGGCATACAGCTCATGAAAACCCACAATTCCTATCTCAAAAAATTAGCATATTTCATCCGACCAATAAAAGAAGTGTTTTTAATACAAAAAAAGTCAACCTTCAAATAATTATGTTCAGTTATGCACTCAATACTTGGTCGGGAATCCTTTTGCAGAAATGACTGCTTCAATGCGGCGTGGCATGGATGCAATCAGCCTGTGGCACTGCTAAGGTGTTATGGAGGCCCAGGATGCTTCGATAGCGGCCTTAAGCTCATCCAGAGTGTTGGGTCTTGCGTCTCTCAACTTTCTCTTCACAATATCCCACATATTCTCTATGGGGTTCAGGTCAGGAGAGTTGGCAGGCCAATTGAGCACAGTAATACCATGGTCAGTAAACCATTTACCAGTGGTTTTGGCACTGTGAGCAGGTGCCAGGTCGTGCTGAAAAATGAAATCAGATGGAAGCATGAAGTGCTCCAAAATCTCCTGATAGCTAGCTGCATTCACCCTGCCCTTGATAAAACACAGTGGAGCAACACCAGCAGCTGACATGGCACCCCAGACCATCACTGACTGTGGGTACTTGACACTGGACTTCAGGCATTTTGGCATTTCCTTCTCCCCAGTCTTACTCCAGACTCTGGCACCTTGATTTCCGAATGACATGCAAAATTTGCTTTCAAATGAGCAAACAGTCCAGTGCTGCTTCTCTGTAGCCCAGGTCCGGCGCTTCTGCCGCTGTTTCTGGTTCAAAAGTGGCTTGACCTGGGGAATGCGGCACCTGTAGCCCATTTCCTGCACACGCCTGTGCACGGTGGCTCTGGATGTTTCTACTCCAGACTCAGTCCACTGCTTCCGCAGGTCCCCCAAGGTCTGGAATCGGTCCTTCTCCACAATCTTCCTCAGTGTCCGGTCACCTCTTCTCGTTGTGCAGCGTTTTTTGCCACACTTTTTCCTTCCCACAGACTTCCCACTGAGGTGCCTTGATACAGCACTCTGGGAACAGCCTATTTGTTCAGAAATTTCTTTCTGTGTCTTACCCTCTTGCTTGAGGGTGTCAATGATGGCCTTCTGGACAGCAGTCAGGTCGGCAGTCTTACCCATGATTGCGGTTTTGAGTAATGAAAGAGGCTGGGAGTTTTTAAAAGCCTCAGCAATCTTTTGCAGGTGTTTAGAGTTAATTAGTTGATTCAGATGATTAGGTTAATAGCTCGTTTAGAGAACCTTTTCATGATATGCTAATTTTTTTAGATAGGAGCTGTATGCCAAAATCATCAGTATTAAAACAATAAAAGACCTGAAATATTTCAGTTTGTGTGAAATGAATCTAAAATATATGAAAGTTTAATTTTTATCATTACATTATGGAAAATAATGAACTTTATCACAATATGCTAATTTTTTGAGAAGGACCTGTATATAGGCCTACATAATTGAACTAGGGTCTATCATCAAAATATAAACAAACAAAAACAGCACTATTGCAAACATTAAAATAATAGAAAATATTTTATTTACCATCAAAGGACATTTTTTTTGTACACATCTTTATTTATTTATTTTAGTCTTTACACTTTCATTGTTACTGTACATGTAGTACTTCTCATTATTATATGGTGTTTTAAAAATTACTGCCACCTCCTGTAACCTAAACCCATTCACTCATTCACCTACCCATCCATACATCCATCTCTCCACCAACCACAGTAAAGAAAAATAAATAAAGTTTTTATTGGGGGTCTGTGGACCCCTGGCTGTCCATGTGGAAAGATTGTAACAGAATTCTTCTAAACATAGCTATATAAAATGTGTATTACAGAATTTAATTTTTGTGATTAATCAACCAGTTTCTTGCTGCAACTAATTATGAAAGTGTTTTCTTATGCCAAAAAGTAAAGAAATAAAAACAATAAAATTACAGTCAGACACATAAATGGCATTTCTATGCATCAGTGCAATCTCATGGAACATTTAACATCTGATTGGAAAACATTGTCTTTGAAAGTTTAACAATAATAATTAAAAAAGGAAAATCGGAATCATTTGTTTCTACTTTAAGAAAAATATACAGAATATATTTTATTTTAAAAAAGATAGAAACCGACAAACAAATGACAGACAAAATTATTTTGTTTCAGCACAATATTTTTTACAGTTTTAGTCCTCACACTTCTTGATATCTTTTGTAACACCGCCTCTCTCTGATCTCTGTTCTTTGGCAATTCACACTGCACTGTCTGGCGCTGACCAATGATGAGGACAATCACCAAATTACAGTATGTCCCTTTACAGACATTCCACAACCTGACAATTGCCGATTCAACATGTTCAATCGGCAAAAACAAGTGCCGACCGATTGCAACAGGGGCCAACAGGGGTAACACACTGATCCGACAAAACCCAACTAAGCTGCCATCTATCAGCGTCTGTTGGTGCAGTGTGAATTGGCCTTTATCTCGCCTTTTTCTAATCTCTTTCCTTTGGGACCCTAATGGGCTTTTGTGGTTGTCTTTGAATTTTATTTCTTACTCTTTTGTCTTGTTTTACTCTATACCGCCTGCTATTCAATGGCAACTATTTGCGTCACAGGATCTGCCCTTCTTACTTTCATCCGCTGATGCTCCTTCTGCAGGTACAGATTCCTGCTCTCTGGGCTTCTTTTTTGCTTCATCCACATTCAGCATGGCCCTCTATTAGGATCAGAAGTCTTTTCCCAGATACAGTCTGGATCCTGGAAAAAGAAGGATGTTTCGTAATTAGTGCTCATTATTTGCTGATTTATCTCTTTTCATTATCTTTTTATGGACTAGTATAGATAACTTCATATTAAAAAGATTTCCAGGGGCTTTACCACTGCAATTTATTTATTCGGGTTACACTTTATTTCGATCATCCACTTTGGACATTCTAAGTAACTTAGCAACTATGTGTCAATTAACTAACTCTCATTAATTTGCAACTACATGTCATAGAGTTAGGGTTAGAGTTAATAGAATAAGTTGACCCGTACTTGCAAAGTTACTTATAGTCAGTAGAATGTCTGCTGGCAGAGCATCAAAATAAAGTGTTAGCAGATATTAAGCAGACAGTCTACTAATACTCGAATGACTGGTAGTTCACATGTAGTTGCAAAGTTCCTTACTGTAGTTCCTTGAATCTCTAAAGTGGACTAAAGTCAAATAGTCAAAATAGTAACCGAAATGTCTGTAGGCAAGTCTAGCTCCTATTAGGGACTTTCATCTGTAATTTACTTACATAACTGCTTTAATGGGTCCTTCAGTTTGTATTATGTAGTTCAATACTTTCTCTAAATGCTCTCTCATCCTAGCTTGAGGCAACAACTCAGTGGAGGTCCATCTGTATATAAAAAGAAATACATTTTTACGGTTAATCCATATTTCATTCTTCACGTTGATTGAATATTTCAGTACAAAGTTATCTTTTTCATTCTCACACAAGGCAACATGTACACAAAACCACTCGGTTCTATGTGGCAGAGCTAAAGAGGTAAAGCGCCGAAACGATAGTATTAATTAAAGAGGAGGAAACCGCCCACCTGCTAGACATACTGGTAACATGGGTGCCCATTGGAAGAGATGACTTAGCTGTTAATTCATTTTCCCACGGACTGAAATAAAAGCTAATGATAATATTTCCAGTGGTCAGAGTGATCAAAAGAAATCCCATCTGGGACCTGAAATAATTTTTCATATATACATGAATTTATTTGTTGAGGCTTCATTCCCATTTCATTTCATGTTTAATGTTTTTTTTTTCTCTGTCAGTCAATTAATGGACAATTTTCTTTGGGTTTGGCTTTAATATGCAGTTACATTTGGTCAGCGAAATCTAGTTATTTCAATATGGGGGAGTTTTCCATGAAGGAGAAAATGTCCCACACACAGATTTCACTCGTGTTTAAATTGGTCACACAAATTTGCTGCGTTGATCAACAGAAAGCTGCTTCTGTGACTTCTGCATATTTTTACATCATAGACAATAGACAATGGAACTTTTTCTGCAAAATTTGACTAATCTCTCTATACTCTTAAAAATAGAGATACCAAAAGATGTTTTTTGCAGCAATGCCATAGAAGATCCATTTGGGTTTCCCAAAGAACCTTTCAGTGAACATTATTAAAATAACCATTTTTGTCTTGTGTTCACATTTGTAGTTCGGTTCTCTTGGTTCTTTTAGTCGAGACCAAAAAAGAATACATTTAGTTCGCTTAGCGTTCACACTGTCATTTTTATTTTGCAACAGAACTTAATAAACATCACAAACAATGCTGTGTGCTAAACTAAATGTACTTGTTGTATGTGCGTACATATGATGGTATTTTGACCAGCTATGAACTCCAGAAAAGTTTCGCCGCCTTCAGCCCGCTGTTCTGCTGTGCCATCTCATGCGCGCCTATATCCTTTTAAACTAAACTTAGTGTGTTCGCCGCTGCGACATACTATCTAAAAGAGCAATTTTGTAGGCGTTGTTTCAAATGCCTCGAGACACATGCACCTCGTGCAGAGGCCCTCTCTTCGGCGTGGATCATCACATCTTGTGTGCTTCCTGTCTGGGCCGTGACCACGCTGAAGCTGCACTCTCTAAGGGGTGGCTGCCCGGAGTGCGATGAGATGGCGCTCGCCACCCTGCGGACTCGACTGGCCAGCTTCGCCGACGACGACCCGTGCCTTCCTCTTTTCCTTTGCGGACAAAGAATGCCAGAGTGGACAGATGCGAGCGAGCACAAGCCAACCCAGTCCCCGCAAGCCTCGCTCTCACCTAGAGAAACCCCCTCGCCAGTCCTGTTTAGGAGGTCCTGTTCCAGACCTCTTCACACAGGCGAACGAAACGATCTGGTATCCCCGTGCCGACTTGTGGGCCCTCCATGTATGGCCCCTCAATGGGTATCCGGGAACCCTCCGGAAAGGGTGGTTACCACGGAAAGGGTAAATGCCATTACTGAAGCAAGAGCGCCTTTAACCAGGTGCACGGAGCCTGGACCCCTACTTATGCGGAGTGACATAGGTTCTCTTTTTTCTACAAGAGCTTTTGGATGCTGGTCGCACCCCCTCCACGCTCAAAGTATGTGTGGCGACCTAGTCGTGTGCTTCCTCAAGGGGGCCAGAAGGCTAATCCCGCCTCGACCACCCTCTATACCTATCTGGGACCTCTCCACGGTCCTGGAGGCCATGAAAGGGGCCCCTTTTGAGCCGCTTCAGTGAAACCTCTTTCGCTCAAAACTGCTCTCTTGCTAGCACTGGCATCAGTCAAGCGAGTGGGTGATTTGCAAGCACTCTCAGTGAGCGCTTCCTGCCTTGAATTCGGGCCCAACAACTCCAGAGTCATCCTTAAGCCAAGGCACGGGTATGTTCCTAAAGTGCTCTCTACTCCGTTCAGAGCGCAGGTAAATTCGCTGTCAGCTCTTCCCTCGTCAGAAGACGAAAGAGACGTGAATCTACTCTGCCGCGAGGTCTCTCAGAGTCTATTTAGAGCATTCTGCCCACTTCAGGTAGTCAGAACAGCTCTTCGTATGCTTCGGCAGCTGCACCAGAGGTTTCGCGGTCACGAAGCAGAGACTGTCACGTTGGATAGTTGATGCTATCTCGCTGGCTTATGAGTCTAAGGGCCTCCATTGTGCCATAGGCATCAGAGCTCATTCCATGAGAGGCATGGCCTCGTCATGGGCATTGTCGAGTGGAATACCAATTGAAGATATTTGTGCGGCGGCCAGCTGGGCCTCACCGTCCACATTTATGAGATTATATAACCTAAAAGTTCCCGCTTTACAAGCCAGGGTTCTTTCCGTATAAATAAAGTGTCTAAGCTCATTTTCCACAACTATAAGGCCCGACATCTGTCTGGTCCTGGGTGAACCTGAACTACAGTTCTATATACCATATAAAGAAGGAGCTTGGGCCTTTATAAGGCACATTCCTATATTTCCCTATATGAGGCTCATTACTGATCTGGCCTCTATTAGGACTCATAACTTTACTCTTCTATGAGCCTGGGGTGCTTGGCCCTAGGCTATAGTATGGAGCGACGTTTTTAAGCACGCACAGCGTTTTGATAGGGGTTCCCATAGCGTAAGCTAACTTACGCAATACTCGTTCCCTACTCACAGTAACCGAGACGTTTCCCACGCATGTACCGACCTGTAATGGGCAACGTAGCTCCTATGATGAGAAAAAACAGGTATGCCTCAGCATTCTGTACTTTTTAGGGACGCATCTTGGGATATCAAGTCCTGTTTTTGGATCGTTTTGATGTCTTTGGTCTATGTTGCATTCATATTTTAGTCAAACAGCACCAAAGTTCACCTGGAAGCGGACTGACACCTTTTCAGCATTCATTCTTATTCAAGGGAACCATACTAACAGAGCAATCGCACCAGAGTAAGTTTTAATCGAACCAAACCTGATGGATGCAATGCATCCGTGCTGAATAAACTTATACATTTCTTTTTTAAGAAATCAGTATTGGTATCGGTGATACTGGCCTTCATTCACAGTACTTTGGAAATAAACAAATATTTAAAATATAGCCTACTGTCTTTATGTCTGCATTAATTAGAAGATTCGATGTGAAATTACAGTATAAACATGTTGTGATGTTATGTGCAGTTAATTGCAATTAATTACAGAAAAATGTGTGATTAATTCAGGTTTATTTTATTTTTTTATCAATTGACAGCACTCAAGTACATCAACTATGGGAAAAACTATAGTCCTGAGATAGAAAGATGAACTGACAAAAAAAAAGATGCTATTAGAGACACAACATAACATGAATTAGCTATATATATAATAAATGAATATGGTTATGTGTTCAATTAAGATAAAATTAGTTGTAAGTTAAATTACTACTTGCATATATTTTAAGTAAATTAAGAAAACACAATACACAAAATAGAAGTCACCACACAAAACATGAATACAAATCACGACAAAACAGAGATGAACTTTGTGAGTGAAATCAAAGTGTTGATTTTTCACTACCATTACCTTAATCATTTATTACACTTAGAAGTCATTCAGTCATCCTGGGATTATCAGTATACAAGCATAAAAAGTTGTACAAACGTTTCAAACAGAATATGTTTTACGGCTGTTTGATACAGAAGTATTTAGCTTGTTCCTTCTTTAAACAAAATAAATTATTGGCAAAATCTCTTGGGTCTGTTTTTTCAGTTGTTTTTCTTTTGTCCTGGACCCAGTCTTCTACTGGAGAAGAGCATATTATGTTGTTCTCCACAGTTATGAATCTGTAAATATGCAAATGTCTACATAAATCGTTTTAATATTGTATTTTAAAACATACATACTCGTGCTGGTCTCAGTCTCTGGTCTAGATGTTTCGATTCTCGTCTTTGTTCCCGGTGTTTTGTTTGTTGTAGTTACAGCTGGGATCGAGTTTGTTGTACTTGTATAACATATAGTAGGTTTTGTTGCCGTTCTTCCATCCACTATATACATTGTTCTCTTAGCATATTTGCTATCTGGATCTGAACAAATAACTGTGCCTGTCTTGGTGTGGAAACTGAATATGGAAAGAAAATCCTTGATGTTTTAGTTTTCGTTGTTTAATTATCCAACCAAAAATAATTACAAATAAATGAAACTTTCAAATTGTAATATAATATAACAACTTAGTACATGCCTTACAGCTCTGATAGGACAAAATGGTGGATCATGTATCTCATATTTCACAATGTTTTCAACTGGTATTTTGGTGCCTTTCACAGTAAGACAGCAGTTTGTTGGAGGACCACCACCATCACCTATTGGACAAGCACATCATTGTATTCAGTTAAATAATCATTACTTTCACAGACACATACTCTCCCCCATAAAGATACAATGTCAGCTCAACTTCTCTACATTTCAGTCAAGTGAAAATTACTGAGGTCAAAACCACAGTATTTAAACAAGGAGCTCAGCAATTACAATAATCAAATCTCACCAGTTACTACAACACTCATCCATCCTGTAGAGAAAAGAACGGCAGAAAACAATGAGAACTTCATCTTGTTCTGTTGCTCACTTCTAATTCTGAAATTTTCTGCTGGGCTGAAGGGTCTATGTTGAGGGAGGTCTTTCAGTCCACAAAGCTCACCACCCTCTGCGATCACTTTTCTTCGTCACCTAGGCCCACAGACACCTCAGTCAGGGACAGGAAAAGATGACTGATGAGTGGAAGCCAAAAGTGAGAGAGAAAGAGATGCACTCAACCACATAGAGGAAAATAAGGGGTTACATAATACACAATGAGCATTCAACATGACTAAATTCAGTTCATCGCGGCCTACAGTTTTGGTCCAAGTGGCAATTCAGTTGAATGCATGTTCTATACATATGGATTTAGTTACGTAATAGCTCATTTGCAGCTTCTGTCCCTGGTTCGGTTTTAAAATGTACCATTAATAATAACAATTATTATTATTATTTAATTTTGAGGGTTTTTCTTACTTAATAATTTTTAGGTATTTAAATAAATAAATTGACTCTTAAAAAGTGGGGTAGCATGATACAATGTGTCACCATTATATTCAGTTTAGTGTCATTATGATGGACTTTTAGTTTGTTTTAATTCTCATCATGTGTCCAATCCATTGTTCAGTCTTCCCGCTTCTCATTATTAGTTCAATTGTGTCAGCTGTGTTTTATTAATCATACTCGTTTGTGTTTGCTATGTAAGTTGGTCCCTCACATTCATTCTCTGTTTGTTGCTTTAGTGTGTGCCCTTGCCTGTTTGTTAATTCGTTGGATCGGTGTCATTAAAACTTTGTGTTGGAATCTGAATCTTCATCCTCTTCTTCCAGCAACCACTCTTGACACAATGCTAGTATCAGATGGTGGTATCTTAGTAATTGTATATAGGTATACTGATTCTAAATGATAACAATATTAATCTACACTGAAAAATTGGTTTAGAAATAATTTTCCCTCAGAAAATGCTAGTAAATGTCAAGATGCTAGTAAATTTCAAGTAGCGGCAAGTTACACATTGAATTAAATATGATTTGTATGTAAAAAAAATGTGGTAAAAGACCATTTGAGTTGAAAGAATAATTGTTTGAAAAGATTACATCAAGTGCTTATTTGTATCTGGGGTCCATAGAAAGTATTTTTTTTTTCATTTACAAAGTACTTCTAAGAGTCATAGTGTCCAAACATGGTATTTCCATGCTACCATGTCAAAAATGTGGTAATACAATGGAACTTCATTGTAAATGCACTGTATGTAGAGCTAGTCCTGACTACATTCACAAACTATACTGTTTCTAAATAGAATTGGCTTGACTCATGTTACACGATGTTTACAGCATTGTCACATGTATAGATACAAAAAGCTTTGAAGTTGAATTGAACAGCAAAATAAAAACAAAACAAAAATGAGTTTGCATGTGTGACATAATCAGTTAAGTGATTGACAGTTGTGGTGTCCTATCAGGGGAGAGTATGATCTATTTAATGCGGGTTGGCTGTATCCGGAGATGCGTCACGTCTTTGCTCCGCCCCGCGTGCGTCGTTCACTCGAGTCTCAGGTATGTGTTGATAGCGTCTGGCTTAAATCAGGTGTTTAGAACACTACTGATGTGTTGTCATCCCTTCAAATTGTAGCTGTCCATCAGCACTTTTCCGACGGTGCACGTTATCAGTTCAGAGTGAGTGTCTGTTCACCCTTCAGGTATGTTCTGTCTCTGTATTGAGTACTGGGGTGCGGTAATAGTGGGTCGCTATGTTACTATTAATGTGTTGCTTCCTGTACCCCAGTTAATCGGCGGTCTTGATGATTGCTGTAAACAGTAGCCAGAGGGAATTATATGTGAGGAATATTCCCTTGTGGTAAGTGTTATGTAAGATGGCTGGAAATTGTAGTAAAAGAGCATTAGTAACATCTCGCTTTCTTGAAGGCGTGGGTCTTCTCTCTCGTCCTCCGGACCGTTCTTCGCTCTCGTCTTCAGCACGAGCTTCCTCCTGTTTTTGCAGTGAATTGCGCTTTAACCTGAGTACGTTTGAGAACCACGTGTCTACGCTGCGATCGCGCCGTGGGCCAGCAGCAGGATTGTATCGTCTACTTCCTTTTCCTTTTAGAGTGATCGCAAAGTTATAACTGACTGTCAATTGTACGAGAACCAGTGTGTGTGCTGCATCAGTTTGATTTTTCTGTATTTATTTTCCTTAGTTCAGCTGTGGGTATGTTAGATTTTGCTGTCATCTAAATGGGTGTGTCATTATCGACCTTGATTGTTGCATATTTTTATTTTCTCTTGTTTGTGATATTTTCTGTGGTTATTTGGGGGTTTTATTAATTTCAAGTGTATTTGTTTTCTCAGGAACTGAGGTGGCCAGGCGGAAGGACCTTCTCGTGCATTGTGATAGTGGTGGTGTTGCACTGGGTGACCCTTTTTGGAGTGCCTGTGTGTGATCTAGTGCACGGTGACGTGTGTGTGCATGAGTAGGATTGCGCTTTTGGAAAAGCCATTAAGTGGTCCTTCCGCCGGCAGACTCAGCCAGGTGGATTGGTATGAATTCTTATTTTATGTTTGTCTGATTTGTGAATTAAATTTTAGAGTTCCTTCTTGGAGTTCCTCCTACCCTCGTGGGTAGAGGACTGTGCTGGTGTTGCCATTATATACCGCCATTTGTATTACCTTGCTTGTGACTCGTCATTTTGTATATGTAGCGCTGTGCGCCCTTTTTAAAGAAACTATTTTTGTATGTCAATAAAGACCATTTATAAATTATTGGTACTTGTGTCTCTGACCTTTCTGGCACACACAAACCTGTGTGACCTAGTGCAAACTGCCAGGTTATTTTGATATTCCCTGATTTATTCAGGGTGGCGTAGTCGACAATTATCACCATAAGATAGTTGCATCCTGTACCGCTTATTGCCACACATGCATCTAAAACTTGAGGGTTTGTGCACTTTGTGAGCAATAGATATAAAATGTGGGTCTGTTAAACGTGTGTGTGTGGAAATTACAGAGGGCTTAAAGGGGCTGTGATCATGTAACCACAAACGTTTTATTCAGCCTTTATGGGATCTTCCACGTCTCAATGAGACCTTAAAACAAAACCAGCTCCCACCCAGCACTCACCTACACTTAAACAGACACGTGAAGCGGTTTTGAGATGTCATTTTTCTCTTTACAGCATTTAGAATGATCAAATGTATAAAGCTAATGAGATTATACAAATGTTTGGCATTTTATAAGGTTAACATTTATAAGTTTGTTTACTACTGCACTATCTACTACACTGGTCCTTTCTGGTCTTATTTACTTTCATATATGTAACCCTAAATGAATAACCACATGCGCATTTCCTGTTTCAAAATCACATTAAAGAAACAGGGTGTACAATGTCCTCTGAGCTATTTGTAGAGAGTTCTGGTGTAGATGAGAGATGGCAGACCACAGGATCACACTCTGTTCGGCGAGAGGAAGTAGTGACAGCAATGATGCACATTATTATGCAGTACATACTAAGTTCTAGTAAACCAAAGAGCAGCCAGAGTGCCATGTACATATGTCTAAAGTTTCAGTATTCACTGACCAGAATTACATAATCTTGACCTGAGTCACTGGAAAATATTAGAGTTGTATTATAATTATAGTTACGGTCAGAATGCTTGTTAATACTTCATGTTCTGGAACTGAGAAGCAGGTTTTCAGCAGTTGTGGAAAAAGTATTGAAGTTCCATACTTAAGTAAATGAACTGATACCGCACTAATGTATTAAATGAATTGTTCACCCCAGTAATACAAATCCTGTCATCGATTACTCGCCCTCATGTTTTTTTTTTTTCTGTGGAAAACAAAAGATCAATGGGATCCAATGTAGTTATATATATATATATATATATATATATATATACTCACCTAAACGATTATTAGGAACACCTGTTCAATTTCTCATTAATGCAATTATCTAATCAACCAATCACATGACAGTTGCTTCAATGCATTTAGGGGTGTGGTCCTGGTAAAGACAATCTCCTGAACTCCAAACTGAATGTTAGAATGGGAAAGAAAGGTGATTTAAACAGAATGAGAACATGGATCCATCATGCCTTGTTACCACTTTGCAGGCTGGTGGTGGTGGTGTAATGGTTTGGGGGATGTTTTCTTGGCACACTTTAGGCCCCTTAGTGCCAATAGGTTGGTTTCACGTGACGTCACGCTGCTGCATCGCGAGAGCGCGAAAATTCAGATGGAGGGCAAGAAGTGAAATAGCTGAGGATCTGCCATCAATGTTGTGTAGTTTACGGCTGCTCCAATCGTTCGAATCGAGAAAAGGGAAAGGCTTTTTATAGAGTACCAAAGATTGTCATTCATAAAGGTGAGAAATGTAAAAAGCTCACAGAACAACGCCGTAAAAAGTGCATTTTTAACGTAACGTTAAGTCTGCGGTTTGGGAGGAGCAGAATGCCGTGTCTGCAGCGACGGTATGTTAGCTAGCCAACGTGTTTTTTTTTGTGTCTGTGTTTATTTAGCATTAGGTCGTTGATCAGGGGAAATGGGACATTAAATGATCAAGGTAAATTAGACTCAATACGGACTCTCCGCAACGGTTTCCTCCATAGGCGTATTCTCCATGTTTACTTCCTGCCCTCCATCTGAAATCGCCCCGCTCTCCCGCGTCATCATAATCGTCATCATAATCACGTGACTGAAACCCAGCTATGGGCATCGTTTAAATGCCACGGCCTACCTGAGCATTGTTTCTGACCATGTCCATGCCTTTATGGCCACCATGTACCCATCCAGGATAATGCACCATGTCACAAAGCTCGAATCATTTCAAATTGGTTTCTTGAACATGACAATGAGTTCACTGTACTAAAATGGCCCCCACAGTCACCAGATCTCAACCCAATAGAGCATCTTTGGGATGTGGTGGAACGGGAGCTTCGTGCCCTGGATGTGCATCCATCAACTGCAAGATGCTATCCAATCAATATGGGCCAACATTTCTAAAGAATGCTTTCAGCACCTTGTTGAATCAATGCCACGTAGAATTAAGGCAGTTCTGAAGGCGAAAGGGGGTCAAACAGTATTAGTATGGTGTTCCTAATAATCCTTTAGGTGAGTGTATGCTTATAAGTCACTTATAAGTAAAATACCTTTAAAAGAAGTTAAATGCTTAAATACTACATAGTTTTTTACATAATTCTTTATAATTTTTTTATTTATAATAATAATTTGTTTGTGTTTCTCAATTTCTCAATGTCACCGTTAGCTTCCTCACTAGCAGTATGGCACTAATTTTTTATTTTTATTAAAGTATTTCTACAAAATTTTACTGATGGGTCAAAATTAATACACAGCATAAATAACAATTAAATATTGTATAGACAATATTTTAACAACTAACTTTAGTTCAATAAGAAGTAAAAGCTATTATTTCATTTAACATACATGCTATGTTACTTAATATTTTTCACACACAGTAAGTTTATGAATGGGACTTGTCTTATTTAAAAGGAAGTTTGATGTAATCCGACTGCTGCATTAAATAATAGTTCACTCAAAGCTTTAAGCTGCATCAATATAAAGGTTACATACACATCTAATTCAGGCATCAGGCACTCTATATTTGACCATTTATTATGTAGCTAATAGCACCATGCATACATAACAATACACGCAAAACATAATATGAACAAGATGTTGCTAATTAATATATTTTGATTAAGTAAATTAAGAAAACAATACACAAAATACGAGGCATCACATAAAACGTGAATATAAAGATAAAGGCAAAACAGGCAAAATTACTGGAGATATATTTAAAAGTTATTCAGTCATCCTGTTAATATCAGTATACTGATGTAGCCCAGTGGTAAACTTGGCTATTATAGTGTAATGGGAACCGGGTGGGTTATGATTAATCTCTCTTACTCTCAAAACGAGTCACATGACTATTAAAAAAGTAAACGTTTATTTACTTTGAAATAAATAATAGGGGACAGTTGATTTCTAAATAAGGAAATATAAATTCATTTTACATAATTAAAAGATTGATATTTGGTAATTTTATTTCATGACAGTAATTAAAACTAAATAATAATACCGGAGGTTTTATGCAGATAGCCTTTTATTACTTTATTCTTACTGTTTTTGTTTTACTAATTTTTTTGGTCATTTGGGTATTCACGCTGTATAGTCAATAGTGTTTGGCTGCAGATATACACGTGACATGGAGAGAGACATGTGAGAGGAAGTGGTGGAAGTTTTTTCCGGGTGGTACTCGTGGGGAGCACGGGACACTGACACGTTGAGAAGAAAAAGATAAGACGCGAGAAAGTGCTGGTAACGCCGATAAAACTGAGCGGGAAGCTCAGAGAAGAGGACCGTGGACTCGGGATGCTTGTGAGCCGAGAGACTGAGTGAGAAACGAAGCCGGAGACCCGTCTGACGGAGCGGGAGAGAAGGAGCGGGAGCCGTGATCGGAGGGAGCCGCGATAGCTAGCCACGGTGGGCGAATGCTGGGCGGAGCTGTCGGTTAATCGCACAGCACCTGATCAGCCGGTCTGAGGTATTTCCACGCACTCAATGTTTTGCAAGTGTCCGTTCAGCGCACTCAATGTTTTGCAAGACCAAAACAGGCCTGCAACATTTTTCTTTTCCGTTCAAAACGTTTCTGTGAGTAAACTGGACCGTGTGTGACTGTGTGTGTGAGTGGGCCCACCACTGCATTTGCTAAGACTGGTTTCAGGACACTTGGCGGTGTTCTCCTTGTTTATTGTAAAGTTCTTGGTGTATTCTCGATTGTGAGGAAAGAGATAAAGGAGGGGAACTTTTAGATCACTTATTTTGGTGTAACAAGTGTGATTGAAACTATTGGGGTTTCTAGCTAAATTTAAAGGGGCTATTATTTAAGTGTTTGGGGAATCTTATGTTTTTTTATTTTGTATATTCGCTAATATTGAGTTTTGGGGAAAAGCTTTTATATTTTATTTGCCAAGTTCTGTTATCCAATTAAACCAGGGTGTTACCCTATTTTATTGCTAAAATAACCATCTATGGGTCTCATTATTTTTTTTTAAATATTTTATTGTTAAAAGTTTTACAACTCATTATACACTTATTAGGTGCACTTTGTGGTATCCACCTGAACTACATCGAACCCAAGCACCCTCCATTCTCACGTAAGTATCGACTCGGTTACTAACGTAACCTCGGTTCCCTGAGAGGAGGGAACGAGTATTGCGTAAGTAGCTTACGCTATGGGAAAACTCCTTTTCTCGAGAATATTGAAGTCTTTATGTAAAACGCATTGCAGCTGCACAGCTGACAGCAATGAACGAAGGAACTCGGTCATTGGCTGTGCTGCGGCAACTTGCTTGAACCAATGACGGGGCGACTCTGAATGCGCGACCAATGAGCGCGCTTCGCGCCCGCGCGCGTCAGAGCCCGCCAAGATGGGCGTGGCCAAGCTATATATTGGGCGCCCCGTCATGAAAGTTCTTTAGGTTAAAACGACTGAAGCGAACTAACCAAGCACAAGCATAGCAGCTTACGCAATACTCGTTCCCTCCTCTCAGGGAACCGAGGTTACGTTAGTAACCGAGTCGTTCCCTTTTGAGAGGTCTCTCCTATTGCGTAAGTAGCTTACGCTATGGGAACACCATGCAAAACGCCGTGCGTGCTGAACTTCGCCTTATGATAGCCAGAGGCAGGTGCCTGAGCTAAAAAGCAAAGTTATCATCCAACTAGCCGGCAGAGGCGAGCTTTATATGTGGGAAAAAATACAGAGCGGCTAGAAGGCGCTCAGTGTGACACAAGCACATACATAATCTAGATACGAACTCGCAGTTCAACTAGCATTATGCTGATAGCACATTGGAATGCAATGTCGGGACCTGTAGGTTGTAGAATCTGATAAATGTGGACGGTGAGGCCCAGCCTGCCGCCGCACAAATATCCTCGATCGGTATCCCGCTCGACCATGCCCAGGAAGAAGCCACACTCCTGGTGGAGTGTGCTTTGACTCCCCAGGGGCATTGAAGTCCCTTAGCTTCATAAGCCAGAGCTATAGCTTCGACTATCCAGTGAGAGATTCTCTGCTTTGAAACGGCGGAACCTTTCGTACGGCCGCCAAAGCATACAAACAGTTGTTCTGCCTGTCTGAATAGGGCAGAACGCTCCAAATACACTCTGAGAGCCCTAACGGGGCAGAGTAGATTAGCGTCGTGTTCGTCTGCTGGAGACGAAAGCGCAGTTAGGGAGATAACCTGTGCTCTGAAGGGAGTGGTGAGCACTTTAGGAATATACCCATGTTTCGGTCTAAGGACGACCCTGCAGTCGTTAGGTCCGAATTCTAGGCAGGCAGCGCTTGTTGAAAGCGCGTGCAGGTCGCCCACTCTCTTGACCGAGGCGAGTGCCAGCAAGAGCGCCGTCTTGAGCGAGAGCTGTTTAAGGTGCACGGTTCGGAGTGGTTCGAACGGGGGCCCTTTAAGAGCGTCTAGGACCGTAGCTAGGTCCCAGATCGGCACTGAGGGGGGGCGTGAAGGGTTCATCCTCCTGGCGCCCCTTAGGAAACGAATAATTAGGTCGTTTCTTCCTAATGGACGTTCCATTACAAGGTCGTGTGACGCTGTGATGGCAGCCACATATACTTTGAGCGCGGAGGGGGTGCGGCCCGCCTCCAGAAGCCCTTGTAGGAAAACGAGTACACTCGTAATCTCGCATGTTACAGGGTTCAGGCCCTTGGTATTACACCAGTCACCGAACACTTTCCATTTCTGGGCATATAAGCGTCTCGTGGAGGGCGCCCGCGCCTCAGCGATGGTTTTTAGTGCTCCGCTCGCGAGGTTCCTGGGAACCCGTTGAGGGGCCATGCATGAAGGGCCCACAGATCGGGGCGGGGATGAAATATCATCCCGCTGGCCTGACTGAGGAGGTCTGGCCTCAGTGGAATCGGCCGTGGTGCAGATTGCATTTGCATCAGATCTGGAAACCATGTTTGGTTCTTCCAGAGTGGGGCTATCAGCAGCACTGCGTTTCCCTCCTCTCTGACCCGACTGATGACCTGTGGCAGCATCGCGATCGGGGGAAAGGCATATAAGGGGCGGCTCGGCCAGCTCTGGGCGAGCGCGTCCGTGCTTTTCGTGAAGAAAAGAGAGCAGTGCGCGTTCTCCTTGGAGGCGAAGAGGTCGATCTCCGCTTTGCCAAAGGTTTTCCATAACCACTGAATCGTCAGAGGGTTGAGAGCCCATTCTCCTGGGAGAATCTTGTCTCTGGATAACATGTCTGCCCCCTGGTTCAGGGCGCCTGGCACATGCGCTGCTCTCAGCGAGCGCAAGTTGTGCTGGGACCATAAAATGAGTCTCCTGGCCATTGAATGCATGGAGCTCGACCTGAGTCCACCCTGGCGATTTATGTACGACACTACCGTCATGTTGTCCGTTCGGACCAGGACGTGTTCGTTTTTTAGATGTGGGAGCAGGGCTCTGAGAGCCAAAGCGACCGCTTTCATTTCCAGACAGTTTATGTGTAGGCGCTTCTCCGGGTTTGACCAAAAGCCGGAGACAGGCCTGCCCTCGTAAAGGGCCCCCCAACCTATTTTGGAGGCATCTGTCGTTATCATCTTTCTCCTTGTGTTCACACCCAGGCTCACGCCTGACTGGTACCAGTCGGCGGCTTTCCAGTGCGTCAGGGCTTTTATACAGCCGTGGTTCGCTCTGATTAAAAAGTGGCCCGAACGCCACGCGTGAGTAGGGACGCGGCTCTTGAGCCAGCGTTGGAGAGGGCGCATATGCAACAATCCTAGCTGGAGTACGGCCGATGCTGAGGCCATGAGACCGAGCATCCTCTGAAACCGTTTGACGGGGGCGCGCGCGCCCGCTCTGAATGATGTTGCAAGGCGCCGGATGGTGAGCGCGCGCTCCGATGAGAGACGCGCTGTCATTTGCATCGAGTCTAGAACTATTCCCAGGAAAGAAATTCTCTGGCTGGGAGATAGTATGCTTTTTGCAAAATTGATTCTTAGACCCAGGCATTCTAAATGGCTGATAATCCAAGATCTGTGTGTTATTAGCTGACTCTCTGATTGTGCTAGAACCAGCCAATCGTCGAGATAATTCAGTATTCGCACTCCCCTTCGTCTTAGGGGGGAAAGTGCTGCATCCATACATTTCGTGAATGTATGGGGAGCCAGGGACAGGCCGAACGGGAGTACTGTGTACTGGTATGACTGTCCCTCGAAAGCGAATCTCAGAAACGGCCTGTGATGAGGCGCTATTGGAATGTGAAAGTAAGCATCTTTCAGATCCACTGAGAGAAACCAATCTCCTGGGCGCACTTGCGCGAGGATATGCTTGGTTGTTAACATTCTGAACGAGCGAATCATTAGTGCTTTGTTCAGGTGTCTGAGATCTAGGATGGGGCGGAGACCGCCATCCTTTTTCGGGACGAGAAAATAGCGGCTGTAAAAACCTGTCCCGCTCAGAGAGGGGGAAACAGTTTCCACAGCGCCCTTTTCTATTAGTTTGCGCACCTCGGTGCGTAGAACATGTGAACACTCTTTTCTCACTTTCGTCTCGACCACAGTCGTAAAACGTGGTGGCCTGCGAGCGAACTGGAGCGAGTATCCGTGCTTTACTATATTTAATACCCATTTCGGCATATCTGGAATGTTTTCCCATGCCGCTGGGTGTACAGATATGGGCTGAATACAGGCTAGGGGCGGGCCGCTGTGACGTAGGGACCCGGCTAGCGAATCGCCTGAGCTCATAGCTCTCAGAGGCGCGGGCGCGCGCTGAGCAGCTGAGTGAATGGGCGCGTGTGTGATTACAACAGTGCGCGCTGTGTTTGTAAAACTCGCAGCCTGAGCTGAGGTTTTGTTTGACACTGTAAGGGCAATGTTTATAAGTGGGGGTGCATAAACAGTGGTAGGCACACGCGTCGCTTTTATAATGTTTCCCGCTTTTACTGGGGATGAATTTATAACTGTGTGAACAGTGCTTGTGTGTAGTGGTGCGTACATGACCGTAGGCACGTGATCTACATTCATGGGAAGCGCAGCCTGAGCTGGGAATGAATTTGGCACTGTTTTGACAGTATCTGGGAATGCACACTTTGTGGACATGTGAACCCTTAGTGATGCAGGCAGAAAAAGACTCTTTTTGTGTTTTCTGTGCGTCGCCGTAAAAACGGCGTTTGTTTGCAGGTGAGCGAGCTCTGTGACTGGCCCATTGACTGCTGTATGGACATATCCAGCCGCCTGTAAGGGGACTGGGTAATGTTTGAGCTTTTGCAGAGAGAGTGGTCCGGCTTTTGCGAGACACGCACTCTCTCTTCTCATTTCTGTGGCTAGGACGGCTTTCGAGGCTCAGGGTTCAGCACAATCTTGGGCCGAGGACCCCGTCGCTCAGGAGGCGGCTTGCGGTTGTGAGAGCGCGAGCGGCGTCGAGCGTCAGCCTGAGGCGCGGGCTGAGAGGCGGTGGGGGCTGTTCTAGCCCGCTGCGGCTGTGGCGGTCTCTGTCTGCTCTGCGATGAGCTGGAGCGCTTTGGCAGGAAATGACGCATAGCTTGTGAAGCGTTCTGGGCCTCAGTGAAGCGTTCGGCGAAACCTTTAACCGCCGGTCCAAACAGCCCGCTGGTGGAGATAGGCGCATCGAGAAATGGCGCCTTATCCGCGTCCTTCATTTCAGTCAGAGTCAGCCACAGATGGCGCTCGAGAACAGTCAAATTAGCCATAGCACGGCCGAAGGACTGGGCGGTGGCCTTCGTGGCTCGCAGAGCTATATCAGTCGCGCTGCGTAAGTCCCTGAAGGCTTCGGGTTCGGGGCCAGACTCGTCCATAGAGCGGAGAAGCTTGGCTTGGAACACTTGAAGTACCGCCATTGAGTGAAGCGCTGATGCAGCTTGGCCGGCGGCGGCGTAGGCGCGACCGGCGAGAGCAGAGGTAGTGCGGCAGGGTTTCGAGGGGTGGGAAGCTTTGGCTTTCCATCCGGAGGTGGAGGGCGGGCAGAGATGATTGGCCACGGCCTCCTCGAGGGGCGGCGTTCCCTCGTAGCCTCTTTCCTTCGCGCCGTCCACTGAGGAGAGCGAAGAAGAAAAAGAAGGCTTTAGGCGCGCAGAGTGGGGGGCTTTCCACGACTTGGTGAGTTCGTCGTGAACTTCCGGGAAGAAGGGAGAAGGCCTTTGCCGAGGGGCCTGCTGGCGCCCCTGCAGAAACCACTCATCCAGTCGGCTCCGGGTTGGCTCTTCGGGAGAAGACCAATCGAGCCCGAGGTCTTCCACGGCCTTAGAGAGGACACGGATAATCTCAGTATCCATAGTGGAGCCCCCGCTCGTGCTAGCTAGCGTCGACGGGGCGGGGTCGAGAGTGGAGCCCGGCCAGTCGTCCGATGCAGCGTCGATGGACAAGCTGTCGTCCATTCCCCCGTCGTCCTCGGACGCGCCGAAAGTCACAAGGCCCACCGCTCTGCCAGAGGGGTGTGGGTCCGGCTGGGTGAACTGAACCGGCGGTGGGGAAGGCAAGAGCGGCGGTGAAGCACGCGGAGACTGGCTCGGCGTGACGTCACTAAGCTCAGGTTCAGGAAGCCTCTGTGAGCGGCGCTTTTTCTTAGTGCGCGGCTCAAACAGAGGGGTGGCGATGGGCTCGCTCACGGCGAAAGCGGCGAGGCGAGCCCGTAGTGCGGAGAGACCCAGGTCATCACATTCCGGGCATCCGCCCTTGGTCAATGCAGCTTCTGCGTGGTCACGGCCCAGGCAGCGAGCGCAGATGATGTGACGATCCCCGTCCGGGAGAAGGTCTCTGCACGACGCGCAGGAAGGCATTTGAAACAACGCCTTAATGGAAATTTGCTCTTTCACAAATGTCGCGGGGCGGACAGATGTAAAATACTTGCGTATATGGCGCGCCGGATGGCTCAGTAGGAGGTGCTTGAAGGCGGCTGAAGGTGCCGACGTCCTCGTAGCAATCCCGCTGCTATGCTTTTCCACGGCGGCGAAGGCTTCCAATAATCCGGAGGATCCAGCGAAGAAGGTGTTCGCTGAAGGAGATTAAATCTAAAGAACTCTCATGACGGGGCGCCCAATATATAGCTTGGCCACGCCCATCTTGGCGGGCTCTGACGCGCGCGGGCGCGAAGCGCGCTCATTGGTCGCGCATTCAGAGTCGCCCCGTCATTGGTTCAAGCAAGTTGCCGCAGCACAGCCAATGACCGAGTTCCTTCGTTCATTGCTGTCAGCTGTGCAGCTGCAATGCGTTTTACATAAAAACTTCAATATTCTCGAGAAAAGGAGTTTTCCCATAGCGTAAGCTACTTACGCAATAGGAGAGACCTCTCGAAAGGGAACTCACAGAGTGGTTGTACGGGTGCTACACTGACATAAAAGCCATAAAGTTTTCAAAGATAAGAAGTGTTATAGGCTGTTGGATTTAAAAGTAAAAACTTGAGTATTTAGCTTGCTCATTCTTTATACAAAAGCCATGCTGCTTTTGCATTTGCCAAACCCCTGTTTGGAACCTGCGGAGCCCTTTCTTGCTGCGAGACCTGTACATTGAAGGGGGGAAAATTTTGACTTTTACGCTGTCAGTTTAATTATATTATTTATTACTGCATCTGGGTATCACAACTTCATATTGTGCGAACAATTTTATAGTTACTTGATGTGATTTTTCTAAATGGATTTAACTGGGATTGTGGTGGTTGTGCACCTGAGACTCGTCTTTCTTTAGGCAAGGGTGTGGGGTGTGGTTAACTGGTGGTTGCCTAGTCACGAACCACCGCAACATCCAATAGGAAAATTCAACTGCAGTAGCCACCGTTCAACCTGAAGAGGGCAGCACTCAGACGTTTTTACACCATATATTGTAGAATTAAAACACTTTAAACCCAAATGTAAAAAAAATTACTTGAATCAATGAACAGCAATAATAACGCCCCAGTCTTACAGATCATTAACTAAAAAAAGTTGGTTTAGGGTTTAGTTACCCTTTAAGCAGTAGTCGTTGTTTGTAGAGGCAAAGCAACATTTCACAAAAACATTGTTTTACATGTCAAAATAGGTCTAAACATTTTCAATGTCAAAAAAAAAAAAAGAAAAATCCACATTCAAAAAGAAAAAAAATCTAGGTTTGAATGTTATCCCAGAAGAGTTTGCTCTTGTTATGTTACTCTCATACCCCTTTTCCACCAAAGCATTTTGAGAGCCGGTTCGGAGCCGGTGCCTACTCGCGAACCAGTTCTGTGTGTTTCGACAGCCAAAGAACCGGTTCTCGGCCAGGAAAACTGGTTCCAAAGCGGCACCAACTCTTTGCTGGACTAGAACCGTTCTTTTACCACGTCATGCTTATGTCGGGGTCTGGGGGCGGGTTTAGATGTATAATATCTAAATATCTTTTCTGACCGCAAAGCCAGGAGAAACATTTGGAGAAACACGATGTAGTCCGCCATTGTAATTGTTATGCTTGAAGTTGGCGCAAGCGTTTCTAGCTTTTTATTTATTTATTTTTTTTTATTGAAAACATTATGTAAGCAAAGAGGAAAACAGTCACAATATAGAACAAATAAACGGAAAGAAAAAAAAGACACAAGACAGGGGTACATAACTAATCAGAAAAGATTACATATCAAAGGAAAAGATTAAAAGACTTACATATTTCAATTGTTTTTAAAGCCTTCTTGGTACACGAGTTAGAGATAATCCCAAAGTAATGTTGTACTTGCAAGCGTTTCTAGCTAAGACGTATAGCGACGTACACAGTGACGTAACAACGTCGTTCGCTGGGCGCTCTAGTCAGTGGAAAAACAAACAGGTTCTGAGAAGGTTCGCAAGTTGAACCAACTCCGAACCAACTTTGAACCAGCACCAGTTCCGAACCAGTTCTTTTTTGGTGGAAAAGGGGTATCAGTGGTGGTCCTTTGTATTGTAGTTGTGGTTGGGTTTGCTGTACTTGTCTCATACATAAAAGGTTCTTTGGAAGGTTCCTTTGTTGGTGTCCTTCTTTCATTCACGTCATTTATTGCTTTCTTAGCCCAAATGTCTTATGGATCTGAACAAATTATTATATTTTTCGTGGTGCGGTACCTATAGAAATGCTGAAAAATGAGAAAAATGCTTGACTTTTTAGCTCTCATCGTTCAGTTATCTACCCATTTATTACTGAATCTGCACAAAATGTTATATTATGATAGATTATATTAACTTTGGACATGCCTCACAGCTCTGAGGGGACATAGCAAACTATCTTGTAATAATCCAAAATGCTTGAAGTTCTGCACCTATTGGGAGAAAATAAAACATTTTCATTTCGTATACATTTCTAATTTTTTGTCTTCACTATTTTTTTTTTATTTGCTGTTAAGCAGTAGCTGGTTGTATAGGTTGTGACTGTAAGAAATAGAACCCAATACTTATAATGTTTAGGTTTAGAACTATAACATTTTCATACATATTGTATCATATATATTAAATAATAACATAACATCTATACAGAAAAATCAAACAAACCATTCAGTTTCTATCTCCTATTCACGCATGTCCCTGCCGGGTACGTCTCTTTTTGGGGTCCACTGGAAACCAGAGCCGTTGAAAAACTTCGAAACTTTTCCGTTGTGGTCTGTGTTATTTGCAGCGCATTACTGTATTTGGTTGTGTTGTGAGTATTTGGAGCACAAATGTGTTGAGAAACCGATGAAGATGTTTTCTTAATTTGCGGGTGTTTTTCTATATGCATATGTTATCTTCAGTTGCAGCGCGTTGAGCTCTCTTGGCCACCGTAGTATAGACTATAGAACAATTCTATAAACAATAAGGGATTGACATCAAAATCAAACATCTAGTGTTAAAATGTATGTTTTAATGTAACCTTCTCCCTTTAAATACTTTGGTCGGTTCAAGAATAATTTATGGAATTTGATATTATTTATTTGAAAGAATTTAAAGAACAGTTTCATGTATACAGGCTACTTGTATTGTTCATCTGGTAAATGTTGACATGGGATTTAGAAAATAATAAGTAATGCAATACTTTTAAGAGAGAGTAGTACAGTATCTAATTACACAGTTGAATATGTAATTAGTAGCTAATTAATTACTGTTAGAGTAACTTACCCAACACTGTGCACCAACAATGCCCATATTGGAAATAATCCGTTCTAATTAAAATATTTAGGCTACATGATAATCAAACATCTTCACTCCTGTTTACATGCAATTTTCTATTAATATTAATGTTACTGTAAGCTGTGTTGTCTGCAATTGTTCACTTGTACTCCTAGAATTTTTTTTTAAAAAAAGCATCTTTCGTCTCTGCAAAATGTTATCAGTGAGCAGAACAGGTAGTGAAAGTAATATGCTTCAAAATCTCAGCACGTTTCAAAGATGAATAATGTGATGAAACTGGAATTTGGGCAAAAGAACATTTAGGCTATACCTTACACTGATACAGCCTTATTTCATCTGCAAATATTATAATTTCAAAGTCTTGTGAGTATTTCAATTTTGCAGCACAGCTATTAAACAGGGCGAGTATCCTTATAACCGTCTTTAAATTAACTTGAGTTGTGAGAATAAGATGTGCGTCAGATCTGCGTCATGTCTCTAAGTAACAGCAGCCTAATACGTGTGCTGCAGTCTGACATAAAATAAGTCACTGTTCTTGGCTTACTTTTGTAGCTTTGATAAGGATGAATCTATATATTAAAATCAGAACTGGCAAACTGGACCAGCAGAAAACATCCTAACTTCGAGCAATGCTTAAAGGCACAGTTAATGTGACATGTATTTAACAATAAGCCCCAAGAAGCTGTGGTTTACAGTGAATTTAGAACAGCTAAAGGGGGTTGTTAAAAAGTGATGACTCTCAGTCATACTTTATTGTTAAATGTCTTTAATTAGGCTACTCATTTCATCCTCAGAAACTGTAAACATCAGTATTGGTATCGGTGATACTGGCCTTCATTCACAGAAAACAAATATTTAAAATATTGCCTACTGTATTTATGTCTGCATTAATTAGGAGATTAATGTGAAATTATTACAGTATAAAAATGTTGTGATGTTATGTGCAGTTAATTCCGATTAATTACAGAAAAATGTGTGATTAATTCACTGTTTTTTTATTATTAGTTGACAGCACCCAAGTACATTAACATGGGGAAAACTAGACATGTTTATTAGAGTCCTGAGATAGAAAGATGAATTAACTAAAAAAAAAAGATGCTATTAGAGACACAACGTAATATGAATTAGCTATATAATAAATTAATATGGTTATGTGTTAGTTAAATTACTACTTGCATATATTTTAAGTAAATTAAGAAAACAATACACAAAATAGAAGTCACCACACAAAACATGAATACAAATCATGACAAAACAGAGATGAACTTTGTGAGTGAAATCAAAGTGCTGATTTTTCACTACCATTACCATATTCATTTATTACACTTCATTCAGTCATCCTGGGATTATCAGTATACAAGCATAAAAAGTTGTACAAACTTTTCAAACAGAATGTTTTACTGCTGTTTGATACAGAAGTATTTAGCTTGTTCCTTCTTTAAACAAAAGTAATTATTGGCAAAATCTCTCTGGTCTATTGTTTCAGTTGTTTTTAATTTGTCCTGGATCCAGTCTTCTACTGGAGAAGAGCATATTATATTGTTCTCCACAGTTATGAATCTGTAAATATGCAAATGTCTACATAAATCGTTTTAATATTGTATTTTAAAACATACATACTCTTGCTGGTCTCAATCTCCCGTCTAGATGTTTCGATTGTCGTTACTATTCGTGATGCTGTTGTACTCGTGCTGGTCTCAGTCTTTGTTCCCGGTGTTTTGTTTGTTGTAGTTACAGCTGGGATCGTGCTTGTTGTACTGGTATAGCACATAGTAGGTTTTGTTGCCGTTCTTCTATTCACTATAGCCATTGCTCTTTTAGGATATTTGCTATCTGGATCTGAACAAATAACTGTGCCTGTCTTGGTGTGGAATCTGAATATGGAAAGAAAATACTTGGTTTTAGCTTTCGTTGTTTAATTATCCAACCAAAAATAATTACAAATAAATTCAACTTTCAAATTGTAATCTAAAAAACCAACTTTGTACATGCCTTACAGCTCTGATAGGACACAATGGTGGATCCTGCATCTCATATTTCACAATGTTTTCAAATGGTATTCTGGTGTTTGTCACAGTAAGACAGCAGTCTCTTGGACCACCATCATCACCTATTGGAGAAGCACATCATTGTATTCAGGTAAATAATCATTACTTTCACAGACACATCTCTCTCATAAAGATACAATGTCAGCTCAACTTCTCTACATTTCAGTCAAGTGAAAGTTACTGAGGTCAAAACCACAGTATTTAAACAAAGAGCTCAGTAATTAAAATAATCAAATCTCACCTGTTACTACAACACTCATCCATCCTACAGAGAAAAGAACGGCAGAAAACAGAGGGAAATTCATCTTGTTCTTTTGCTCACTTCTAATTCTGAAACTTTCTGCAGGGCTGAAGGGTCTATGTTGAGGGAGGTCTTTCAGCCCACAAAGCTCACCACCCTCACTTTTCTTCGTCACCTAGGCCCACAGACACCTCAGTCGGGGACAGGAAAAGATGACTGATGATTGAAAGATATTGACAATAATCCGTTCTAATTAAAATGTTTACATGATAATCAAACATCTTCACTCCCATTTACATGCAATTTTCTATTAATATGAATGTTATTGTAAGCTGTGTTGTCTGCAATTTTTCACTTGTTCTCCGAGAAAGAAAAAAGGTACAGGTAGGGAAACAGGTAGTGATTAGGCATAGACATACGCAGTAGGCATGCATGAGCCACGTAGTTTATTCGCATATTGCCTTGAATGCATTATAATCACTTAAGGGCGCATGTAAAAGCAGTGTTATTGGATATGAGTTTTCAAAACTGCAGACCTAAATAATCTTCGTCTTATAAATCAGCGTCTTTCGAGAGCAGCGTATTTGTCACGGTGTGGGTTTTGTGTCTTGTTCCTTGTTCTTGTCACGTGATCCCCTGTTTGTCCTTACCAGCTTGCTTCCAGCCATTCATTACAGTATTTAATAGGCCTAAATGAAAACCACAGCCTAAAGTCAAGAGAGAGAGAGAGAGACAATTTGACTCGTTAAATAGAATTTTATTTTTGTCATTTCAACAACAGTTGATAACATAGCATACCTCCACTAGTTCTCTTACTAAATACGTTTAAAGTCATGAATAAGTCTGATAGGTCTGTTTACAAATGAAGTCTGATAGGCTAATTCGATATTCACACGTAAACATTCCAACTACCCTACATTATGATGTTGTTGGTATCAATTTAAAGGTAAAAAAAAAAAGAGTTATCTGATTACCTGTAAAGGCAGAATTCGGCTTCACTAAATGAAGATAAAAGATCGGGATTTGAACTCCATCAATAATAAACTGTACACCACAATAATAATGGCTGCGTCCGCAGGCAGGAGGATAAGGAGAAAAGCAACAAATCTAGTGAACATGTCACATCCTGTCTACTGAGATGCCTCCATGGGGGAGTACAGGTCCTTCTCAAAAAATTAACATTTTGTGATAAAGTTCATTATTTTCCATAATGTAATGATAAAAATTCAACTTTCATATATTTTAGATTCATTGCACACCAACTGAAATATTTCAGGTCTTATATTGTTTTAATACTGATGATTTTGGCATACAGCTCATGAAAACCCAAAATTCCTATCTAAAAAAATTAGCATATCATGAAAAGGTTCTCTAAACGAGCTATTAACCTAATCATCTGAATCAACTAATTAACTCTAAACACCTGCAAAAGATTCCTGAGGCTTTTAAAAACTCCCAGCCTGTTTCATTACTCAAAACCGCAATCATGGGTAAGACTGCCGACCTGACTGCTGTCCAGAAGGCCATCATTGACACCCTCAAGCAAGAGGGTAAGACACAGAAAGAAATTTCTGAACAAATAGGCTGTTCCCAGAGTGCTGTATCAAGGCACCTCAGTGGGAAGTCTGTGGGAAGGAAAAAGTGTGGAAAAAAATGCTGCACAACGAGAAGAGGTGACCGGACCCTGAGGAAGATTGTGGAGAAGGACCGATTCCAGACCTTGGGGGACCTGCGGAAGCAGTGGACTGAGTCTGGAGTAGAAACATCCAGAGCCACCGTGCACAGGCGTGTGCAGGAAATGGGCTACAGGTGCCGCATTCCCCAGGTCAAGCCACTTTTGAACCAGAAACAGCGGCAGAAGCGCCTGACCTGGGCTACAGAGAAGCAGCACTGAACTGTTGCTCAGTGGTCCAAAGTACTTTTTTCGGATGAAAGCAAATTTTGCATGTCATTCGGAAATCAAGGTGCCAGAGTCTGGAGGAAGACTGGGGAGAAGGAAATGCCAAAATGCCTGAAGTCCAGTGTCAAGTACCCACAGTCAGTGATGGTCTGGGGTGCCATCTCAGCTGCTGGTGTTGGTCCACTGTGTTTTATCAAGGGCAGGGTCAATGCAGCTAGCTATCAGGAGATTTTGGAGCACTTCATGCTTCCATCTGCTGAAAAGCTTTATGGAGATGATTTCATTTTTCAGCACGACCTGGCATCTGATCACAGTGCCAAAACTGGTAAATGGTTTACTGACCATGGTATTACTGTGCTCAATTGGCCTGCCAACTCTCCTGACCTGAACCCCATAGAGAATCTGTGGGATATTGTGAAGAGAAAGTTGAGAGACGGAAGACCCAACACTCTGGATGAGCTTAAGGCCGCTATCGAAGCATCCTGGGCCTCCATAACACCCGGGGTGGGTAATCGGGAGAAGTCCCGGTGGGCCGCTTCACTTGTGGGCCGGTCGAGGATTTTTTTTTTTTTTTTTTTTTTTTTTTTTACATTTGTCACGTTAGTCCAGGGGTCTCCAACACGTCGCTCGCGAGCTACCAGTAGCTCGTGGCCTGATTGGAGGTAGCTCGCCAAGGGGCCATTCACATATCGCGTCTTTTGCGCGCTCAAGTTTGTTATTTCAAATGTAGGAAGCTCATAATTGAAGCAACACGCTAATTTTTTCCAGGCGCAGCGAGATGAAAAAATCCATTAGCTACTAAAACTTCTTTGTCATTGTGGAGAGCGCAGTGCATGGTTGCATAGCAACGACAGACGCCACAGGAAAATCAGACCGAATTTTACTATTAATAATAAAAGATAAGCTAGTGTGCATTGTTAACTTCAGTAAATTAATCTTTTTTGACTCATTCTGATCTCATTGACTCATTTTTTGACTTATTTGATCTCATTGTGTGTGGAAAATCAAAATGTCTAAAGCACACCCTAAAGATATAACATTCAGACAGTGTAAATATTTTGATGTGAATCTCTTTAATGAAGATATGTGCAATATTAACTGGCAACGTCTCACGCTTATACCTACAGTTAATGATGCATGGGATTTCTTTTACAGTGAGGTTATGAACGTGATCAATAACCACGCTCCACTTAAAACAGTTAGAGTAAAAGGGATTCGTCTTCCTTGGATTAACTCAGAACTGATTTCTCTGTTTAAGCGAAGAGATGCTGCTTGGGCCAAATTCCGCCTTACTAGAAATCAAAGCGATTGGGAATTATACAGACAATTATGTAACAGTAGTAAAACAAAAACAAGGAATGCAAAATCAGAATATTACATAAACAGCTTAAATAGAGAGTTTAAGAATCCAAGACAATTTTGGAATAAACTTAATACTTTACTTAATCGTAATAAAATTGGGCGAATTAATCAGCTGAATATTAATAATGAAATTATACAGAACCCTACAATAATTACACAAACTCTTAATGAAAACTTTGTTGCAGTCTCTCAAACTAATGAGACCCCATATTCACATGCAACTTTCAAAAATCGCCTGCCCCAAAATCTTTTTCATTTTAAACCGATTTCACCTGTAGATGTTTATCAAACTATAGGAAAGTTAAAGGTGAGTACTGGTGCTGGACCTGATGGAATGGAATCCAAATTTATAAAATATGCAGCACATATTTTGATGTTCCCTCTTGCAGAATTATATAATTTATCTATAAATTCAAACTCACTTCCACCAATTTGGAAGCTGGCTAGGGTATTGCCTGTTTTCAAAGGTGGAAAATCAGATGATTTGAATAACTACAGACCTATTTCTATTATATGTACAGTTCAAAAAATATTTGAGAAATTAATTTTCATGCAATTATGTGAATTTATTGAAGAACATGGTATCTTATCATCAGCACAATCTGGATTCCGAACCAATCACTCTACTACTACAGCTCTTCTCAACTTTACGAATGATGTATATACAGCTTTTGATGAAGGAAAATATACTGGAGCTATTTTTATTGATTTCTTGAAAGCGTTTGATACAGTTGATCATTATTTACTCTTAGATAAATTGTATTCGATTGGCTTAAGCCAAAGATCTTTATTATGGTTTAATGCCTATTTACATGGTAGGCGTCAATACGTTGCATTACAAAATACATGCTCCACTAGTTTAATTATGAGTAAAGGCGTGCCCCAAGGCTCTGTGCTGGGGCCACTCCTATTTTCTGTTTATATTAATGATATGCCCTCTATTTGTTTATCCAGTAATGTTCATCTTTATGCTGATGATACAGTCTTATATACATCGTATAACCAGAAGGACCAAGTACAAAATGCACTACAATCGGATTTTACTATTGTTCAGAATTGGCTCAGAGAGCACAACCTTTTTCTTAATGAGAAAAAAACTTGCACTATGTTGTTTAAACTGAGACCATCTAAAGTTAATACGAATGAATTACAAATCTGTATGGCTGATGGAAGATCTCTTGTAAATGTAAATGCATTTAAATACCTGGGTCTGTGGTTAGATACTGAGCTATCATTCAATGATAATATTGATGCTATAGTTAAGAAAGTTAAACAATGTTTGTGTCAGTTGTACTGTTCAATTGATTGCTTTACAATTGATACAAGAAAGCGTATTGCGCAGCAACTCCTATTACCCCTAATAGATTATGCAGATATTGTTTATCACACATCTAGTATTACTTCTCTTAAAGCTCTAGATTTTTTATTTAATTCCATATGTAGATTTGTTTTAAGGTATCCATTCATGACACATCACTGCATGCTCTATGAAAAATTGGACTGGCTCCAACCTAAAGAAAGAAGAATGTATCACTGGTATATGTTTATTTTTAGTTGTATTAATTATGCCAATAAATGTCCCCCTTATCTTCAACAATACTTTGTCAGACATATCTCAGCCTATCCCATACGACATTTACTACATCCATTTTTTGCTACACCTAGAATACATCGTGAAATTGGGAGAAGAGCATTTTATTATAAAGCTCCTATGGACTGGAATAACCTCCCATTGTCATTGAAATCTATTACATCTCTACACTCATTTAAATCAGCACTATTTTTGTGCTTAAAGACATCATGTACATGTTATAATTAGGGATTTTATTTTCTCATTAGAATGTTGTAATGTCATGCGAACACCCTATGAGGCCGTATTACGGTCAATGTATCTACGTAATTTATTGCATAAATTGGGGGTGGTGGGTCTTGGGGGGGGGGGGGGGGACATGCTGTGGATGATGTCTTGTTGAGTTTGGTCTTTTGTTTTATTTTTATTTTTTATTTATTTATTTTTTACATGTGTTATTGTGTATTGTGGTGTTTTGAGCATGTGTGGCTCTGGTTGTTATTTCCAATCAGTGATTGAAAGGACCCCCTTGAAAATGAGATGGTACATCTCAAGGGGCTATCCATAAAAATGATTTATAGGCTGAAATTTGCAAGGTTTCTTTTTATAAATCTGGCCATCATTTTTAATGTTGTTATTTTAATGTTTATGCAAACAAAAAGTGCATACTAATGCTAATTATATTTGTTATTTGCTGGTTTTCGACATAAAACTTGGTGAATTGATTTTATTCTGTAGTATTAGAAGGCCTATACTTTTTGAACAGGATTCTGTGATAACCGTGATCATTTTGGTCACTAAATGAAATGAAATTTTCATGCCACTTCATCTCTAGTTAAGATGCACTATAAAATCAACTATAATAATGTGTTTTTACAGTATAATATGCAAAGTACAATTTTCTTTTAAAAAATGAATCTCTGATTCTGTTCTTTTCTCTGGCATTTAGAGGATAGGCTACCAGAGTAAACAATATGAATTAAAGTTATTTAATGTAAGAAAGAGCAGTATGCATTGTTAATTTATCAACCTATCCTTGTGGAATAGTGGAATATTTTTTGTTAACTTCTCAGCTTAAGTTAGTAATTATTATTTAACCTTTACATTATTTGTTGAACCATGGTATTAATAAAAACTACACAATAGTAAGAGCTGAACTGTTGCTTTTATTCATCCAATTTCCACCACCATGGAAAAAGTGGGCCAGTCTTAGGCCTGAAACTCCCGGGCTGAAAAGTGGCCCCACTCCGGCCCTGTGCTCAGCAAAAGTTTAGTCTTGGTGTGTGTCAACATTTCTGGAATGACCTCATATTTTACATACTTATTGCTTTAGTAAGTGTGATTCACACGTTCATAATTGTTAATACGTAGTAGGCTATATAATACTAATAGTCTATAGCTCCTTAATTATTTTAGAGAGCTTGACAGGTAGGCATTCAGGATGGCTCTATTACATGCGCAGAGGATCACACACAGAGGATTTTTTTTTTCCTCAAGCATTTAATAAAAAATAAAAATAAAGAAGAATGTGTTGAATAATGTGATGACACTGGAATTTGGGCATACCTTATAGACCTACTGATACAGCCTAATTTCACTTTCAAAGTCACGTGAGTATTTAAGTGGAAACAGCTATTAAACATCAGGCCGAGAATCCTTATAAGCACCGTCTTAAATTGTAATGAACTCAGGCTGGGCGTTTGTTGAGAATCCATATGCAGAAGTTTTATTGAAGCAGAAAATCCAAATCGACAGGCAAAGCAATGGTCAAAGATACAGGCTGGGCTCAGTGAACAAAAAATATGCAGTCCAAGTAAGCAACCAAGGCAAAAACAGTAATCCAAAAACGTGATATCCAAAAGGCAGACAAAAGGTCATAACAAGAGGCAAAAACAATAGCAATGATAGAACGCTCAGTAAGGCAGGAAAAACTGGCAATACTTTGCAAAGTGTTAGTGGAAAGCATGGCTCTTTATATATACCAAACAGGAAGTGACTGTAGAAGAAATCGAGTGATGTCAGTATTCAGGTGAGGGCCCCCTCTGTTGGTTGGAGGGAGCAGATGTTACATGAGTTAAAAAGTCTTTAATGAACTTGAGTTGGGAAAAAATCAGATGTCAGGTCGTACTTAAAGTAACAGGAGCCTAATCAGAGATTCATAATCAGAGACAAAATTAATTACATTTTTTTTTAATCAATTGACAGGACCCACAGTGTGATTTTGCCTTTATCCCACCTTTTTCTAATCTAATCTAGACCCTAATGGGCTTTTGTGCTTGTCTTTGACTTTTATTTCTAACTCTTTTGTCTTGTTTTACTTTATACCGCCTGCTATTCAATGGCAACTATGTTTTTGTCACAGGATCTGCCCTTCTTACTTTCATCCGCTGATGCTCCTTCTGCAGGTACAGATTCCTGCTCTCTGGGCTTCTTCTTTGCTTCATCCACATTCAGCATGGCCCTCTTTGTTCAGTTACCATTAGGATCAGAACAGAGTCTTTTCCCAGATACAGTCTGGATCCTGGAAAAAGGAGGATGTTTTGTAAGTGCTCATTATTTGCTGATTTATCTTTTTTCATTATCTTTTAATGGACTTCTAGATAACTTCATATTAAAAAGATTTCCAGGGGCTTTACCACTGCGATTTATTTATTCGGGTTACACTTTATTTTGTTTGTTCACTTTGGACATTCTAAGTAACTTAGCAACTATGTGTCAATTAACTAACTCTCATTAATTTGCAACTACATTTCAACTTTATGTCATAGAGTTAGGTTTAGACTTAATAGAATAAGTTGACCTGTACTTGCAAAGTTACTTATAGTCAGTAGAATGTCTGCTGGCAGAGCATCAAAATAAAGTGTTAGCAGATATTAAGCAGACAGTCTACTAATACTCGAATGACTGATAGTTCACATGTAGTTACAAAGTTCCTTACTGTATAGTTCCTTGAATGTCTAAAGTGGAGTACAGTCAAATAGTCAAAATAGTAACCGAAGTGTAACCTGCGTCTGTAGGCAAGTCTAGTTCCTATTAGGGACTTGCATCTGTAATTTACTTACACAACTGCTTTAATGGGACAACTACTTTAATGGGTCCTTCAGTTTGTATTATGTAGTTCAATACTTTCTCCAAATGCACTCTCATCCTAGCTTGAGGCAACAACTCGGTGGGGTCCATCTGTATATAAACAGAAATACATTTTTACGGTTAATCCATATTTCATACTTCACATTGATTGAATATTTCAGTACAAAGTTATCTTTTTTCATTCTCACACAGGGCAACACGTACACAAAACCACTCGGTTCTTTGTGGCAGAGCTAAAGAGGTAAAGCTCCGAAACCACATTTGCACTAGCTTTAACTTTACTTCACACCCTTGCACAAGCCATAAAGATGTTTACAGAGAGATAAAAAAAAACTTACCGGCAAACACACTGAAGGATCCTAAAATCACCCCGAAAACACAAACTGTGAAAATCAGCATCACCTTGTTCATGTCGACTGGTCGGACTGATCTCACCAACTTTGGGGATGGTATTAATAAAAGAGTAGGAAACCGCCAAACTGCTAGACATACTGGTAACATGGGTGCCCATTGGAAGAGATGACTTAGCTGTTAATTCATTTCCCCATGGACTGAAATAAAAGCTAATGATAATATTTCCAGTGGTCAGAGTGATCAAAAGAAATCCCATCTGGGACCTTAAATTCCTGAAATATTCATATATACATGAATTTATTTTTTGATGCTTCATCCCCATTTCATTGGTGTTTAATGTTTTTTTTTCTTTGTCAGTCCATTAATAGACAATTGTCTTTGGGTTTAGCACAGTCAGTTATGCAGTCACATTTGCTCAGTGAAATCCAGGTATTTCAGTATCTGAAAATACTGGCTGCGCAAGAAGAAGCGGCGCGGACAAAGAATGCCAGAGCGGACAGATGCGAGCGAGCACACGCCGGCCCAGTCCTCGCGAGCCTTGCTCTCACCTAGAGAAACCCCCTCGCCGGTCCTGTTTAGGAGTTCCAGACCTCTTCACGCAGGCGAATGGGACGATCTGGCATCCCCGTGCCGACTTGTGGGCCCTCCATGTATGGCCCCTCAATGGGTATCCGGGAACCTTCCGGAAAGGGTGCTAAATACCATTACTGAAGCAAGAGCGCCTTTAACAAGGTGTCTTCTAAAATGGTCAGTGTTCTCTGGCTGGTGCACAGCACGGAGCCTGGATCCCTACTTATGCGGAGTGACAAAGGTTCTTTCCTTTCTACAAGAGCTTTTGGATGCTGGTCAGGTGTGCCATTTCAGGGTGAAAACAAAAACATGTCCTGTCAGGGGGTCCCTGCAGGAGAGGTTGAGAACCACTGATTTAAAGCGTTCTGCCCACTGACAATGTTCAGGATAGTTGATGTTATCTCACTGGCTTATGAGTCTAAGGGCCTCCGTTGTCCCATAGGCATCAGAGCTCATTCCATGAGAGGCATGGCCTCGTCATGGGCATGGTCGAGTGGAATACCAATTGAAAATATTTGTGCGGCGGCCGGCTGGGCCTCACCGTCCACATTTATGAGATTTTATAACCTAGAAGTTCCCGCTTTACAAGCAAGGGTTCTTTCCGTATAAATAAAGTGTCTAAGCACATTTTCCTAAACTATAAGGCCCGACATCTGCCTGGTCCTGGGTGAACCTGAACTACAGCTCTATATACCATATAAAGAAGGAGCTTGGCCCTTTATAAGGCCAATTCCTATATTTCCCTATATGAGGTTAATTACTGATCTGGCCTCTATTAGGACTCATAACTTTACTCTTCTATGAGCCTCTGGCGCTTGGCCCTAGGCTATAGTATGGGGCGGGGTTTTTAAGCATGCACAGTGTTTTGAAAGGGGTTCCCATAGCGTAAGCTAACTTACACAATACTCGTTCCCTACTCACAAACGTTTCCCATGCATGTACCGAAATGTAATGGGCAACGTAGTTCCTATGATGAGAAAAAACAGGTATGCCTCAGCATTCTGTACTTTTTAGGGACGCATCTTGGGATATTATGTCCTGTTTTTGGATCGTTTTGATGTCTTTGGTCCATGTTGCATTCATATTTTAGTCAAACAGCACCAACGTTTACCTGGAAGTGGACCAAGACCTTTTCAGCGTTCACACTTATTCAAGTGAACCATACTAACAGAGCAATCACATCAGAGTAAGTTTTAATCTGAAAAAAAAAAAACCTGATGAATGTAATGCATCCATGCTGAATAAACGTATACATTTTTTTTTAAAGATGGTCTTAATGACAAACTTTTGAGCGGTAGAATAAATTAGAATTTTAATGCAAGTTGTAAGTTCAAATTACAGAAGTAAAACATTGATTTATGTTGACTTTTGGTACTAAGTATACTCTTAGAATAATCAGTATGGGTTCTGCATATCTTAAAAGTCAAATAATAATATGTTCCATTAGGGTCAATTAAATATGACTAAAGAGTTGACCGTCAATAAGAAAGGAAAATGAGAGGTGTGAAAGCCAAACCACATGCAAACATCTAAAACAGCTCATCTATGAATAAACAGGTACATTTTCACCGTCACTTTAAACCAGCTACAACTGCATATGAAACTGCTCTTGGGCTTATCTACACATCACAGGAAGTACAGTGTCATCGCACACACAGTATCCGTCGAAAATCTATTCATGTCTGTTGCCTTCAGATTAAAACCCTATGATGAAAACAAAGTCAATAAATCAAACATATTTGGTTTCACATAATTATGATTAGCATTTGCTTAGCTAAAAGAGAATGCTAAAGCACATGTCTTGGAAATAACATGCATGGAGCCTAAACAAGGGGGGAAACCCCCCTAAACCAATGCTAGCTCTGTGAATTAGCAGGTCCATCCTCCTACAGTTTGATCTACAACAAACATGCAGTGGCAGATGCTCAACTTCCCCACCATTAACCCACAAACTGAGCTCTCACAGTGAGGCTTAGCTTTCTTACACTCTACATGACAAATATGGAAAGCATTGTGCCTTTGATTTCAGCCATTTTGGTGCATCATAGTGGGCTACACATACAGCACTTTTCCATCATATCATTTAGTTTGTACCAATCTTTGATTCTTCATTAATAAGGTGGTCTATGACAAATTGCTTATGTTTATCCTTTGTAAGTTGTTTGGTATAAAGGCTTCATCTAAATGAATAAATGCAGATGTTATTGCTGACAAGGTTATCAGTTATCCAAGATGTCTTCACCTCACGGGAAAATGTAACTATTTTACAAGGTGGCGACTTCATATGAATTTGTACGATGTGATGATATATGAAAATGTATAATTTTTAGAAAAAGGTAACCATGAAGTTCCTCCCCAACCCTTCCCCTAAACCTAACCACCACTGGCCCGCAAGCAGATCCTACGGAAATATGCCAATGAGACCAATTTTCCAAAATGTAAAATAGTCGTGTTGGATTTTTAGTAGAATGGAATGTCTATAGCGTTATATATATGAGCATTAAATATATATGAGCATTATATAGCAAAATAATGATGAGCATTATGTGGGATGTATAGTAGAGTTATTTGAGTTATTCAAATAACTCTACTATACATCCCACATAATGCTCATCATTCACTTGATTCAGTGCCATTTATGGGTGTTAACCGACAATTGATAGAAAGTTGTCTAGGCCTACTTACCATTTAGCACAGCTGGAAAACCGCAAGGAGGTGTAAGATGATGACTTACCAAATTAACCACAGGAGAGAAATGAGGACATTTGCTATTCCTCAGAATTGGGGAAGTGGTGTATAAAAAAACAATGACCTACTAAAGTGCCTAATAATTATTTACTTATAAGAGCAGTGAGAAAATTACAAATTAATTCGGTCCCTTTTTCAAATATAAAAAGTAATACAAATCATATTTACTTATACATGTATATAAATTTGAAACTAAGAATTAAGGCAGCAGCCAATTACGATCACAGTGTAAAAATGTAGATGCTATTGGAAATAGTGGTTTCTAGGGCAAAAAAAAAAAAAACAATAGCGTTGTTTTTAGAAGGTTTTTTCTCATCCTTTGTTGGCTATTTGCACACTTATTACAGGATTAAAGGTAAATGACACCTATAAATAGACACTATATTTTAATCGTCCATTCAAGGCATATTGTTTACCCTAAAAGTTCAGTTTAGTTCTTGATGTCTGGGGGGGTTTTCACATATTCAGTCCATCCTACAGTGCATGTTAGAATTTAATCAGAAACATCTGGATTTGCGCTTGAGATATTTCATTGCTCACTAGTGGTTAAACTACTGTACCATAGGAATGGTTTTGATTTTTTTGCCTCTGTAAAAAAAAAAAAAAAAAAAAAGATTTTTTCATTTTTAATGAAAAAAATGTAATGAAAATACAATTTTTAATGAATAACATTTGAGTTTACTTTAAATGAACAGACACGGGTCCATCTATTTTCTAAACAATAACATGTCTACATTTGATACTGCACATATTTATATTTAAAGCTACACCTTAGCCTACAGGAATTAAATACAAGCAGTTCAAAATGGTCTGGCACAAAGGATTTTAATTTATTTAATTGATAACATTACCTCTATACATAAAAATACATAATCACATCAATAACATTTTAGAGAAATAAAAAATATAGATATTAATAGATAGTATAACATATGAAAGTACAATCTTTTTTGTAAGAAAAAAAATTACATACATTGATTTTTTTAAATTAAAAAAACATCACAACTTATAAAGTGTGTGATGTACAATAAAGTGCATGTTATCTCAAAAGAGAAAATCTTTAAAAACTGCAAAATGATACTGGCCAGTTATAGCAGTAATTTTCATCCAAAGGTCTGCGTATCAATCTGAGCCGATGACCGAGTCAAATTTGTGGTTTATGTATTCACAGGAGCCGCAGTCACAGAATGACGAGCTGTACTTTATGCTGACTGAGGTTACTTCTTTGCGTCCAGGTACTTCCTTGCTTTTATGGCCCATGGTGAGGAGGGATCCGAGCAGATTGTGATCCCTTTGATTGTAAGAAATCTACAGAATGAAGCAGAACAGGCTATTATGACAATATTTCCAGTCACTTGTCAGGTAAAATAAAGCTTTCATTATCCCTTTAGTTTGTGTCTTAATAATACAAGATAATTCTGCAGAAATCTAAATTAATTCTCACCTCACAGCATTCACAGGGAACAAGGGTTTATTCTGGATGATGTAGCTACGCAGATTCTTCATAGGAACTCTAGTATTTGTAGTAGTTAGACAGCTTGAAGAAATAACAGGATCTATTGGAGATAAAAACAGGGCATTCATTTTAAATGTAAACTACCACTAAACGAAAGACTTTACAAAATACAATTACCATCACCATATTCATTAGCAGTAATGAATTTAGTGGCAACACAAAAGACTTTCTGAATATTGGTAAGAATGTGTGAAACCCACCTTGCACTGAGGACGAGACCAGAAGCCACAGCAGCAGAACTGCATGGAAACCCAACATATGCGACTTCATTTTCTAGCTTTGCCGTCACCTGTGATGTGACCCTCAAGAAAGGCAGTGTCTATTTAAGCTCAGACCTGAACTAGGGCACATGGAACAACCACCCACTAACACTGCTCCACTCTCACGCCACCACAGGCAGAAAACGAAGGGTAATACTAAACAAACCACTACCCAGACTACTGGTTAAGGTTTTTATTAATCAGGACAGTATTACGTTTAATTGCTTGAAGGAATAACAAAATGTCATGGTAAACTGATGCTGTAAATGTCTACGATTCAGATACAATATGAAAACAATATTGGTAACACTTACAATAAGGTTCGTTAGTTAACAACCTTAGTAAACATGAACTAAGAATGAACAATACTACTTTAGCATTTATTAATCTTAGTTAATGTTAATTTCATAATTTACTAATACGTTAATGAAATCAAAGGTTGCATTTGTTAACATTAATGCACTGTAAGCTAACATGAACAAACAATTAACAGCTGTATTTAACAACTAACATTAACATATAAATACTATAACAAATGTATTGCTCATTGCTAGTTCATGTTAGTTAATACATTAACTAATGTTAACTAATGAACCTTATTGTAAAATTTTACCACAATGTTTAAGTATTTATAAGAGTTGGATTAGAGGACATGTAACACAATGTGTATTTGAAACAGGTGTTTTGAATATGTAAATAGCATAATTTATCTTTGACAAATTGCACTTTGCTTTACTTTTAACTCTGGTTGATGCATCTCTTGTTTTTTATAGGTCATGGTGGTCTGCTTTTTCTCAAACCACAAATTGGGGGACTTTACTAAGTAGTATTATCAGAGTGCACATCATATCCTTGTGGTTGAATGTTTTTTTGAGCAATGAGAAAGTACCCAGTGTAAAACTGTGCATGAACATCCAGTGATGTGAAGACAAGACCCAACATTGAGGAGAGGAAACACTATCTCTGCGTCCGAAATCGAATACATCCCTACTAGTAGGCTATGCAAAAAACAGTATGCCAACAGAGTAGTGTCCGAATAAATAGTACTGGAAAAACAGTAGGTGAAAAGTCCCCGGATGAACTACTACTTCTGGTGAGATTTTGAAATGTGCATTCGATGGACACTTTACTATCCCATGAGACCACAGGAGAGGATTTGTGAATGGCTGACAACTGACACCATAGATCACATGTCAATGCTAACATTGTGAACATGGTATGTCTGAATTTCATTCATACTACACACATCCATACTATATAGAACATAGCCTACTTTTTTAAGAGTCTTAAAGTAAGTTTCAAACTTAATGTAGGACCTACTATACGGTATGTGATTTTGGATGCAGAATAGGGCTTATATACAGTAGATAGGGGTAATGGGACTATCAAGATACCTGAAACAATTAAGGGTGAAATAGGAACTAAACAAAACTAAAAACTAAGTCCACAACACAAGATGCACAAGGTCATTACACCCAGGTTAATGCAAGTGTTTGTCTATGTGCATTAATGAAGCACATATGTGCAGGTCAGTCCAATTCTAAAAAAAACATTATTTGTGTGCACAATTACATGTTCATCTAATTACTAAGCAAGACCATTTTGGTCAACCAGCTTTACCAGAAAGACCATACTGGGCAACTAGTTTGACCATCTTTGGCCTCATTTACACTAATTCCAATTCCAATGTGTTGACTATATCCAATTTTTTTTCTGACGACCAGCTTACATCTTTTAAAAGTGATATATTTTAATAAGATATTTGCATTATTTACACTATAAACTTGGCGAAACAACCTTAGGTAGAAGTACTGACCCGGAAAAGCTTAGGCCAAAAGGAAGGAAGGAAGTAAAACCATCGCGACTTGCAATGGATGCAGACAAAATTATAATATAAGCTTTTGCTTTCCGCACCATCTTTACAGGTCAGCAAAACATTGGTCTCTTAACTGGGTTGAGCCTTCGTCCTCCATTGCACCATTGAAAAGAATCATGGGATCGCGATTGGTTCGCCACGTCATTCTCAATCGTCGCCTTTTCAATGAAGTATGACTCACATTGATGGGAATATCAGATCTGTCTGCTTACATGGCAGATGCAAATGCACTTATCTGATTCATTTCAGATTTATTTCCACATATGAATGAGGCCTGAATCCGATCTGAGAATATCGGTATCCATGTGCTTTTTCCTGCTTACATGTTCGTGGGTAATATCTGATCTGTGCCACATGGGAGAAAGAAAATCAGAATTGGGTCACTTGAACCATATAATGTAAATACGGCCTTAGTGTTACCGAATGAATACCATGACTGGTTCTGAGTACTGGTTCACCAGCTACAATAGAGCTTACAGCAATAGAATTAAACCAACATGAATCAGCATTAAAATTCACCTGACCCAGGTGAAGGCGGGAATATCCAAATTGAAATTTCTCACTTCCAAAATGTGTTCCAGTTAATCGATTGTAGCTACACACCACAAGATCTAAAATACCACATTAGCATAGAGTACAATTTAAATTATTTCAGTAATATAAAGATATAGCAGAAAAAAGTAGTTTTAGTAGTATGCTATTCCGAATTTATATATATATATAATATATTATATATATGTATAATACTATACGGGACTGTAGTCTCAAACCAGAAGTAAGGGCACAGTTGACAAATGCCCAAACTTTCATGAGACTCTAGCACAGCCTTAACTTCTAGTCTGACACTGCTGGCCTGGTGCTGTGGTTTGCAGCCCTAAAATTGGATGCTATTGTGTCTCGCCACTTTTTTGGGGACTTTTTTCAACTGTGCCCTTACTTCTGTTTTGAGACTACAGTCCCATATAGTTCTCTGGCTCTGCAGGTGGGAATGTCTCACAACTGATAGCACAGCAGTACAATTTTTAGAGCTCCTCTGCTCTTTTTTACGAACATTTGTCAAAAACACATGATCCTATTAATTCATTCTCAACATTTTTTATTACTGTGAAGCTGCTTTGAAACAATCTGTATTGTATAAAGCGCTACATAAATAAAGATGACTTTACTTGACAATGTTGTTAGGTGTGGTGGTGCTCAGAAATGCTCACGACGATGAAGAACTTTGCAAGGAAGACTTTAATGAACGAAAGTACGAGAAAGAACGCAGTAGATAAATGCAAACAGACATCAATGAGAACCGACGGGTATATACACAGGTTACAGGGAGGAACTGATTAACAAAATACAGCTGAACTATATTAACTAATGAGGATGGTGATGATGGAGACTGAACACAAGGAACACAGAAAGAAGTCCAAAAACAAACAGACATGTAACAAATGTCTATTTGAAATACATATTGTGTTAGATGTCCTGAACTAGTCTTGATTTCTGAACAATATATATATATGTATATATATATATATATATATATATATATATATATATATATATATATATATCCTTTTTTCATGCAATAATAAAAAAAAAAACTTTCTCAACACAGTCATTAGGTTAAAAAGGCACTGCACACACAAAAGAATATAGAGATAACACTAAGAGCCTGAGTATTTAACCTGCTTCTTTTTTCAAACAAAAGTAATTGTAAATACATGGCTCATTTATAATGGTTGATTCCTCTTCCTCCCGTGCCAGCCCATCCAGCTGAAATGTCTCTGGTTTCAGTAGATCCTCTCCAATCCTGCTCCAGTTTGGTTACTAGGATACAAAACTGTTTTGTTTCCTGTTTTGCTGGGTGTTGTTTCCCCTATGTCTGTTAAGTTCTGTGTGTATAATTATATTCCTGCTTCTTCCCTGGAGGATAGCATACTCGAGTTGTAGAGCTGTAAATATGCAAATTTACACATTATTCTTTAGAATAAAAAGTTTGACAAAAGTTTTTAAATATCTTTAGAATATAGTGATCAATCAAAAATGGTATTTATTCACAATTGTGCACAATGTTTTCTTGAACTTTGTAGACTCATTTCTTCTATTACGGACAAGGTAATTTATTAGTAAATTATTTTATTTCAAATAATTTTCTGTATCATTTTTACCTCTGAGCTGATTTTGTATTTTTGGTTGACATGTTCTTAAAGGGACAATGTGTAGTTTTTTAGGTATTTTATTATCTAAAATCAATAGTTTTATTCATAAATATGCCCTCAATGGTGTACAAATACCTCTGCCAATTATCTGACTTATCCTCGTAAACGAAGAATTTATTATCTTTATATACATGTGACGGGTAGGTCCACGGAGGCTTCCATGTAGTTCCGCCATCTTGAAAAACTATAATAGCAGGGAGGGTCAAAAAGTACTAGGCCAACGCGTTTCCACAACGCGTTTTCGTTCAGAGCCAGCATCACGTAACTGAAAGCAGCAGAAACGGCTTTTTGGTCCATAACAGCTACTGTAGATGCAACACGCAATTCGTTTGAATGCAAAATACAATTTCACCGCTAGATGGGGGAAATTCCTACACAATGTCCCTTTAAGAATCGCTGTCACAGATTGACGAGAATGAAAGAGAACATGCAGTCAAAAAATGTTTTCAGTTATTAGAGAAGCAGACATAGATGTCCATCTAGAGACAGAGATACAGTGTGTGGCGATAATTTAACTTTAATGTCCTCATCTTTACCATATTACAGTGTGTCTACTCTGAACACGAGTGGCGCATTGTGTCACAGTGTTAGAATGTTGTAATAATTGACGGGTCACTTGTTTGTAATATTCCTCACCCTGCCAAAATCTGAATGGATTCTCACCTCACAGCATTCACAGGGAACAAGGGTTTGCTCTGGACGCAGATTCTTCACAGGAACTTTGCTTTGGATGAATCCATCTATAGGAGATAAAAGAAGGACATTAATTTTCCAGTATTTTGAAATTAATTTATTACTTATTACTAGCAATGAATCTAGTGATGACACAAAAACATATTCTGACAAACCCCTGGTAAGAAAAGTGTGATACACACCTTGCGATGTGGTTGAGAAGATCGGGGGCCACAGCAGCAGTATTGAAGAAACACGCAACATTTTACTTTCAGTCAGATGGTTATCCATAAAAGACGCAGTGTATTTAAGCTTGTCTTCTACTAGGACCCATTGAAGGCGTTTCCATCCACTGACAGGCTCCACTCTAATGTCATAGGTTGTTGAATAATAATGAAGTATACACCTAACAAAACTACTAACCAGTATGCTTGCTAGAGTAAAGGCTAACCAACACATTCAATCGTCACAGAGGATGTAATTAAAAAAATGACTAGACAAGATACTTATTAGTGTATGTAAAGCAAAGAAGTCAAACAAACTGATAATGTACACTACTGGTCAACAGTTTGTAAACATTAAGTTGTTTAATGTTTTGAAAGTAGTCTCTTAATCTCACCGGGCTGCATTTATTTGATAAAAAAAAAAACAGTAAAAACAGTAATACTGTGAAATATTATTACAATTTAAATTAACTGGTTTATGTTGTTATATATATTAAAATGTAATGTATTCCTGTGTTAGTAAAGCATTTTCAGAAGTCATTATTTCAGTCTTCAGTGCCACATGGTCTTTCAGAAATAATTTTTATCATTTTAATCAGCATATTAAGAGACTACTTTCAAAAACATTACAAAAAAAATAAATAAATAAATAAAGTTTTCAAACTTTTGCCCGGTACAGTATATGTGAGACAAATATTTAGGTATTTAATTAGCAATCAGAGTTGGAAAGGAGGACATCAAACACAATCAACACTTTAAATATGTTAATAGCATCTTTACTTTTGAGTCTGCTAGCTGCATTTCCTGATTTTCTAGTATAGGTCATGACGGCCTTCTCTTTTTCTCAGTCCACAATCTGAGGGTCTTTATCATGTTGCAGTTCTCACAGCGGCAACATATAGTACAGTATATAAGATCTGTGTGGCTGAAAGGTTCACAATAAAGTGTCACAGAGTTTATCTCGAACTGCTTTTGAATGTGGTACATTATTTTATTTGACTTTTCATATTTGAACAAACATGCAAACATTTAATCAGCCTTTACATTATGATTAAAATGTTTGAAGTAATACAAAACAAATACCAAATACCAAGCATTGTTCCTTGAGTAAGAAGCAATCAAAAGCAATCATACACACAAAGACTGATGAAATAATAAAAATGTATTAATAATAATTTTCATGAATATTATGTAATGGGTTTTCCAAACAGAATCTGTGTGAAAAAGGGAAACAAAAAAGGAATATGAAAATAAAAGCTAATCAGTTAATATCGAAAATAGTGACTTCATGCAGCATCTTTTTGCATACAAAGTTTTTTTTTTTTTTTGTCAACCCTCGAATCGTGACTGCATTCAGAGGCACGAGAAATGTGGGTTGATGTGGGGGTGAAAGTGGAAGGGTTTTTTTAAAACCACATTTCCCATCTTTTAACACTTCTTTGAGGTCAAAATGTCATTGTGAACCAAAATTTAAAGCAAATTTCAAGCATCAATCTTGATAAGCCACCCCAGAAGTTGTTTTTACTGTGAGAAGAAGCCTCCAATATCCACTAGATATTTCGGTTTTCAGGTAGAAACATAATGGCGACCCCTAGCAAGTGAACTTAGAAAGATAAATCATTTGTGGGTTTTTTTCTAGGTCGTAAGAGTCTAGTGGCCTGATTTGGTGTGCCGGAAACATTGTGTGCTGCTGAGCAAAACTGTTGCATCAATTCATGTGAGAATCTGAAGGCATGTGAGGAACATGGTCTTCAAAAAGGATGAAATCAGACTTCCTTCATGTGCTAAATAAAATTTTAGAGCTACTATTATAAGATATTGGTATAATGGTAACATCCAGTTAGTGAATAGATATCGACATGACATTTCAGTTTCAGAACATACATTTGTTAGACATTAAAGGTGCTCTAAGCGATGTCGAGTGACGTCACTTCTTGTTGACGTTTAAAGTATTGTCAAACAAAACGGAGGCTAGCTAGACCCTCCCTCCTCATCATCCGCGCACTAACCCCCCCCAAATCCCATCCCCAAATCCTTCTTGTTGGTTATTGGCTGGAACAGTTTGTTATGTTTTGTGGTGCGGGTTAGCCCAGTTTGTTTTTGTTGCCGTTTGTAGAGCCTGGGGTGTCTGCAGAGACCGCGTTTTTCAACAGTGTGTTCAGGGGACAGGCAGCTAGCGGATAGTGAGGAGAGGTTTGCTGTATGTGACAAAAATGTTTTGGCCTAAAAAACGTGTGACATCGCTTAGAGCACCTTTAAGAGAAGCTAGAAGAATTTTGTGTGACCCATCACATGTACTTCATACTTGCTCTGTTTCCTTCCAGTAGACGTTATAGAATCTCACGGTGTAAATTAAATAGGTTAAAAAACTTGTTTTTTTGCAAGTCAGTCTGGTCACTAGGAAGCTACTACAAGCTTTGGGACATGAAAAAAAAAAACCTTAAGGTGAATTACAGTAGGCCTAATGTTTAAAAAAAAAAAATGTGTACAGTGCATACAGGGAGCTATTGGCACAATTTCACCTGTTGTAAGTCAATTAAATTGTTAAACAAGGATAAATTATAGATATGTTTGTATTGTATTGTGTTGTATATTGGATAGGATTTTGTATTTGTAACCACACCAAATTTCCCTACTAGGGACAATACTGTATACTTCATTTCATTTCATTTTGAGAAAAAAAAAAAAGGAAATTCTATCATTTATATTATATCAATTATATCAACACAACGACATTTAAAAAGCAAACATAAGTTCACAACACAACGAAATTAAGCCACAACACAACGGAAAATGTAAAACACAACAGAAATAAGCCACAACACCACGGAAAATGTACAACACAACAAAATAAAGCCTCAACACAACGGAAATGCTCCCGACCACTAGAGGACTTTCGGACCGCAGTAAAGTTAGTTTTCCATGCCATTGATATTGAATTCTGTAATTTTGAAAATTCAATAAAATTCAATCAATTAAAAAAGATGAAAAAAGGTCTGAGTCGGCAGTCTTAAGATATCAATGCCACAATTAGTTTTAACAGTATGTAACCATTGTATATCGACATAAAATATAACTTCAAAATCACCTTCATGAATTATAGCTGCGTATTTATAATCGAGAATGCTTTACACGCTACCACAGTGCTTGATCCACAAGGAAACGTCTGGCAAATCCACCAAGTGGTTAAAACATATAATTTATTATAATATAATTTGATAAATAAAAATAAAAAACATTTGGTGAATTACAGAATTACAGGAAGGTGTTGGCACAATTTCACCTCTAATTAGTCAGTCTGGTCACTAGGAACCTACCACAAAAAAAAAAAAAAAAAAACCTTAAGGTGAATTACAGTAGGCCTAATGTTTTTATAAAAAAAACTTATTGTGTACAGTGCATACAGGGAGCTATTGGCACAATTCCATTTGTTGTAAGTCAGTCTCTTTAATAGGAACTACAACCTTTGAAACTTGATAAAAGAAAAAGAAAACTTTTACAGAAATTTCCTTGAAAGTTTAATGGGTTGGAACAACATGAGGGTGAGTAATTACTGACAGAATTTTCATTTTTGGGTGAACTATCCCTTTAATACCAAAGTCCCTTTAAGACAAATCATTTAACTCGGTGGCCATATTTGAAACGCATGCAAGTGGAGTTCCTCTTTGAATGGTGAAACACAAAATTCTCCAAAACTGTTCGCCAAGCTTACGATTAAATGTCATATTTGAAATCACCAATGAAACCTGACAACAACTGTTTAATAAATCTTGTTTCTAAAAATTATTTTTTTCAGGCTGGAACAAGGTAATGCACATGCGCAGTCCTAAGTGCTTGTCTGAGAACACTGTCTGTTTCTATAGCAACCATAGCTTCTAACGGGAGCTGCACTTTGGGTTAAGTGACGCTCTTTTCTTTAAAACGTGGGACTTATTCCGCCATATTGCGCATTGCACGTTCTCCCATTCATAGTAATATGAGTGGACTGTCTTTCTGTAGCTATATAAAGTCTTTGTTAATACTTTATAAAAACATTTCAGAATACTTTGATGAATAAAAAGTTAACAGAAAGAACATCATCAATTTGAAATATGATTTTTTTGTAACATTTTTAATTGTCTTTACAGTCACTTTTGATTAATTTAATGCATCCTTGCTGAATAAAAAAAAAAAAAACCTGTGACCCCAAATATTTGAACGGTAGTTTATACGATTCAAAATTTAAGGCAAACTGTATTTTTGAGACACCATTTTATCTTTTACTAAATACTGTGATTATCATATTTTATCTTTCATTTAATAGCACAGCACATATTTAGAGCAGATCAGTGCTGAGGATTGGGTCAGTGGTACAAATGTTTAGGCACCAGTGAAATACCAGTTTAATTTAATCCAATTTTGATACTACAACAAAAACTACCTGCCCAATTTATGTGAATTTAAAACATTATTAAAGAAAAGGAAGAAGTCAGTAACAAAATAAGAACAAATAATCGAATTACAAATAGGACAAATAAAAACAAAAATAGAACAAAGAAAAGCTACAAATGAAATAAACAGTGTTTTTAGAGTAGATCGGTATACATTTGAATAAAGTAATCAAATGTGAAAGAATTGCATATTCATTACTGTATATATTAAATATAGATGGATATTTTTGTAAAGTTGAAAAGGGTAGACTATTTACTCTACAGCAGTGAGTCATTTGTTTGTCCTTTGTTTGATTATGAAAACACAGCAGCAGGTTTATTAAACTCCTGCCCCTTTAAGACCGAACGCACGGACCCCATTTGAACATGGCTAACTTACGTTCACTTGAGATATAACCGACTTTGTTTACTAGCATACTCGCCAAGACGCGCGTTTTTACATAATTTTGTGTAAATTCGTCCGTACAAGCCTACGACGTGAAAGTCAATTCAATTCAGTATTCGCGCGCTGAGACGCTGGTTTGCGGTGCGCGCGCGCTTTGGATGTTTGCGTTCATTAAACTTCTTGACCTGCAAACATCCAGTTATAAGAGAACCACTCGTTATACATAAATCAGGTAACAGGTCATGTTTTATTTACTTACATATACGACTTACATCCAAATAACACGTGAACGATCAGGAGCATTCAACAGAAGTGCTCTCTCTCTCTCTCTCTCTCTCTCTCTCTCTCGCCAGTTAACGTTAATAATAAGCTAGATTACTCGTTTTAATTTTCTTTGCCATTGACATCCGACTGAACTACAAACTTTCCACTGATGTCTAGGGTTGCCACCTTCAATACAAAAAAATAAGGGACGCCTGCCGGCGGCCACAGCGGGGGCCAAAGCACTCGGGGCCACAATGACCACAGGCCCGACGATATGCCAATGGTGGTATATCATAACTCAAAACGACTCGGTTACTCACGTAACCTCGGTTCCCTGAGAGGAGGGAACGAGTATTGCGTAAGTATCTTACGCTATGGGAAAACTCCTTTTCTCGAGAATATTGAAGTCTTTATGTAAAACGCATTGCAGCTGCACAGCTGACAGCAATGAACGAAGGAGCTCGGTCATTGGCTGTGCTGCGGCAACTTGCTCGAACCAATGACGGGGCGACTCTGAATGCGCGACCAATGAGCGCGCTTCGCGCCCGCGTGCGTCAGAGCCTGCCAAGATGGGCGTGGCCAAGAGCTATATACTGGGCGCCCCGTCATGAGAGTTCTTTAGGTTAAAACGACTGAAGCGAACTAACCAAGCACAAGCACGGCAGCTTACGCAATACTCGTTCCCTCCTCTCAGGGAACCGAGGTTACGTTAGTAACCGAGTCGTTCCCTTTCGAGAGGTCTCTCCTATTGCGTAAGTAGCTTACGCTATGGGAACACCATGCAAAACGCTGTGCGTGCTGAACTTCGCCTTATGATAGCCAGAGGCAGGTGCCTGAGCTGAAAAGCAAAGTTATCATCCAACTAGCCGGCAGAGGCGAGCTTTATATGTGGGAAAAAATACAGAGCGGCTAGAAGGCGCTCAGTGTGACACAAGCACATACATAATCTAGATACGAACTCGTAGTTCAACTAGCATCATGCTGATAGTACATTGGAATGCAATGTCGGGACCTGTAGGTTGTAGAACCTGATAAATGTGGACGGTGAGGCCCAGCCTGCCGCCGCACAAATATCCTCGATCGGTATCCCGCTCGACCATGCCCAGGAAGAAGCCACACTCCTGGTGGAGTGTGCTTTGACTCCCCAGAGGCATTGAAGCCCCTTAGCTTCATAAGCCAGCGCTATAGCTTCAACTATCCAGTGAGAGATTCTCTGCTTTGAAACGGCGGAACCTTACGTACGGCCGCCAAAGCATACAAACAGTTGTTCTGTCTGTCTGAATAGGGCAGAACGCTCCAAATACACTCTGAGAGCCCTAACGGGGCAGAGTAGATTAGCGTCGTGTTCGTCTGCTTGAGACGATAGCGCAGTTAGGGAGATAACCTGTGCTCTGAAGGGAGTGGTGAGCACTTTAGGAATATACCCATGTTTCGGTCTAAGGACGACCCTGCAGTCGTTAGGTCTGAATTCTAGGCAGGCAGCGCTTGTCGAAAGCGCGTGCAGGTCGCCCACTCTCTTGACCGAGAGCTGTTTAAGGTGCACGGTTCGGAGTGGTTCGAACGGGGGCCCTTTAAGAGCGTCTAGGACAGTAGCTAGGTCCCAGATCGGCACTGAGGGGGGGCGTGAAGGGTTCATCCTCCTAGCGCCCCTTAGGAAACGAATAATTAGGTTGTTTCTTCCCAATGGACGTTCCATTACAGGGTCGTGTGACGCTGTGATGGCCACCACATATACTTTGAGCGTGGAGGGGGTGCGGCCCGCCTCCAGAAGCCCTTTTAGAAAAGCGAGTACGTTCGTAATCTCGCATGTTTCAGGGTTCAGGCCCTTGGCATTACACCAGTCACTGAACACTTTCCATTTCTGGGCATATAAGCGTCTCGTGGAGGGCGCCCGCGCCTCAGCGATGGTATTTAGTGCTCCGCTCGTGAGGTTCCTGGGAACCCGTTGAGGGGCCATGCATTAAGGGCCCACAGATCGGGGCGGGGATGAAATATCATCCCGCTGGCCTGACTGAGGAGGTCTGGCCTCAGTGGAATCGGCCGTGGTGTAGATTGCATTTGCATCAGATCTGGAAACCATGTTTGGTTCTTCCAGAGTGGAGCTATCAGCAGCACTGCGTTTTTCTCCTCTCTGACCCGACTGATGACCTGTGGCAGCATCGCGATCGGGGGAAAGGCATATAAGGGGCGGCTCGGCCAGCTCTGGGCGAGCGCGTCCGGGCTTTTCGTGAAGAAAAGAGAGCAGTACGCGTTCTCCTTGGAGGCGAAGAGGTCGATCTCCGCTTTGCCAAAGGTTTTCCATAACCACTGAATCGTCAGCGGGTTGAGAGCCCATTCTCCTGGGAGAATCTTGTCTCTGGATAGCATGTCTGCCCCCTGGTTCAGGGCGCCTGGCACATGCGCTGCTCTCAGCGAGCGCAAGTTGTGCTGGGACCATAAAATTAGTCTCCTGGCCATTGAATGCATGGAGCTCGACCTGAGTCCACCCTGGCGATTTATGTACGACACTACCGTCATGTTGTCCATTCGGACCAGGACGTGTTCGTTTTTTAGATGTGGGAGCAGGGCTCTGAGAGCCAAAGCGACCGCTTTCATTTCCAGACAGTTTATGTGTAGGCGCTTCTCCGGGTTTGACCAAAAGCCGGAGACAGGCCTGCCCTCGTAAAGGGCCCCCCAACCTATTTTGGAGGCATCTGTCGTTATCATCTTTCTCCTTGTGTTCACACCCAGACTCACGCCTGACTGGTACCAGTCGGCGGCTTTCCAGTGCATCAGGGCTTTTATACAGCCGTGGTTCGCTCTGATTAAAAAGTGTCCCGAACGCCATGCGTGAGTAGGGACGCGGCTCTTGAGCCAGCGTTGGAGAGGGCGCATATGCAACAATCCTAGCTGGAGTACGGCCGATGCTGAGGCCATGAGACCAAGCATCCTCTGAAACCGCTTGACGGGGGCGCGCGCGCCCGCCCTGAATGATGTTGCAAGGCGCCGGATGGTGAGCGCGCGCTCTGATGAGAGACGCGCTGTCATTTGCATCGAGTCTAGAACTATTCCCAGGAAAGAAATCCTCTGGCTGGGAGATAGTATGCTTTTTGCAAAATTGATTCTTAGACCCAGGCATTCTAAATGGCTGATAATCCAAGATCTGTGTGTTATTAACTGACTTTCTGATTGAGCTAGAACCAGCCAATCGTCGAGATAATTCAGTATTCGCACTCCCCTTCGCCTTAGGGGGAAAGTGCTGCATCCATACATTTCATGAATGTACGGGGAGCCAGGGACAGGCCGAACGGAAGTACTGTGTACTGGTATGACTGTCCCTCGAAAGCGAATCTCAGAAACGGCCTGTGATGAGGCGCTATTGGAATGTGAAAGTAAGCATCTTTCAGATCCACTGAGAGAAACCAATCTCCTGGGCGTACTTGCGCGAGGATATGCTTGGTTGTTAACATTCTGAACGAGCGAATCATTAGTGCTTTGTTCAGGTGTCTGAGATCTAGGATGGGGCGGAGACCGCCATCCTTTTTCGGGACGAGAAAATAGCGGCTGTAAAAACCTGCCTCGCTCAGAGAGGGGGAAACAGTTTCCACAGCGCCCTTTTCTATTAGTTTGCGCACCTCGGTGCGTAGAACATGTGAACACTCCTTTCTCACTTTCGTCTCGACCACAGTCGTAAAACGTGGTGGTCTGCGAGCGAACTGGAGCGAGTATCCGTGCTTTACTATATTCAATACCCATTTCGGCATATCTGGAATGTTTTCCCATGCCGCTGCGTGTACAGATATGGGCTGAATACAGGCTAGGGGCGGGACGCTGTGACGTAGGGACCCGGCCAGCGAATCGCCTGAGCTCGTAGCTCTCAGCTGTGTCTGTAAAACTCGCAGCCTGAGCTGGGGTTGTGTTTGACACTGTAAGGACAGTGTTTATAAGTGGGGGTGCATAAACAGTGGTAGGCACACGCGTCACTTTTATAATGTTTCCCGCTTTTACTGGGGATGAATTTATAACTGTGTGAACAGTGCTTGTGTGTAGTGGTGCGTACATGACCGTAGGCACGTGATCTACATTCATGGGGAGCGCAGCCTGAGCTGGGAATGAATTTGGCACTGTTTTGACAGTATCTGGGAATGCACACTTTGTGGACATGTGAACCCTTAGTGACACAGGCAGAAAAAGACTCTTTTTGTGTTTTCTGTGCGTCGCCGTAAAAACGGCGTTTGTTTGCAGGTGAGCGAGCTCTGTGACTGGCCCATTGACTGCTGTATGGACATATCCAGCCGCCTGGAAGGGGACTGGGTAATGTTTGAGCTTTTGCAGAGAGAGTGGTCCGGCTTTTGCGAGACACGCACTCTCTCTTCTCATTCTTGTGGCTAGGACAGCTTTCGAGGCTCAGGGTTCAGCACAATCTTGGGCCGAGGACCCCGTCGCTCAGAAGGCGGCTTGCGGTTGTGAGAGCGCGAGCGGCGTCGAGCGTCAGCCTGAGGCGCGGGCTGAGAGGCGGTGGGAGCTGTTCTAGCCCGCTGCGGCTGTGGCGGTCTCTGTCTGCTCTGCGATGAGCTGGAGCGCTTGGGCAGGAAATGACGCATAGCTTGTGAAGTGTTCTGGGCCTCAGTGAAGCGTTAGGCGAAACCCTTAACCGCCGGTCCAAACAGCCCGCTGGTGGAGATAGGCGCGTCGAGAAGTGGCGCCTTATCCGCGTCCTTCATCTCAGTCAGAGTTAACCACAGATGGCGCTCGAGAACAGTCAAATTAGCCATAGCACGGCCAATAGACTGGGCGGTGGCCTTCGTGGCTCGCAGAGCTATATCAGTTGCGCTGCGTAGGTCCCTAAAGGCTTCGGGTTCGGGGCCAGACTCGTCCATAGAGCGGAGAAGCTTGGCTTGGAACACTTGAAGTACCGCCATTGAGTGAAGCACTGATGCAGCTTGGCCAGCGGCGGCGTAGGCGCGACCGGCGAGAGCAGAAGTAGTGCGGCAGGGCTTCGAGGGGTGGGAAGCTTTGGCTTTCCATCCGGTGGTGGAGGGCGGGCAGAGATGATTGGCCACGGCCTCCTCGAGGGGCGGCGTTCCCTCGTAGCCTCTTTCCTTCGTGCCGTCCACAGAGGAGAGCGAAGAAGAAAAAGAAGGCTTTAGGCGCGCAGAGTGGGGGGCTTTCCAAGACTTGGTGAGTTCGTCGTGAACTTCCGGGAAGAAGGGAGAAGGCCTTTGCCGAGGGGCCTGCTGGCGCCCCTGCAGAAACCACTCATCCAGTCGGCTCCGGGTTGGTTCTTCGGGAGAAGACCAATCGAGCCCGAGGTCTTCCACGGCCTTAGAGAGGACACGGATAATCTCGGTATCCATGGTGGAGCCCCCGCTAGTGCTAGCTAGCGTCGACGGGGCAGGGTCGAGAGTGGAGCCCGGCCAGTCGTCCGATGCAGCGTCGATGGACAAGCTGTCATCCATTCCCCCATCGTCCTCGGACACGCCGAAAGTCACAAGGCCCACAGCTCTACTAGAGGGGTGTGGGTCCGGCTGGGTGAACTGAACCGGCGGTGGGGAAGGCAAGAGCGGCGGTGAAGCACGCGGAGACTGGCTCGGCGTGACGTCACTGAGCTCAGGTTCAGGAAGCCTCTGTGAGCGGCGCTTTTTCTTAGTGCGCGGCTCAAACAGAGGGGTGGCGGCGATGGGCTCGCTCACGGCGAAAGCGGCGAGGCGAGCCCGTAGTGTGGAGAGACCCAGGTCATCACATTCCGGGCATCCGCCCTTGGTCAAAGCAGCTTCTGCGTGGTCCCGGCCCAGGCAGTGAGCGCAGATGATGTGACGATCCCCGTCCGGGAGAAGGTCTCTGCACGACGTGCAGGAAGGCATTTGAAACAACGCCTCAGAAAATTGCTCTTTTACAAGTGTCGCGGGGCGAACAGATGTAAAATACTTGCGTGTGTAGCACGCTGGATGGCTCAGTAGGATGGCGTTCGGAGGCGGCTGAAGGTGCCGACGTCCTCGTAGCAATCCCGCTGGTATGCTTTTCGACGGCGGCGAAGCTTCAATAATCCGGAGGATCCAGCGAAGAAGGTGTTCGCTGAAGGAGATTAAATCTAAAGAACTCTCATGACGGGGCGCCCAGTATATAGCTCTTGGCCACGCCCATCTTGGCGGGCGCGAAGCGCGCTCATTGGTCGCGCATTCAGAGTCGCCCCGTCATTGGTTTGAGCAATTTGCCACAGCACAGCCAATGACCGAGCTCCTTCGTTCATTGCTGTCAGCTGTGCAGCTGCAATGCGTTTTACATAAAGACTTCAATATTCTCGAGAAAAGGAGTTTTCCCATAGCGTAAGCTACTTACGCAATAGGAGAGACCTCTCGAAAGGGAACATATTTACAGGAAAGTAATAAGATCAGTAGGGGAGAGCGGGGTTGGTTGACACACTCTCTGTCATATTTCTCAGTCATGCTATATGTTAAAATAGTCTAACCAGTAACAACTGAAAGGTTAAGATCTCAGCTACTCAACAGATACATTTAATGTTCACAAATGATTCCTAAATTTTTTTTATTCATCATTAAAGTGATGTTGTGCACTTGTGCCAACCAGCCCCAGTATGGGGGTTAGTTGGCACATGCAATGGGGTTGGTTGGCACAGATGCTATAGTTACAAAGAATGAGGTGACAAATATAAAAAGAACCTGACCATTTAATTCAAACCAGATGCAGAATAACATTCAACAGAATTTCTGCCCATTTTTAACCAAACCAAAAACAAATACAGTTTGTATAGTATACAGGTGCTGGTCATATAATTAGAATATCATCAAAAAGTTGATTTATTTCAGTAATTCCATTCAAAAAGTGAAATTCGGATATTATATTCATTCATTACACACAGACTGATATATTTCAAGTGTTCATTCCTTTTGATTTTGATGATTATAACTGACAACTAATGAAAACCCCCAAATCAGTATCTCAGAAAATTTGAATATTGTGAAACGGTTCAATATTGAAGACACCTGGTGCCACACTCTAATCAGCTAATTAACTCAAAACACCTGCAAAGGCCTTTAAATGGTCTCTCAGTCTAGTTCTGTAGGCTACGCCAGACCCACCAATGCAGAAGAGCTGAAGGCCACTATCAGAGCAATCTGGGCTCTCATAACACCTGAGCTGTGCCACAGACTTATGCCACTGCGACTCCATGCCACGCCGCATTGCTGCAGTAATTCAGGCAAAAGGAGCCCCAACTAAGTATTGAGTGCTGTACATGCTCATACTTTTCATGCTCATACTTTTCATGTTCATACTTTTCAGTTGGCCAACATTTCTAAAAAATCTTTTTTTTGTATTCGTCTTAAGTAATATTCTAATTTTCGGAGATACTGAATTTGGGATTTTCATTAGTTGTCAGTTTTAATCATCACAATTAAATGAAATAAACATTTGAAAATTATCAGTCTGTGTGTAATGAATGAATATAATATCCAAGTTTCACTTTTTGAATGGAATTACTGAAATAAATAAACTTTTTGATGATATTCTAATTATATGACCAGAACCTGTATTTATAAATATACAACATATAATAGTATTATTGTAATATAAAGTCTATTATATATATATATATATATATATATATATATATATATATATATATATATATTCTGTTTTAACATATGTAAAATGCATAAATTAATACATTTATAACCAATTGGCTATAATGACACATGTGCCAACCAACCCCCAAATCAGTGAGTCAACCAACCCCACCCACATTAGGACACACCTCTTTACTGAAATTATGTTAGCCACATAGCATCACTCATCAGAGACTTTTAAATTTCATATCAAAATATAGCTGATCCTATCTATATCAACTGAAATCCTTACATTTTATATTATCTCTATCTATCATAGTTCTAAAATGTATTTAGTGGGGAGAAGGTTTGTTTTTTTTGTTTTAACACAGTAAAATAGAAAAGTTATCCTCACCTCAACAGTTGGTGAAAGTTTAATGATTTTAGTAAATTGGTGTGTTCAGGTCAAAAGGGCAGTCATTTTAATGTCAGATTTTTGTGGCAGCGCCCTCTGGTGCCTTGGAATTGAACTGTGTGCCAACCAACCCCTGACCCAACCAATGGACATTATAATAAGCTATCTGCTATTGAAATCAGTGTGAATAGATGCAATCACTCTCTATCACAAACAACGTTAACAAAGCGTGACAATGAGACCACAAAAAAAAAATTGCCTTTCGTCGGAGATGTATGTGAGATGTTAACCATACTTTATTAACTTATTAAATTTACAGATCCATAACTTATTCACTATAAATTAAACAAATGTGTTGATACTCAAACAAATACTAAATTTGATTGAAAAAATATATATAGTGCAGGAGACTTTAGCAAAGGATCTTGAACATCAAAAACATCAGTAGACCAGAAGTAGTACTGTGCCGTATTGGACTATGTTAGGCTATATTTTTTTTTTATATGTGTACTTCTTTTCACTCCGTGCAGCACTGAGTAGCTGTTTGTCTTTCAAACATGTAACACCATCCAAACAGTTATACCACACATAAATAACCTATAATCTACAAACATTTCTAAATTTAATTATAACACTATTTTTATTATTGGTAAGAAAATCTATTTATGTATTTATTTATTTATGTATTCAGACCTATTGTTAATTCTATAGTATTAAAGGATGAAATTCCTTAGATTAGTTAAGCATTTAGTTATTTTCTTCACACATGCACATTTTTATTATTAAATATGTATTAAATATATCTTATTTCTTATTTAAAAAATGCATGTGTCTGACTGTGTACCTTAACCGTAAAAAACAAATCATACCATAACGTATGGATATAATTAATTTACATTGTAACATTATTTCTTAACAAATGGGCATAGGCAGCATATGAAAACGTAATCAATAAGAGCATTATTGAGCTGATTAAAAACCTGTCGTTACACTACTATGGGATCATCCCATATTACACTATCTCCTTCGGAGATGCTTGAGGTATGAAGAACGACTCGGTTACTAACGTAACCTCGGTTCCCTGAGAGGAGGGAACGAGTATTGCGTAAGTAGCTTACGCTATGGGAAAACTCCTTTTCTTGAGAATATTGAAGTCTTTATGTAAAACGCATTGCAGCTGCACAGCTGACAGCAATGAACGAAGGAGCTCGGTCATTGGCTGTGCTGCGGCAACTTGCTCGAACCAATGACGGGGCGACTCTGAATGCGCGACCAATGAACGCGCTTCGCGCCCGCGCGCGTCAGAGCCCGCCAAGATGGGCGTGGCCAAGCTATATATTGGGCGCCCCGTCATGAGAGTTCTTTAGGTTAAAACGACTGAAGCGAACTAACCAAGCACAAGCACGGCAGCTTACGCAATACTCGTTCCCTCCTCTCAGGGAACCGAGGTTACGTTAGTAACCGAGTCGTTCCCTTTCGAGAGGTCTCTCCTATTGTGTAAGTAGCTTACGCTATGGGAACACCATGCAAAACGCCGTGCGTGCTGAACTTCGCCTTATGATAGCCAGAGGCAGGTGCCTGAGCTAAAAAGCAAAGTTATCATCCAACTAGCCGGCAGAGGCGAGCTTTATATATGGGAAAAAATACAGAGCGGCTAGAAGGCGCTCAGTGTGACACAAGCACATACATAATCTAGATGCGAACTCGCAGTTCAACTAGCATCATGCTGATAGCACATTGGAATGCAATGTCGGGACCTGTAGGTTGTAGAACCTGATAAATGTGGACGGTGAGGCCCAGCCTGCCGCCGCACAAATATCCTCGATCGGTATCCCGCTCGACCGTGCCCAGGAAGAAGCCACACTCCTGGTGGAGTGTGCTTTGACTCCCCAGGGGCATTGAAGTCCCTTAGCTTCGTAAGCCAGCGCTATAGCTTCAACTATCCAGTGAGAAATTCTCTGCTTTGAAACGGCGGAACCTTTCGTACGGTCGCCAAAGCATACAAACAGTTGTTCTGTCTGTCTGAATAGGGCAGAACGCTCCAAATACACTCTGAGAGCCCTAACGGGGCAGAGTAGATTAGCGTCGTGTTCGTCTGCTGGAGACGAAAGCGCAGTTAGGGAGATAACCTGTGCTCTGAAGGGAGTGGTGAGCACTTTAGGAATATACCCGTTTCGGCCTAAGGACGACCCTGCAGTCGTTAGGACTAAATTCTAGGCAGGCAGCGCTTGTCGAAAGCGCGTGCAGGTCGCCCACTCTCTTTACCGAGGCGAGTGCCAGCAAGAGCGCAGTCTTGAGCGAGAGCTGTTTAAGGTGCACGGTTCGGAGTGGTTCGAACGGGGGCCCTTTAAGAGCGTCTAGGACAGTAGCTAGGTCCCAGATCGGCACTGAGGGGGGGCGTGAAGGGTTCATCCTCCTAGCGCCCTTTAGGAAACGAATAATTAGGTCGTTTCTTCCCAATGGACGTTCCATTACAGGGTCGTGTGACGCTGTGATGGTCGCCACATATACTTTGAGCGTGGAGGGGGTGCGGCCCGCCTCCAGAAGCCCTTGTAGAAAAACGAGTACATTCGTAATCTCGCATGTCTCAGGGTTCAGGCCCTTGGCATTACACCAGTCACTGAACACTTACATTTCTGGGCATATAAGCGTCTCGTGGAGGGTGCCCGCGCCTCAGCGATGGTTTTTAGTGCTCCGCTCGCGAGGTTCCTGGGAACCCGTTGAGGGGCCATGCATGAAGGGCCCACAGATCGGGGCGGGGATGAAATATCATCCCGCTGGCCTGACTGAGGAGGTCTGGCCTCAGTGGAGTCGGCCGTGGTGCAGATTGCATTTGCATTAGATCTGGAAACCATGTTTGGTTCTTCCAGAGTGGGGCTATCAGCAGCACTGCGTTTTTCTCCTCTCTGACCCGACTGATGACCTGTGGCAGCATCGCGATCGGGGGAAAGGCATATAAGGGGCGGCTCGGCCAGCTCTGGGCGAGCGCGTCCGTGCTTTTCGTGAAGAAAAAAGAGCAGTGCGCGTTCTCCTTGGAGGCGAAGAGGTCGATCTCCGCTTTGCCAAAGGTTTTCCATAACCACTGAATCGTCAGCGGGTTGAGAGCCCATTCTCCTGGGAGAATCTTGTCTCTGGATAGCATGTCTGCCCCCTGGTTCAGGGCGCCTGGCACATGCGCTGCTCTCAGCGAGCGCGAGTTGAGCTGGGACCATAAAATGAGTCTCCTGGCCATTGAATGCATGGAGCTCGACCTGAGTCCACCCTGGCGATTTATGTACGACACTACCGTCATGTTGTCCGTTCGGACCAGGACGTGTTCGTTTTTAGATGTGGGAGCAGGGCTCTGAGAGCCAAAGCGAACGCTTTCATTTCCAGACAGTTTATGTGTAGGCGCTTCTCCGGGTTTGACCAAAAGCCGGAGACAGGCCTGCCCTCGTAAAGGGCCCGCCAACCTATTTTGGAGGCATCTGTCATTATCATCTTTCTCCTTGTGTTCACACCCAGACTCACGCCTGACTGGTACCAGTCGGCGGCTTTCCAGTGCATCAGGGCTTTTATACAGCCGTGGTTCGCTCTGATTAAAAAGTGGCCCGAACGCCACGCGTGAGTAGGGACGCGGCTCTTTGAGCCAGCGTTGGAGAGGGCGCATATGCAACAATGCTAGCTGGAGTACGGCCGATGCTGAGGCCATGAGACCGAGCATCCTCTGAAACCGTTTGACGGGGGCACGCGCGCCCGCCCTGAATGATGTTGCACGGCGCCGGATGGTAAGCGCGCGCTCTGATGAGAGACGCGCTGTCATTTGCATCGAGTCTAGAACTATTCCCAGGAAAGAAATCCTCTGGCTGGGAGATAGTATGCTTTTTGCAAAATTGATTCTTAGACCCAGGCATTCTAAATGGCTGATAATCCAAGATCTGTGTGTTATTAACTGACTTTCTGATTGAGCTAGAACCAGCCAATCGTCGAGATGATTCAGTATTCGCACTCCCCTTCGTCTTAGGGGGGAAAGTGCTGCATCCATACATTTCGGGAATGTACGGGGAGCCAGGGACAGGCCGAACGGAAGTACTGTGTACTGGTATGACTGTCCCTCGAAAGCGAATCTCAGAAACGGCCTGTGATGAGGCGTTATTGGAATGTGAAAGTAAGCATCTTTCAGATCCACTGAGAGAAACCAATCTCCTGGGCGTACTTGCGCGAGGATATGCTTGGTTGTTAACATTCTGAACGAGCGAATCATTAGTGCTCTGTTTAGGTGTCTGAGATCTAGGATGGGGCGGAGACCGCCATCCTTTTTCGGGACGAGAAAATAGCGGCTGTAAAAACCTGTCCCGCTCAGAGAGGGGGAAAACAGTTTCCACAGCGCCCTTTTCTATTAGTTTGCGCACCTCGGTGCGTAGAACATGTGAACACTCCTTTCTCACTTTTGTCTCGACCACAGTCGTAAAACGTGGTGGTCTGCGAGCGAACTGGAGCGAGTATCCGTGCTTTACTATATTCAATACCCATTTCGGCATATCTGGAATGTTTTCCCATGCCGCTGCGTGTACAGATATTGGCTGAATACAGGCTAGGGGCGGGCCGCTGTGACGTAGGGACCTGGCCAGCGAATCGCCTGAGCTCGTAGCTCTCAGAGGCGCGGGCACGCGCTGAGCAGCTGAGTGAATGGGCGCGTGTGTGATTACAACAGCGCGCGCTGTGTTTGTAAAACTCGCAGCCTGAGCGGAGGTTGTGTTTGACACTGTAAGGACAGTGTTTATAAGTGGGGGTGCATAAACAGTGTTAGGCACACGCGTCACCTTTATAATGTTTCCCGCTTTTACTGGGGATGAATTTATAACTGTGTGAACAGTGCTTGTGTGTAGTGGTGCGTACATGACCGTAGGCACGTGATCTACATTCATGGGAAGCGCAGCCTGAGCTGGGAATGAATTTGGCACTGTTTTGACAGTATCTGGGAATGCACACTTTGTGGACATGTTAACCCTTAGTGACGCAGGCAGAAAAAGACTTTTTTTTTTTTTTTTTTTTTTTTGTGCGTCGCCGTAAAAACGGTGTTTGTTTGCAGATGAGCAAGCTCTGTGACTGGCCCATTGACTGCTGTGTGGACATATCCAGCCGCCTGTAAGGGGACTGGGTAATGTTTGAGCTTTTGCAGAGAGAGTGGTCCGGCTTTTGCGAGACACGCACTCTATCTTCTCATTTCTGTGGCTAGGACGGCTTTTGAGAGCGCGAGCGGCGTCGAGCGTCAGCCTGAGGCGCGGGCTGAGAGGCGGTGGGAGCTGTTCTAGCCCGCTGCGGCTGTGGCGGTCTCTGTCTGCTCTGCGATGAGCTGGAGCGCTTTGGCAGGAAATGACGCATAGCTTGTGAAGCGTTCTGGGCCTCAGTGAAGCGTTCGGCGAAACCTTTAACCGCCGGTCCAAACAGCCCGCTGGTGGAGATAGGCGCGTCGAGAAATGGCGCCTTATCCGCGTCCTTCATCTCAGTCACAGTCAGCCACAGATGGTGCTCGAGAACAGTCAAATTAGCCATAGCACGGCCATTAGACTGGGCGGTGGCCTTCGTGGCTCGCAGAGCTATCAGTTGCGCTGCGTAGGTCCCTGAAGGCTTCGGGTTCGGGGCCAGACTCGTCCATAGAGCGGAGAAGCTTGGCTTGGAACACTTGAAGTACCGCCATTGAGTGAAGCGCTGATGCAGCTTACGCCGCCGCCGGCGAGAGAGCAGAGGTAGTGCGGCAGGGTTTCGAGGGGTGGGAAGCTTTGGCTTTCCATCCGGTGGTGGAGGGCGGGCAGAGATGATTGGCCACGACCTCCTCGAGGGGCGGCGTTCCCTCGTAGCCTCTTTCCTTCGCGCCGTCCACTGAGGGGAGTGAAGAAGAAAAAGAAGGCTTTAGGCTCGCAGAGTGGGGGGCTTTCCATGACTTGGCGGAGAACACCAATCGAGCCCGAGGTCCTCCACGGCCTTCGAGAGGATGCGGATAATCTCCGTATCCATGGTGGAGCCCGCACTCGTGCTAGCTAGCGTCGACGGGGCGTGGTCGAAAGTGGAGCCCGGCCAGTCGTCAGATGCAGCGTCGATGGACAGGCTGTCATCCACTCCCCCGTCGTCCTCGGACGCGCCGAAAGTCACAAGGCCCACCGCTCTGCTAGAGGGGTGTGGGTCCGGCTAAGTGAACTGAACCGGCGGTGGGGAAGGCAAGAGCGGCGGTGAAGCACGCGGAGACTGGCTCGGCGTGACGTCACTGAGCTCAGGTTCAGGAAGCCTCTGTGAGCGGCGTTTGTTTTTTTTTGTTTTTTTTTTAAAAGCGCGGCTCAAACAGAGGGGTGGCGGCGATGGGCTCGCTCGCGGCGAAAGCGGCGAAGCGAGCCCGCAGTGTGGAGAGACCCAGGTCGTCACATTCCGGGCATCCGCCCTTGGTCAGAGCAGCTTCTGCGTGGTTCTGGCCCAGGCAGCGAGCGCAGATGATGTGACGATCCCCGTCCGGGAGAAGGTGTTACGGGGAGTGAACAGAGGAGACAAGTGCAAGTAAAACTGGGCTTTATTGAACAATCAGATAAGCCAGCCACAGAGACGTGGAGAAATAAGACAGGAACAAAGTCTCAGTCCGATGCAGTCGATCTCACGAACTCACAGACCCAACAGGAATCAGTGCAGGAACAGAAGCGTTGGCAGCGCAGGCTTGCGTGGACAACTCAGCGAAGCACGGTCAGTGTGTGTGTGGCAAATCCTCCGTGAAGACGAGACATGAGACGATGAGACGAACCGGACATCCACGAAGAACAGACTGGGACCCAAGGAACAGGAACAGGCAATACACATCCACAAAACAACGATCTGACAAACACAAGACGCATGAGGTGAGTATAAATAGGCACTGGAAATGAGTATCACCTGTCGCTGATCTCCAGGAGGATAATCAGCGACCACGCCCACACACGTGCATACACAAACATAAACACAGCGCAAGGAACAGTCAGTGAATTTCTCAACCGTGACAGTACCCCTCCCCCTAGGAGCGCCTCCTGGAGCTCCCAGGAGAACCTACCCGTTGATTGTAATCATCAATAAGGGACTGATCCAGGATGTCCCTAGCAGGGACCCAACTTCTCTCCTCCGGACCGTAACCTTCCCAGTCCACCAGATACTGAAATCCGCGTCCCCTCCGCCTTGAGTCCAGAATACGATTTACCGAATAAGTAGGTTCCCCATCTACGAGTCGCGGCGGTGGGGGAACCGGGACCGGCGGATTAATGGGAGAATAAAATACGGGCTTTAATTTGGACACATGGAACACGGGATGAATTCTCCTGTACGCAGGATGCAGTTTGAGTCGAACTGTCACCGGACTAATGACTTTGGTGACAGGAAATGGGCCAATGAATTTAGGAGCTAATTTATTCGACACGGAGCGGAGAGGAATATTCTTAGTAGAAAGCCACACTTTGGAACCGACGACGTAGACGGGAGGTCTTGACCGGTGGCGATCGGCCTTAACCTTGGTGCGCGCCCTTACCTGGAGCAGAGTCTCACGGGCTCTGGTCCATGTACGGTGACACTTCTGGACGAAGGCGTGAGCGGAGGGGACCGCGACTTCGGATTCCAGGCTGGGAAAAATAGGTGGCTGGTACCCTAAACTACACTCAAACGGTGATAGGCCCGTAGATGACACTGGTAACGAGTTGTGTGTGTACTCCACCATGGAAAGCTGTTGACCCCAGGAGGAAGGATTCTTGGATACCACACATCGCAACATTCTCTCCAAATCTTGGTTGGCTCTCTCGGTCTGACCATTGCTCTGGGGGTGGTAACCCGAGGACAGACTAACAGTGGCCCCCAGTAATTTACAAAATTCTTGCCAGAATTTGGACACAAATTGAGACCCCCTGTCAGAGACCACGTCCGTCGGGAGGCCATGTAGACGAAAGACGTGATCAATGACAGTCACCGCTGTCTCCTTGGCAGAAGGTAATTTGGCCAAGGGAATGAAATGAGCCGCCTTCGAGAACCGGTCCACTACGGTCAAAACAACCGTCTTACCTTGGGAGGGCGGGAGGGCGGTGATAAAATCTAGCGAAATATGGGACCAGGGTCTCGAAGGGACAGACAGCGGTTGGAGTAACCCATCTGGGGGTCGATTGGAAGTCTTACCAGTGGCACAGATCGAACAAGCCAAAACAAAATCTCGAATGTCGCGAGCCATCAATGGCCACCAAAATCGTTGCTTGACCAAAAAACTAGTGCGGTTTACTCCTGGGTGGCATGCCACGTTGGAACAATGACCCCACTGGATAACGTCGGACCGCAACCCCTCCGGCACAAATAAACGATTCGGTGGGCCTCCGGGCGGAGGCGTTACCCCTTCTAAGGCCGTCTTGACCTTCGACTCGACCTCCCATGTGAGTGTGGAGATGAATAGAGTCTCGGGTAAAATGCACTCGGGAGTAGACGGGCGTGCGGATGGGTCAAAAATACGAGATAAAGAATCGGGTTTGATGTTTTTGGAACCCGGGCGGTACGAGAGAGTAAAATCAAAACGACCGAAAAAAAGGGCCCACCGAGCCTGCCTGGAGTTGAGTCTTTTAGCAGATTGAATGTATTCCAGATTCTTGTGGTCAGTCCAGACTATAAAAGGTACCCCCGACCCTTCTAACCAATGTCGCCATTCCTCCAACGCTAGCTTGACCGCCAACAACTCCCTGTTACCAATGTCATAGTTGCGTTCGGTAGGCGACAAGCGATGAGAAAAAAACGCGCAAGGGTGCATCTTGTCGTCTGAGGAAGAGCGTTGGGAGAGTACCGCACCTACCCCCACCTCTGACGCGTCGACCTCCACCACGAACTGACGTGAAGGATCAGGGGCTATCAAAATGGGAGCGGAAATAAAGCGGCTCTTGAGGTTAGCGAATGCAGTCTCGGCTGCATCGGACCACCTGAACGTCGTCTTGGAGGAGGTCAAAGCTGTCAGAGGCGCGGCTAGTTGGCCGAAATTACGAATGAAACGTCGGTAAAAATTGGCAAACCCCAGAAACCTCAGTAGGGCCTTACGGGAATCTGGACTTGGCCAATCCACCACGGCCTTAATCTTGTCGGGATCCATACGCATTCCCTCAGACGAGACGATGTGACCTAAGAAAGGAACAGACTGTGCATGAAACGCGCATTTCTCCGCCTTGACAAAAAGCCCATTCTCTAACAACCTCTGAAGCACTCGTCTGACGTGCTGAACGTGTTCCTGGAGAGACGAAGAAAAAATCAATATGTCATCCAGGTAGACATATATGAACTGGTCTACCATGTCTCTCAGCACATCATTGACGAGTGCCTGAAAAACCGCTGGGGCCCAAAAGGCATGACCAAATATTCAAAATGCCCCCTGGGGGTGTTAAAAGCGGTTTTCCATTCATCTCCCTTCCTGATGCGGACCAAATGATAAGCATTACGTAGATCCAATTTAGTGAAGACCGAGGCTCCCTGCAACCGCTCGAAGGCTGAAGACATCAACGGCAAAGGATAGGTATTCTTTACCGTGATGTTGTTCAGCCCCCGGTAATCAATACACGGTCGCAGGGAGCCGTCCTTCTTCCCCACAAAAAAGAACCCCGCCCCCGCAGGAGAAGAGGAAGGTCGAATGAACCTGGATGTCAGAGAATCAGAAATGTATTTCTCCATGGCCTCCCTCTCGGGAATGGAAAGAGAGTATAACTTGCCCTTAGGCGGAGACGTACCTGGCAGAAGATCTATAGCACAGTCATAGGGACGATGCGGAGGAAGAGAAGCAGCTCTGGACTTACTGAACACTTCCTTCAGGTCGAGGTACTCAGCGGGCACGTTTGACAAATTCACCGGCTCCTCCTGCAAGACAGAACTGGACAGAGACGAACCAGCAGACATTAAACAAGACGCATAACACTCAGTACTCCAGGCGGAAATGGAGTTATGTCCCCAGTTAACCCTGGGGTTATGCTGCACGAGCCAGGGATGACCGAGGACAATAGGGATGGTAGGGGAGTCAAGGAGCAGAAAAGATAGATCTTCGGAATGATTGCCGGAAGTGATGAGTGTTATCTGAACCGTGGAGTGAGATATAGTGGGTAATTCTTGTCCATTGAGTGCGTTGACAGAAATCTTATTGGTGAGGGGTATGGTGGGTATCTGAAGTCTGTGTGCTAAGGTGTAGTCCATAAAGTTACCTTCCGCTCCGGAGTCGATAAGGGCTTGGCAGTGATGAGTCTGAGTTGCCCACTGCAATCTCACCGGAAGGAGGGTGGAAGAGGGTTTCTGGATGGAGACCCCGCCCGACAGAATCCTCTTCTCTACTGCCGGGCTCGCTCTTTTACGGGGCAGTTATTGACGAAGTGCCCCGAACCTCCGCAATAGAGGCATAATCCCTGGGATCTCCTTCTCTCCCTCTCCTCCCGGGAGAGCCGGGCTCGACCCACCTGCATGGGCTCCGGATCGTAGGCGGGGCTGACCGCATCACGACCACTTGTTTGGTGGAAACCATAATCTCTGGGAATCGGAATGGAACGGTTGCGCTGCTCCAGACGATGCAGGCGCGCGTCCACTTGCAGAGCCAAGTCAATTAATCCGTTGAGACTTACGGGAAGATCCAGGGAGTAAATCTCGCGTTGGATGCGGTCAGCCAGCCCATGCAGGAAGACATCCCACTGCGCCTCCTCGTTCCAGCGGCACTCTGCGGCAAGGGTACGAAACTGGATGGAATAATCAGCAACAGATCCTTCTCCCTGAGTGAGGTCCACGAGCCGACGAGACGCTTCTCTCCCTGTGACAGCTCGGTCGAATACCCTCCTCATCTCTTCCGAGAGTGCCGCGAACGAGGAACAGCATGTTCGTTGGTTTTCCCACACCGCCGTCCCCCACAAAGCCGCACGTCCAGACAGCAGCGTAAGTACGAACGCCACTCTTGACTGTTCCGTACTAAATGTCTGAGGCTGTAGGGCAAAAAACATGGAGCATTTAGTCAAAAAGGCTCTGCAGTGGTTAGGCTCACCCGAATAATTCTCCGGCGTCGGTAAACGGGGCTCGTGTGGACGGTTAGGTGCGGGAGGAGCGGAGGGTGGGGGCGGCGGTGGGTTTGGCGCAGTGGGTATGGCCAGTTGTTGAATTTGTTGGGTGAGCCCAGACACCTGCGCTACCAACGCCTGGACAGCTCGGCTTGTGGTGGTGAGATTCTCCTCCTGCCGATCCATCCGGGCCGTGCTGTGAGCGAGATAATCCGTGAGTTCGGACGTACCTGCTGCCTCCATAGCGGTCAGATCGTTCTGTTACGGGGAGTGAACAGAGGAGACAAGTGCAAGTAAAACTGGGCTTTATTGAACAATCAGATAAGCCAGCCACAGAGACGTGGAGAAATAAGACAGGAACAAAGTCTCAGTCCGATGCAGTCGATCTCACGAACTCACAGACCCAACAGGAATCAGTGCAGGAACAGAAGCGTTGGCAGCGCAGGCTTGCGTGGACAACTCAGCGAAGCACGGTCAGTGTGTGTGTGGCAAATCCTCCGTGAAGACGAGACATGAGACGATGAGACGAACCGGACATCCACGAAGAACAGACTGGGACCCAAGGAACAGGAACAGGCAATACACATCCACAAAACAACGATCTGACAAACACAAGACGCATGAGGTGAGTATAAATAGGCACTGGAAATGAGTATCACCTGTCGCTGATCTCCAGGAGGATAATCAGCGACCACGCCCACACACGTGCATACACAAACATAAACACAGCGCAAGGAACAGTCAGTGAATTTCTCAACCGTGACAGAAGGTCTCTGCACGACGCGCAGGAAGGCATTTGAAACAACGCCTCAGAAAATTTGCTCTTTTACAAATGTCGCGGGGCGAACAGATGTAAAATACTTGCGTGTGTGGCGCGCCGGATGGCTCAGTAGGATGGTGTTCGAAGGCGGCTGAAGGTGCCGACGTCCTCGTAGCAATCCCGCTGGTATGCTTTTCCACGGCGGCGAAGGCTTTCAATAATCCGGAGGATCCAGCGAAGAAGGTGTTCGCTGAAGGAGATTAAATCTAAAGAACTCTCATGACGGGGCGCCCAATATATAGCTTGGCCACGCCCATCTTGGCGGGCTCTGACGCGCGCGGGCGCGAAGCGCGTTCATTGGTCGCGCATTCAGAGTCGCCCCGTCATTGGTTCGAGCAAGTTGCCGCAGCACAGCCAATGACCGAGCTCCTTCGTTCATTGCTGTCAGCTGTGCAGCTGCAATACGTTTTACATAAAGACTTCAATATTCTCGAGAAAAGGAGTTTTCCCATAGCGTAAGCTACTTACGCAATAGGAGAGACCTCTCGAAAGGGAACTGTGAGACGGTGCTTTGATTTCTCTAAGCTCTAGCATTGCTATCAACTATCAAAAGACCCGCCCTCCTCTGACTCTGATTGGCCCTGAACCTGATGGTATTAAACAAACCAATCAAACCAACAATGGCAAAGAGTATTACCCAATCAAGGGTAGAATAGGACGAGTCTTCACAGAATGCGGGTGGAATGATTTGCATGGGATGATGCAAATCAGAGTTAAGGCAACTCGGAAATACGGGACAAACCGCGTCCCGTATTGATTCAAAACAGGACGCGCTGTTTATTTCACAAATACGGAACGATTCCGTATTTTAAGGGACGGGTGGCAACCCTACTGATGTCTGTTTAAAGGGATGTGCTCGACCAGCTCGCGCGTCTGTGCCGCTGCGCGCTCAATCCACTGCGCGTTTCTATTGCTTGCGCACCACAGTGTTACTATATTGCGTTTCATATTCCACTAATAAGACACATTTACTTCATAGACAGCCTTCTTTTTTTATCCCCATTCTACTTTCTGTTATGAGTGTTTCTTTGTTTGGACACCAGGGGCGGCTGGCCAATAGAGGGCTCTAGGGCAGGGCGCGCCTCTCTATCAGACAGCAACACTATCGGAGCTGTACACTAGAAAGGCCTGGCTAGCTGTGGTCATGCTAATGCCTTGTTTTGGTGATTACTTTTTAAAACAACAGAGACAGATCCAGCATGGAGAGTTACCGGAGTGAGGGAAGCAGCACCTGTCTGAGAAAGTAAACAGTTTGAGTTAAATTTCCAATGCAGATGGAAAGTTTCTGCAATTTGTTCGTTTTTGTGTAAGAATGCCTCAGCCTTGTAATATGGCATTAAATAATTACTGACTTTATCACAAAGCACTGGTATCATGCAGTTTGTGTTAAAATGTGTTTAGGTGGTTATTAATAATAATAATTATTATTTGTGTTTATATAGTGTCTTTCCAACACCCAAGGTCGCTTTACAAAGATATGTAAAGGCAGTGGTTCTCAAACTGTTGTACGTAACGTTAATTACGTGAGGTGACAGAGGGGAGGGGAGGGGGGGGGGGGGTACGGGAACAAAATGCTGAATCTTGCCGTTCATTTAAGTCGACCTCACCTTAAAATAAGATTTAAACTGAGCATGTTTTTCTATCAGGTAAAATTCTGTAAATAGGCTACATGACATCCTCATGCAGATTGCTGCCTCGGCAAATCGCACTATAGCCTACTACCGTTCTAGACAATGTACCTTTGTAAAATAAGAGATTTAGCACTTACTAGCATGCAGAACAAATATAGGCCCTGTCCCAAATGGCGCACTTCATGCGGACTTTCGGTCTCGTGGACTTAAATTGCGCGTGCTCGCCGAGTCTACGAGTCCGTAGGCCGTCCCATTTAGCATTTTAACGCTCTGAAGTGTGCTCAGCAGCGCCCCCTTTGTACCCTTGAAGCGGTCTTCCGCGAAGCCTGCATAGATGCAGGCTCCACGCACTTTAACTACCCAGGAATCCTTGCGAAATGCCAATCAGAAAACGGATGGGAGGAGATTTCGCTCACAGACTGTTAACATGGCTTTATGATATAGGCGTACATTTTACCAGTTGTTACTTACAGTTTATACAAACATTATCGACCAGTGGTTGATATATCAAACATAATAATAGCGTGTTAAATAATACGATGGCATTATGATTCATCACATAAATAGAACCGAATGTCATGGCTTTACTGAGTCATATAAACGTAGTATGAATATTGAAACCTATACATTTTTCTTAAACTCATTTACATTTTAATTTTGTGTTAAAATTGAACATTATGTATTATTATGTACAACTGTATTGATCATTTACATAACCATGACATCTATTCTAATGCCCAGGTGGCATATACAATTATAGAACTGACTGTGAAAGCAGGCTGTGTAGTTCACATGGACATAAGATTTGGGAAAATAAAATAAATCCTGTTCTCGATGCTAAAGACTGTAATTTTTTTTAATGATATTTGTGATATTTTTCTAATAAAGGGACTGATGAGATGACCTTTAAGTTTATTCAGCTTCGATGTCTGAGCTGAGACCTTCTTCCTGTTTCCGGCGTGACGATCGAGTCTGTCCCAAAAATACCTCTCAATGCGCCCTCGCGGACTCTCGCTAAGGGCCCTATAGGTCTGCACTACATGACGTCACCGAAGTGTGGACTCTGAGGAAGTCCACAAGTCCGGAGTGTGCCATTTGGGACAGGGCCATAGACACAGGCTGTGCATGGAGATCGGATTCAAACTCTCTTCGATACAGACACATTCCCTGTGTGAGTTCCTGTGTTTAATGTTGATCACATTATATGAAGGTCCACACGATTGCAAATGTGACATTAATTTTATACAACAGTTCAACAAACGAAATATTAAGTGATGTTCATTTAGGCTACAACACAGTTGTCAGTATTTTTTACAACAAAATAATAGCTTCAACGAAAGCCACAGCAGAACTGCAGCACACAGCAGTGTTTGTGAACACATCTGCGGCTTTGAACGAATCATTAGAGTCAATGATTCAATTATTAATTCATAAATACATCCACTTGCTTCGTTACTGAATGAATGACTCGATGACTCACCACCTATTGGCAGTTTTAATTTAACATTTAAAAGCATCACTTTGTTTTTACCATCATTGCACATTTCTCTATTGAATTTTTTTTTTTTTTTAAATTGATTTAAGGGGGCAAATATTGTCCCTTACTGACAAAGGTGTGACTGAAGAGTGGGGGCACGAAGTAAAATGTTAAAAGCCTCATGGGTACAACTCTAAAAAGATTGAGAACCACTGGGACTGGGTTAAAGAATAGAACAATCAACATCAAAGCACAATACACATACCAAGGGCAGAAAGTAGGCCTAATATACAGAGGTCACTTACAAAGTTAGGTTAAAGATACAAACAAAGAGGGATTAAAACAAATAGCATATCAATAACAATGTTTAATTTACAGACTGTGAGCTGAAGAGTAATATACAGAATCAGATCAAATATGTTTTTGAAGGAGAGGAGGGTGGATGTTGGATGGATGTCTTGAGGAAGAGCATTCCACAACCTCGAAGCCACTACACTAAAAGACTCCCATGTTACCGGACTATTGAAACCGACAGAATATGACACAGCCCCACCTCCGATATTTTTCACCAGCCGCCACTGCTGGACACACACACTGTGTAGGCTATCTTCAAAATAAAGGCAGATTTTTTTTTTTTTTAAATCGAAGTCATTTAAAAATTAAATCGTGAACAGGGTGAATCGAGATCGCGATTTTATAACGATTGATCGTGCAGGCCTACCCTACAGTCATGATTTGAGTGATTCTCTTACTCACCGAGTTCTCCAGGAGCCTTCACATCCTGCCTCTTTTCTGCTCTGATGCTCTCCTCCGGCCACATGTCCATACCATGTCCTTATCATGTGCCTATGACATAAGTTCAAACTGCTTATTTGTGTTTATTTATTTGTTCAAATAAAATCAACATAGTAGTACATGTGGGGGGAGAACAACAAATATATTTTTGCCAAACAGTAAACAGCAGAGAATTCAGCAAAAGCTGCAATAAAAATAATATAAAAAGTTTTCTCTGACTGGGGATCTTTCCTTTCATCTATTCCACAGGCACAGGATTGCATCATGAAATATCCAGACCAAAACCACAGAGTGAGCATAAATGCAGGAGGATGTTTCTCCAGAAAATAAAATCATGAACTACCGCAAATCTGACAGAAGGTTCCTCTTTTTGATGATATAAAAAGGGTCGGTGTATAAGTGAGATCTCAGTGAGCATCTCTAACTTTACATTGATAGAAGATCCAAAATATGCCAGTGCTGCTCACATCCTTTCCTTGATCCTTGTTGCATTTGATGACTAAACAACTTGCAATTTCCATGATTCATTGTCCTCCATGAAGTTAGGCATTTCACATGTCCAAAGTACATTATCGAACTTTCCTTTCTGAGAAAAATAACTGCATCACTTACTGAGGGTCTTACGATTGTACCATCAAATATCCGTAATAAATCACAGAGAAAGCATAAGCAATAGTTCTCCAGAAGGCATCATGAAGATGTGTGCAATTCCTGCGATGAAACAGACAATGAGTTCCTCTTTTTGATGATACAAAAGGAGCTGGTGTGAATGTGAGGAATCAGTGAGCATCTCTAACTTTACATTGACAGAAGATCCAGTGAACACAACATGCAGCTCAAGCAGAAGATGATGATGAGTCTCGCTGCCATCGCCGTCATTATGTCAGTTATGATCATGGGGACGAGTGAGTATTTGAGATGCTATACTTTTAAATTCATCTGTGTCGTGTCTGACTTACAGAAAGAAATCTAATCAAACTCCTCAATTCATTAGATGGACAAAACAATCCTGTCGAATGCTGCACATCCGTCTCCACCAATGAAATCACGTTACCTATAACAGGATTCAAACTTCAGAAGAGTAAACCTCCTTGTGTCAAAGCAGTCATGTAATGTTAAATAAAGAATATCTATTTAGTCTTATATTCAGTTATCTTTAAAAAAAAAATGCTGTTTCTAAATCTGTCTCCCTGTCTTGGCAGTTTCTACACAAGTGAGGGCCCGAGATGCAGTCATTGGGGAGAGACCTGGGTGAGGGAAAAGCTCCAGGATCTCAGGAAACTTCAAGGGTAAGACTGAAAAATAGTAAGATGCAACAGTAGTATTAAGAATGACAACATATAGACTGATTCAATTTTTTGTTTGCATTATTTACTTAAAAAGCACTATATAAATAAATGTGACTTGACTTGACTATAGAAATCTATCAGAAAGAGCAGAGGTTTTCAATGTAATAATGCTTATTTGTCTACAGTGTTTTTTTCAGACTTCAGAAGATGAACAGCACAGCCTCTACACCACTCTCAACCTCCTCCCCTTAAATACTCGAAAGATGCTTAGACGGATTAAGAGTTTTGTTGAAACAGTTAACTTGTTGAAAATTCTGTGTATGCTTCATGTTATTTATTGTGATGTAACTTATCAGTGAATTTACATATTTATTCATCAATATTAAATTGGCGTTTCAAAGAATTCGACTAATGAAAGCCATTTATTATATGTACTGCTTACAATCTATGTTCCTATATCTGAAACAATCTTTATTGCACCTGTACGAAGACGAACTGTGCTCAAATAAAGTGCTAAATAAATCTGAAGCTGTGCTTGTCATCGCATTGACATTTTAACAAGTTTTTAATATAGATCCCAATAGTTTATGCGCAGTTAGTTAATCATGAAACAAAGCGTAATGTCAGAAAAATCTTTAACGCCACATCATTCTCGTCATAATGACAGACAAGGCTTAGATTGTGCCAGGATTAGGCCTTAGTTCAATTAGGATGTTTAAGTGGCTTTTATAAATGTGCCTTAGAAAACAAAAAAACATTACTGGTGTGCATCTTAAAACAAAACAATTGCAGAGTAATATTTTAAGACTTGTCAGTGCAAGTTACTTTCAGTCAAAACAGTCTGGGACTGTTAGGCTTACTGTGAAACCAGGGGAATGTCGTCCTGCTTGTGGTTTTGCCATGTTGAGTCTGATGTTGATGATTTCTGCAATACAGACATTACAGACTCAGATCTGGGATTAGCTTTGAAATCGTATTAAGTTAACCAGAGGTTTTGTTATAACGTAGTCCAGCAGAGGTGAAATGAACAGGCCACGTTTGGTGGTAATATATGTACCTTAATAACCACTGAGAAATCTAGTCACATCATTATGATAAAACATTAATAGTTATTATTCATAGTTTATATTTTGATGACCTCTTTTTAGAGCTTAAACAAAACTGCAGTGGCACAGTTGTAAAGTTAAAGGAGAAATAGCCTTGTTTTTGTTTCACCTATAGGTGGCAGCATTCTCAAACATTGCTGTCATTCTCAACAAGTGACTAATAAATCAGTTTTGTGCATAGAATCATCATAATACATTAAAGTTAAATAGTCTCTTTTTTCTCTTTAATTCTTCTCTTATAAAACTAAGTTACAGCAATGAGGCTCTTAACCTCTTTTATGACTCTTCTCCTGAGCAGCGCAGAGTGATGTTTGACCCTAGACACTCACCGATAACACTATCAACTTGAGGAGTATGGAATGCCAAAGCTGACTTAATTAAAAATAAATAAATACATAAATAAATATACGAAGAAATGTAAAAAAGCAAAAATACATACATAAATAAATATACAAAGAAATGTAAAAAAGTACAAATAAATGAGTATTTATACTTTTATTTCCTTATTTATGTATAATTGTATTTTTTCTCACATTTATTTATTTTTTTATTTATACATTTATTCATTTATTTATTTCCACTTTTATTTATTTCCACATTCATTTATGTATATATGTTTTTATGTCTACATTTATTTATTTTCACATTTATTTATTTCTACATTTATTTATTTCCACATTTATTTATTTCTACATGTATTTGTCCGTATGCTAATGAGGGGGGCGTGTTTTACCTCAGACATCAGCAATCGAGCTCAGAGTGGCAGTGCTGAAGCTTTGAGGCCACAGTGACACCTTATATATATATATATATATATATATATATATATATATATATATATATATATATATATATATATATATGTGCTGGTTTCATGGGATTGTAATTATTTCCATCACTAAAGATAACACAGTCTTCTATCTTCACCTCATAGCTAATTGGCTTGGTTCATGGCTTAGAATTCTTTAACAAAGACTTTTTCAAAATCCCCATGGGAAAAAAAATTCCAGAACCAGCACCACTGAAAAAGGGCACTCTATTGATCAAAAGTAACAGTAAAGATTACATTTAAAATAGATGTCCATTCCACCTTTCCATTCATCAAACAATCCTGAACAAATAATGTATGACTACCACAAAATTATTAAGCAGCATAACTGTATTCAATAATCATAAAAACATATTTCTTGACCAAATCAGCATATTAAAATGATTTCTGAAGCATCATGTGACACTGAAAACCGGCTATGATGCTGAAAATTCAGCTATTGGCATCACTGTAAAATGCATTTAGGGTTATTGCAGAACAGCATTTTAATATAATAATAATAATAGATATTTGTAAGACTAAATTGACATTCAGAGTGTTCTTTAACACTAATTTGTCAGTAATCTTTAGTAGGCCTGAAATAAAACGGCTCGGGCAGATCACGTGAATCAAGCCTAGCAATCAGCTGATTGTTGGCATAACCAGACTAAATATAGATAACAATCTGCTTTAACAATCTCAAGTCTGCTATTTACATAATAATTGATTCCTGCTATTATTTGTACTACATTAATTTATATTTTCATATCAGTACTCACCATGTCTGCCATGAAGTAGTTCAGCGACTCCGGAATACGGCCTGTCTGGAGGAGTTAAGTAAGTGATCGGTGTCATTCATCATGACTGATTACATTCTTCTGGAGCCTATGCTTAAATGCGTGTTGCTTACACTTTGCAACTTTGCTTCTGCTCTCTAGTCCTTGCTGCTGGTTAACTGAACTAACCACGTAGGTGCAATTATTCTGCGGGTTACGGTAATTAGGATGCAAGGTGACCATATGACGTCAGTGTTTGTTTTCATTTTTGGAAATGTATTCTGTGTTTGCCACTGAGCTCTGACATATTTGAGATGCGTCCTTTTCTGAATGTGTTTTATGTGGTTATTATGGTTATGTGGGATTAAAGGAACATTATTTTATTATATCTGGTTTAATTCTTAAGGATGTTTTCTGAAGCCAGGTAACGGCCTCTGTTTTATACGATCTACGTACATAACGTCCTTCTCGTCACGTGGGCACGTATTTGAAGTCCGCAAGCAGTTATTTGACTCCAGGCACGTTGCTTCGTCTTCTTTCGCTGTGATTTTGTCTTATCAAACAAACAACACTTAATTTCTGACAGACTGTCCACAAACAGTTAGAAATGGGCTCATTTATTTCTATTCCTTTGGCGCAACCGCCTTTCATATTCGATCTTCCCGAGTCTAAACTTACAGAAGGTCAGTGACTGAATTAGAGACCAGGGCTGGTTGTCACTTTTTTTCAAACTGATGTAAATATTTCGTTTGTTTATTAATTATTTTAAGCTGGCAGGTTTTCCCAATGTGTTATTGTTCTCATTTGTAAATTACATGAAATTGATCATAGCTAATCTCAGACAACAGTAGCCTACACCAGTTTAGTGTAAAGATAGAGCAAACCGCCCTACCAGAACTGTTGAGAAAATGAGTAGCAGGTATTTATTTTGTTTATTTGATTTAAACTGACTGGCTAAATCAAGCTAGGTAGGATGACACGTTATTTAAATGGATAGTTCACCAAAAATAAAAATAATCCCATGATTTACTTACCCTCAAGCCATCCTAGGAAAGTAATACACCTAGGATGGCTTGAGGGTGAGTAAATTGTGAGATAATTTTCATTTTTTGGTGAACTATCCCTTTATTTAAGCTGGGTAATTTGTGTGGTTTAGCTTTTGGACAGGGTAGCTACTGCAGCCTGGAGGAATATGGCATATGATGACTTGTAAGTTGATGTTTTCGATCTGTGTATTGCAGTTGAAGAAGAAGATGATAATGTTTTTGCAGACTTCCATGCAGATAATTTGGAAATTTGTGAAAACATGTATCGGCAGAATGCTCGCTCCAAAATGGAAGAGGACATGTTTAATGGTATAAGTTGGTCTATCACAATTTCTGAAACATGAGACATTTAGAAGTTTGCCTAACACTTTCTGTTTTGCAACCAATGCTGAAAGAGCAGCCGTATTTCTATAATCCCATGTCAGTGTTCATAGTAGGTACAGGCATAATGTCGATGATTCACATGTTTTTCAGTGTATAGACGCAACTGGAGTGAAGTGGTTGAGAAGTTGAAGGAGAAATACCCCCAGTGGACTTCTAAAGACATCTTGAACCTTAGATTTCATTTTGAGTTTTTTGTCGATAATTATAAGTATCTTCTCCACTACTGTATCCTGTAAGTGAACACTTACTTTCAGTACCCATGCATTTTCCAAAGCTAAAACCAGACAGATATCTTTTTAATTGTAACAAAGACTATTTCAGCTCTAGGTGGCAGCACTCTCTAACATCACTAGATTCCATTCCACACAAGTGGTCACTAATAGATGAGATTATTTTAATAAAATAAGTATTAATAATCTCTTACACTCTCTTATTCCCTCTTGTTTTTTCCCCCATTTACTGTCCCATCATGAACTCTGGGACAGCAATGAGCTGCTTGACTTTTTTCAGGATGACTCTTCTCCTGAGCAGCGCAGAGCGATGTTTGACTCCGTAGACACTCATCATTATGATGCTATCAACTTTGAGGAGTATCTTCAGGTTATAAATAATACTTTAAACGACAACTTTTAGATTATGATTTTTTGCAGAATTCTTTAACATATACAGTATACCGTTTGTCTTAACCTACTAAGTGCAGATAAGAAGTATTTAGCAGATATTTGTTTCATATAGCCTAATTTTCACTAGTTGTCTCTCTCTTTTAGCTGATGAACAATATGAAAATTGGGTCACCTGTACCCATGGCTGCTGGGATTGACGAGGACAGAGATGAGATTTTGACATTGTGCTCTGATGTATCAGATGCTCACCCCTTTAAACAGATGTGTTATGGTTTATTCTAAACTACAGTGATTGTTTTATAATGGCTGTCATCTGTGTTCTGTTAACTCTCAACTGGGTTTTGTTTTTTAAGTGTTGTACACAGAAATGTTTTTTTTAACAGTTTTTAATGCTTTTTCAGTATTGCTGTTTAAGACACATCTGTTCAGCACCTCAGACTGAATTATACATTTTGTGCAATACAAAAGTGAGTACAAAAATATAGTTTTGTAGAAAACAAGAGTTTCATTGTTAAGGATGACTAGTCAGAAAAGAAGTCAAAGTATGATGTATGAGGATAATCATCTGTAATTAAAAGAATCTGCCGTCGTATTCTTGTTTAAATGCTTATTTTTCTGCAAACGCTTTATGGGCTGTGGGTGGTGGTTCAGGGATTTGTATTTTTCAGTCCAACAGTGGTGAGGGCCTGAGATCTCGTGTCTGTCAATTTAGCTATTTTGGACCTATAAAGAAAATATAAATTCAAGTCAGTGTTATTTTGGCCATCATAAAATAACAAATCAATAAGAGTCTGTGACACTATTTACTGCTCAGTGATCGCAAATGTTACCTTGAATGTTGGAATAATACATTTGCCACAAATATAAGGTGACTTGTTTTAAATGTCACACACACTGTCCTCCTTACCTCAGACGTCCCAGCGCTGTTTTCACCCACTGATCCTCAACGCTCGCACACACCTTCTTGTTGTTCTTGGTGAAGAAACTTGAAGAGAAAGATTAAGAAATTTGATTTTGGAGACAAACCAATTATAGCAAAACTGTTTTATTTTCTTCTGAAGGTGCTGCAAGTCGTGGCAACATATATTTTTACATTACTGTAACTCATCTAAATACTCAATTTATATATTGTACACTACTTTTCAAAAGTATGGGATAGTATTTTTTTAAATAAATTAATTTTATTCAGCAAGAATTCATTAAATTGATTAAAACGTGATAGTAAAGACATTTTACAATGTTGCAAAATATTTCTAATTCAAATAATTTGTTACTATCAAAATACACTGAATGTATCATGTTTTTTTACAAAACTATATGCAGCACAACTGTTTTCAACATTCACAATAATAAGAAAAAATCTTGAGCACCAAATTTGCATATTATAATGATGTGTGAAGGATTATGTGGCACTGAAGACTGGAGTAATGGCTTAATTTTATATGAATAATTTTTCTCATTATTGCTGATTTTTTTATAACATAAATGCAGATTTGGTGTGATTAAGAGACTTTCAAAAACAATACAGTCTAAATGTAACTCAAACTTTTGAACAATGGTCTTTTAAATAGTACATGTAATGTTCATTCATAGATTTTAATCATAATTATTTTTCAAATATCATCAACATAAATTGAGTGAAAAGTTGATTTCAAAAATTAAAATAATAATAATTTGTTACATTTATATAGCACTTTTCTTGACACTCAATGCGCTTTACATGGAAGCTTTACTCCTCAACAATCACCAAAAAAATAAAAATAAATAATAATAATAATTATCCTTTTTAACTGCCAATGCGTTAATGGCAGCAGCACCTGAGCCGCATGTACTCCACAACAAGTTTGAAAACTTGATCTTCAGCATGATTTGAGAAAGACTCAAAGAGCATCTTGCAACGGAAGCAAGAACGTCATACCTTTTTTACAAATTATTGTGTTTAAAATTAGTGACCTTGAAATAATGCTGAATCTTACTCATATACCGCATTACATTGATCAAAAGTGATACTAAGACATTTATGTACTAAAAGGTATGTATTTCAAATAAATGCTGTTCTTTTGAACTTTATATTTATCAAAGAATCTTGAAAAACGTTTTTCCAAAAATATTAAGCAGTCTTCAACATTGACAATAATAAGAAATGTTTCTTGAGCAGCAAATCAGCATCATAGAATGATTTCTGAAGGATCATGTGACACTGAAGACTGGAGTGATGATGCTGTAAAATCCGATTTGCCATTACAGAAACTTATTTACTTTAAATTGTAATAATATTTCAAAATATTGCTATTTTTTAACTGATTTTTAATCAAATAATTGCAGCCTTGGTGAGCATGAAACATCTTACAGACCCCAAACTTTTACGGTAGTGTATATTTTTCTCATTTTACGTTATCATTTATAATATAATACCTTATAATAACACCCACTTTTAACATATTTAAAATGATGATTATTTTTTTTTATTATTAAATAAAGTCACAGATTTTTCAATGTATGTCATGTGTTAATGCTATGTGGGTTTTTTTTTTTTTTTTTTTGTATCGGCTGTGTGCCTTCATATTTAAATGTATGGTTAAATAAACACCTATTTTGGTGTAACCACATTGTGTGGGTAAGTGGGTGAACCCTGACTCATCTCTGAGGTCAGATCACAGTGACTCACATGATGGCATCTATGCGACACACCTCGCGGGAGCTTTGCTCGATGAAGCCCTTGATCACACCGAAAGGCAGAGGATTTCGAGTGTATTTCACACAGCAAGCATAGTTCAGCGGTCCATCTGACGTGACAAAGCATCTTTCTTACAGTCATAATCATAGACCCACATAAAGTAGGTCCGTTTATTGTATCTACTACATAGTGCCATTAAAAGGCATCAGAAAAATCAGCTGAATCCACAGCAATGCAATAAAACAATGCAAAAATGCAGTAAGACCTCATTTGTATCCATAAGAAACTTACATGCTGCTGAAGTGTGAGGAAACAGGATCAGAAGAATGCTGCTGATGAGAGTGATGCTGACCAGAGACATTATGAAGCGCATTTCGGACAGAGATGTTTGCTATGGCAGTGCAGGGCCTTATATATTGGTGAGTGATAAGATCTGTATGTGTATCGTAGAATCACAAATCAGATACAGGCTCCAAAAAGGGGACGGCAACCACGGAAAACGAGGACAGGAAATCCAATAATGGCGATATTACAATGCTTACAAAGCAAGTCCCAACCACAGAAGTGCAGAGTGATCTAAGACTGTTTCCGCTTGGTATTTTGAGTAATTACGCATGTCCCATGTGAGAAGCTCCTGTGCAAATGCTAATTTTTGTAATACATTTTATGACTGAATTTGTTGTGACTGAAGATGCAAATTAACATATTGTACAGAATGTCTAGGGAAAAAACACATTTCTATTCTATTCTAATCTATTCTATTCTATTTTGTTCATTTTACATCCCCTGTATGGCTAACAATGAAAATGCATGTTATCTCGTCATCTATTTTGAATCTTTTGTTAGCTCTTTGAGATTATTTATTTTATCTGATGGTATTACATGATTACATGTATGATTTAGACAATTTGAAATTGAAGACATCAATTTGCGCCTTATCTCGAGCTACCAAATGTGTTTAAAGGGGAAGTTGTTTATTATGCAATGTGAGGATTAGCTAAACCTCTTCTTTACCATGACCCATTTAGTGGTGAGAATTTTCCCCTCTGAGCAAAAGAACAAATTAACATGCACAGCTTCCGTGACCTAGAAAACATCTCAATACTGGAATCTAAACATCAAGGGGGAGAGTTAATGTAAAGATCATATATTTACTTCATCTTGCTTGTATGTGTGCCTTTGAGTGTAACACACTATTAATTGTGAAGGTTAAAAAAGAGGTTTTGTCATGTAAATCTGAATTTTTGTCTAAATGCTGCATATCTTTGATACAATTGTGAGACATGGTATGTATAAATTTAGAAAACATCTCATGCAAGGTGCAAGCTGTCTGTTGTGAGCAAGTTCTATTTCTGTCGGCTGATAAATCATTTATTCTGTATATCCAGGAAATTGCAACCAGGCTTAATATCTAAGCAACCCTGTGGCTTTCAAGATGTTTTTTGTTTTGTTTTTTGCTGTATTTTATCATACATTCCCTAACTGCACTCTCAACCCCATGACAAAGTGATTTTCTTTGTTAGTATTCTTTATTTAGCGAGAAGTCTTCATGGGTAGATAGATGACCAGTCAGACAGACATGGATGGTTGAGTACAGTAGATAGATGAGCCGTCAGACAGACATGGATGGTTGAGTACAGTAGATAGATGGGTACTGTATGTAGGTGGGTACATACATACATACATACATACATATACAGTCAAACCAAAATTTATTCAGACATCAGCAAACATTTCTAACATTATTACAGTTTATTCGCTATAGTTTAGAAAATGGTAATACAATATGACAAGAACTCAGAGTTATCAAATGTGGTTTTGGCCATCCTTCTGTTAGACAGTCTCACACATGAATTAGGTTGAATAGCTCAGCTGTCTAATTTAAGTACAGAATTAGATAAAAACCAATTTAGGTCAACCAATTACCAAGCAATGCTTAATTTTGTTCAGTCTGTGGTGTATAAAGATTGCATTAGCATTTAAAAAAAAAAAAAAAAACACTTAAACAAAACTTAAGTTTAAGTTAAGTCAAAAATAAAGTTTTATAAATTTTACCTATAGTAGTCCACTGTGTGAAGGATTTCTGGCTATAATATGTCACAGTTTACTTTATTTTGCTATCCTCACTTAGGCTACATAAATGAACTAGTGTCCTGCACCCACTAATAAAAAAATATGATATCTGGTGTCTGAATAATTTTTGCTTTGACTAGATGACTAGATTTGATGGATGGATGGATGGATGGAAGCACACATGCAAATAGATGGATACAGGTGGAAAAATTGGAAGGACATACAGACAGATGGATGGATAGATACATGCATAGCCTACATAGATAATTGGATGGATGGATGGATGGATGGATGGATGGAAGCACACATGCAGATAGATGGATACAGATGGACAGATAATTTGATGGATAGATGTATATGGATAACATATTATGTCATCATACAGATGTGGTGCTTATATGAAGGTAGAGCATTCATATTTAACTTGACTATAAAAACATTAACAGTTGTTCACTTATAGAAGGGATAAATGTGAATGAAGATGATGTTGATTTCCACTGAACATTGAGGTGTTCTGCATTAGTATGTATACTGACGCTGAGTAAACAGTAGTCTGGCTCCATCTGTACGTACAGCACAGTTGAGTTAATCATTGTTGCGACACCTTTACTCTCCCTCTCAATATCTCCACTTTTCTCTTTTTATTGAGACCTTTCTTTCTGTCTCTGTCTCCGCTCTCCCCCGCACTCAGCTCTGCAACACACGTGAATCATATTGTACGCCTCCTCTCGTCTGTGCCAGAGCGAGTGGGACTTTCTGCTCGTGCACTTCAGTCTTCACATGTTTGCTTTCAGTCTGAATAATTACCGTACGTGGGTGGATGTAAGCTTCTCTCATTTTGATTCCTTCATAATGACCCAGTGGGAGGTTAACAAATTAATACCTCAATTGATGAATCTAGAGAGACGGAGAGAGGAGAAACTGACAAAAGACATGTCAGGTCACCAGCTCTCTCATTCATTGCTCTCCGGTGATAAATATTTTATGCTGAGATTAAAATTCATGGGGTAAATGTTACACCTGGGTCCTCTGAAGCCTGAAGACAGATAGATCACCTGTCAAAGTGAGTAGGCTCAGGCCAGGCCTCGCATAGATTGATTGGAAATGCCTGTGAAATCACAAGGTACAATAACTGGTTTATATTTGACCTAGATTGACCTTGAGGTCAGAGGTGAGACAGTCATTTATCTTGGCTGTTTATTCAGAATATCTGTCAATTTAAGAAATACATATCCTGATAGATAGATAGATAGATAGATAGATAGATAGATAGATAGATAGATAGATAGATAGATAGATAGATAGATAGATAGATAGATAGATAGATAGACAGACAGACAGACAGACAGACAGACAGACAGACAGACAGACAGACAGACAGACAGACAGTCATTTATCTTGGCTGTTTATTCAGAATATCTGACACTTTAAGAAAGGCACATTCTGCATACTCAGTTTTTTTTCTCATAAAAAACTTTGTCCTTATCATTTATGTTCTTTTTAGCAGCGAACCTAGAAATGCCTGTTTTTGTTCAGCTCTGACAAATATTTTGGGTGTTTCTTCAATTATAAGCCACGTAAATAATACTTTTTTAGAAAAATAACACTTAATTAAAATGCGATAAAAATAATTTTTGTTTAAAAAATATAAATTGAAAAGTTTTGGTCTGAAATAAGTAATAAAATCCATGCATTTGACCAGTAGCAAAATTAAATAGTAATACAATTTCATTTAGACTTATATATATATATATAAATGACCTTTGTATGGAAGCCCATTTCTGCCACATTAAAAAAACAAACTTTGGTGATTTCAAATTATGGCTCAAATGTAAATTATGAGATTCCATCATTTGAGATAAAGTGTCAGAATTTCGACCTTTTTTGTCATAATTTCGACCTTTTTTATCTTAGTATGTCATAATTTCGATGATATCTCTTAATTATGACTTAAATATGTTTTACCACAGCACTGTATATGGACGGCCTTTTCCACCCCATGGGTTTATAAAAAAAAAGTTTAACATTGACATAAAGTGTCCCAACCAGCCATCTACAATTTTAAAAATAAATCAGTCTTATGAAAGGCGTTTTCTTAATATCATTTACACTCGTTAAGTAATTTGAAATGTCAATATTTCCCTTCAGGGGGCGCCAGAGGATATGGAGATGGATTTGTTTTTCCTTGTCTTGCTTTGAGTTAAGAATGAGGATATCGCTAAACGATTGCTGTTGTTTTCAGAAAAAGTTCTGCATTCTGCTTACTTGGATACCATTTGTTACCAGGCTGAATAAAACTGTTTTAGTAATTTCCTGGTGGCATTTGTTCAGTTTGTCATCTCATGAAAAACGAAAATGCTTTTAACATTAAAATCACCTCAACGACTTTGGCCAAAAAACTGTCTGCTTAAGTAGGAGATTTGTCACAGAGGACAGACAGAGTGGACACAGAGCCATAAATATGAGAATAAATACCACAGCTGGCATAACGTTGTCAGTGACACAACATATACCTCCCCCTGCTCTCAAATTTGGGCCACACTCCAACTTTAAAGTAATCAAATATTTCTCATTCTCAGGGTGATTTTTGTAGTTTGTGATAAATTCTGTCCAATAAAACCGGCGAGATGACAGCTATGAAGGATGTAAAGGACACCGAAAAGAATGAATGATTATTTAAGGCCCCGCTTGCTGCAAAGAGGGCCCCGTGCCAGAGACAGCACAGTTCTAACTCTATAAAAGTGTCAGTGTAAAAGTCTTTTGCAGTCCTGCATTTGCAATGATTAGGAGTTCAAGACTGAACAGTGAGCGAGTTTGTGTATCTAAAGCGGAACTGGAAGGCCCTGCCCCAAATGGCAAACTTCTTGTTTATGAGAACATGTGGTGTCCCATTTGTCATTTTAGGTTTCTTAAGGGTGCTCATGAGTTTCTGCCTACCTTTAGCAGATGCTATGTTTCTTCAGTGTGCACTTTTGCTGATGTCGACAGATAGTTTATGTGTTACAATGTCATAATCAACCAACTTTCCTCATTTCCTTTTATTATTAGAGTTTGATAATCATTTTTAGGGTTTGGAAATGAAAGTCAATAGGCCCTTTTCACTTTTTCCGGGTTTCTCAGAAGTTGTCATATAGTTTAACTAACTTCTATAGAGGTGAATGGAAACTACAGTTTGTTTTCTCATTTGCTCCAATTTATATAATTTTACAAAAGAGGGAAAACAATCTGATGTATTGATACCATTGGTCAGAAGATTTCAAATTTGCTGTCACTGCCTCAGCCGTTAACACTGCCTTAACACTCGCGCAGCAACATTAACCAGTTGCTGTTAATTGTAATTTAATGCCAAGGTAATATAAGTAGTGTTATAAATGTACATTAAGTTTTAAAAAAATATAGGCCTATATTGAAAATGTAAAAACCGTTGCTAGTTTACAATGTTAACTCTGAAACTCTATACTAATACTCTGAAACTAATAAGTGCCATCACAGTCTGTGAAAAGGGTTCAAAACAACATTGGACCCCACTGACTTTCACTGAATTTTTTTTTTTTTTTTTTTTTTAAATACAGGTTTTGGAACGACATGCGGGTCAGGAAATGATGACAGATTTGTCATTTGGTGTGTGCAACTATCGCGTTATATCTCCATACATCATGACAATAATGAATCACTTTGAATTTTAACGAAGGACATGCACCCGTCAACACACACGCACTTTTATGTGTTGCTGCTACTGAAGAGTTGCTTATACAAACACTTTAGCGCTCTGTGTAGCATGCTAACATTTGCTCAACACTGTCCTCCTGTGCAACAGAAAACAAACACGCACTGCTGGCCCAGAGGAGCACGGGCCAGAGCACCACAATAAATCAAAGTGCCAGCTCTGACACACAAACGCAGGATCTGTAGGCAGAATGCATCTTGACAAGAGCCTTCTCAGCGCGGGTACTTTGTGTTTCGGTGTCGGGAGCAGAGGAGTTACACAGAGAACAGATGGATTTATGACAGGGCTTAGGCAGGGATTAGGGCACCTCAGACCTAGATGATTGCACAGCTTATCATGTCACCTTTAGCTTTATCGCAGTCATACGCTTGTGAGAAGACCGCCAGAGAGAAAGGGTTCTAGGCCATATGGGGCGGGTTAGACAAAGAAAGAGGGAGAAATGAATTTATACAATGAATTTGATCATTGCTTTGCTAGTATTCAGTACAGTAAATGTGATTTCACCGAGTAACATGTTCCTTGATCAACATCTTTGTTTATCCTGGAACAACATTCCAATCAAACTATCAGATTTGAGGGACAAGTTTACTGTTTATGTCCAGTTTAGGCTTACAGCCAAGGTTAGGTGCTTCTACATCAGTGTTGTTCACCTATTATTTCCCCCTGATTTTAGGGATAAGTTATGGGTACGGTTAGTTTAAGAGGTAAGGATAGTGTTTTGACAAAATTTGACAGGAATGTTGTTCCAGGATCACTAAAATATGTTGATCCAGGAACATGTCTTATTTGGCAAAATCACAATGACCAACACTTTCAGGAAAGTTTGCGTAACATTTTTAACGGTGGGAGGAGTGAAGGAGGAAGAAGATGGCGCATCTGATGAATGGGGCATCTCGTCCAAAGAGCCAGAAAAATGAGCAGTGGTTTGGAAGATGGTTAGAGAGGCCAAGAAATTATGCGATTATGTATTAGCCTCCTCCAAATGTGTGTGTTGAGGTTAATGCCCTTCATTTTCACATCACTGGTGTGTCTTTGTGGGCAATTATGAAATCCATAAATTAGATATGCGCTGGGAGGTCGTTTACATCTTTCTTTGGCTATCTTTGTGTTTTATTACTCAATGCTCTCAGCATGCGTGTGAATGCGCTATAACTTTATGTTGGAGTAGATTTATGACTGATTTACATTAACCCACAGAAACATTTCCCATGGACAGGCTCGGATGTATTTTGTGGGATTTTCCCACATTTTCTCATCTTGATTTTGGGGGAAAATATCTGCAGAATTTTGCGGGGTGAGTTTAAACATGGTAAAAAGTGTGACATGCAGTACTATGCTCTGAAAGCATAATTATTAGTAAGGGATAATGTACAGTCAGCCGGTCAATTCATCAAAAAAGGATTGCCTCCCAAAAGTTGAGTTGTTTCAAATATTAAGCATTGCAACTGTTGCTACATTATAATTCATATACTGTACTACTCAAAAGTTTGGAATAATTACGAAAAAAAGAAATATCTTATGTTTACAAAGGTTGCGTTTATTTGATGTAAAAAAACAAAACAGTAAAATATTATTACAATTTAAAATAACTGTTTTCTGTTTGTGTATATTTTGAAATGTAAAATTTTCAGCATCATTTCTCCAGTCTTCAGTGTCACATTAACTGTTGAATGGATCCTGAAAATCCAGCTTTGTAATCACAGGAAAAATTACTTTAATTATTAAAATAATAATTTTTTCCCATGTTCACGCAAAACAACATATGCTCTGGCGTCAACAAGCGTGCATCGTGGTGCATGTGCGTTGGAAATTAATAAAGAAAGTGGTAAATTATGTTGTTTTTTTCACAAACAAAGCACTCGCGTCGCTTCATAAACTTGAGGTTTAACCACTGGAGTCACATGGATTACTTTAATGATGCCTTTATACCTTTCTGGGGCTTGAAAATGTTAGTTGCGTAGGCTGTCATTGGAGGGACAGAAAGCGCTCAGATTTCATTAAAAAGATTTGTTCTGAAGATGAATGAAAGTTTTACGGGTTTGGAACGACTTGAGGTTGAGTAAATAATGATAGGGTTTTCATTTTTGGGTGAACTATCCCTTTAATAATGTTATGTGAATCTGTTCTCAGGATCTTATGAGGTCCAGAAGAGGCATATTTCACGTTTAATGACCATCTGACTGTACGTACTGTATTGTGTATATAAATGGACATGAAAGATTGATTGATGATTAATTTATTATTACATTATTAATATATTATTTTTACAGTATATGAACAGAAAGAAGACCTAGAGTGGAATAAAGGGGTAGAAAAGTTTAGAAGGTCAAATTCAGAATCAGAATTAGAATTTACAGTTCAGTCATCATTATACAAAAACCATAGAAGGTTGCAATCGGTCAATCAAGTATGCTGTGTAAGAACCTAAAATATTTTTTTAATTATCATGCAATGTACAGTACAACTTTGTGATTGACAAGCGTTTGAAATCTTCAGTTTTCTCTGGGCTCAGATTCCATGTGGGTTTGCTCATAGGGAGAGTATACCACATTACATTGACTTTTTCTCCTCCAGAATACATGCTGGAAACTTCTGAGGGTCCTGTCACTCTGTGAGAGTCCATGGGTGTTTATCATTGTGTGTGTATGGCAAAGAAACAAAAAGTGCATGCAAAGTGAGAGACACACAGCAGGAATTCCACAGCTAACTGTCACTTCCTCCCCCTTCTGCTCAGAGTGTGGGCGGCAACTCGAGATCTGTGTGTGTGTGTGTGTGTGTGTGTGTGTGTGTGTGTGTGTGTGTGTGTGTGTGTGGATGTATTGCTTATGTATGCAGGAAAGACGTTTTGTTCGTGTATAAAGACCATGACAGAATGTATATTCTTTGATGCCGCTCGATCATGTGTTTGTGTCACTGAAGCTGAGAGAAAGCAACAGTAAGACAGTCAGAGAGCCCTGCATAAATAGAGGATGTCTCTCTGGTGTGTTCGCAGGCTGAAGTGTTTATAGGCTACTTGAAAGCCAGCACATTAGAAAGCTGTACCTCGTTGATGTCACAAAAACACATCCGGGTTGTATTTCTTTGTAAAATCTAAAGAAAAATCTACAAATTGTATTTGTCAGAAAATTTACACATATTTATTTATTTAATTATTCAGCACACAAAAGGCTGGTTTATTCTCTCTATTCTTTGTCAATTGCCATAAAATGTTTGTTTTTATCCCCCAGTGGAATTTAATTTAAATCCAAGTGTGTGTGTGTGTGTGTGTGTGTGTGTGTGTGTGTGTGTGTGTGTGTGTGTGTGTGTGTGTGTGTGTGTGTGTGTGTGTGTGAGTTATATATACTGTGTGTGTTTGAGAAATGCAAAATAATAATAATAATAATAATAATAATAAATTTATAAATAAAGAAAGAAGAAAGCATATACCTTCAAGAAAATTAGTTTGGACCATTGTTTCAAGCTAAATTAAAATACTATTTATTTATTTATTTATTGAGGAACAAAAAAGACTGGTGTATGTATATATATATATACACACACACACACACACACACACACACACACACACACATATATATATATATATATATATATATATATATATATATATATATATATATATATATATATATATATATATATATATATATATATATATATATATATATATTGTGTATAATATGATTTAATAATTTGCCAATTAAAAATTCATTAATTAATTCATTTCATTTTTGCCTGATTTTTGTCTTTATAGCAAAGTGGGCTTGTGCTAAACCTGCAGAACAGTAAACCCCTTCTCCACAGAGACAGGAAATGACATTAAGGTGTTGTAGTTGCCATGCAATCTGTCTGTTTGTCAATAGGTCATCCTCTGAATAAGCACCGACCCACAAACCATAAACCTTAATAGGGTACATGGATGGACTGTGCCTGATGCTGATTACCCCAAGATTACGCAGGGTTTGAATAGGGATTGTAATCTGCTCGTAATTTATGTTTGCTCAGCGCAGATGTGCAGCCATTGTCATGAATGATGACAGCGCTAAGAGACCACCCTGTATTCAAGAGCGCATGACAATCATCTTAAATTAAATAAGAGATTACAGTGGATTAATGGTCTGGGAAGCGTGTAAATGAGAGACTAAATTTCCCTTGTTGATGGTGTGTGCGTGCTCATGTCCTTTTGAGCACACTCAGAAACATGATCATTTCACTTCACATTTCAGGCCAAGGAGAACAGCAGTCTAAATCTGCCGTGACATTCTCAATACAATAGAAACATAAAATAGGGTTTCACATCACATCAAGTGTCTGTATACAGTATATGTGTGTGTGTGTGTGTTTGTGTAAAACTGTAATTGTGTTACATGTGAAATATATACGGTAGAAAATGTCTGTTAAAAATAATGAATCAAATAATATATTTGGTGAGTATTATGTTTAAAACAAGTGGGAAAATCTGCCTCTTGAAAATATAAACAATTTCTATTCATCTTCTCTTTTCTTAAACAATTTTTTTTTAAGCTAGTAGTGGAAAATTATTTAAAAATAATCTTTATCTCACAAAGTCACAATTGTTGCAATTATTACATAGGTAAGTAGCAATTACTATTAATTATTAGATTGTTTTATTTATTGTATTTAAATGTCTGTCTGTATGTATGTATATGTACAGTATGTCAAGGTATTCATATCTTGTGGTGTGACTTGTTAAAATGCACATATATTCCACATGGTCTCTCAATTTATTGTCATAAAAACTAAAAAATATATTTAAAAAATAATTAAATATTTTAAAGTAGATAAAAAAATAATAGGTTAAGTAGTGCTTCACATAGTTTGACCTGTCATATCAACTACCCAGATGCACTTTGAGTACACTAAGACTTCCTAAAAAAAAAACGTCCTTTTTTTTCCTTCAATACAGGGTTTGTAAAAGTACATTTATAATGTCTATGTGTTTCCATGTCCGTTGTGTTTGTGTGTGTGTGTGTGTGTGTGTGTAACACATTTAAGTTTATTTTGGATCAGCACTGCTGTGGTTTGTGTGTTCCCCTCAGACCACATTCCAATTTTTCGACCGCTTGCCAGCTCTAGTTGAGATGGAAGTGGTTCTTGGTCTGACTAGAAATATGGGACTCAGACCAGGCCTGCGTTTGTGTCCATGTGTGTATGTTTTGGCTGAACACACAAACGTCTAGTGGCATCAGTGTTCGTTGAGCTTATAATTCAGCTATATGACTGTGTGTGCTCTGGTCTGTGTGTTTGTGTGAGTGTGTGCCTGTGTTTGGGTCTCCATATGGAGATATTTACTCAGATGTCATGACACAATTGTGGAAAATTGGTCTGTAGATCTGAAAGCACAGATCCGTGCTGAGCCAAGCGCTGCCTCTCACAGGTACTCCCACGTCCTCCGAAGAGAACCGCAGGGGGGAGGCCGTTCTTTGTTAACCCCCTCCCTTCAGGAAGAGCTGGGACAGGGAGTGGGAGGACAGCTGAAAACCCCTCTTTTCCCCCTTTTGGTAGCGAGTAAAGCTTTAAGCACTCTGTCCAGAACAAAACAACCCCACAGTGATCCTTCTATCAGGCTCTTTCACTCTTTCTGACTCCGTAGGAGCCTTCACACAATGTGAGATCAAGGTATCAGACTAGGGTGCGGATTGAATTGGAAGTACACACTGGAAAACACACACTGACCCCTAGACCACATCTCCCCACACCCATTCGCAGATTACAAGCCCCTCTGTGGCCAGGGCATGCCATCAACATTATTAATGGCTGCTAAAATGTGGCTACCTCAAGGTCCTGAGCAGAATAAATATCATTCATCACAGGCACAATTCAAACAAGCTAGACAGATGAGTGTTAAAGTACATTCTTTTAGCCAGTGGGGATGAATGCACAGTGTGTATATTTGGAAGGGAGATGTGTAACGAGAGAGGAAAAGGGAAATGTTTGACTTCAAGAGTAAAGAGTGCAAACACACTGCCATGGAGAATATTTAGCATTCGAGAATATATGTTCCAAATAGCCTATCACTACCTGGTTTATTCGCCACTCAAGATCCTTAGAGATCTATAACAACCCTAAAGACGGCACTTTTTTCTCAAGGTTTGATTCACTAAAGGGTGTCCAATTGTTTTTGTACATCTGGAAGAGGCTAATTTAACTCTTATTTGGTTCTCACCTGTATGTACACCAAGAAATCTATTCAGTATGTGCATGGTTTTCAGCCATGTTGCTATATGTACAGTACATATGTACAGTAAAATACAGGGTGCATAAGTCAGGACACCGCTATGTTAAATTCCATTCCATAGAGGCAGGCAGATTTTTATTTTTAAAGGCCAGTTATTTCATGGATCCAGGATAATATGCATCTTGATAAAGTTCCCTTGGCCTTTGGAAATAAAATAGCCCCACATCATCACACACCCTTCACTATACCTAGAGACTGGCATGGTTTTATTTCAGTTAGCCTAATACCTGGTTTGATTTGCATTGAGAGATGGTCTTATGGAAAGTACCCCATGCCAATCTCTAGGTATAGTGAAGGGTGTGTGATGATGTGGGGCTATTTTATTTCCAAAGGCCAAGGGAACTTTATCAGGATGCATATTATCCTGGATCCATGAAATAACTGGCCTTTAAAAATAAAAATCTGCCTGACTCTATGGAAATTTAACATAGGGGTGTCCTGACTTATGCACCCTGTATTTTAAGGAAGAACATTTATTTATTTGTGATCCATTATTCATACACAAAGAAAATTGGTGTCCTTAAAGGTTGGATTTTTCCTCATTTTTCTAATTAAGGCATTAAGATCAATTTCCAAAAGATGATTTTTTATTCCTCTTTTTAGGCAACTTTAGCATGGGTGTCCTAACTTATTCACATCACTGTATATACCATGATACTGTATTCTTTAAGTACAATATTAACACTTTTTTAAGGTGCTTTATTTAAAGAATACAATGATATTACAATCATATAGTGACCAGAATATGATTATGCTACTTGTTTGTAAGTGTACTGGAATGCTGTAAAGACAGAAATGTTAATGAAACACAGCACAGCCAAACCCATGTCTCCACAAAAGTGTGTCCGAGTACCTGGAGCAGGCAAAGAAAATCTTTCACTGTGGACCGCTCACCCAAAATTGTACTAAAGAATTTTAATGGACTCCGGCAAATGGGAGCTAATTGGAGCGAAGTCGAGGTAAGGATAGGTGGAGTGAAACAAATGGACTGTAGAAAGAGTCATGTTTCAGAGAGGCACGCTGAGAAGGATAGACACTATGGCAATTAAATGGAAACCAAACTTTAAGAGAGCCAAAGGGAAAAAGCGTATGAGAAACAGTGGAATTTGGAGTCCAAGCAGAGGGAATTGCATTCCTTCAGTAAATTGCTGGTGGGGAATAAAGACGACGCAAGAAACATCAGTCAGACTTTGGAGTTAGAGATTTACAGTCAATCAAACTAAGTCCTGTGCTGTTTTCTTCTAGAACTTTCAAGCTTGTGATCTTACAGTGCTGTCATAGCAGAGCTGCCTGTTTTTGCCATTTTGACTGCGGTTTATGTTATTTATTGCTAGTTGTTAGCCGTGTAGCGCTGCTGAGCAGTAACGGTTACATCTCTTACAAAAATATGGAAGGACAGGACTAACATCGAGTCTTTGCACAATATTGTGTCAGGCATATCGCGATTAAGCGAAGTCGATACAAATATTAAATTGTATATTGTTTAACTAAATAAATATATATTTTTTTTAAAAGTAGACATCACAACATTATAATGTAAAATATTAAATTAAATAATACTATATATATATATATATATATATATATATATATATATATATATATATATATATATATATATATATATATATATATATATATATATAAGTGATATTTAATTTTATTCAGCAAGGATTTTACATTGTTACAAAAAAAAATCTATCTAAAAAAAAGCTGTATACTTTTGAACTTTTTATTCGTCAAATTATCCTGAAAAAAACATCATGGTTTCAACAAAATATTTAGCAGCACAACTGTTTTCAACATAATAATAAGAAATGTTCCAAATCAGCATATTAAAATTAATTCTGATATTAAATTGAAATATCACTGTACTGTATTTTTGAAAAAATTACTGTATTTTTATTAAATAAATGTAGCCTTGGTTAGCATAAGAGACTTCTTTCAAAAATATTTAAAAAATCGTACCGACCCCAAACTTTTGAACGGTATATATATATATATATATATATATATATATATATATATACATATATATATATATACCGTTCAAAAGTATATATATATATATATGTGTGTGTGTGTGTGTGTGTGTGTGTGTATGTATGTATGTATGTAAAATTAAACCTCAAATGTGTTCTGTTTGTCTGTTGCTTTGTGCAGGATTTGCGCTTCAGTGAGGACAGAAAAATTACTTGAACTAGTTGCATTGCACCTAGTTTGGACAGTGCGCTTTGGATGAACAATTTTGTTCCTTGTTGCAGGGGACACATGGGACAGAAGGGCTCTCCAGGGCTGTTGAGAGGTATTTTTAGAGGCTGGTCTTATCTGAACTCCCGGAGGCCTGAAACTCAGTTCTTCACCTTGCCAGGTCAGACGCTGAAAAGGAAATCAGCGTGCATCATGGGAACCGACCAAGTGGTGGAGCCAAAGGGGTCGACGGGTGACCTCACGGTGCGGCTGGGCGACCCGCTGACAGTCCGACAAGAACAAGACCACCAACAAGTCTATTTTCACCGGTACTCTCACTCTTTCCTGCTGTCACACAGACTTACACACCAAATCACTTTAAAAAAAACATGAACACACACCTTCATCATCTTAAAAAATTACTCTTGTTCACTTGTTGTGAAACCCAAATAAACTCATGCAAAACTTCAATGCATTCTCCTAAAAACACACACACATATGCTCTCAATTTCACCCTAGATGAATATATCACATGCGTTTCTGAAGCTCACAGTAATACCAAAAATAATTTGCTTGTTTATCAGTAAGCATGCCAACACAATTACCGCACTAATTACTGCAGTCGGTGCGTAAAATATTACCAAGTGTGAGGCATGCCTCCTCTCACACTACAATATTCATACCATTATCATGTTATTACTGTAAACGTGGCTCACTTTACGACAGCGGTAATTAAAAACGGCTCTGATCGCAAGTATCAGTGGCAGCTTAGCACTGCCGTACTGTCAGTAATTAACACTGCCGCCCCATCTCTCCCTTTCCTAATGAAATCGCTCAGACAGATCATAGATTTCTCATTCATCTCAGCAGACCATGGCACAGGCAGCTCACCTCCACTGCTACTGAACCACGTTACAACCAAGCACAATGGAGGAAAAAACTCAAATTATTTCTGCCTCCCTGTTTTTCTACAACAGAGAAATCGATAATATAAGCTGTTAAAACTGAAGCTGTGTTTTTGCCCGTTATAGTGCCGCTTTCAGCTTGTTCTAGTAAAAGAGGACATAAGAAACCATGTAATGATAGAATGATATATAAAGGGTTTGCACAGTGTAGCTGTTGTAATTTCTGGCAAATTAAAGCAGTGACTTGGAAAGCCGAGTCTTTGCAATGTTACAAGCGCTGCTTTAAAAATCAATATGCCAAGAGGAACAGATGGGCGAAGGCATTGTGGACGGAATTCTTTTCGCGATATTTACATATCTAACTAGGCGACTGACGCTCCAAGAACCAGTCAACTGCTGTCTCAAGACCTCAAGCCTCACGTCTGATGATTTATTAGGCTTCTGGCACTGGTGAAACTCACTACCTGGCTGTCTTCCGCCCTTCTCTGCGTGTGTGTATGTGTGTGTGTTTGTGTCAGTTTGCTACTTGGCATGTGTGTCTGAATTTGTGTTCATTTCCATATGTCTGTATTTGCTTGTCTGGGTTCCTGTGTTAGCACATATGTAGTTTTTTTTGCAGTTTTTATAGGTGTGGTTCTAGCATTATTGTATGTTTGCATGGACACTGAAGCATTTTAATGATGATAATAAAAATAATTGTAATCAGTGTTGGGGAAAGTTGCTTTTAAAAATATTGCTTTACAATATTTGCGTTACTCACTAAAAAGTAACTAATTGCATTACTCAAGTTACTTTTTATGAAAAGTAATTTTACAGTATGTTACTTTTGCAATACTTTGCTCACCTGGGCTGGACTTGTGAAATGGGAAATCAAAGTAACTTACAGTATTTGAAAAAGTGACTAAGATATTTTGTTGTAAATTTTAAAGTTATGTGTACTTGTTACTTGAAAAAAGTAATCTGATTATGCAACTTTCTTATTCCCAATACTACTACTACTACTACTACTATTTATTTATTAAATAATAATTATTAATAATAATTCCAACAATAAAAATGATTATTTTTCTTCTCCTTCTTCTTCTTCTTCTTATTATTAAATGTAAACATTCTATATAGTGTACAACTTTAGAGGCATACAAGGCTTACAAAAGTTATCATTTGATGGTCTTACAATATTGAATTCAGAGAATTAATATGTTGGTTTTATCTTATTTATTATCAGTTTGATTAATTGAATATGCTTAATGCTATCCCATTTATTTAACGCAGTTAATGTGTTTACCTAATTTGTCTTATGATGTTTCATTCTTTATGTGATTTCTAAAGACAAGCTGGAACAATTCTGACAGGACACACACATCGGTAAATGAGTAAAACAGCTTAATGGGTGCAATAAGTTAATGTAACGCTGTAATTGTGTTTCACTTATATTTCATACTTTGTTGAAGTTTTATTATAATGAATTTAATCCATATAGAGACTAAGTGATTTCACTTTTATTACTCCCATCTGGATTTCATTTATACAAACTTTTGTCTTTTAAAGCGGCCTTTCTCAAAGTTTATTTCTTTTAAGTAATAAATGAGAATCCCACTATATTGTGTCTTAGTATTGAAATTCTTGAACTTGTTATGGACAAGGAGTTATACTTTTTTTAAAGTTGTATATGTCAACGCAGTAACCGTGGTGTTGTCAATATGTTGATAGTGTACGTTTCGGTCTCTCCAAAATCAGTTATTTTTCCATGGCAGTATGTAGGGCTATATGTGCAAAAGTTACATTTAACGTTTATTCCTTTTGTGTGCTTATAATTAAGTATATTTGTCTAAACGTGACTTTATGTTAGGACTCGGCAGCCCATTCGAAACAACAAAAGGTCTCGCTGTCTTCCTGCCTCTCTGCCAGCACCTGCTGCCACTTTGAGTCTCTGTTTATGTCAAACTTTACCTCTCAGCGCCATCGAGCATGGAGCTGACTCCGAGACAAATGGCAGAGGACATTTAAACAAAGCAATATAAGGCTCCACTGAAATAATTCAAGGTTAGAGTTACAAACAGTCATGGCAGTTAACTTAGTCTAATGACAAAAGGCAGATTGCAGTCTTGCATGACAGATCAGATGTCTCAGTCTTTGAGCAATGGTACACCTAAGTCACAAACGTAGAAGTTATGGAGCTTTCTGGAGTATTCGAATATTGTAATGTGTTTTACAGTTATAGATGACTCTCTCTTTCCCTTTTGTTCCTCCCATCCTGAGTTTTTGCTCCGTGCAGTTGTGACAGCTGCCTGGTGCGATGGGACCGACAGTGATGCCTTCACCATTCTAATGACTCTAACTTTTTTTTTGAAGTGCTCTAGGACACCCCGCACCATTACGCAGTCTATCTGTCTTCAGCAAACAGCCACTCCGCCACATCTGAAGCCTGCTGCGGGGTTGTGGCTGGCACTAGACTGTTATTTAAAACTCTTAAGAGAAGAAGAATTAGCAAATAGAAGCCATGCTACTGCGAACGTTGAGGCCGTGTGGCACTTAGTCTGCACCACTGTGGGATGTTTGCCAATGGAGGTCTGGAGAAATAGAGTCACGGTGTATAACTGTTTTCTTCATTATAAAGGTGGTCACACTTCAGGATTGTTGATTTCTGTAGTATGTTTGCACTTATGGGGTTCAAAAGTTCTCCAATGCTTTGAAGTAGTGATAGAACAACGTATAGCTTTATATCTGGCTATTTTGAGATTATCACCTGACAAACCACATTCACTTGGTGTAAATATAATTGTGTACAATTTACTCTATTTCTTTTTCAGTTTTTTATTTTTTATTTGATCAAGTTTATGTACATCTCACTTGCTATGATTGAATTGTATTATGTACATACTACAGGAAATGAGATTGCCTTTTAAATTCCTGAATTTGAACTGAGGTAGCAAACAGGGTTTTAATGAGAGGAAGCATAATTAAAATTAAATTGTTAAATAAAATGTAAGCATCATTTTTAACTAAAAAAGCAATATGCCAAGACATACTTTGAATGTTGGCTTGACAAAGCTTTGTTTAAAAGTTTTGAGGATGGATGAATGGATAGATAGACAGATAGATAGGTAGATTAGATGATGTAGGAATGCTGTTGTAAATTGAATATCTTTCATTCAATTTAATACATAAAATGTTGACAAAGTTGGAAGATTTAATTTCCTAGTATGCATTGCCCGAAAATTTCTGCTTCTGCTTTCTAGATATCGACATCGACCATTGGAAAAACCCAGATACTTCGACCATTACTGTGAACCCAGGGAAAATAAGTACATATGCAGGGACCTGCTCTTTAAAACAGATTCAACAAATCGGAAATTATATGTTATTTACTGTGTAAGTAAAATTTACATAAAAACTGTCTAAACTCCATTCGAGTGTCCAATACATTGATTGTTGGGTATCTGATGCTGTAGTTGGGAAAACATCAGGGACTCTCCATTGCTGATGATTAGGAGCTCTTACGCTATCCATTGATTTCTCCTCTACCCTGGGATGAGCGGTTGAAAACACAGAGCAGAGCTGATAGCTTTGTGTTTGAGTTTCAGAGTCTGAAATCCATTCACATACTCGAGGGGGAACAGGACTCTATCTCAAACAAAAAGGTCTTTGGTGAAAATCATGTATAGAGACAGAGAAAGAGTGAGTCATTCCTCATCTTTATCAGAAGGAGAAAGGATTTTATGCAAAAACCTTAGCAAGGTCTTTTTGGATTTACTGAAAGACAGGCACGTTCTAACAAAGAAACTTCTCTCCTCATTTGGTTCCTCTGAAAGGCTATAGAAACATCTAGTAAGGGTATATCTTTATTGGAGACAGAAAACCAATCAATCTCTTATATTATGGGACTCGGTCACATCTCAATCGAGCTGAGGGTGAAATAACTGTCTGTAAAATAACAGCCAAAAGCTCTTCTACAGTTCCTTTGTTTCTGTTTCACAAACACCCACACACTTCTTCAGACTGCTGAGACCATCCTTTTAGTCCGGCCTGCCTGCATTCATCCCCTCTACTACGTTTTAACCAATCCATCACACGTTCAATGTTTGCATGTGCACAGGATGTACGCATTAGAGCGGAGTTCTTTCGGATATGAGTGTATGTTGTTTGGAAGGTTCTGAGAGAGGCCAGAACGTTGGGCGTACAGAAAGTAGAAGAGGGTTGTCTTGCTCAAAGTTGGCAATTACAGACTGCACAGTGTCCCTTGGGGGTCCCGGGTGCACTCGGTCTGGAGGCCTGCGTTAGCGTTGCACAATACAGATGTGTGGGCAGATGCCATCTGGGGCTCGGAGAACAAAACCGAGTGTGGGGGCGCCGTTCAGGGAATTCAGTCAGGAGACCCGAGAATCCAGAGAGAGAATAGAAAATGATCTGATGGTAATCAATCAAAAAAAACTGTGACACAAATGACCAAACACAACGGCCCAGAGGAAAGCCTCGCACAAGCACACCCCTGCCTGTGGCGATTCCCCGCCCACTGGCCATAACGCGATCAATAGGCCTTCACCGATATAAAGCGAAGCGATTGGTCGAGACTGCTAAAAACGAACCGCCTCCTCCTCGGCTAATTGGGCCTTTATGATTGCGCAGTCTTTCGTGCAGATTGAGAAAATAAAACGCTATTCTCTTCGTCAAACTGAGTGACAATCGATGTTGGGCACCCATCTAGGAACGCCAGATGCTCCGCCCGACTTCATTATGCTGGGCGAGATAGTTTCACCGGAGCAACGGCATTGCCACAAAGCGTTTCGATCGTGGCCCTAGAGACAAAGTCCCGGACGTCACCTGCTCCTCAGCCTAATGCTATTAAAAACGAGAGATCCCAGAGAGGCCCCAAACGTATATGGAAAAGAACAAAAACGTAGCTTCTCTGGCCTATACATAAACAGGAAACGCTAGCTGTGGTCAGACGAATCTTGAATTTTAAAGTCTGAGAAGGCGGTGGAACAATTTTCAAGCCTTGACCGAATCTGCTGAGACCAACTGTCAAAAAACAGCTGAAGACACATCCTTTACTGGGAGCACTTCACTAGAAATGCATTGTTTTAAACAATTATGGTACGTTCCATGAATAGGGTACAATATGGGGCCTGAAACGGAAAACAAATTTTCAGTGAAGGAGGTGCCTCCTAAAAATGTTTATCATCCCCCTTTAAATTAAATTAGCATTTTTTTTCTATTAATTTTCAAATTATAATTGTCATTAAATTGATATATAAATAACTACATTCACTACAACATTACAAAACTACATCAGAATGGGCACCATCAATTGAGGTTTATCAAACCTATCTAATAGATATAATAAAAAATAAATACCCCCCCCCCCCCCCCCAAAAAAAAAAAACAAAAAAAAAAAAAAACATGGGATTTGTTTTTAATGCTTTCAAAAAAGGGTCATGTGACACTACAGTGTGCCTGGTTTTTTCCACATTTTGTAAGTCACTGTGGATGTATATAACAAAGCGTGCTTATTACTCGAGCTTATTTATTTAAGCAAAAACACTGATATCTCACTTTATTCCAGCCACCTACATTTATCTTATAGTGACACAATAATAAAGTGCTACTACAACTGTTAATGTTAAAGTATAAACAGTGCCTTGTCTCTTTCAGATCCATCAGCCTCGAGGGCGGTCCTCAATAACTGAAGTCAGTATACTCTCCTTTGCAGCAAACATACTGTTGTCAAAGTTGTCAGCACACAGTCAGACGCGACACCCGTTATAGGATGTAGATTGGCTCATCAGGTGGGCGCATGTAGTAAGACAGTGCAAAGCGTGAAGCGAAATCGACGCATCTGCTGCTATTGATGTAACTCTACGATAGAAAAGACGCAACTCTGGCTGTGGGCGTCATGAAATGCTTGATTGACAAGGGCTGGAGAGGTCGTGAAGTGTAGGCGTCCAGTTGATAAAGGCATAAAGGGTCTCACACTAACATTTAATAACTTTTAGTCTTTGCAGCAACACATAGGCCTACTGAACAGCGATGCTCGATTCGCGAATGAATCGTTTTTTTTTTTTTTTTTTTGAGTCGGGTCTTTTAATGATGCGGTTCACAAAATCGCGTCTGAATAATTCGAACCGGACTTATTTTTCGGACACGATTAACACGATTATCCATAAAAATTTTATCGAAAAATTCAAGAGAAATAATGTGTCTAAATATGGTTTTATTGTAATGCCATGCCGGGATGCCCAATACCAACTGATTTGCGATAATGAGTCGGACATCTATCTCTACTGAGGCTTTAGCCTATAGCACTGCAGTTTAAAATGGTCTGGTTTACGTTTTGAAACTTCCCACTCATAGTTTAAGGATTGTTTGTTTTGGAGAATTCTGTTTACTCTGAATAGGCTACATTGTAGTAATGTTATAAAAGTAGGCTATTTACACGAACTAGCACGTTTAGAAACCGGCTTTTGTCTGAGTGTTGTGGATTAGAGGAATAAATTGCAAACACTAGACGGCGCACTTGCTCTTCCTACAATAGAGCTGGTAAACTTAACTTTAATGCCTTGAGCGCTCCATACAGTCTTTTGCATGACGTATTCAGATATAATAATCATGATCAGGACATTTCCCATATATTATGGACCAAGTTCTATATGTAAAGAAGAGCTTTAACAACAGCCTCTCTTTTTTCTCTCTCGCGTTCTCTTTCACGCGCACACTGCATTAGCCTATCTCTCTCACACGCGCGAGTTAATTTTTTTTATGATACGCAAAAGGTTAAAATAAGAAATACCTTTTATACTTCTCCAATTCTCCAATTATCATAAACCTGGAAAATGGGCAGGCTATTTCCCCGAATGGACAGAATGTTGACTTTTTGTGTCTCGCTGTGACAGGCACGTCAGGCAGTAAAGATCCGCCCCTCGGCGGTGTTCAGCAGCGCTCTGTGCATCACTCTCAAACGCTAATTCCACCGGGACAGACGCAACTTCGGTCCGCACGCGGAGCGGAGGAGACGCACACGAAATGACACCAATGGCTGCGCTTGTGTTCACAGCGACTTTTGCGCTAATCTGGATACCAACTTTCACATTAACCGCACGGGTCTACCCTCCTAATGAAGGTAAGGATTTACCAAACCAAAGGAAAATCTCTCCAAGAGTTATTTTTTGTTGTTGTTTGGGCAGCCTACGACTTGGGACGGTAGCCTATTGGCACACTGCTACGACTGACGTTTATTTATTAATTTTTTTATTTGTATTATTTATTTTGAGACTTTATCCCGTCAGCGAAAAGGATTTATATAATTTTTTTCCCGAAAGTCCCTTTGGGGATCTCCAAGTGTCTGTGGTTCCCAAATCCGCAGATCCTATGGAAGACTGCTGTTTATTTCATCAAACGAAGTTTAAACTCGGACTCTATTGGGAGGAAACACTCTGGCTTCTAATTTTGTTGGAACTATTTTTTATCTTATTTAAAATGTATTTATTTGTATTTCAAGAAATGTGCTCGGATGACCAGAATGGAAATTTAGGCTAGCGTATTCGAATAATTTGATGGAAACTTGCACGACTCGTTTATTATTTGTATTTATTTGGAGTGTTTTCACAAGCGAAATGTACGAAAATCGTCCATCATAACCAACAGAGACACGCACGAGACAAATGATTAAAGCATTTCAGTATAACATAGACTTTAGTCTCTGTTAAACTCGCGTAAATATCTCATTACACTGTACGCTTTTAATTTAGGTTATGCTAGGGCTTTGGTTTGATGTATAAAGGCTATAGGCTACACACAAATAGACAAATTCTGAAACCTTTAGAGAAAAAGAAAAATACTTGTAAACATGAACCTTTTATATATTCCTTGCACATTCACTGTTCACTGATTATGTCTTTCTCTCAAAGGACCGGATTTTGTTTGGACAATAGCCAAACTGGAACACTGATTAAAACAATACTTAATCATGCCACAATCAAACTTTATAAAATACTTATTTTGGCCAAATATATGTGTTATTTAACCATATCCAATACATTTCCTTAATAAGCTTAAATCAGTGTAGGCTACTTTGAGGAAATGGAGAGAGTAATAACTTTGTACATTTGGGAACAAAAGGGTAGCAAAAGAAAGAAGTTGTGACTTAAGAGACAGTTTGGTCATACGGAGGTTGATGATCCATCTTCAGTGACTCACGGCATTTTGTCTTTCTGCAGTGACGCTGCTGGACTCGAGAACTGTGCAAGGAGAACTGAAATGGGTTGCGAGTCCGACGGAAGGAGGGGTGAGTCTACAGAGGACAGATTGTGTTGTTTTTACTTTTGTATTTGCGTGGAAAAATCTCTATTGACAACTCTTGAAGGTGCTTATCGTCTTGGAAACTATATTTGCACATGAAAAGCAGACTAGAGACTTTAAAGAACCTTTTTTGAGCACAGCGGAATTGCTGCTCCACACTGTACATAAAACTAGAAGGTTTAACTAAGGCCTCATGCTATGCTAAAAGCACACCAAAAATGGATGGAAAACGACTTAAGATGCATCACACTGTATGCAATCGGTATTTTCTGCATTAGTGCATAGATGAAGCACAGAAGACTAATGAGATCTACACAAACATCCATAATTATAAATCTTGACAGATGAAATGGCTTTGTTCTTATAATTTGATGTTTCGTACAGGCTGAGAAACGACTTGAGTTTAAGTGCTTGTGCTCAGGATAATTCATCTAGAAATTTTATGCTTTGTAATTATAATGTTCATTTCTTTACATCATTTATGGGCTGGCATCTTAAAACTTAAAATTTCTTGGTGCACTATATTTTGCATGTACAGCAATAAAGTTAGACTTTTTGACTTACTAAAATTAGTACAAATAATGCTATGTGCTGATGGTTAACATGCTCAAATTTAAATATTTAGTTTATACATTTTTCACATTTTTACATTTATTTAAAAAATATATATAATTTTTTTTTTTGGCCACACTTAACATTAATATTCATACTTAATTATAATTATTATGCAGATTATATTTACACATTATTATTGTTTATGATGTGATTTAATCAGTACAACATATTTTTTTTAAAAAAACACCACTAAAACTGCATTAAATAATTCATTACATTAACAAAAACATGTACTCATTTTGTTTTTATTGAAATATTGAAATCAATCTACTCAAGTATAAGTTCAGTTATTTATCTGCAATTTTATTGATTAATTACTCCACAATTAGTCTTCCTTATTCTCTCCGTACACACTTTGGTTGGTTTCAGGTTTAATAGTGAACTTGGCATTTGTGGATATGTGGTTCCCCCCACCCTCTACTGCTTTATCTCATCCACCCGTTTGATTGACAGGGTCCCGACAGAACCCCCTCCCTCATGCAAACGGGCCGAATGTACAGCTTTATCGGTGTGACAGCTGGGATTTCTACACTTACGACTTACAAAGAGTAAAAAAGCGAGAAGAAAAGACAGCGTCATAGATCGTGACAGGCCTTTTCAAAACTCTCCTTCATTGCATACATCTCATTTGAAACTCTCACCAGCAGGAAGCATCAAACTCTAGGCCCCATGGTATTACAATGGCTTAATATGGGATTAATGGTGACCAGGAAGTCAGGGCGTTCTTGTAAATGTTGCTGGGTACTGCATTTGTTTGGTAGATGTGCAAGGATTTTTCATACTGTATTGTTATTGAAAACCATACTTTCACCTTAGTTTTAAGAAATTCACAGCAATCAATCATTTGACGTATCGCCATATCTATCTCCCAAAAACAATTGTTTGTGAAGCCTTTGAAACTAGGCTTAAACGACACTTTCAGTTCTGATACACAGAAATGGAGCTTCACAATGCTTCGAAGAATCATATTATCTCAATTATGTTAATTATTTAACAGTCTCCAATAACATCTTTGTATGGCCAAATGAGTTTGTTTGCAAAGAAGTGTAAAATTTGAGTATTAAAACCACTTGTCTTAAAGGGATGTTTCACCCAAAAATGAAAATTCTGCCATCATTTACTCACCCTCATGTTGTTCCTAAACCTGTATGACTTTTCTAATGAGGAATGCAAAAAGACATATTTGGGAAATTTTTGATTTTGTTTTTTTGTCCACACTGTGAAAATTCAGTGGGGTTCCAGTGCTGTTTTGGACCCAATTGACTTTCCTTGTATGGATAGCAAGAGTTGAAATATTCTTCAGAATTTCTTCTGTTTTTTTGCAACAGAAAGAAAGTCATACAGATTATTATGACAGAATTTTCATTTTTGGGTAAACCACCCCTGCTGTTCACAAAACAGTGCACAGAATCTGGCAGATGTGTGATTTAAATTCTCATTATCATATCGTAATCAATGAAATCATTGCATCATAGCAGCTGTTGGTCTGTGGAAAATCTCCAGCTCTGGGCCTGGAATTGTGTGCACCTGCTGTGACAAAAGTCTCCCTAGCAGAATCTCTATAGGCCTACTTACCTCTCTGTCTTTCCCTCCATCTCTCTCACAGTGGGAAGAGGTGAGCATCATGGATGAGAAGAATATACCAATCAGGACGTACCAGGTATGCAACGTAATGGAACCCAACCAGAACAACTGGCTCCGAACAGATTGGATTCCCCGTGGCGGAGCTCAGCGCGTCTACATCGAGATCAAATTCACCCTGCGTGACTGCAACAGCCTGCCAGGAGTCATGGGAACTTGCAAGGAGACCTTTAACCTCTACTACTATGAGTCCAACAATGACAAAGAGCGGTACATCCGAGAGAACCAGTTCACCAAAATCGACACCATCGCAGCCGACGAGAGCTTCACGCAGGTGGACATAGGTGATCGCATCATGAAGCTGAACACGGAAGTGCGGGATGTAGGAATTTTGACACGGAAGGGCTTCTACTTGGCCTTCCAGGACGTCGGGGCCTGCATCGCCCTGGTATCCGTACGGATCTTCTATAAGAAATGCCCCCTCACTGTACGCAACCTGGCCCAGTTTCCAGACACCACCACCGGTGCGGACACCTCATCACTAGTGGAGGTACGCGGATCTTGTGTGGACAATTCAGAGGAACGTGAGGTCCCTAAAATGTACTGCGGAGCAGATGGAGAATGGCTGGTGCCTATTGGAAACTGTTTGTGTAACCCTGGCTATGAGGAACACGGGGGAACATGCCAAGGTAAGAGCTCGGATAACTCCCTCGCTCGAGTTTTTCCAACAGAGCGTTTCACCAGGTTCTGTTATGACTCAAGATTTATGCACCTGCCACATGGAAAGTAAAAAAAAAATACCCTGATCACCCAGTAGCAATATATTCCATAATTTAAGATGAGTTCATTATAAGTGAGGCTGACCCGGATGCACTTTTCCCCTCTCAGGGATGTGAGAGTTTACTCAGATGTAGACAGCTGGGTACTCGGCAGATCACTATGGATTAAGCGAGTGTTGTTATTCGAGAGGTCTGGTTATGATTATGAATCGCCCTGTTTGATATCCAAACACCTCCCAGTGGATTTGCGCATGAGAAACATTGGCGCTAATTATTTTGTTGGAGCAACAGCCGTGTGGTTTATGTGCAGAATCCGCTTAATTAGATCATGGGCGAATGCTCTCATACCCTTTTCACTCTCGTTCTCATTTGCTATCTCTCAAGAGCATGTGCGGTGGTTTTCAGTTCACATTAAAGCAAAAAGATGCGATTGGCAAAACACTGAAAGAGCAAAACAGATAAAAGAAGAAAAGGAGAGGATCAGATAGATTGCTTCTGTCACCAGAGGGCCGTTTCTCTTTCTCCATGCTGGCTTTGATTCCCAGTGTCCGTAGTCAGGCCATACGGCACTGAAAAAACCATGATATACTGTTTGGGGTAATGCTGAGGTCAGTGCCAGCAAAAAGGAAGAGCCAGAGGACATGTAGACAGTTTGAGCACGCCCTTTCTTTCTTTTCCGTCTGGTCCAGGAGAGGGTCATCGCTTGAGCGGGGTGATAAACGGCCGACTGGCCAGTCTAACGGCCTTTATTTATGAGCGCTATCTCAGCGGGCTAATTGCATGACAAATACGGGCTGTAATTTAGGGCTCTTGCGGGCTCAAGGGGGGGCGGTCGGCATTCACCGCGGGCGATCTCTCTCTCAGTGGATCTGCTTGTGTGGGTGGTTGAAGGGGTACACTGGGAAAGGCCATTCTCAGGGATCTGGCCGTTTTTCTTGGCCACTCTTTTATTAGAAGAGCTCACTGGCAGTGGCCGGGTTCCCCACTCGCTCCTTAGCTTTCCGTCTCTCTCCCTCTGCTTTCTTTTGCCGTTCAGATATGTTGAAATGAAGGAAAGAGGCTGTAATTTACCAAGAGCAGAACGGAGTTTCCACACAGACATTTGGTGAAACGTTTTACTTAAATCACTTCAGGGCTTGCGTTGATGATTTCATTACTCTGAGATATTTGGAAGAGAGCGATTTTGATATTTCTGTTGTTTGGAGTCTGCAAAAGTTTTTAGATTTAATTTCCCAACTCGCATGTAAAAAAAAAAAAAAACACCAAAAAACACTTCAAGTCATAAAAGCTGTAGAGGACCATTTTGGCCACTTGTTTGCACAGCGCTAAATTGTAAGGGTGGCCTGCTGGCCAGAGTTCTGCTGATCTGATTGTCATCAAAAACACTAGTAGCTGGCAAACATAGAGGTTGAATTTGCAAAAATGACTTGACAGTTTTGAAAGCATAACTAAGACATTTTGTAAAGAAAACCTTCTAGAAAATTAAAAAAATTCAGTGCTAAAAATATAATTCATCATTCAACTACGGACCAACAAAAAAAACAAACAAAAAAAAAACATTCTTATTGTTGAGCATTGGTGCATAACATATATTTGTTGTTGAAAAAGGAAAAACTTTCCAAGCAGTTTATGATATTGGCCAATGCAAAAAGTTGACCGATAAAAACTAATTAAAATTCATATTTAGTATTTTGTAGCCAATATTACAATTTCCGGCTTTTATAAATATCCTAGGTGCCTTCTTTACATATCCTTAGACCATCTTCTTTATATTGGTTATTTTTAAGCATGAGTCTGTCATCAATGTCTGATTAAGCCATCAAACGCTGTCTTCAGCAAGGCAACAGGCAGTTGTTTCTTCATTGAAGCAGGTTCAAAAGGTGGCTTTCTATCCCAGCATGCAGATGCGAGTCACTGTCTGTTTAATAAGTCTGTGTGTGCAGCCTAGGCCAGGGGAGGGATGCAGAGGTTCACCTTCAATGTGAGGGCTTAGGCGAGGGCGAGAACTTTCTCAATGGGGCGTCCCAGGGACCTTGTGAAAAAACCCATTGAGGATAAGGAATACAAGCCCTGTACCCCAGAATGCCTCAATGGGAGCCTCTCCCCAATTGTTGGGATGTCGTGAACAGGGATGGGGGTGAGAGGGGAGGAATACTAGACAGGGTCAGGGGTGACCCCTGGCTTTATCCTCCTCTCCTCCCCAAGAGACGGGGGTCATGGCCGAGATTGATTAAGACGTCAAAATTTTGACAGCTGCAGCCTAGATGGACAGGTCCAAGAACAGAGGAGCGAGAGACGGCCACAAAACAGCCGTCGTTCGGTTGGTGAATGGAGCGGAGACTTGGCCAGAGGATTTGGTGTCTTTTCTTCTTTTTAAGAGTTTGCTGTTTTCTCACTGCTCATCTGCTGTGTTGAGTAGGAGGTGAGGACAGAGAGGAAATCTCTGCTTGTTAGTGGGCGTCCGGCGAGCTGGAGACGTGTAAAAAAGCCCGCTGAGATGCTAGGCTGCAATGAAGAATGACAGCCCACTCTCAGCTTTTCACTACACTGTAAACGTACACGTAGTTTAGTGAAACAGCACGACGACATGGAGAAAAATCCAACCAACACTAGTGAGTTTCAGCTCTTTTGACAAATATGCCTCTTCAAAAAATGTGCTACAGTATTTCTAAAAATGTACCCCACGATAGTGTCTCTTAGAAAATAATTACTGGTACTGTTACCATGAAACATGTCCAAACAACCATGGTAGGACCATTATCAGACCATGGTACAGAAATTCATGCACCATACTATTTAAATAGTACATCAAGATATTTCAAAAGATAATATGGTATTACTGTAGTGCATTTCCAAAAAAACATGATAGTACTATGATACTTCTGATACTTAATAAATACCATGGGATTTTAGATGTAGCATAGTACTACCATATAATTCTTGGAAATACCATAGTACATGGATTTCAGCACCACGGTATATTTCGAAGCCATGATACCATCTTGGTACCATAGTACCACCACAGTAGGAGGTGATATTAATGTAAAAAAAAAAAAAAGACATGGTAGTGCCATGGTACTGTTTGGTAGTTTGTTGTGACACCTTGTGTAAAAATTATATTAGTGCCATGGTTCTTTTTTGTCAGTGATACTATGGTATTTTAAATGAATGTACCATGCTAGTACCATAGAATATATCAAAGTACCATCTGATACATCACTCAACCATTGTGCCACCGCATTATTTTTTTTACTGGGTGCTAATGTAAAACAGCTCACGCATATGTAAGTAATTAGAAAGGATAAAGGGTTTGAAAACTAGAGCATGATGGGAAGGTGTGATAATTTGAAGCACTGCTCTTTGAATCAGAACAGACAGCAGTTTGTGTAACTGGAAGGAAAACGATGCTTGACAAGACATTATTTATGTATGTGAGCTGAGATAGACTCTCAAGAGAACGTCGTTTGTATCGACTTCATGCAAAAGTACATTTTAGCTTTAATCACACATTAAGCAAATTGGCGTACTTGAGAAGAGGTATTGATCTGGTTTTCTCATGTGTTATTGTTGAGACGCAGCTTTTTTTCCCCGTGTAAACTTTGCACCTTAGCACCTGTATGCGGCTGTGTGTGCCTAATTAGAAAAAGTGTGTATCTCTTCGCTGTCATAATTATGAGCAGGTGTATGAGACTCATCATCCTCAGCTGTGAGTCGTTTTTGCTCTTTTCTTTGTTAAACAATAGCCGCCGCCTGCCAAAATGCTCCTACGTATGAATATTCATCACTTCCTTTTTGCTTTTGATGGCAAGCACATATGTTGATTCCTGTCACGATCCTCCTTAGTTCTCCCCTATGAGCCCCTCCATCGGCCCCTGAATGGACTGTCAGCTGTCCCAGGAAAGAGAGATGGAGAGAGAGATGGAGAGAGGTGTCCTTTGATATCAGACAAATACACCATTTGCATATTTCGTCCGTGAAATGCAAAGCCAGCAAACTTGTCTCTCAAAGACAATGGGCGGCTCGTCCTTTCAGCGAGATCGAGCGAAGGTTGGGTCCATCCTCTTCACTCTGTGATCATGGCAGCATGCTGTATATGTTTGAAATAATTTGGATAATATGATTCGCATGATTAATTCCAGATCTTTTGAATCGGCGGAGTCTGACGTTCGTGTTTCGAGTTCAGACACTCTGGTCTGTCTGCGTCTCTCTCGCTGTCTGTATGTGTGCAATTGCTTGCTCATGTGTGTGTTGTTCTCCTTGACCTCTTCCTGTCTATCATCATCCGGTGCTCCCATACGGAAGCTCCCCTGACAGCTCGCAGCCCTTCAGTTGTCATGTTGTGATGGATGCACCGGGGGCGGAAAACGGCCTGAAGGACAGAACTGGTGGGAAGGGTGAGGGATGGAGGTGACTGTCCGCCTCCTACAGAACTGTTAGCGTCCATGCTAATGCAAGTTTATAGGTGACAAATGCCATTTTTTACTGTTCGTTCAAATTAAATCACTGCATTCAAACTACCATATTGTAGCCTATCACCTTCTGATGCAATCGCAGTGCCTTTGTGCAATCACAATAATTTCTATATAATTTCTATTTTGTACTTAATTTCAGTATATAACATCATTGATAAATTTAGTTGTTGAACCTACCTGCTAACCTTATTTTGCTAATGCAAACTAGTCAAACTTTTTTTGTAAGGCAAAATGCCTGAAATAACCAGATTAAGTAGAAACTATACAGCATCCTTGATAAATTCACATAATTTCCCAAGAAAGTCTGTTGAAACTACATGCTAAGCAAATTTTTGCTAATGTGAACTAGCTCGCTTTCCCTTTTGAGAAACTCTGATAGCGCTAGTCTCATCTCTCTGGTGTTTAATTATATTTTAATTACGCCGTCTGGAACACATTCATTGCCGGCGGTCTGGATCCCTTAGATCAGAAGAGCTGAGCACAGATCTCCTTTAGCGTCACTGGAACAGCGGTGTGGACAGCACTGTCTTAGTGTCCACATGCCAGCGTTTAACTTTTCGAGTGGATGAGCCTTATTGACTCACTGCTTGAGGGTCTGTCCTCCCATTCTTTCTGATTAACCCATCATCCATTTAGCCGCTGCTCTCCACACATGCTTCATGCCAAAGAGTTTGTGTTCTTTTGACAAGATGTCCATCAACGGCGGAAGTGAGCGGTCAACCCAGCTACTTCATGCGATCCTCCCCATCAGTTAGTGCCTTGCTCCTTTCTTTTCCCGCTTCATACATGGAGCCCTTAAGTTGGCTTCCTTCCAGAGAAGGTCATAGGTCAGCCTGAGCCTGTGTCAAAGGCAGGAAGGCCCGAGCCATCATTTTCTTCTGAAAGAGATGTTGAAACAGCTGACCTATTTTATGCGAGAGGGGCACGGTTAACTTTACAGTCAGCATGACTGCTGTGTGTCTTTGTCTTCCGGTTTGATTAGGACGCTGCCAAAATTTTCTCTGTACAAATGCACCAGATGGAGCCCATGAATGCAGTTGTTCTTTTCTACTAATGAAGTGTTTATGAAGGCCTAATATGAATGGTTTGATTCATAATGATTGATGTCACAAATTAATCTTAGTGCTAGTAGTTTGAACAAAATGACAAAACTTTTTTTCTGCAGTGTGAATGACAGGAACTGAAGTGGCTCAGTGTTTTCTCACTTAGGTAAATATGCAAACGTGAATAAAAGAAATGTTATTCATAGACAAACACAAAAGCACTTTTAGAACTCTCTATTGCACAAACATGCATACTCTGCAGCATACTCAGGGATTCCTGACTGAAGTGCTCTTCGCAAAACTCAATCTCGGCACTTCTAGATAGGACGTCAGTTAACAGATGTCAATTAGCTGAGAGCGTGTCTACAAGAACGGGAGCTGGAGAAAGGACAGACTTAGTAATGGGATTATTTTGGGGGTTGGCAGACCTGTTTCCACAATGCAAGGCAACACTAGTGATTAGCCCAGAGGGGTCACAGCGGCGACTTCACAATGCACATTAATACTAGTAATTATTTGGAGGGGCTGAAGCATGGCTGGATCTAATGCTTGCCATTAGACTTGAGGGTTTATTCCATTCCTGGGGTTTTCGTTAGAGTGGATTGGTCTCTCTCAGACCAGCTGCTGTGGAAAAAGCCACTCGGTTTGTCACTGAACGCAATTAGTTGTGACTTTATGTCTTTGTTAGCGCTGAGAGAAAGACACAGAAAGGCAGGAGGGGAAGATGAAGAGCGTTTGCTGAAGCACTTCGGTAGACGTAAATCTCATCAAGGAATTTTGAAACATAGGAATGGGATCCTTATATGGAAGCATTGTAATGTAGCTAGACATTGTTGCTTAGCAGTTTTGTTACCAAAAAGTAACTGTGAAATGAGAGAATAATTTGGTGTCCTTGAGGAGTAAAAAGTAGCAAAAGTACCCAAGCTACTAATTTAGCTTCATTTTTAGCTTGACGGTGACTCAACGGTTTTTAAAATAGTTTAGCAAAAAGTTAATTTTTCATCAAGTAGCAGTTTAGTGTGACAAAATGATACATTGCTGGCCTTTATATCACATTGAATTGCAAACTAAAGCTAGTGTCAAACACAAGCAAAAAAGCTTAATTAATGAAGTACCTTCATGGCATTTTACTTAATTTTTTCAAGTATTTTTTAATTTAGTAATTAAGTCATCCTTATTGAGATTTATACATAGATTATTTTATTATTTTACAAATATTTTATAATCAAATCTTATAATTATGAAGTCTTTTCCTTAAAATATAATATAATTTTAGATATTTAACATTTATCTCTTTAATAGCTTCAGTGTTGTTAGCTACTTTTTGTTAGTAGCTTGTTGTATAGCTAACTACTTCTTTTCCCCTCTCTCTTTTTTAAGTAGTTTGAATGATTTAACTTATGATTTAAATTATGAAGGTATTTTAGCTTTGCTAAAGATTCAGATCGATTTCCCAACATTATAATACTAACTAACTGTAATACTAATAATACTAACTGTAATAATACTAATGTTCTCTCCTATTCAGAGCAGTTGATATGAGATGAAAACTATGTATTTTCCCAATTGTTCACTAGAAAGAATGCTGTAATCTGAGAAGTTCTTTAAAGATGTATTGTTTAAATCGATAGTAATTTTATAAGAGCACACACACACACACACACACACACGCACGCACGCACGCACACACACACACACACACACACACACACACACACACACACACACACACACACACACACACACACACACACACACACACACACACACACACTCACTCCTCCTGGCCTGTAAATGACCCTTAACAGCATTACAATGTTGCGTGCCTCCTCTAACACATGTGGCTTATTTAAAAAACCTGAGTATGTTTCCCTTAACAAACTCCCAGCGCATTTATGTGTGTGTACACACAGATTTTTGCAATCCAACCACACATGCATTTCTCTTGATTATATTTGCACTACTCAACCTTCAAAAACTAACACACGTGACAGAAAGCAAAGCAGTAATTTGAAAAAGAGACTGTTGCGAAGTGTAATTCACTCATCGTTGCCGTGGTGTTGACACTTTTACCCTTTAATATCCCTTGCTGGACATTAATCCGAGAATCCAGAAACTCTTTCTGCTCGCTCACCACCTCGTCGGCACACACCTCTGCTCTGAGGCACGAGCTTGTGGCTGCACATTCATAGTAACCACAACCCATAACCCTTTGCATGTGCATTCAGTATGTCTAAGGAATTCTTGCGCTGTGTTGAATTTTGGATCACTTGAGAGGGGAAAAAAAATCTAGTCTTAATGTTGCTTATTTTCACTGTAAGTTGTTACTGCTTTCTTTGGCTCTGATTTGATGCATGTAATCAAACTGTTAGATTTTATCCGTTCCATTTTAAATTGAAAGAGTCCGCCTGTTTCTCCAGTGCAGTGTTCTCTATGTCATGAGCTGTTCTTGGTGTTTTTTAGGCATAGATTGCGCGCTAAGCGAGAGCGTCCATTCAGCGGGCAGCACAGTGCATTCTCCCTGTCTTTGTGTGGCAGCCTCCCTTTGAAGGCCCTTAGCTAAGAGGAGGTGGGGGACCGAAGCCGACAGCGAGAACATTAGCATGTGAAAAGCTCCTAGAATCAATAAGGGCCTTTCTCTATCTCTCTTTTTCCCTCTCATTCTCTATCTCGCTCTCTCTCTCGTGGGCAATATCTCTACCCAGAGGCCACAACCCTCCCTGGCATCTACCAGCACTGAACAGACCTTACCTTCATTTTTTCTGTGTTCACCGTGGTCCTCACGGGGCAACTTTAGCGTAGGTTCTATCTGGAAATCTGATGCTGTAACTTAAAGAACTTGAGCATTATATGACATGAACTTATGCAGGTTTTAAGTTGACAAATTTTAAATTTTTGTTGAGAAAACAGTAGGTGATCTGTAGGAGACAGTGAAATAGGATCAGGAGCAGAACTCAAACTTCAATTTTCCCCATGAGCATAACTGCTCAGTGTGCAAACCAATAAGCCGTAGCTCAAATTCAGGTTTTGAAATGCACATTTCTTAAGGCGTTTGTCTTGGAGAATCTCTTTTTTTTCCACCATGAGCTGTCAAAGCATGTCCCGTCACTACTGGCTGCAGCCCAGCCCCGAGTAGCCTCTTTGCAGTCTCTGCAGTCTGGCCGCTGAACAAAACAAGTGGACGGGACACGACCTGTTCTCAGAAGCATCAGCTCTTCAAGAGAGCACTACTTAGCTAGGGTTCATGCCGAATACACCGCCCCGACCCCTCTGCAGAATTTAATATAGCGGTCCAGAGAGAGCCCACTGCCAAGCCTGCTTGAAGCGAGTGCTATTTGCTAATGATTGTAAGAGTAATCCTGTCTGTGAGATGTGTTGAAAGAGACAGACAGGGCTGAGAAAAGCAATTGCAGGCCAGAGCATTTGCAGTGAGGGGAAAAAATGTTGGCTTTGCAATGAGGGGACAATGATTCTGCGCCCTATGGAGCGAGGCAATTATGACCATGGGTGAGTAGTGGAAAAAGACAGAGAGAAAAAAGAGAAATTGATGAAGAGAGAACGAGGGAGTGAAACCGTGTAAGAGAGAGAACCTTCAAGGAGAACGTAAATATTTATTTGATGCTGATACTGGACAAAAACTTTGCCATGTTTTTTTTGTTTTTTTTTGGGGGGGGGGGGGGGGGGGGTACATAGTTTGGAAGTACCTTGATGCACCATGCTCTTACAGAAGAATTCCAAGATATACCATGGTATTACCACAGGATTTTAGACTTTTAGTATATTAGCTCCATGGTATTTTTGGAAGTACCACTGAGTACCATGTAGCAGCCATAGCACCCTGTAGCCCATGATTGGTTGCCCACTGAAGCTAAGCAGGGTTAAGCCCGGTCAGTACCTGGACGGCAGACCTCCAGTGAAAACTAGTTTGCTGCTGGAAGAGGTGTTTGTGAGGCCACTAGGGGGTGCTCACCCTGTGGTCTGTCTGGGTCCTAACGCCCCAGTAAAGTGATGGGGACACTATACCTTCAAAGAGCACCGTCCTTCTGATGAGACGTTAAATCGAGGTCCTGACTCTCTGTGGTCATTAAAAATCCCAGGATGTCCTTCGAAAAAGAGTAGGGGTTCACCCCCAGCATCCTGCCAAAATTTGCCCATTGGCCTCTGTCTATCATGGCCTCCTAATCATCCTCATATACTGATTGGCTTAATCACTCTCTCTCCACCAATAAGCTGATTTGTGGTGGGCATTATGGCACAATATGGCTGCTGTCGCATCATCCAGGTGGATGTTGCATATTGGTGGTGGTTGAGGATATTCCCCGTTTCATATGTAAAGCTATTTGACTACTCAGAAAAGCACTATATAAATGTAATGAATTATTATTATCATTATTACAATGTAAATTCAATGGTACATGAATTTCAATACCATAATATATTTTAAAGTACCACAGTAGTATCTGATACCATCACTGTAAAATAATATTGCCACAGTACTTTTTTTTGCAGTAAACAGTGTTGTAATTGTTAAATAAAAATAAATAAAGCTGAAATAAAATAAAATATTAGATAAACAAACTTGATGCCTTGTCTGCTAACCGGAAATGTTTAAGTTGAAGTACTAAAGTTATTAAAATTATTGCAAAAATAAACTAATGCAAGTGACAAGCGCACATAACAAAATTACTTTAATTACTAAAAAGATACTAAAATATTCTCCAAGACACATAATGCAATGCTTAAAAAGTCAAAAATTAGCAGACTTTCTGACAAAAAAATTGATTTCCACCAGTTTGCAAATCTCACTTCTGAAAGTTCAAAATTGCACATTCTTATTTGACTATAACTCCTTGTTTTTTTAGATATCTAACCCTACATGTTTTTAGCCACATGAGAGTGCATAATATTGATTGATTTTGCATCTTTCGGGTGAACCTCCCCTCCGCATACACACACATTGCAAGGCAGCTCCTCCTTGTTTGCTATGCAGGAATTGTTAGGAATGTGAGATGTTTGATCCCCTGCCTCTCTCAGCTGTCCACTCCCCTCAGAGGACAGTAGACAAGACAATGAGCTGCATTTCAGAGAGACTTCACCTCCATATCCCTGCTTCTGCACCGTCCCTTCCCCCACAGCAGACTGAGAGGAGAAAAGAGTGTTTTCTTGTCACCTGCTTGAGCCAACCCTTCATAAAGAACTTCCTGAAATGCTGTGTGTGTGTGTGTGTGTGTGTGTGTGTGTGTGTGTAGTGTAGGTGGAGTTCCTGTCTATCAGATCTGAACCTCTAGCTGGGATCTTGACATGATTCAGGAAGACCTACCCTGGAGTGGTTGTCTATACTGCTTTGCCCCTTTCTTCCTTTTCCTTCAACGCGTTACTTAGCTCCTTATAGGCTATAAAATACAGCAACACACACACACACACTTCTGTACAGCAGATGGTCACATAATAATTTACCTCAGAGCGGAGCTCTCACACATAAAGGTTAACACACGTCCTTTGTGTGCATTCGCCTCTAGCTGTACCACCTTACCTTACTTTGGTAAGACCTTGGGACTGTCTTTAGAAAAGTTTCAGGAAACTTTTGACAGGTTTGAGGGGGATCAGAGAGCGAGAGAGGGCAGGAGAAGGGTACGAAGAAGCAGTGGCAGACAGAAGAGCGATAAATAAAATCTAGGCGAATATATATAGATTAAAGCCAGTAGGGTTTGACACAGCTTGGCCCCTCGCTGACAAACAAGCTTCTCAGGGGTTAGAGCCACATCAATCACAGCATCATCTTGCACATGCACAGTACAGCGATGAGGAATGTTTGAATGCAGTGAGTGGATCAAGGCATCAGTCACTGCAGATGTAATTAATAAGCAGAAGAAGGTGGGAACCGATCAATGAGGGAATTGGTGTGTTCGCGCTGGAGGGCAGAGATGATAATCGTCTCTTTTTCATGTCTGGTTTTCGCTGTATTTCTTTTTCTGTTCATTCAGATGTTGCATCAGATAAGAGTGAGAGCAGAGTTTGAAAAGTAAAAAAAAAAGGATAACTAAAGCCTAGTTCACACTACATGATTTTAAGCCCGATTTGCAAATCGTTGAGCTCGCCGACAGGTCAGGGTGTTATCGCGTGCAAATCGCGGGGGATTAGCGGGCGATGAACGCTTGCCAATCTGTTAGTATGAAAGAGCCAACAACGCATCAAAGACGCTCGCAGACGCCTCGCAGACGCGTCGCCGAGCCTAGAAAAATATCTAGCATGCTAGATATCCAGAGCTGTCGCACGACTCAATCTCACTGATGTCATGAGCAGCAGCCAATCAGAGCAAGTAAATAAATACGCGGTAAATACGTAGGGTAAATACGCGGGTAAATACGTGATTTTTGCCGTCAGCCAAACATAAACATGCAGCTACATCTCCAATATAAACATGCTGTACTCACCTCCAACTCTCTCTGTAGCACAGACCTGCTGTTCGCGTATGCACATCCACTCTTTCGCCCATACTCTCTTATTTTTTCTTTTTTTGCGTTTTTTCTCAGAGCAAATCATCGTGCAAACAGTTTGCAGCACTAGTTTCTCTCTGATGTCCATATTCGCGTGTTGTGTTCTTCTTCGCTGTGTATTGGCGCGTGTGCTGTTTCGCGTCAAGATAGACATTAGACAGATAGATTTGTAGACAAGATAGAATCGTTGGATGACTCGTGTAGTGCGTTACCTCCTGTTGCGGATCAATCACGTTGTGTCGTGTGGTGTGAACAGCTCAACAACTTGAACACTCCTGATTTCTCAGAGAGCAAGTCATGTAGTGTGAACCGCACAGTTCAGCCCGACGTTTTAAAATCATGTAGTGTGAACTAGGCTTTAGGGAATTTTGGTCAGGTATAAACCAGTGATCAACCGAGTAGTGACTGGTGTGGTGGCAATGTTTTAATAGAATTTAGTAAACATATAGTAATGAAAAATAAGTGTGTAAATACTAAATAGAAGATTATATATATGTATATATATATATATGTATATATATATATATATATATATATATATATATATATATATATATATATATATATATATATATATATATATATATATATATATAAATAATTTAACTATATATTTAACAGGCTGTATGTGTGTATGTGTGTGTATATATTTATATTGCAAATAACATAAGCCTGTTAAGTGACAGAAGGGGCAAGGAACTGCATTAAAGACCATGAACTAGATAAATGTCATAAAAGGACTCTGATATTCCAACTTGAACCTAGTAACTCATGAGATAATGTGAGTGAGTGTGTGTGTGCCTATGTGAGGTGGATTAGCCGCTGTTGATCCTTCTGAGCAGCGGCTTCAGAGATAAGCCAGCATCATAAAAGTGTCATATATATGTTAGCCATTAGCTCAGGTCTTGACTTCACTTTCTCTCTCTCTCTCTCTCTCTCTCTCTCTCTCTCTCTCTCTCTCTCTCTCTCTCTCTCTCTCTCTCTCTCTCTCTCTCTCTCTCTCTCTCTCTCTCTCTCTCTCTCTCTCTCTCTCTCTCTCTCTCTCTCTCTCTCTCTGTGTGTGTGTGCGTGTGTGCGTGCGTGCGTGTGTGTGTGTGTGTGTGTGTGTGTGTGTGTGCGCGCAAAAGAGACTTTCTTTTTTCTTCGTCTTCGGAGCAGCAGCCAAAATTGTCCAATATGCTCAATTTATAATCAATTTCTCAGTCACATTTCCCAACTTGTAAAGCTGTTTATGAGCAGCATTAGCTGGGTTTCCATCAACATATTTTTATGTGATTATGGGATAATGCATAAAAATGCTGGATAGAAACATGCAAAGAATTATGGAAATAAATGTTTCAAAATGTACAAAAACCTTTAGGACTTAAATGTAAACTGCTATGAACTGTTGTTTTTATTATTGTCATGCCTTTTTATTTTATCATTTCTTAATTACTCCAAGGTGCAGGATGTGGTGGAGAAAAAAGGGCAGAAATGGAGAGATAGAGAGATAGAGACGGAGAGAGTCACACTTCACTTGTGTTAGAAATATAACCTGGCAGAGTTAAGTCAGTTTTGAATTTCCGAGAGGACACACACACTCTGAAGACCACCCAGGGCTGAAGCTCCATTCACTCTAATTTTCCTGTCCCCCTCTCTCGTTTTTTTTTCTTTCCACTTCTCCTCACATTTCTATTTATTTTTCCTGCAGTTTTACCTCTTTGTCCACTATTTATTCATTTGCCATCATCTGAATAGAAACCACCAATATCTTTATTGACACAAGTATCAGACCTCTTTACGTGTCTAACCGAACATCCTCGGATTACATGCATCTAATTGAAGTATTTTGTCCCATTTGGAACATCTTTCAATACTCATAAACCGCCACACATACCTTGCAGAATTACATAATTTATTCGCTTCCCATTCGCATCCTCTTTTGTCCTCTACTCCACCCTGCGTTTTGTCTTTCTATGGAAGACAGCAGGTGACTGTTTTAAGGTCTAAAGCCTATTGAAAGCATTCAGTCAGAGATGGTGTCTTCATTGAGATGGACATTGTCCCTGCAGTGGACGGTAGGACGAGAGCGCTGACCCTGAATATTAGGGCATGGGCTGGTAATTACGACCCTATTATGTCAAAGGCAGTAAGCTCATCTCTTCAATCGTCCACCAGAGTGGACAATGAGACTGTGATTGTCCTGCTATTGTCCAGCCCATTGGTCATAGGCTTCATGAGGAGAGAGTGGAAAGGTCAGACCTGTAGGGGGGACAAGAGTTGTGTGTGGAATGGAAACCAGAATCTGTTAGGGGTCTCATGAGGGATCTATGGAGGACTTAGGAAGGGAGAGGACAGCTGGTCATCCTCTGTAAGGGTCTGGGACTGAGAAAACACTCAGGCTCTTAAGCAGGTGGAGGGTGTTAGATATCCTAAGTGCTTGAGAAAAGTGCTTCAAGTCAATGAGTGCATTCGCTTATAAACAAGACCGAAGCTCCTGCACTCGAGGTCTTCTGGTCTCTCAATCACACCTCATACCGTGGTGTTAAGCTTCCCAAGAATCCTCTTTAATTAACTCTATCCTCCAGCTGGTGTTAAGATGAACCAAAGCTGATCAAATGAAGCCTCTAGCTCTAATTCCCATCCTTCCCCTCCAACGCACGGCAACAAAGCCCTCCGTCCAGTGGAGGTCGCGACCCAGGTCCGCATCTCTTCTCCCTGAGCTCGTCCTATCTTTCTATCCCTCACCCCCCTACTGTTGTTTCATGGACCCTGTTTAGAAGATGACAAAACTGTGTTAATCTCCTCTCAGAAGATGTACATTAACTCTCTTCTCTGATCAAACTTGCTGTTGCGGTTGATTGCGAGTGATTGTGCCCTGGGTAGTCTGTGATGGAGAGAGAGATGAAACGGAGAAATGGAGGAGAGTTGTAGGTGGTGATTCCCGAGGGCGAGCACTACTGCAGCCCCGGGGTTCCTGACACTTATGTGAGATTAAAGAATTGGCCAGCAAAGAGAAAATAAGAGAGAATGAGGCAGAGAGTGATGAGGGACACTTGTCTGAAGTACTGTTGATCTTGACCTCCTGCATCTTGTCAATCAAAAGCAGAGAACTTTTCTGTCCTCACTTGAAGCGGAAATACTATGTGATGCAACAATATCACAGCAATCAGTACGTTATTCCAATTCGGTGCCAGATTTACTAACTGCTTGCGCCAGTGCAGACCTTAAATTAGGAGTTTCCTGTTTTTTGTGCTGTTCTTGGTAGATTGCGTTTGTCGCTATGGAAATGATCCAGCTGCGTCGTTAGTTTGCACGTTGTCAGTAGATCACACAGAGAACTTTCCACTCACATCAGCGGTTTTATGGAATTGCGCTCTCATGCTGATTTGCCCTGTTTTGTAAATCTGGCCCTTAATATGCAGTTATACTTGCACTAGTGATATTTCACTGTGGGCGGGGCTACATGGCTGGTTGGGAGCCTTGTAAAGGGTAGTCACACTAGATTTTAAACAAATTAAACAAATTTAGGAAACCAAATGATGTCACGTTCCATCACAGTATGATGCATGATATTTTGGTACTGGTTCAGGTTTTATTTTATTTTATTTTATTTTATTTTATTTTATTTTATTTTATTTTATTTTGTTTTGTTTTATTTTAAGTTTTAAGTTACTAATATTGATGCAAAATCACCAAAATGAGTTTACCCATGTTTGATTTTCACCCAAGAGGCCAATCATTGATGTTTATATCCTCTGTTGGTCTAACATATTTTTGCATTGTCAACTTGCAGGTCAGAGTTCACCAAACAAAAACTTTTGTACCTACTGAAAGGCAAATAATCTTCACATTTGTTCGCATTCATATGAATGTAAGTGAATGGCACACAAAGCCCAGTCTGACTGCCCTTTAATGCCCATCCTCTCGACACACAAAAGCTTGTTTGTCCTATTTGCCATATAAAAGCCTTGTGTTTCTTTCCTATAATGCTTTGCTAAGAGCATGTATGATTATCGCTAAAGGCATTATGATTTGTAATATTCTGTACAGAGCGTTTACATTGATAGGGCCTTTTAGGGAAACACATCTGCACACTATCTACAGATCAATAAACTCTTAGATAAATGTCATAAGTTGTGCGGCTTTATTCTTGTTCATATGCTATCTGTACTTCTGCGGGTATCGATGGCTTTGTAGAGGGAAAAAAAGTCAATAAAAGACCTCAAAGCATTCCTTTGTCTCTGTCACCATAAATAGGAAATTATGCTGTGTTTGTGTGTGTGTGTGGCATATTAGGAGCAACAGGGAAAAAAAAGAAGGAAGTAGAAAGACAAACAAACAAAGGAAGAAAAGAATAAAGCTAGAAGGAGGACAAAAATGGACGAGAAATAAAAGAAAGTGGACAAACTTGAAAAGAGAGATTGAAAGAGAAAACAGAGCTAGAGAACAAATGCTGAGAGAGAGAGAGAGAGAGAGAGAGAGAGAGAGAGAGAGAGAGAGAGAGAGAGAGAGAGAGAGAGAGAGAGAGAGAGAGGGCTTGGCTTGGGTGTTAGGATTAATGACAGTGCATTCCTCTGGTATCACTTCCTCTCTTCATTAGAGTGTCATAAAGCCGTGCACTGCTGTCTGTCATTCAGACATTCCACACCACTCCCTTACAGTGTCTTTCACAGGCCTGACATAAACATACACAGATAGAGTGTCTTTATGATTGCTGGAGGTTAAAGACTATGGTTTTTTATCACAAAACTATGAGATATAGCAGGATATGTTGAATAGTTTATGATCATTAATGTCTCAAATTTCTCCCTCTTTCTTTATCTTTGCAGCCTGCAAGATCGGTTACCACAGAGCGCTGGCTACAGACGACAGCTGCTTCAAGTGTCCCCTGCACAGTTACTCTGTGAGGGAGGGTTCCACTTCCTGTGCCTGTGACAAAGGCTTTTTCAGGTCCGAGACGGACCCTGCCTCTATGCCCTGCACACGTAAGTGCATTTACTTTGATTTGGGTTCACACCGACTCACCGACCGATTAATATACACATTGTGCATCACTTCTGTCTTTCAGGCTTGCATTCATTGCCAATTGTAGTCCGATTTACACTACTTTTCAAAAGTTTGGGGTTGGTAAGATTTTTAAATGTTTTTGAAAGAAGTTTCTTTGACTCTTATGCATTATTTGAACAAAAATGCAGCAAAAACAACTGACATACACAAATTATAAATAACTGTTTTTTTTTTTTTTAATATATTATCATTTATTATTTAATATATTGCAAAATGTAATGAAAATAAACAGCATTTATTTGAAATAGAAATCTTTTGTAACTGTTATACATTTTCATATTTACTGTCATTTTTGATCATTTTTACTATCACTTTTGATCAATTTAAGGCATCCTTGCTGAATAAAAATATTAATTTATTTCCCCCCCAAAAAAATCATACTAACCCCAAACTTTTGAACGGTAGTCTCAGAGAAATATTTGGTTCTGTTATTCCGGTTTAGCAAAAATCAGACAATTTCAGTTGGACTAATGACATAAAAACAAGCAATTTTTTTAATCTGAATAATTTTGAATTTTTAAAACATAAAAACATGCTAAATTTGAGTTCATTTAAAATACCTAGTAGAAAGTTTAAAATTGTTAAAGAGAATCCATTTCATAATTACCCACATTTTAATGTCACAGGGTCAGTTTACATTTCAGTTATGGTCTCTTTCTGTCTAAGTGTGCTGTTCTTGGTCAGAATAAACTGTAACATGAACCAGATTATGCTTGTAGTCAAAAGTCTGGCTGTGTGAGACTAAAAACACAGACGTAAACAAACCGCCCTGGACATGAGCAATCATTAGACCAGGTCAGGGTTTTTGAACTGAGGAAGCACATATCACTCAGAAGAACCAGCACTGCCTGGACTTGTATCAGACTGCAGCTGTTCACTTCACACACCATTGGAGCTGTTTTCCTAAAGGCTGCTTACCAAAGTTAAGGACAAAAAAAGAGCTTGACAGTGACAAATTATTGGACGTTTAATTGCAGCGGATGTTATTTTGCGTCTTTTATTCCTGCATTGTCTTATCAAAAACTTTTGTGACAGACTGAAAATGTGTGTAGCAGTGAGTTGAGAGGAGCCCTGTCATGATGAGTAAAGATAGATATGTGTGTCAGACCCTGAGGTGAGTCATAGACCTGATAACAGTGTTCTGCTTGTTAAATAGAGACCAGCACAGTTGACGCGGCACAGCTTTGAGCCAAGGCAACAGGGTTAATCATAAAAGAAAACCCGAACACACGTCAAACCGTTCATGACACACTCTTTCTCACATACGAATCACTCTTGTTTTTGCAGACACACATGCTTAGGCCGGGGTGATCTAAAAAGCGGTACTTGATAAATATATTAAAGATCTCTGGGAAAGGGGCAGAGAGGCACCCAGGCCAGATGTGTTCATGGTGTCAGATTTAATAGGTTTTCCAGATCTGAATGATCAGGGGGGGCAGGTTGGGGGGGCGGGGGTGGGGGGTGAGGGCTCTCATGCACCTATCGGGCGTCCATTTTATGTATCGGATTGTCTTTCTCGCTTCTATCTCCTTTCTCTAGCCTCTCTCTAATTGGAGCTCTCTTTCATATCACCGTCTGTCGTTCACCCAGAAGCAGCCGTCACATACTCAACAGCCAATGCACTAAAAGGCACATTCAAAAAATGAGATAAAAAGGCGCTAGGTAGCAAGGGAGGGAAAAAAGCGAAATGCGAGAAAGTGGGGAGACAGACACCGAAGAGGCGCGAGAGAAACGACCCCATTACGCTTGCCGAGCTGAGCCTCTCTCTCACCTTATCGTATTAAAATGCAGCGAAGCCAGTCGACTTAATCAGCTCCTGTCAATCACGGAGCGTGTGGCACCGAGGCACCGTGGGAGCGTGCTCGGTTCACCCCAGTCTGCTGGGTGGGTACAGCAGCCACATACTTAATACAGGTTAAACAGAGTTTAAAGACCATTTACACTTAAAGCTCAGCCAGGAGGAATTCAATCTAATCCAGACCTGTGTCAGATATGTGTTTGAAGTGTTTAACTGATTTGGAGGATATGGAGATATTTGAAAATGGCTTTTGCCATATGGGGAGATCTCGAGGAGGGATAATGAGACACATCCTGCTTGAATGTTTGTCTTCTTCATTCACTTCTATGAGTTTAATGTTGAATGTGTGGTACACGAGACCACCCACAGGAATGAAAAATCTCAAACAAGATCTTTTAAAGAGTGAAGGGAGTAATTTTTTCTTTCTAGTTAAAGTAGTCTTGTCTATCCCAGCTAAATATGCCAACTTTGGCTTAACCAGTGGTGCGAGTTGGAGGGGGGACTGCCTGCTTGTCCGGCCAGTGGGAGATGAGGAGACACACTTTAGCTTTAATATTTCAATTGTTTTTCCTTGAGAGCAATGAAATTAAAATGAGACCCTATATTTAATGCCAATTCACCTTATTTTTAACAACAGGCAAGTGCATCCATTTGTAATTCTAATGTACAAGGCTTTTGGTGTTATACTACCAGTTATTTTAGTTGTACAAAAAAAAGTCTGTTATGCTGCTTGAAATTGCAAACTGGTATTTGTTATCTTGATTGTTTAATGTATTATCGTAATAATAAACATACTGGTTCGTAGCGCAAATAGTTTTGCCATTTACTGCACTTTATTATCCTTTAAATTATTTACCTATTGCGGCTAATGTAAAATTCGGCTCAAATTTGTCAAGCTACTGAAGTCTTGAAATTTCAATCTGAACTCAAACATTTCTCATCCAGTTTCCTCTAAATGAAATTATAATTTTTTAAAAGCTCTATAATGTATGTTGACAATTGTCACACTTCTTTCTATGTTTATTTCTCCTCAGGAATTTTAGGAGAAACCTCTAATACTTGAATATACCTGCGGACTCAATTAAGTCTACTGAGCAATAAAAGAGCAACTCCTGAGCAATAAAACGTTCCTCAGGGAGGATTTTATGAGAATGTCAACCTGAGACTGCTGATTTAGAAAACCATATTTATGACCAGAATGTCATTGCTTTGCTATAGCCTGTCAGAGATGGCAGCGAGGGCGACCAAATTAGCATTTATCAGATCCCTATCAGCAAGTTGCTCAATTATGGAGATGTAATCATTCTCTCTCTTTCTTTCTCTCTCTCTTTCTCTCTCTCTTTCTCGCGGGTTTAGTGTATTTCCTTTTTGCGCAGCTAGCACTGCATCGCCTGTGGTGCTGGTTTGTCATAAATGTAATTAGCAGCGCCTGGTTTATGAAAACACCACAGAGAAAACCAGCGCCAATACACACAAGCACACAAACAGACTCGTATCCGTCATAGCCTGTAACATCATCTGCCTGCAGTGGCAATAAAAGGGTGTGTTTGTGTGCGGGTGTGTATTTGCTTTCCATTGAAGATTCCCTTGCCAAGGGTGTATTTTGAGATCAGTCTCTGCCACAGTCATAATCCTGTTTTGTTTGTTCCAAAACTTCCAGACATCACTGTAGCAAAAATGAAACATAAATCATGTGCTTATTTTGTCATAGAATCTCTTAACTGTTTATGTTTCTAAAATTGTCTTTTCGTAGAGCCCCCATCAGCTCCTCAGCACCTTATTTCCAATGTGAATGAGACCTCCGTGAATCTGGAGTGGACGACTCCAGCATTCTCCGGTGGCAGGCAGGACCTTGCTTATAATGTCATATGCAAGCGGTGCAGCTCGGACGGCCAACGCTGTCAGCCCTGCGGCAACGCAATCCATTTTTCCCCTCAGCAGCTGGGCCTACGCACAACTCGGGTGTCAATAAACGACCTGCAAGCTCACACTAACTACACCTTTGAGATATGGGCGGTCAATGGGGTCTCCAAGCAGAGTCCTGGACCGGAACAGGCGGTGTCTGTGACGGTTACCACTAACCAAGCGGGTAAGTGTATGGTTTATGTTCACAAATGATTGTTAAATATGATATTCCCACTATTATGATTTCATTAAATACCAGGATGATGTCGTCATGCGATCTGGTCACAAGCTAATGTGTTGAATTTGTCACCACAGTCTAACACTGAACATTGTCATCAACTCCGTAATCAGCTTCTCGTCTGTGAAAGTGCTCTGTCTTAAATCACCACAGAGAAATTTCTAATTACCTCTTGCCTGTGTCTGTCAGAATGGATTTTTATGACATTAAACCGCATGTCGGGTCAAATTGCGCATATATGCATTTGTTGGCTGTTCACATTTGTTTGCGTTGAGTGGACTGTTAACTTTTACAAGGTGTTTAATTTCGGGTTCTTGAGAAAGCGTGAGACAGGAAGTGCCTTTTTGACTGGCTTTTGGGACTGTGTTTGTAGGGCCCCCAGGAGTGGGGTCTTCCAAGTGTCTTTCTCACCATCATTGTTTTGGTGAACTTTGATTGTAATAGCCATCACACCTGTACAGAACACTCTTCAAACAGACCTTCACTCTTGACCGTCTGTTCTTAGCTTTTATGACCCCATATATCGGGGTTCTGAGTAGATATTGCCCTACAGCACTGAAGCCAGATCTGCTTTTCTCTACTGGTGCTTGCTAAGGGCTATATCAGTATTACCCTAGTAACCATATAACATTTCTCTTGCACCCACTGAGAACTGTATAGCAACGTTGTCCTGATTTTCGACAGGAAATGTAAATATTAAGTTAATAGAAGATACATAATAAACGCGGATCTGTTTCTGATTATAATTTTCATCTGTGTTGAGAAACTAGGCCAGAATCGTCTCAGGATCTGGCTTAAAATCTCCTTTGGCAACTGTAGAGTGTCATTGATAAAACCTCTAAAGATTACAGATAAGCATGTGCATCCTAGATGACTACATCAATGGACCTTCTGAAGTAGCAAAGTGGAATTATGAGAGGAGGAAAAGAATCAGAAGCACTTGCCTTATTCTCAGAGTGGATTCGTAATGATGATGGTATAATGGGTGCATCACTTTGGTAATCCAACCTTTTTCTGGGAGTTGCGAAGCTGTAATCTGTAGTGTCAGATGCTAACCTGTGTAGCTTCCAGCGTTTAGTTGTTTTTCTGGTTTCCTCAGTTTGACAGCATAAATATCTCCAATCTCATACCTTTTCATTGCTCTATGGCACTATCATGTTTATGTTTCTCTGAAACAGCTAGGTGGTCGGTGCTCCTAGCAACACTAAGCTTTTTCTCTTTGTGATTTTCTCTTATTCCAGCTCCCTCTCCAGTTACCACCATCCAGGCCAAGGACATCACTAGACACGCTGTGTCTTTGGCATGGCAACAACCCGAGAGACCCAACGGAGTCATTCTTGAGTACGAGGTCAAGTACTACGAGAAGGTGAGATGATTCATGGGAAAGTAGTTTCCAAAATTTAGCCCTGATGAGATATTCCTTGTTGAAAAGACTAGCATATGTGGTCAACAGCATATGTTGTGTTTTGGATGTTGGCGTACAGCTCAATGAAGCTTCATGACCAGAAATCTTTGTCAACCAGCTTCACCAGAAAAAAACAATGCTGGTTGATTTTGGTTTTGCAATCCATGGTGGTTTAAGATGGTCTTTTTGACAGGTTGCTCATCTTGACAGCATGAGATTAGGGATGTACTTTTGGAAATGTAGTTCAGGAGTAGGCCTTGTCACATACTTGTCAGAGACAACAAATGGGAAATATGCTGCTTTGAAACCACAGTTTAAGGTGTAGCAGTCAATGTGAAGCCTTCATTTAAGTCCTTTACATGAGCAGTATGATGTCAGGTACTGTACATCAAAACCAGATAGCTGCATTTTATTCAAGGCCAGACCAGACTCACTCACACTCGCAGCAGGAGTCTGGTGAACCAGCAGGTCAGAATAGCATGGGGTGGATAGACAGATCTAGGGTGGAGCATGTGGGCCGTTGGGATAGAGAGAGGATAACAGTGTTCTCCTCTCTCTGCTCCTGCTGTGTCTTCCTCTGGCTGACTGATTACAGATTGCAGCAGTGGTCAGATTCCTTTCCCTTGCACGCTGATGTTTTCCATTGCAAACACACTCTGACACACACATAAGACCAAGACACAAAGGTCCTTGTTTCGTGATCCAACAATTATAAGCCAAACATTAGGGGACATTGAAAAAAAATAATTAAACTTAGTTCCTTTGCTTGTTTTGGATCAAACTCGACATTGTTTAAGTGGTTTGGATGTAGTGATGAAACGGGGGAATTTTGAACAAGCAAATTCAGGTTACACCCAAGGGAGCGAGCGAAAACAAAGATGGCAGCCTTGTTTTTGTACAACAAGGCTGCGGTTTTCCCTACAAAAGCCTGGCTGTAGTTTCTGTGTCAGACCTTAGACAAATCCCTCTTCCGTTTTGTTTTATCAGGGTTTGATTCTAAATAAAACAATCCTAATGACCAATCCCACAAGTTGGTTCAACTGTTGTTTCCTTTTTCTCTCATCCAATCAGGATCAAAATGAGCGCAGCTATCGCATAATGAAGACCACATCCCGAAGTGCCGAGATCAAAGGCCTGAGCCCGCTCACCTCCTATGTATTTCATGTGCGTGCCCGTACCGCCGCTGGCTACGGAGACTTCAGTGCCCCTTTCGAGTTCATGACCAACTCAGGTAGGTTTCCATGTGTGTGTTACCGAGCCGACAATAGCAAGTCTTTGTTTCCACAATTAGAGACTCGTGTTGAATTTTAGGGTGGATCACCCATTCACCCGGAAACTATTCCTCTAAAGTAACATAATTATAGCCTATGTGTATGTTTTCCTTTTCTTTACGATACTTTCTTTGTTTGCTCACTACAAAGTCTCTGGTATTTTTAAAAGCACTTTAAAGCAAACTCTGTAACGACTGGAATGTTTTTGAGCTTTGATACTAGGTTGTTTTAGTAGTTTAAAAGAAACTAGATTTGTTCCTCCCTGATGAAACTAGGCTCTTCAATAAGAATTCAAAATGGCTGACAAATTTAATCTGACACTTTAAATGAGAATTATACACTTGAGATGAACTTTAATGTTGTTTTTTCCTCTTAGTGCCCTCTCCCATCATCGGAGATGGTGCTAACTCCACCGTGCTGTTGGTGTCTGTGATTGGCAGCGTGATTCTGTTACTCATCTTCATCGGAGTCTTCATCATCAGCCGCAGGTAAGCTACCCATCCCAACTGGGTGTCAGCCGTCTCACAGATACTGTCTGAAACAGGAAGCATTCCTCCATCTCTCCCCCTGTCCCTGTGGGCATCTCCGTCACCTCTCCCTCACCCTGTCTGTCATCCTGAATCAGTCTTTCTATCTGTTGTTCTCCTGCTGTCTTCCCCTCTCTCTACCTGTCCATCAGTCTGGTTCTCACGGCTCTTCCACCTTCTCTTTCCCGCATTCTCGTTCTTTTTTTTCCCTGTGGTGTAGCTAGTGGTATTGTGACAGGCCGTTGGCAGCTCTGCCTGATTAGTCTCCGCTGTGCTGCTACAGGTCTCTGTGCCATGTGTGTCGGAATCCGTAGGGAACACGTACCATTCTCAAGGGAGCTGAGACGCACGGCAGGACAGCGTATGTGCGTCTGTGTACCGTACTCAATCAGAGCAACTGTCATACTCCCACGTGTGAAATGTCATGTTTGCTTTACCTTAATCAAACAACTTTTTCTTGCCAAACTCTCAGCCAGCTAAGCTCTTACTCCATCACGGTTATCATCAGCTACGTTTCCCTTTCTGAAGGCCTCCTCCTTTTGTGTCTGATCTGAGTTTCTCAAGACCGAGGTTAGGCTGTCTATTCTTGCAGTGGTTGACATCGTATCATTATCAGCTGAGATAATCATCTTCACATCCTCAAAGTAAATGAAAGAGAGCCATCACCCTCATTCAGGGTGAAACTAACAATTTGAGCTAATGAATGGGGCTTTTGTTTTGGCCTACTATCTACCTTCGCGAGTAGCTCTCACCTTTGGCCTGCTCCTCTCTACCTCGAGGGGAAACCAATCGCTCGATCATGGAGGCGAAGAATGGGGGTTACACCTCCGCACAAAGCTCTGAGGTTTATTGCTTCTGTTCTTGGATAGCTCACCTGATAATCTCCTTGTTCCTAAAATAAACGTGTACTGGCTGCTCGTGATGATGACAGGGCCTCCTCCAATGAAGGCATAGCCCCCTGCAGGCATAGCTATTTCTAGCTTCTGCGGAGCACTCAAGCGTTAAAGCCTGGCCCTTTCCTCCTGTTCTACCTGTGGATATGCCCCTCTCCCTCCCTCTAACCTTTTCTTCCTTCAGTAGCCCCAAACCTTGAGATTCTTTGTCAGCCCCAGAACGCACTAGAAAAACAATAACAGCAGTTGTGCATTCCTGGATGAGCCCCCCTTTCTATATACAGGCAGGTGACCCCATCCCCAGCAGGGAGTCTTGGGTTAGGGCAATGTCCTGGGCGGGGTTGTTATCTGTTCTATTGCCTCTGTTCTGCCCCCTGCTCCCATGTAGAGGGGTCAGCGGTTGACCCTTAGGGGTCAGCAGGTGATTAGGTGAAATGGCAACTTTGAAGGTTGCACATTCTAGATTGTTTATGTCATTGTGGACAGGCTGAGAGTGATGTTTTTAGAAGAGGGGTGGGGTGGTTTTAAATTGAATTTTGTTGCCATTTTGGCCACTTGAGGAGTTTGTGTTTACTCATCTGTCATTCTCTCTACCTCATTGCTGTTTGCTCTTTATCAGTCAATCTCTAAATGATTTTTAGATGAGAGGCCAGTGGAGTTCGTTCGTGAACAGACCTTCTTTCTGCTTTGATGATGTAGTCTCTCCCTCTCACTCTGTGCAGCCTCATTGGCTTTACAGATTTACAGCCCCACTTTTATGGAAAACGTTTGAGGTCATTCAAAAGTTTCACCTACTACATTGACTGGCCCACCGTGTCTCACACATATGCCAGTTAGTATGTGTGTAACTCTTGTACAAATGTTTCAGGTGATTTCTCAAAAAAAAGTGATTGTTTCATATTTCAGGAGACTTAGCAAGCTCAGTTATGTCTCTTGTTATAAATCTCAGATTTTTATCCTAAAATGCCTTAGTATCTGAAAATATCAGATATATTCCAATTAAAGTGTCTAATAACCTATATGCAGAACTACTGTCTCAAAGAATGAATTCCTGTTTGAAAGAAACCAATGAGATTTTTGATTGTTTTTTTACTTCTGTGGATTAAAATCTCTCTCATCTCTGTGTGTTAACAACAGGAGAAGCAAATACAGCAAAGCCAAACAGGATTCTGATGAAGAGAGACATTTACATCCAGGTAATGCAGTGGCCACATAAAAAAAAACACATACATTAAACGTAGCGTCAGTTCTGGCAGGTCACGTTAGTCAAGCTCGCATCAGTTGATCCACGTCTACCTATAGGAATACAACGCCTATCACTGTATACATATATAAGCTCCTTCAGTATTATCTGCAGCTATCACATTTCACAGGAGCCAATTACCCTCCTCCATCCCCAGCTCCTCCTCTCGTCAGTCAGGATTTGGCATTCTGATTACCCCTGAATCAGACTAAAATGCTTTACATTAAAATTAATGAATGTTATCTTCAATACATTCATGTTGGTTCTGTTCTGTTTACCTTATGGGGGGTTATTGCTGCTCTCCCTGCTCTTATCCATGCAAGGCTGCATGGATGCGCAGGCAGTTCTTTTCCAGAACAGAACCATACCGCCAATCCTAACTGTATGCTAATTGTCAATCATATTTGACGATAGTGTTCCAGACAGAAATACACATTCTCAAAGATGTATGTATCAAATAAGTTAAAGGGGGAAAATAAGGTTGTATAGGAGAAGAGAGGGTTTGTATGTTCTCAGTGTGGTGGAGGACAGACAGAAGCCAACAAGACAAGGAAAATAGAAAACAGATGTTGTATATGCATCATGTTGTCTGTCTGCCAGCTATCCTCCCCTCCTCTTCTCTCAACCTCCTAACATGTAGGCACCTCTATTCGTTTCTCCACAGGTGTCCGGATCTATGTGGACCCCTTCACCTACGAGGACCCCAACCAAGCAGTCCGTGAATTCGCTAAAGAAATTGACGCCTCCTGCATCAAGATTGAAAAGGTCATCGGCATTGGTGAGCAAACGACCTGCTGTTTTCCTTTCCGTGTGTCTCAGACTAAGTGTAGCTCGACTGTTACAGTGAAATGTTAGCCCACCGTTCCAGAGATATCTCATGGGTCATTATGTACCACTTACATTTTTGATTCAAGCCTGGTTTTTCCATTTAAAGGAGAATTCGGGGAGGTGTGCAGTGGCCGTCTCAAAATGCCTGGAAAGCGTGAGATCTGTGTGGCCATAAAAACCCTCAAAGCAGGATACACTGACAAGCAAAGGCGGGACTTTCTGAGCGAGGCCAGCATCATGGGCCAGTTTGACCACCCCAACATCATCCGACTGGAGGGAGTCGTCACTAAATGTGAGTCCTTTGAGGCTTTATAATGTGAACAAGCTACTCATTTACTTCTTTGACCACATCCTTTCAGACAGATTTGTTCTGGTTTTGCATATCTTTTGCACATCGTGACCTTGTTGATTCAAGCTGTGCTTCACTGCCTACAGCCATCTTTCATGAAAAGTCTTTTTACAAAGTGATGCATGATGATTTTTGTTGTGTTGTGCAACAGAAATATCTATATCTTCTAATGTTCTTTAAAGAATATATTTAAATTTTTCTCAAATAAATTAAATACAACTTTTTCTTGTTTTAAGCATGAACCTCCTTAAATTCTGTTAGATTTATACTTTGCAATGAAAACACTAAATTCCAAAATATATAATGGAAAAAAAAATCTTATGCAATTGAGCTTCTCACAAGGGCAAAGGGATGTTTACATATTTGTACATAAAAACAAGACAAAAATACTTGTAAAGAAAATTATTGTTTGCTGTGTTGTCAGCTTATTTGGCCACCCACCGAAGCTCTGCTGTAGAGCTGATGGTTTTCATTTCTTTAGGTTTTCGACTTTTGCTTTGAGTTTCAGCCATCTAAAGTCTTTGCCTGAGAATTGGTCCACTTTGTTTCAAATATTTTTACTGTTGATGCCTGCCTCCTGTTTGCATCTTAAATGCCTTTTGGAACCATGCTGAAGGAATGACGCACTCCCCGTTCCCCAATTTGATGATAAATCAACCCTGTCTTTTGTAATGCACCCTTCCCACAACCAGAGCGGAATCTTGGCTGACTGGCAGACCTGACATCAAACCTTTTAATAACTCATTATTGATTGAAAGTTGACTCTCTCATATGTGTGTTTAAGAAACCTCTAGAGTGTAGTTATGGCCGGCCCTCACTGTGCATAACAAATATGCAGAGGACCTGGTGTGTGTGTGTGTGTGTGTGTGTGTGTGTGTGTGTGTGTGTGTGTGTGTGTGTGTGTGTGTGTGTGTGCACGCGCATGCAGCTCTGATTTGCATTTGATGGCTTTGCATTTGACAGCTGGACTGAAGAACACCCTTAGTGTCTTCTCACGCTGATGGCTCTTGTGCTGTCTGGCAGCTCGAGAGCTCTAGAGAAACACAAAGATGAAGATGTTTTTTTGTTTTATTTGTTTGTTTTGGTAGACTGCATGGAAGAGAGCTGAATTCATATGCAGGGGCTTTTGCAGACATGTAACAATCCCACAATCCCACTGAGTCACATCTCTTCTCCAGACAGCACTGGCAAATCCCCATCCTCTCTGATGTATTAGTTAAGACAATGCCAACAGATGGGTTGCACACAGAGCAAGAGAACAGAAGTGAAACATAGAGCAAGACAGAAGCATTATAAGGACCAGGAGAGAAACTACTCGTGGAAAAATAAATGGGGGAAATTGTTACACTCAACTCTTGGAATGGAAGTACACCTTTCTGTTACAAGAGCCAATTGCCATTTTTATTGAGTTTGTTTACTGAGCAAGTACATTAACTTGACCAAATTTAAATTTTATGTAATTTTATTTTACATTTTTTTAGGATGGTTTGAGATGAAAAACTAGGAAAATCATGATACTGTACAATGTGATCAGAACTTTTCCTATAACACGGCTGGTGTTGCAGAGACAGCTCAGTGTGAAGCGTTAGAGAGCTGTTTATTATTAGCAGCCCTTCTCCCATGATCCTTAGCATGGCAGAAGTAGTGTCTTCAGGAAAACTGTTATTACAAACAGACTATGGCAGCCCTCTCTCGTAGCCTACGCCTCCAACTGGGCCAATTAAACCTGTTAAATAAATTACTAATGATGTAGAAATTGTCCTAAATAAATAAAGACAAAATGCCCCTAAGCCTCTGAGAGCAGGAGAGAAACATGATGCCAGACGTCTCTGCAGAAAGCTTTCACAGACGGGCTTGGTGGGCGCAGTCTTTTATGCGCTGGCATTAAATGCAAGATTGTATTTGCATAATGAAGGCACCGCTAGAACACTGCAATGATTCCTCTGAGGTGAAGTGTGTGCGTGTGTATGCGTTTGTGAGCGGCTCTGTGTAGGTGTGTGTGCGTGTGCCATTGTCCTCTATTGTGAAGCCCCTGCACTCCATCCTTTTGGCTCCATGAGAGGGGCTTGCGTTGCTATAGCATTGCCTTGTCTCTGTACTGACTGGCAGGTAATGTGGGAATCCAGTCCTGATAGCCTCCAGCAACGGCTGCATTCAGTAAACAAACCCACACAGAAATCCCAGTCTCAAACAGGAGCGAAGAGGAAGAGAGGGGGGAGTGTGAGAAAGGAGGGGCTTGCGAGCTAACACTTTAGGGCTTGATTGGGAAGTGGCATTCAAATGTGCTGATGTGTGCCTTGAGTGCATACGACTACAAACAAAATATAAAATCTCTGCATTTTTCTCAGCATTTTGATCTACTTTGAGTTTTGAATCACTATTTGATTGTTTTTTTTTTTTTTCTCTTGAAGATAGGTGATTTAAGCAGATAATTGGTTCAGTACCCAGATTTACCAACTGTTATTGGTTCTGAGTAGGGCAAACTGCATTCAATCAGGTGCTATTATGTAGCTACAAAGGATCCACTGGCTTTAATGTTGCTTTCTGAACAGAAATCAGATTTCCAACTTGGAAACTAAAGTAAAGATTAAGATTAAGCTAATTAAATGCATCCAAATATTTAACATAGATATACATTACCATTCAAAAGTTTTGGGTCTGTAATAGTGCTGCACGATTAATCATATCGCAAACGTAATCGCGATGTCAACCCTATGCGATTATATGACGCAAAATGCTGCGATTTTATATGAAATAAACAAATTAGGGCTGTTAACACAATTAACACAGCATCTGTTCTTTTTTTGCCATCCTTTGGCTACTTACATGATCCCGCTCTTATTCATGCGAAACCATTCATGCGAGACAAGTCAAAGAGAGCGCGCTGCCTGTGAATGTCCTGACTGACAGACGCGCGTCAGTATCATGCGCATGCACAGACCGCGCACCAGAATACAGTTCTCTTTCGCGCTTGAACGAACAATAACACACACAATTATGCCGTTTGTCGAGTATCTTTATAACATAAGAGCAGTCTTATGATGAACGTGAAGAGTTGTGAGAGAATGAGGCGCGTGTGTGAGATCCTCGTCTCTGTCAGCAACGGCTGCTCTTAAAGAGCCAGTAGCCAATAATGTTCTGTCAGTAAAGTTAATCAAAGAACAAAGGCAACAGAGAAAATTACTCACTGCTCTTGACTAAAGAACTTGTTTAGCTTTAATAAGAATTAGTCTATATATAATTTATAATTTATGCAGTGCATACTGTTTGGTAACTTTATTCAATTTCTGTATATGTGCTACATGTTGGAAAGGAAGGGCACAGGTAAATATGACATTTATTGTTTATGTGAGGATTGTTTGAAGTTCACTTAAATTAAAAGCTGTTATATTTTTTGAAGCCTAATAAAAAAAAGTAAAAGTAAAAAAAATGGATAGCTTTTAATTGTAATGATGGAATCACTGTAATGTTGGATGGCTATAATTAATGTTTAAAATGGGGGGGGGGGGGATTTGTCTTATTGATCATTATAGGTGACGGTGTTATCAATCATTTAGTTGTTGTTGCTAGTTTGAGTTGAGAAATACACATTTCAGAATCATCACTAATCTGTGTGTGCATTTTGCTTTAGAACCAAGCAAATTGACTCATGAAACCATTTGTTTATTATATCGCAATCGCATATCGCAATCGCAATATTGACCTCAATAATCGCAATATGACATTTTCCCCAAATCGTGCAGCCCTAGTCTGTAAATGTTTTTGAAATAAGTCTCTTATGCTCACAAGGCTGCATTTATTTGATCAAAAATGATTTAGTTTTCTATTTTAATATATTTTGAAACGTAATTATTATGGCAAAGTTGAATTGTCAGCATCATTACTTCAGTCTTCAGTGTCACATAATGCCACATAATATGGTGCTCAAGAAACTTATTATCAATGGTGAGAACAGCAGTGGTGCTTCATATTTGAGTGGAAACTGATTATTTATAAATCTCTTTACTGTCACTTTTCACTTACATGCTATAACATGTAATTTTATTTTTAGTTAATTTATTCAAATCTTTTTTGTTTGTTTTTCTCTGCGCAGGTAAGCCAGTTATGATCATCACTGAGTACATGGAGAACGGATCCCTTGATGCTTTTCTCAGGGTGGGTTTTGTTTGTGAGTTTTTTCAAGCACATCATTTTGACCCTGCAGTTGTTAAGTACTGTATTGGCTTAAACATCTTTTAACTATGAATGTTAATCCTTCCATAGAAGAACGATGGAAGGTTTACAGTAATTCAGCTGGTGGGCATCCTGCGTGGTATTGCTTCAGGAATGAAGTATCTGTCTGACATGAGCTACGTCCACCGTGACCTGGCGGCACGAAACATCCTGGTGAACAGTAACCTGGTGTGCAAAGTGTCCGACTTTGGTATGTCTCGAGTTTTGGAGGAAGACCCAGATGCTGCTTACACTACCAGGGTAAGTCTGACACCTACGTTTGAAACTCATTTGTTTGTACTTGTGTTTGCAGCCCTAACACAAGCTTTTTAACCCCTTATCTTCAACATTTAACCCGCATGTATGTGGTTGTTCTTACAGGAAGAGCTGTAACTTTTCAAGTAGTATAGAAATTAGCAAACTAACCCTAATATTGAGTGCAAAGCATGTGTGTGTGTGTGTGTGTGTGTGTGTGTGTGTGTGTGTGCATGCGTGTGTGTGATTAACCTCGATGCATGTGTTTGCTATTTCTTTTGAAAGGAAATAACAGGAACCTATCAATCACAGGGAGGCAAGATTCCTATTCGCTGGACCGCCCCTGAAGCCATTACATACAGAAAGTTCACTTCCGCCTCCGACGTGTGGAGTTACGGCATCGTCATGTGGGAAGTGATGTCATACGGAGAGCGGCCATACTGGGACATGAGTAACCAGGATGTAAGTGTTTTATAAGTAATGGACGAGGTTGATTTAGAACTTAAATGTTTAAATTTTCCGCTGTTGTGTTTAACTTCCCATTTGGATCTCTGTCTCAGGTGATAAAGGCAATTGAGGAAGGCTATAGGCTGCCTCCACCCATGGACTGTCCAGTTTCTTTGCACCAGTTGATGCTGGATTGTTGGCAGAAAGAGCGCGCTGAAAGGCCAAAGTTCAGCCAAATTGTCAACATGCTGGACAAACTCATCCGCAACCCCAACAGCCTGAAAAGGAAGGGAGGAGAGATAGCCAGGTAATAAATAAAATCTCTGTCACATTAGACAAAGGGCAACATGCACCTATTTTTCGAGGGTGCACCAGTCACAGTCCTGGTGCACTTCTTTTCATGTCTGAGATGTTTCTATATCCATTTTTGTTTTTTTGTTTGTTAAAAAAAAACTTTTTGGAAGTTGCAATAATTATTATATGAATTATTCTGATAATTTGTATAATTGATTTTATTTTTGTGGAAGCTGTATTTTATAATAGTTTTTTTAAAAATCCTTACACTTACAATAGGGTTTCAGTGCTTCAGTGAATTTTTGGAATGCAGCTTCCAGAATATATTTGTTTTAAATAATATAAGTTGCATTTGTTATTAAATAAATTAGTTTGACAAAAATATGTCAATATTTTTTGAGAGAGTTTTACATATCTGGTTTAAATATTTAAAGTTTGATGTAAAATGTTTATGTATAATTAGTTTTTTTGGAAGTTGCATTCAGTTATTATTGTTATTAGTGTTATTTCATTATAATAATAATTTCATTTTAAAATCCACTTGGCTCAAAATCTTTGCTCAGTTTGAATGGGCATGCCGCTTCTCATATAGGTCATGTTCTTGGGTCCAGTCTCCAGTGATTATATTGCTGTAAATGTGTTTTCAGCTGTGGCACATAAGTGCATGTTAAACGCATGACTGGCAGTGTTATATAAATGTGTTCCAATGAAGTGATGCTCACAGCAATAAAGTATTTTATAGTTCTTTCATACGTTGTTCAAAGTGGGCAACACATAGCCAGCCCAAGCTCTTGGGGCTCCTAACTAAGTCTTTTCTCTTTTTCTAGACCCAACACCACCCTCCTGGAGCCCAGCAGCCCAGAATTCACATCTACCCTGGGATCAGTTGCCGATTGGCTGCAGGCCATCAACATGGAACGTTACAGAGACAACTTCACTGCTGCTGGCTACACCACCCCAGAGACTGTGGTCCACATGACACAAGAGTGAGTCACGTGACCAAATAATGGGCACTATTAAGGTGTTAGGAGATGTGTGATGTGTGTATGTTGGCTTCGGGCATACTTTTGACTAATACAAAGGAAAGAAACCCAGCTCTTAAATCAGCGCTCAGGGATACACGGTCCTGACTTATGGGTTGAGTAGTCACATGTCCGTGCAAAACTCTTGTAGATGCCAACGAAGCATTGAGAACTTCTACTTTGGCATTCAAATGTTCAGCCAGGATCAAGTTCTTAGATTTCATGTTAAAAGCAAATGAGGAGAGAGGGACAAAAAAAAAAGAGTTTGCAGAGAGAAAATTAAACATGTTCTCATCAGCTCTGTCTTGTGTTTCATTGGAACAGAGACATGGCGAGGATAGGGATCTCCTCTGCCGCACATCAGGATAAGATCCTCAACAGCGTGCAGGGAATGCTGTCCCAGATGCAACAAATGCAAGACAGGATGGTTCCTGTCTGAACCCATGGGATCAGAACACACAAACTCGAAACATACTTTTGGACTTCTTTTTTTATTTTGGTTCTAAGAAAATCCATTTACCTCATCCATGCACTTTAAATTAAATTTTGGGGGAAAAAAATAAAACAGAAAACAATTTCAGAGGAACGATACAGCACTTTTCTTTCAATAATGCCATCCCCGCAGCCGAGTCAAGAGGATCGTCCCGCGCTGTATTGATGCTCTGGATATGATTGTAGGAAACTTTTAATTTCAGTGAAACTACGAAGAAGTTTCTCTGTTCATTCATTTGATTTTTTTGTATGTATGTGCCTGTAAGTAAATGTATAAGTAGTACTGGATTTTTGCCATTTCACGGTTACTTGAGTCAGCGGCACCTGGCGGGAATTTAACACACGAAATGGAGACGTCGGAGATAGAGATTTTATGCACTCTTTACCGTTTTTTTCCGGGGATTTCACAGAGGCATTCATCTTCCAAACGTCCACAATGGAAGACCAGTTTTGGAAGGTCTCCAGGTCTCCCCACCCTCAGAATGGAATATCTGTCTCCACTCCGCAATTCTCCACACCGCTTTGCTTGGCCTGGGTTGGAATAGAAAAATCGGCCCTCAGTTTACATCTTTCTCTCTCCACCTCGGTCTCCATGGTTTTCCCTGCTCCATACGTGCCCTCTCTCTCCTCGCCTCTCTGTCTCCGGAGACCTTCGGCGGGCCGTGAAATCAACACATGTCTCCCTTACTGGAAGTTCCATCAGAGCTGAGCTAAGGTAAGCACAAAGTAACAAGTCCTACCCAATGTTTATGGGATCTGCTCTACTTCCTCTCTGTCCCCTACAGTTATTTATCCGCTCATTAGTTGGGATTAGAACCAGTACAGATGAACACAAGGGATATATATATATATATATATATATATATATATATATATATATATATATATATATATATATATATATATGGTGCTGTTTGATGGGATGAGCTCAAAATGAAAACAGCGCCAACGATGTAAAATGTGTTTTTCCCAGACTCCCCAGCAACAGAGCCAACAGAGCAATTTCAGTTTCCATACTCTGTGGATTACTTCAATTAATGCTGCGTTTGTGTGTTCTGGTCTGTTTACAGGACGCGCTTTGAATCCCTGAATCATAATCATTTTCTTTTTCTCTCTCTCTCTCGCTCCAGAGTCACCTTCACACATCTGCTCCACAGCGATATCCTCGCATCCATTGCGGTTTCAATAACTACATTTACTTGACACCGGGACAAAGGACTTCAGTTCCCATGATTTCCAGCAAATGCTGAACGCTTCCACGACTGGAGACTGAAAACATGACAAACAACCGAGGAGCGGTTTAGGGCCCTTCGGTTGTCTCCTCAGAGATTCGATGAGCGATATAATGAACATTTTCATTTGGTCTCACTCTTGACAGGAAAAACTCTCCGTTCTCACTTCAGCGTGTTGCTGTTTTGTTTGAAGGATGACAGTTTGTTTTGAGGCGCATACACAAAGGACAAGGGCACATGATGTGTGCTAAGACTGCATAACTTTGTGGCTGCTCTCTGGAGACCTACATACTGGAGTTGTTTGCTATATACACTAAGTCACTGCTGTTCTTCGCTTCTTACCAATGCTGGAGATTGTAACTAAAAAAACACGCCACATTTATTTGGGTCCTTTGACTCAAATGAAACTATTTCAATGCTTATTCGAATGGTCTGAATGCGGACTACAAGAAGAGGCACGTTATTTGTACCTAAAATAAACTTATTACAGGAATGTTTATAAAAAAGGGAAAAAAAAACATAACATTCAAGTGTGCTCTGTTTCACGTCAACCACATCCATCCTTCCAATCTGAGAGATTTCTTGTTAATGTGACGCATTCTCGTATGAAATGCTTTTGACTTTGCTTTCTTCCTGCTTTATCTTTCGATATTCCCTCCTTACCTGTTTAGGACCTCTTTGGAATATGCAATGAATGTGAGAGGAGAGAAATTCAATAGAATGTACTGTGCCAAGTCTCCTAATGTAGTTTATTCCAAAAGAACACTAACAATTCACATTTTTGCCCAGATGATCTAGACATTTTAGGTTTAAGGTTGTGCACAATTGTGTCATCGGTTTCCCTCTCTTCCATTTTTTTATTTGATGAATTTAGGTACATGAAACGTCATTTATTTATGGTCTTTTTTATCTAGTTTGTAAATTGTAAAATAGAGCTATGAGAGAAATAAATGATTGCCAAGTGCATTGTTATTAATGTCTAAAGTGATTTATGTGGCTAATTCCACTAATTCTCCTTAACGGATTGCTGGAAAGGTATTTGGATGAGGGGTCTGATGAGGTATTCTCACATGGATAGAAATGGATCCCATGTTTATAGCCACATAAAGTGGCAGCCGAGGGTGAGAGCGGACAGTTGGCTCCAATGCTGGTCACATATTTCTATTACATTTTGGCCGCAGTTGAAACAAAATGGTCGAATGTGGTGGTATAAACAGGTTTGCCGGTCTTGCCAGTAGCATTCAGATTATTTTGAGTTTTCTCTTCTTCTTTTCACCCATCATTCCTCTCCTCGTCTCTTTCAGCTCGAGCTTGAAGTGAGTGTTTGTGTAAACGCTGATTTGGAGTAAAAGCAGCTTGGCAGGGATAACCAACACATTAAAAGCGTATCAAAAATAAGAGGAAAAAAATGAGAAAATTCTCCCCCGAAGAACAATTTCAACAATCAAACCGTATTATGGTTGAAGCAGCGGCAGAAGAGGGGGCTGCCCGTGAGTGTCTGCGTTTCGTCAGCTTTTCTTTTTTTTCTTTAAACTTTTTTTTTTTTCCTGTCCTTTCTACACTTTGAATGGACCGTAATACCGCCGCTTTGGCACGGTACGCCTGCTTAATCAGTAAACATCTGTTTCCCACAGCCGTCCCAGTCGCGATGAGGGCTGATTGTGGAAAGCCTTTGATAAATAAAGGAGGGAGGGAAAAAAGCGAGGAGAAAACGTAATTTTAGAATCCCAGAAAACCCTGCCGTGAGCCAAGCAATGTTTTTCCTCTGACAATCATTCTAATGAGAGATGCATTCATTATGCATGTATTTAGATGCCCGTCACCCTGGAAAAAAGAAAAGATGGAGCAAAAAGAAAAAGTTAGAGGAATTACACTTTGCTCAGGAAAGACTCACCAGCCTGAATCTGGTTGATATGTAATGAGGAAGAGAAACGGCATTCCTGCAGGATGAGAACAGAGAGAGAGAGAGAGAGGGAACAGGAACTAGAGTGTTTTGATAGTTCTTGATGAGGTTTAACAGGACCAGGACTTAGACTCTAAGAGGGTGGTGAAGGATAGAGTGTTTGCTCCGAGGACACAGAAACGGCTTACAACTGCAGTCTGAGAGAGTTATGCTTTACAAAACCAACCCTGAATCCATGTTTTAAATCCTTAAACCCTGGAACAGTACAATCTGGACCATCAGGATATAAGCCAGGTCTTACATTTATATGAGTCCTATATCTGTATTCTGCGAGATCTCTGTGTATTGTAGTGCTGGCGTCTTTTATCAGCTAGATATCAGTCTTTTTCAATAGCCACTTTATCAGTTCTTTTCAGCAACTTCCAGCACATGGATTTAAAAAAAAGCAAGAAAGTAGAAATAAGTTTAGCAAGGAAAATATTAACAATTGAAATCTGGAACGGCAGCGGCAAATGAATTCATTCCCTCTCTTTTATCTTGCCCTAGCCCAGACGAGCATGGAAAATGTCTTGAGTTGCTTTTAGCAAGGATGTCACCAAATATTCACTGCAAAAAAATGCTGTCTTTGTCTTGTTTTCTTTTTCTTTTTTTTCTTTTTCTTTTTTATAGCATTTTAGTATCCTGAAGTTTAATTTATTTATTTACTGTGGCTCTGGCAGATTTTTTTCACTCAAGTTAAAATACAAAAATGTGCATATTTGTTTTTGGAAGATTGGAGGAGGCAACCCATATTATAAAACCCATATTGACCAAGGCTGTTGGGGTTATATGGCCAATGACTGAATGTTAAATAAGTGAAGAAAAACAGATCTTTTCAGCTCTTGACAAATGGTTGGTGGGAACTTCTGCATTTCTACATTTCCATAATCAGCCTTAAGCTGTACAAGACCTCAGGTCCATTAATCCCTATACAAACAGTCGTCCTGGTGTGTGTGAAGACCGTTGCTCTGACCTCCCTCCGAACTAAAGGAATCTCTCTGGCTCTAGATCAAGATGGCATTTCAGGACACATAATTCAGAATCAGATCAGAACAAAAAAAAGTTAATTCTATTTTATTTACTTATTTACATAAAAGGTAACAGAAGAACAAGAGTGAAATCATTAAGGAATATTGTCAATTGGGTCCCACAGATTAATCATTTTCTTAATTTTGTATTTTTTGTTTTATGGTTAACATTTTAAACAAGATATATTTACTAAATGAGATGCAAAATTAGTTAGGAAAAAATAGACTCAGAATTTAGTGAGGTTTATGTCTAAAACAAGGGGAAAAAACATTTACCAAACAGACAAAAAAAAAAAAAAACATTTTAAACATAAAATTTATCTTCTCAAATGAAGTCTTAATTTTACACAATTGTGTGTCTCAATGTATTTTGTTTTAAGGATTATTTGACATTTGTGCTGGAAAACAAGGCAAATTATACTAATTGAGCAAACACTTTTGCAGTGCAGACATTACAAATGTGAACTTTGCGCATCCTCCCTCTAAATGAATGAAGCTGATTTTAACTTATCACTTGATGCTGGATTACGTTTAATACATTATCGACATTTCATGCCTATTAATATGTGAGGTGTATAAGTGTGAGTGATTGACTTTGGCTGTGCGCACATGCTGTGGTGAGCTTCATACAGCCCTGCATGATTAATGAGAAAGAGATGACAAAGGTAATGAGGTTTGCTTAACAGTGTCATACTCACCCACAGGCTTTTACCGGAACCACACAACTAATGGAGAGAGAGAGTTAGACAGAGAGAGCAGAGGGGGTTCAATGCAATTAAAATCTTCAATTTATTTTCCTTTCCCACTGTCTCTCCACTTCTGTCATAATGTCATATGTAGTAAATGTTTTCATTGCTCATTTTTCTGTACTTTTACTCTTCATTTGCCACTTTCAAGGATTTATGATTGATTTGACCAAGCTTTCTCTAGGATCACATTTCAAATCCTAGTAAGATTCCTGTCTGTCTTCTACCTAGGCAGCATACTAAATGAAATGGAGCCTCAAAAGTGACTGATTTGGGTTTGGGACAGTCTACATAAACAGCAACTCTGCACATAACTCAAATAGGCCTTAGGAACTCAAAGTTGATTCTAATGGACCTTTTTCACATTACCAGGTTTGTAACTTAAAGAACTTTAGCAGGGTACATTTCTGTACATGGGAGAGCACAAAAAAAAAATTACTTGCATTCCCAATTGCTCCAACAGCAAAAGAAAAACAATCACTATTGCATTTCCACGACTTTCCAAAAGAAAATAATATAGAGAGACGAATTACGGCAGCCAGGGGAGAGAAAGATGTAAAATTTACAATAATTCCCTCAGCTGCTGTATTAGAAACCCAATTGCAGAAGTGCTATTTTTTTTTTTTTTTTTTTTTAATTTACTAGGGTATAGTGTTGCAAATGTTTATTCACACAAAAAAAGAGAAAATAAAACACTTGGCCAGGCTTATCTTAATTTTTGCAGAAATATGTCATCACACTCTGTGAAAAGGGTCCAGTGTTTGTTGTTAGCATGTTGCTAAGCTAACAGCACAATATTTTTAGCATACATAAGTACTGTAGAATGCACAAATATTGGGTAAATATCAATCAACGATTGAGGCTGTTGACTTCCTCTCTAGGAGCAGGTGTTGAGTTAGTAGGCCTACACTACGTAGTCTACATGAAAGCATTACATTTAGACCCCCTGTGGTGAAAAACATGTTGTTGTTTTTTTTTTTGTGGTTTAAACATGGTTTATTTTCATTAGGGTTAGGATGCTGATTTTTAGAAGGCACTAGTCTGACTCTGAGATGGGGAACGGGAACATGGTTTGTGTAACAGTAGCAACTGTTTGATAATGTAGTTAAGCCAATTGCTAATCATATAAATTACCATAATGTGTCCAATGTTGAAGAGACCGATACATAAAATGCATTACCATTCTGATACATGGACTTATAGACGACCCTGTATAACTTGCTCTTCCTCTTCTCCTGAATCAGTTTCTGATTCAAACATATATAGCTGAATTAAACCTGTATTTCCACTTGCCCTTGTGTAGCGTTTACTACAGTTGACCGAGTGGATCTTTGAGCTGGTGTGACTGAGTGGAGACGATGACTAATTTGTATACTAAATGAAGCAAGGGTTTAGAGTTACAGTACATTCAATCTATTTTAAGGCATGAAGATATTTTCACTGGAAAAAAAACTTTTAAATATGTAATTTTGATTATCAAAGATGAGTTTTATGGGATAAAATTATTGACTGCAGGAGGACTTTAAAAGTATTTTTACTTTCTGTAACAATACTGTTAGTCCAACATGAGGTTCTGATACCCAGCCATTTCCCACAGCATCTGCAACACAGCATCCTCATCCACACACCAAACAGAGTTTGCTTTTCTATCAGACTAAAACGCTGCAGACACCACTGCGGCCAAAAAGCAGTCCGCTTAATTTCTTCTCTGTCCAGTGTGTAAGTATTTATGAGATTGTGTAAGAAAAACCCAGCAGTATAAATCAGACGCGAGCAGGGGTTTAGGCCGTGCCAGCAATCTTGAAATCCTCAGCTAAAAGTTCAACAGATCCATCTCTATAATGCAACAAAGCTCTGGAACCTTTTCAACCACAAAGTGTGATATAGAGAACACTTGTGTGATTCATCAGAAACGAGAGATAGAGATAATGATGGAGTGAGGGATAAATATTAAGAGCCAGAGAGAGTGAGGGAAATGTTTGGACAAGACCTTGAGCTTAGTGCCTCGGTTTGCATGTGCACCACAGGACAATTCATACAGTCCGCCATGCCAAAAGTCCCCTGTGCCGAGCGCAAACACATTTCTTTTCCGAGGCTTTAGGGTACGCCATGGTCCAAGACCAATACTGAGGCGAGCTTTAGGATTTCTACAAAACTCTACGTCTTTGTCAACTTCTGGAGCTTATGAAACGGGATTTATAGATGAACCTTTCACCAAAGGACAAATATATATGAATTACGCACAACATGGAAGAAGTAATCCACAGACCGTCCTCATTATCTCTAGCATGCAAAACGCAGCTCGATCAAAACACACGCTGCAATCAAATGATATTTCCATCCCATGTTTTTGTTGAAATATGTCTTCCAAAGCGAGAGAGAGGGGACGCTGCACTGGTCTGCAGTGGTCTGGCCGGTGTCCATTTCTGACTGTGGGGACAGGGGGCAAATAGAGGGAGAGTGAGATAGAGGCGAAGAGCACAAGGGAGAGTGGGACGGAGAAGGATGCTGTGAGCCGTTCTGTTGAAACGTTCAGCGGTGGAGGGAAGCCATCTGCTGCATTACAACAACCTGCAGGAGAGAGAGAGGTGAAGGAGGTAGCGTTGTGCCTCAGGTTATGATCTCACCCAGGTTGGGCTGAAACAAACGCACACGGTATTCTGCTACAGTGACTTCAATCTGCTACTAGACATTTATGAGCAGGTGACAAAACACCAGCCAAAACGGTACACGCATACACATAGACTGAAAGATGACCGCATCCTAGTGGAACATTAAAGGACAATTCCGGCCAAAAATTAACCTAGGGCTAAATAACACATGGGTACCGAGTCGACCGTTCTCTGGGGTGCGTTTTCATGATAATCGAATGTACCCAGTTGTAATGTTAGTTTTAGTTTAACCACAGATTAGCTTATAACGCTAGTGTATGGGGGATAGAATAAGTTAAAAAAAAATCGTTAGTTAATACCACTAACAAGGCTCAAAATAGCCCCACACTAACACAGTAGCATAAATGAGGGTCCCTACCTGCAAACCGAAGCATTGAGAACTTTGTAAGTGTACAGACAGTTTAATAAGAAGATACTTTATAAAGAGAGTACACTTCACGTATACAAGCAGGAGCCATCTTTGGAAAACAGTCTCGACCAGTCGAACCATGAACGCATGCTACGTGAGCTGAACTGTGACTATCGACCAGCACGTAGCACGGCGTTCGTGGTTCGTGGTTCCACGTGTCGGCGGGGGACACGTGGAACGAAAAGTTCTCTATTCACAATCCATTTGATGTCTTTGCGGTCCCGAAGAAACACCTAGTCACAATGTTATGGAGTGATAGATCTTCTCTTCTTTTCGAATTTCCGGTGTTATCCCGAGAAGTGATTTTTGTTTTCATTAAACTTTCACAGCGTGCGATTAGATCCAGCTCTTTATTTTTGAGTGCTTTTCAATCACTGACACCAGGGAGAAGTCTGAAGATCAAGTTGTGAGATTTTGATTAAAATTAGGGGCTTTTATTGATTTGATGATGTTCTCAGAATAAGATCAATATGATGCATTACATATAGGATCAATTTCCATTTCATGCCGACTGAGGAAATATATATGTATGTTCTCATTTAACTAATTGTTGTCTTGCAGAATAAAAAATGTAAATATTAAAGTCTGAAAAATTCTGAAATTAATCCTTCTAATGAGTATACTGATGTATTGGACATCTCATTTGCCATGAAGAGTCTAAATTTATTTTCTATTTAATGTCTTTGCTGTGAAAAAAAGATCTCATTTGTGATTTTCTTATGGAATAACAATCAACAAAATGAAAATCTAATTATATTATCCATTTGACCGCTAATTACATTCCCTTTGCTTTTTACTTGCAGATAAAATGCTTCACAATAAGAACATTTGTCATTTGTTTTAAGAAAATAACCGCCTATATCACGGTTCGATCGCCGTGTCAGCTATATCAAAATGACATGGCCCTGACTGCACAATCGACCATGAAAAACGCAGAGATAAGGCCATTGTTTACAAGGAGGACGCTTTATTTGGAGTACATCATTGACATTCCCGTTCGGTGCAGGTAACAGAGATAATATGGAGCCAATTGCCTCGCTCCAAATCTGGCATACATATTCACCAGCCCTCCCCGCACAAAACAAATTGATTTCACATTCAAGGTTACTGATAAGATAACATCCGTGAGTGAATACCAATCTACCTCCCATTGACTGAGCTGGAGCATACTTTGGTCGGGTGGGGGAATTCTGCACGCGTTGTGTTGTTGAATGATGAATGGACCAATTGAGTCCGCAGAGTTCTATTACTTTCCATCATCAAACGAAAGTTGCTGAGGAGCGCTGCTCTCCATTTTAGAGCAGGAACAGATTATGAATGCAAAATGAGGACAGAATTAACCCTTGCCAACTACGACTAAAGCCTGAAGGCAGCTTCTTTGTGTTCGTTCTTTTCTTTCTCCATTATTTTCCCTGACCATTCTCTAATAATGTTATCTCGCACTAAAATGTAGCCTACTATCTTGCTATGTATGTTCGTTCCCCTCCCCCGAAATCATCTTTCCTGCTTTTCTCCAGACATCTGCTCTCCAGTGCTGTACCCCAGGCTCAGACTTTCTCCAATATGAGATATAAATATCCTCAGCATTTAATCTCTATGCACTTTGAGTCTTCTTCACGGCCGGAGGTTTCTCTTTGCTCCCCCAGTTCTTCCATGTTCTTCCCCTCCAACTACAGAACAAAGTTTGATCCACTGACTGCAGTACTACAACAAGGACAGCATTTGAGAAATATTTTTGCCTGCTCACATGTTTTTACTGCATGCTCACGTGTTGCCTATTTTACAAGCAGTTAATTTAACTGCTAAGAGAAAAACACTTCTTTTTATGACGTTATGTTCGGTTGACGGCTGACCGAATACTGTGGAATCTTACGCCATAAGAAAAAAAGTAAATCTTGATTATGACATAAAAAGACAAAATTATAACATACTAAAAAGTCAAAATTATGACACAAAAACTTTAAATTATTAATGTCATAATTGACATAAAAGCCGAAATAATGAGGGAGTCGAAATTGACAAACTAAGTCATATGACATACTAGGTTATTATTATGGGTTAAAAAATAAATATTATGAGATAAAAAGTCAAAATTATTAATTTCTGTGTTATGACTGTCATAGTTATAACATTTTAAGTCAGGATTTAAACTTTTTACCCTTTTCAACATTTTCAACTTTTTATTTCATTAATATGACTTAGTATGTCATAATTTTGACTTTATGGCATAATTATGATTTTTTTTTCTTATGTGGTGGAAATGGGCTTCCATAGGACACCATAATAAAATACTCTAAAACTATTCCACGCTTTATTCAGTAAGAAATATATAGTGCTACCAGTGATGTCCACAGGGGTGGTAAAAGTACTCAAAAATTATACTAAAAGTATATATACCTAAATAAAAAATGACTCGAGTAAAAGTAGAAAGTCCTCCATTCAAACATCACTTGAGTAAAAGTACAAAAGTATCCGATTTAAAACGTACTTAAGTACCGAAAGTAAAAAGTAAATATTCAAACTGTAAATATCAATAATTAATTGATTAATTGTTTTGGGAGTGATATGCAATGTTTTAATTGAACAAATTATTAGATACTGCAATTAAGAATTTGTTAGATTTGCAATCATAATAGACAATGAAGTACCTTGCATCAATTTTAAACAATTTCATTAAGTTTAGTGACAGCATATTATGGTGCAATGACTGGTAGGCCATTCTTTGATACAAATTTTACAATTTCAATTCAATTATTGTGGTTTGATTCCAATCTTGATTTAACCCTTAAAGGTCTAAGGGGTTTTAAGTCCGCCTAGCACTATGTTGATATTTTGGCTTCTAGAATGGTCAATTTTCATAGCAGAGTGAAGAGAGTCATATTTCTGGATTCTATAGATTCTCAGCTACAATGTGGATACATTGTCAATACACTTCTTGAGACATTTGTATGTGTTCTGATGTGATATATCACCAAGAAATACAAAAACGGAAATTAATTTATTTTCTTTTTATTATATAAAAAATATTAAACCTAAATGAATAAGGGATTTTACAACAAATATTTATTCCTCAAAGGCTTTAGAAAAAAAAGAAAAAAAAATGGGTGAAAAAATATAAAGAAACAAATTAACTATTTACATTTCTGTGACTGTAGTCACCATACGTTTTTTTTTTTTTTTTTGGTGAAAGACAGAAATTATAAGAAAATGTAAAGGGAACATAAATGTTCATTTTGAATTGAATATTCTGTCTCAATTTACCAAACACAACCAAAAACAACCTCTAGATGTCACTGTGCACTGCATTTGCACATCAGTCCACACAGGAAGGGGTCCTGGCTGGGTTGCGCGTTCGGGGTTCTGTGTTGCGCAATGATGCAATCGGCTGTTCTGTGAGGTTGTTCTAAAACACACGGATTTTGTCAGTTTACATTCCCACATATCAAAAGTTGTACAGCCTTTACTACAATGTGGTAAATAAAGATTAGCAATTCATCATCATGTGTGTATTTTTACATCCAAGTCATAGAACTTCTAACTACAATAATCTGACTATATTACTGTAGCCTTCATCATTACGCACCGAGTATAACTACAATGTCTAAACCAAACCCCCATCCCATGTAGACAAATAGTACAGGCCTTAGATAAGGCTTACTGCACCATTATTTCTGAAAAGCTACAATAAAATTTCCCTAAATAACATTACAATAAAATAGACGAGCAAACTAAACGAAATAGCTTGTAAACGAAGATGGAATAACGACTCGGTTACTAACGTAACCTCGGTTCCCTGAGAGGAGGGAACGAGTATTGCGTAAGTAGCTTACGCTATGGGAAAACTCCTTTTCTCGAGAATATTGAAGTCTTTATGTAAAACGCATTGCAGCTGCAACTTGCTCGAACCAATGACGGGGCGACTCTGAATGCGCGACCAATGAACGCGCTTCGCGCCCGCGCGCGTCAGAGCCCGCCAAGATGGGCGTGGCCAAGCTATATATTGGGCGCCCCGTCATGAGAGTTCTTTAGGTTAAAACGACTGAAGCGAACTAACCAAGCACAAGCACGGCAGCTTACGCAATACTCGTTCCCTCCTCTCAGGGAACCGAGGTTACGTTAGTAACCGAGTCGTTCCCTTTCGAGAGGTCTCTCCTATTGCGTAAGTAGCTTACGCTATGGGAACACCATGCAAAACGCCGTGCGTGCTGAACTTCGCCTTATGATAGCCAGAGGCAGGTGCCTGAGCTAAAAAGCAAAGTTATCATCCAACTAGCCGGCAGAGGCGAGCTTTATATATGGGAAAAAATACAGAGCGGCTAGAAGGCGCTCAGTGTGACACAAGCACATACATAATCTAGATGCGAACTCGCAGTTCAACTAGCATCATGCTGATAGCACATTGGAATGCAATGTCGGGACCTGTAGGTTGTAGAACCTGATAAATGTGGACGGTGAGGCCCAGCCTGCCGCCGCACAAATATCCTCGATCGGTATCCCGCTCGACCGTGCCCAGGAAGAAGCCACACTCCTGGTGGAGTGTGCTTTGACTCCCCAGGGGCATTGAAGTCCCTTAGCTTCGTAAGCCAGCGCTATAGCTTCAACTATCCAGTGAGAGATTCTCTGCTTTGAAACGGCGGAACCTTTCGTACGGTCGCCAAAGCATACAAACAGTTGTTCTGTCTGTCTGAATAGGGCAGAACGCTCCAAATACACTCTGAGAGCCCTAACGGGGCAGAGTAGATTAGCGTCGTGTTCGTCTGCTGGAGACGAAAGTGCAGTTAGGGAGATAACCTGTGCTCTGAAGGGAGTGGTGAGCACTTTAGGAATATACCCCTGTTTCGGCCTAAGGACGACCCTGCAGTCGTTAGGACTGAATTCTAGGCAGGCAGCGCTTGTCGAAAGTGCGTGCAGGTCGCCCACTCTCTTGACTGAGGCGAGTGCCAGCAAGAGCGCAGTCTTGAGCGAGAGCTGTTTAAGGTGCACGGTTCGGAGTGGTTCGAACGGGGGCCCTTTAAGCGCGTCTAGGACAGTAGCTAGGTCCCAGATCGGCACTGAGGGGGGGCGTGAAGGGTTCATCCTCCTAGCGCCCTTTAGGAAACGAATAATTAGGTCGTTTCTTCCCAATGGACGTTCCATTACAGGGTCGTGTGACGCTGTGATGGTCACCACATATACTTTGAGCGTGGAGGGGGTGCGGCCTGCCTCCAGAAGCCCTTGTAGAAAAACGAGTACATTCGTAATCTCGCATGTCTCAGGGTTCAGGCCCTTGGCATTACACCAGTCACTGAACACTTTCATTTCTGGGCATATAAGCGTCTCGTGGAGGGCGCCCGCGCCTCAGCGATGGTTTTTTAGTGCTCCGCTCGCGAGGTTCCTGGGAACCCGTTGAGGGGCCATGCATGAAGGGCCCACAGATCGGGGCGGGGATGAAATATCATCTCGCTGGCCTGACTGAGGAGGTCTGGCCTCAGTGGAATCGGCCGTGGTGCAGATTGCATTTGCATCAGATCTGGAAACCATGTTTGGTTCTTCCAGAGTGGGGCTATCAGCAGCACTGCGTTTTTCTCCTCTCTGACCCGACTGATGACCTGTGGCAGCATCGCGATCGGGGGAAAGGCATATAAGGGGCGGCTCGGCCAGCTCTGGGCGAGCGCGTCCGTGCTTTTCGTGAAGAAAAAAGAGCAGTGCGCGTTCTCCTTGGAGGCGAAGAGGTCGATCTCCGCTTTGCCAAAGGTTTTCCATAACCACTGAATCGTCAGCGGGTTGAGAGCCCATTCTCCTGGGAGAATCTTGTCTCTGGATAGCATGTCTGCCCCCTGGTTCAGGGCGCCTTGCACATGCGCTGCTCTCAGCGAGCGCGAGTTGTGCTGGGACCATAAAATGAGTCTCCTGGCCATTGAATGCATGGAGCTCGACCTGAGTCCACCCTGGCGATTTATGTACGACACTACCGTCATGTTGTCCGTTCGGACCAGGACGTGTTCGTTTTTAGATGTGGGAGCAGGGCTCTGAGAGCCAAAGCGACTGCTTTCATTTCCAGACAGTTTATGTGTAGGCGCTTCTCCGGGTTTGACCAAAAGCCGGAGACAGGCCTGCCCTCGTAAAGGGCTCGCCAACCTATTTTGGAGGCATCTGTCATTATCATCTTTCTCCTTGTGTTCACACCCAGACTCACGCCTGACTGGTACCAGTCGGCGGCTTTCCAGTGCGTCAGGGCTTTTATACAGCCGTGGTTCGCTCTGATTAAAAAGTGGCCCGAACGCCACGCGTGAGTAGGGACGCGGCTCTTTGAGCCAGCGTTGGAGAGGGCGCATATGCAACAATCCTAGCTGGAGTACGGCCGATGCTGAGGCCATGAGACCGAGCATCCTCTGAAACCGTTTGACCGCGCGCCCGCCCTGAATGATGTTGCAAGGCGCCGGATGGTAAGCGTGCGCTCTGATGAGAGACGCGCTGTCATTTGCATCGAGTCTAGAACTATTCCCAGGAAAGAAATCCTCTGGCTGGGAGATAGTATGCTTTTTGCAAAATTGATTCTTAGACCCAGGCATTCTAAATGGCTGATAATCCAAGATCTGTGTGTTATTAACTGACTCTCTGATTGTGCTAGAACCAGCCAATCGTCGAGATGATTCAGTATTCGCACTCCCCTTCGTCTTAGGGGGGAAAGTGCTGCATCCATACATTTCGTGAATGTACGGGGAGCCAGGGACAGGCCGAACGGAAGTACTGTGTACTGGTATGACTGTCCCTCGAAAGTAGGGCTGCAACAATCGATATAATCGATAATAATCGATTATAAAAAATGTTGTCAACGAATGTCATTATCGATTAGTTGCTCTGCTTACGTCACGGGGAGCATTTACTGGTGATTGGTTGAAACAGGCCTATCATGATGCGGCACACACACGCAAGGTCTCTCTCCCTGTGCCGCTCTGTCGTGCGCGCGCTACACAGTTTGGACTTTGGAGCACTCTCTTCTGTCTCGCATGCGCTCTCTTGCTTGCACGCTCTAGATTCCAGGAGTTTGAACTAATTTGCGGGCATCAGGGAGCCGCTATCAATATGCGGGAGACTCCCGGAACTTCAGGGAGACTTGGGATGTCTGTATTTTGTCTCGGGCATCAGGTTGTGCAATCATTTCGCTCACAACATAAGTGATGGATTAAAATAGCGCTACGCAAAAATAGGCTAAATTAAAACGGTGTTTAGAAAGTGAAGCACTAAATATAAAGGCAGTTATTAACAGCAGCAGTAAAATATTGTTTTTTAGTAACTGTAGTCAGTGGTTTTCAGCGAATGCTTGTGCACTAATGCATCATTTCCTTGTCCTTTTAATCAAGCCTGTTTGCTGCGTCTCCATTCCGTTCTCTTTTTATAGCATTTGTCTTCTATTAAGTTTTAATTGTTTTACAAACGCGATCTACTGCGGCTCTACTACGTTCACACGCTTTTTTCAGTCTTTCTATATTTATTTTAGCAATTTATCCTTATAATTAATTGAATCTTAAATAAAAATTAAATGAATGATGTACTTTACATGTTTTTGGTTTCTATCTTCACATCTGAACATGTCTGTGTAAATTAGTTTTTAACAAAAATTTTTTCAAAAGATTTTTTTGTTTTTCATGGTTGTCAACTTGCCATCAGCAATTATCATTAAAAACAATGCAAATATTGATATTAGTAAAACTCAATGTGTGGCTTTTGTACACTTTTAAACATAAATACCATGATTAAGGGTTTTATTTAGTATTTAGTATTTATTTAGTTGTAATAAACAAAAAATTATCCGATTAATCGATTAATCGAAAAAATAATCGTCCGATTAATCGATTATGAAAATAATCGTTAGTTGCAGCCCTACTCGAAAGCGAATCTCAGAAAAGGCCTGTGATGAGGCGTTATTGGAATGTGAAAGTAAGCATCTTTCAGATCCACTGAGAGAAACCAATCTCCTGGGCGTACTTGCGCGAGGATATGCTTGGTTGTTAACATTCTGAACGAGCGAATCATTAGTGCTCTGTTCAGGTGTCTGAGATCTAGGATGGGGCGGAGACCGCCATCCTTTTTCGGGACGAGAAAATAGCGGCTGTAAAAACCTGTCCCGCTCAGAGAGGGGGAAAACAGTTTCCACAGCGCCCTTTTCTATTAGTTTGCGCACCTCGGTGCGTAGAACATGTGAACACTCCTTTCTCACTTTTGTCTCGACCACAGTCGTAAAACGTGGTGGTCTGCGAGCAAACTGGAGCGAGTATCCGTGCTTTACTATATTCAATACCCATTTCGGCATATCTGGAATGTTTTCCCATGCCGCTGCGTGTACAGATATGGGCTGAATACAGGCTAGGGGCGGGCCGCTGTGACGTAGGGACCTGGCCAGCGAATCGCCTGAGCTCGTAGCTCTCAGAGGCGCGGGCACGCGCTGAGCAGCTGAGTGAATGGGCGCGTGTGTGATTACAACAGCGCGCGCTGTGTTTGTAAAACTCACAGCCTTAGCGGAGGTTGTGTTTGACACTGTAAGGACAGTGTTTATAAGTGGGGGTGCATAAACAGTGTTAGGCACACGCGTCACCTTTATAATGTTTCCCGCTTTTACTGGGGATGAATTTATAACTGTGTGAACAGTGCTTGTGTGTAGTGGTGCGTACATGACCGTAGGCACGTGATCTACATTCATGGGAAGCGCAGCCTGAGCTGGGAATGAATTTGGCACTGTTTTGACAGTATCTGGGAATGCACACTTTGTGGACATGTTAACCCTTAGTGACGCAGGCAGAAAAAGACAGATGAGCGAGCTCTGTGACTGGCCCATTGACTGCTGTATGGACATATCCAGCCGCCTGTAAGGGGACTGGGTAATGTTTGAGCTTTTGCAGAGAGAGTGGTCCGGCTTTTGCGAGACACGCACTCTCTCTTCTCATTTCTGTGGCTAGGACGGCTTTTGAGAGCGCGAGCGGCGTCGAGCGTCAGCCTGAGGCGCGGGCTGAGAGGCGGTGGGAGCTGTTCTAGCCCGCTGCGGCTGTGGCGGTCTCTGTCTGCTCTGCGATGAGCTGGAGCGCTTTGGCAGGAAATGACGCATAACTTGTGAAGCGTTCTGGGCCTCAGTGAAGCGTTCGGCAAAACCTTTAACCGCCGGTCCAAACAGCCCGCTGGTGGAGATAGGCGCGTCGTGAAATGGCGCCTTATCCGCGTCCTTCATCTCAGTCACAGTCAGCCACAGATGGTGCTCGAGAACAGTCAAATTAGCCATAGCACGGGCAATAGACTGGGCGGTGGCCTTCGTGGCTCGCAGAGCTATCAGTTGCGCTGCGTAGATCCCTGAAGGCTTCGGGTTTGGGGCCAGACTCGTCCATAGAGCGGAGAAGCTTGGCTTGGAACACTTGAAGTACCGCCATTGAGTGAAGCGCTGATGCAGCTTGGCCGGCGGCGGCGTAGGCGCGACCGGCGAGAGCAGAGGTAGTGCGGCAGGGTTTCGAGGGGTGGGAAGCTTTGGCTTTCCATCCGGTGGTGGAGGGCGGGCAGAGATGATTGGCCACGACCTCCTCGAGGGGCGGCGTTCCCTCGTAGCCTCTTTCCTTCGCGCCGTCCACTGAGGAGAGCGAAGAAGAAAAAGAAGGCTTTAGGCTCGCAGAGTGGGGGGCTTTCCATGACTTGGCGGAGAACACCAATCGAGCCCGAGGTCCTCCACGGCCTTCGAGAGGATGCGGATAATCTCCGTATCCATGGTGGAGCCCGCACTCGTGCTAGCTAGCGTCGACGGGGCGGGGTCGAAAGTGGAGCCCGGCCAGTCGTCAGATGCAGCGTCGATGGACAGGCTGTCATCCACTCCCCCGTCGTCCTCGGACGCGCCGAAAGTCACAAGGCCCACCGCTCTGCTAGAGGGGTGTGTGTCCGGCTGAGTGAACTGAACCGGCGGTGGGGAAGGCAAGAGCGGCGGTGAAGCACGCGGAGACTGGCTCGGCGTGACGTCACTGAGCTCAGGTTCAGGAAGCCTCTGTGAGCTGCGTTTTTTTTTTTTTTTTTTTTAAAGCGCGGCTCAAACAGAGGGGTGGCGGCGATGGGCTCGCTCGCGGCGAAAGCGGCGAAGCGAGCCCGCAGTGTGGAGAGACCCAGGTCGTCACATTCCGGGCATCCGCCCTTGGTCAGAGCAGCTTCTGCGTGGTTCCGGCCCAGGCAGCGAGCGCAGATGATGTGACGATCCCCGTCCGGGAGAAGGTCTCTGCACGACGCGCAGGAAGGCATTTGAAACAACGCCTCAGAAAATTTGCTCTTTTACAAATGTCGCGGGGCGAACAGATGTAAAATACTTGCGTGTGTGGCGCGCCGGATGGCTCAGTAGGATGGTGTTCGAAGGCGGCTGAAGGTGCCGACGTCCTCGTAGCAATCCCGCTGGTATGCTTTTCCACGGCGGCGAAGGCTTTCAATAATCCGGAGGATCCAGCGAAGAAGGTGTTCGCTGAAGGAGATTAAATCTAAAGAACTCTCATGATGGGGCGCCCAATATATAGCTTGGCCACGCCCATCTTGGCGGGCTCTGACGCGCGCGGGCGCGAAGCGCGTTCATTGGTCGCGCATTCAGAGTCGCCCCATCATTGGTTCGAGCAAGTTGCCACAGCACAGCCAATGACCGAGCTCCTTCGTTCATTGCTGTCAGCTGTGCAGCTGCAATGCGTTTTACATAAAGACTTCAATATTCTCGAGAAAAGGAGTTTTCCCATAGCGTAAGCTACTTACGCAATAGGAGAGACCTCTCGAAAGGGAACTTACATGCGGCCAAAATGCGCACATGATTTGATTACGGCTCCGTTATTTCTGAAAAGCTACAATAAAATAATTTGGCTAAAAAATGATTCAATATATATTAGACAATATATTATCAGCAATATTGCATTCATACTTACTACTCAAATGGATCGATTCCGTCCAGAATTTGATCATCTTCATCCGGATCAGATCCGTTCGCACTATCTCGCTCTCGGCAAAAATCATTTCAGCAGCTTGCTCGGCAGTGAATCTTTGTTTCGCCATGTTTTCTTTGAAAATAATCTAGTACAAATACGTGTTTCTCCAAATGTGTTGTGTCCAAAACCGTATGTAAGACGAAAACATTTTGCGAATCCCACGTGGGATTGATTCCAAACCCCTCCCCTTTTTTACGTTCCTGACAACGTCATTTTTTGTTTTTGGTCTGTGATTGGTTCACACACAAGTCTGTCATTGGTTCACACACAGGTCTGTCATTGGTTCACACACAGATCTGTCATTGGTTCACACACACACACCCACAACAGCACTGTATATCAAAAGATAGGCTTAAGTACAATTTCTCTCTTTTGCGGTAAAATGCTATAGATTTGCACTTAAATACGGAAGGCTTATCATTCGCGGAAGTCAACACAGTCAGTCTCGTTTTACGCAGACGAATGTCAGCTTTTTAATAAAAAAAAAAGTAAGTTAATACCCTGATCCATTCCGAAGTTATTAATAAATTTGTAAGGGGAGTGCATTTTGACGCTCTAGAGCGTCAATCGACTTTGAATTAATATAGATTCATTTTGATAAATATTTGGTACAGTAGATACATGTTAATTTTTAAATTAAGAAAATCTCACCTAATTCTGTAAACATAGGCTAGAGAGCCCTGTCAGCTGGTATTATTAAATGTTAAAAATACATATTTTTATTATAACATATTTTCATATTTTTATTTGATTTTTATTATAACAACTTTATAATATTTTAATTATAGCTTATAAGTAAAAATATAATAAATATATAGTGCACATATTTAGAAAAATACTAATTTATACTAATATTAAATATATTATAAAATACTAATTTTTCTAGCCAACTAACGTGCTATGGTCATTAAATGTTTTTTTTTTCCCTGAGGTAAATGTAACGTTCTCTTACGAGAGTATCTCTCGTACTGCGTAATAGCTTACGCTAGGGGAAAAACTCTTTTCCGCGAGATATTGAAGCCAAAAATTATCCTTAATTTTTTATTAATGTAAAACGCTTTGCAGCAGCAAGCAAACATAGGCGAAACAGCTCGCGCGCCTATTGGTTGCTCTGCAGCAAATGCAGCAGCCTATCGAGAGAGACTCTGCGTGACGTAATGACCAATGGGGGCAATTCGCGCCCATATCGTCACGTTCCGCCAGAAGGGGCGTGGTCTCGCCCTATAAATATGCTCGTTAGGCTGATACAAGCTGATTTTTACCTCTTCAGCGAAGCACACGCATCGCTGGATCCGGAGTGAGAAGCCGCGCCGTCGAAGCAAGCTTTTCAGCGGGACGAGCTCTGGAGTCGCTGGCCTCGCCGCCTTCAACTGCCGTACCTGCTGCGCTTTCCGGCGTTATATATCCTTTCACACTCTGTGTATTTCTCTGTTGAGAAGTGTTTGTTCGCTTACTTGACGCGACTTACACTTCTCTCTCAAAAGAGCAGCGTCTTTTTAAAGATGCCTTCCTGTGGCTCGTGCCGCGCCCCGCTCAGCGATGGAGACCGACACGTCATCTGTGTTTCCTGCCTGGGTGAGGATCACGCGGCTATCGCGCTCGCTGACGGCGGATGCCCTCATTGCGAGTTTTTGTCCATGGTGACTCTGAGGACGCGCCTGGCATCATTCTCCGAGCCTTCACCGCAGCCCGCCGTGGTGCCGCGCCCAGCAAGAAGCGCCGCGCCCAGCGCGCTCCCGAGCTTTCTCCAGCCCGCCAAAGCTCGCCGGTTCGCCCGCCAGCTTCGCCGGCTTCGCTCGAGTCGCTCACTGACGGACAACGGCCGCCGCCTGCCGCCGCGTCCATCCACGAGCTTGACGAACCCTCCGAGGCGTGTTCTCTTCTGGCGTCCGATAGTGAGGATTGGGCGAGCTCTGTGGATCTCCCCTCCGCTAGCGTTTCCCGCCAGACCACTGGTAAGAGAGCCGGCATTGAGACTGAGCTGATGCGTCTGCTCTCTCAGGCCGTTGAAAGCATCGGCCTCGATTGGGAGGCGCCCGCGCAGCCGCCGCGCAACAGAATGGACGGACGCTTTCACGGAAATGACGAGGCTCCGACGAAATCGCGCCCCGCGCCCCTCCTCCCGGAACTTCACGAGGAAGTGACGAAATCGTGGAAAGCCCCCTTCTCCGCCAGGCTGCGTACCTCTGCTTCTGCTGCCTTCTCCTCTGTGGATGGCGCGAAGGAAAGAGGATACCTTTCTGTTCCTCCTGTGGAACCAGCTGTAGCGTCTCATCTCTGCCCGCCCTCCGCTGGACGGCGCGCACACACGACGCTTCCTTCTAAAGCCTGCCGAGTGACGTCATCCATGCACGGTCGCGCTTACACCGCCGCCGGGCAAGCAGTTTCAGCGCTGCACACTATGGCTATCCTGCAGATTTTCCAGGCCGACCTTCTCCTTAAACTGGACGAGGAAGGACCCGGAGCGATCTGCGTGGCGGACCTGAGAAGCGCTACAGACCTCGCTCTTCGCGCTACTAAAGCCGCTGCACAGGCCATAGGACGAAACATGGCCTCTCTCACCGTGGCTGAGAGACACTTATGGTTGACGCTGTCTGAGATGACGGAAGCCGAGCGCTCTGTGTTCCTCGACGCGCCCATTTCCCAAGCGGGCCTTTTCGGATCTGCCGTCACAGACTTCGCGGACAGATTCATGGAGGTACAAAAAACTTCGCAGGCCATGAAGCACTTCCTTCCGAAGCGCTCGAGCTCCGCTGCAGGTCGCTCTAAACCGCCGCCTGCTCGCAGCTCTCAGCCGCAGCCTGCACCGCCCGCCGCCGCCGCTTCACAGCGCCGCCACGCCCGAGACCAAAGACCGCGCTCTCGCTCTGCTGGACGCCGCCGCCCTCAGCGCGGGCCCCGGCCGAGGATTGAGATCAAGCCCGAGGCCTCAAAATCTTCCTAGCCATTCTAGGAAAACGACGGTGTTCAAATCCCGCTGCGGCCGGATTTTCACTGAAACTTCTCGCTCGGTCAGTTCCAAACATCGCGACTGTCCCAGTGTATTTCGCAGAGAGTCAGCCGGTGTCACAGCCCGTTTGCCTGCGCACAAAAGCCGTTCTTACGGCTACCCAGATAAATCCAATAAAGAGTGCATTTTCTGGTGTTCCGGCCACGGCCGAAGGTGTTATGAGTGTTGTAAGAATGCCCACCCAGTGCCCATTCCCACACACAAACACAGCCCGCCACGGTGCAGGGCTAGCACAAATAAAATCGACTCCGGTCGATTGTGCAAACAATGTAGTGCAAGCGCCCATGTCACCATGCCCGCTCACACTACATGCTGCGTGTCCCATGGTTTCTGTAAAAACGAAACCAACACACATTCAGTCGGCCATGAACGACAGTGTTTTCAGTGTATTAAATGTGCCCGCAGCCCCGCGCCCACATTTTCTCACAGACACGCCGATTCCCACGGGATCTTCCCCGCTCGCTTTTTCTGCACAATCTGCCATAAAGAAGCTGAGCGCGGCCAGGTCGCCCGCTGTGATCAGCGCGCCCCCCGCCTCGAACGCTGTAAACACGGTGTTGTGTTCCCAGTATGCACGGGCTCTCGAGCTGCCGTTTTGTCGCGGCCAGAGCCCGGATTTCATTCTGCCTCTAGCTATTCACGCAGATGCGTGGTCAAAGCTTCGCGGGGTATCAGAATGGGTGCTGAACACTATAAAGAGAGGCTACTCGCTACAGTTCGCACGACGCCCGCGCCGTTATACGGCGCGCGTCGAAACTACGGTGAAAAACGAAGTATCTCATCTACTTCGTGCCGAAATAGCGAAACTACTGAGCAAAGGGGCTATAGAACCTTTATCTCAGGCTCAGAGCGAAGGGGGCCTATACAGCAGATATTTTCTGGTACCGAAAAAGGATGGGGGTCTCAGACCCATTTTAGATCTGCGACAGCTGAACAGAGTGCTTGTGAAACGCCAGTTCAGAATGCTTACGACCAGGAAAATCCTCGCGCAGGTGCGCTACGGGGACTGGTTTGTGTCGATAGATCTGAAAGATGCCTATTTCCAAATACAAATAGCGTCCCATCACAGGCGATTCTTGAGATTTGCCTTCGAGGGCCAGGCATATCAATACACAGTCCTGCCGTTCGGCCTGTCCCTAGCACCTCGTACATTTACGAAGTGCATGGACGCGGCGCTCGCACCCCTGAGACTTCAGGGCATGCGAGTCCTGAACTACTTGGACGATTGGCTGATTCTAGCTCGATCGCGATCGGAGCTCATAGAACACAGGGCCGCATTACTCGAGCACCTCGAGAAGCTGGGCCTCACAGTCAATTGGGTGAAGAGCTCACTGTCTCCCAGTCAGAAAAATTCCTTTCTGGGAACCGTGTTGGACTCGCTGTCCATGACAGCACGCCTGTCACCAGAGCGCGTACTAAATATTCAGCGCGGCGTGAAATCCTTCCGCCACGGCGCGATAGTCCCGCTCAAAAGGTTTCAGAAAATGCTGGGGCTGATGGCCTCAGCAGCCTCTGTACTCCAGTTGGGCCTGCTCCGCATGCGCCCACTGCAGATGTGGCTGAAAGCGCGGGTTCCACCCAGGGCATGGACAGCGGGTCTGTTTCGCCTCAGGGTCGACCTTCAGTGTGTGTCAGCTCTGGAACCTTGGAGAAAAACCGACTGGTATCAGTCAGGTGTGAGCCTGGGGACCGCTTCGAGTGTAAAGGTGGTGTCTACGGACGCCTCCACCTCGGGGTGGGGAGCGCTGCTCGAGGGCAGACCGCTAGCTGGCCTGTGGTCAGAACGGGAAAAGCTCCTTCACATAAACTGCTTGGAGATGATAGCAGTCGACAAAGCGCTACGGCGTTTTTGTCCCCAGATAACAGGCCACCACGTCTTGGTCCGGTCGGAAAACATGTCGGTGGTGGCATACATAAATCGCCAGGGTGGCGTCAGGTCACGAAACCTTTACAGGTTGACGGAACGCCTCCTGGTTTGGGCTCAGCACAACCTGCTCTCACTGAGAGCAGCGCACGTGCCTGGTCACCTGAATGTGGGACCAGACAGACTGTCCAGGAACAATGTTCCAGCAGGGGAATGGTCGCTGCACCCGCAGACGGTCCAGCTGCTGTGGAAAACGTTCGGCAGAGCTCAGGTGGACCTATTCGCGTCCCACGAAAACGCTCATTGCCCGGAGTTTTTCTCGAAAAGCAAGGACGCGCTGGCTCATGTTTGGCCCCGCTGCCCCCTATATGCTTTTCCTCCTGTCTCGCTCCTGCCTCAGGTGTTGGAACGAATCAGGGAGAACGGATGCCCAGTGCTGCTTGTAGCCCCGCTCTGGACGAACCAGACGTGGTTCCCTGCCCTGATGCAGCTGGCCAGCACTGCCCCATGGCCTGTACCATTGAGGAGAGACCTCCTCTCTCAGGCGGAGGGCTCGATTTGGCACCCTCGCCCGGAGTTATGGTCCCTGCACGCATGGGCCATCAACAGGTACCCGCTAGCCTCCCAGAGGGAGTGTTAAACACGATCGCGCAGGCTAGAGCTCCGTCTACCAGGCGGCTCTACTCCTCGAAATGGTCTGTTTTCTCTGCATGGTGTCAGGCCCAGAGCCTTTCACCTGTGGAGTGCGGGGTTTCGGAAGTGCTTTCCTTCCTTCAAGAGCTACTGGATAAGGGCAGGACCCCATCCACGCTCAAAGTATATGTGGCGGCCATAGCAACGTTTGCAAAACCGGTGTCTGGCCAGTCGCTGGGGAAAAACGACTTAGTCGTGCGTTTCCTTAGGGGAGCTCGGAGGCTGAACCCTCCAAGGCCCCCTTCAGTCCCGACGTGGGACCTTTCCACGGTCCTGGAGGCCATGAAAGGCGCCCCGTTCGAGCCAATCCAGCTGGTGGACATGAAACACCTGTCGTTCAAGACAGTGTTTCTCATGGCTCTCGCTTCAGTGAAGCGCATAGGGGACTTACAGGCGCTTTCAGTGAGCGCGTCGTGTATGGAGTTTGGGCCTAATGACTCGAAGGTCATTCTCAAACCAAAGCACGGGTATGTCCCGAAATCCCTCAATACGCCGTTCAGGGCCCAGGTAATTTCCCTGTCTGCCCTTCCGGTTCTCAGTGAGGAGGAGGATGCAAGTCTCCTTTGCCCCGTCAGGGCATTAAGAGCTTATGTGTCACGCTCGTCTGTTTTCAGACAGACGGAGCAGCTTTTTGTTTTGTTCGGCGGGCGTTCCAAGGGACTCGCCGCCTCAAAACAGAGCCTATCCAGATGGATAGTGGATGCCATTGCGCTCGCTTACTCTGCGAAGGGCTTACAGTGCCCCTTGGGTGTCAGGGCGCACTCCACGAGAGGCGTGGCCTCTTCGTGGGCATGGTCTAGCGGGGTTTCCCTGCAAGATATCTGTACGGCCGCGGGCTGGGCCTCGCCGTCTACATTTATAAAATACTATAACCTGGAGGTACCCGCCTTACAAGCTAAGCTTTTGGCGGTCTAAATTCAGTGCTATCTGCCCCGCTGTGCGGCCCAGATGCTGAGTTTACTGCAGCCCCATGAGTATTGACTCACGTATGGCCACCCAGATCAGGCTGAATGCTTTCACCCTGGCTGCGCGTTTGATTGTCATATAATAGCCCCGCTGGGTGCTTTTTTATAGGGAATGACGCTTCCAGCCTCTCTTCCTCTACTCTATGTGAGTTTATGGTGATTATGCACTACATGAGCCCTGGGCTTCGGCCCCTGGGACTTTGGTGTTGGATCCCTGTACGCACGGCGTGTTGCATTGTGTTCCCCTAGCGTAAGCTATTACGCAGTACGAGAGATACTCTCGTAAGAGAACGTACTCGGTTACTAACGTAACCTCGGTTCTCTCTAGAGAGGGAACGAGTACTGCGTATCTTGCCGTGCGTGGAATACGCTCTGGTTCGCTTCAGCGATAAAAACCAGCTTGTATCAGCCTAACGAGCATATTTATAGGGCGAGACCACGCCCCTTCTGGCGGAACGTGACGATATGGGCGCGAATTGCCCCCATTGGTCATTACGTCACGCAGAGTCTCTCTCGATAGGCTGCTGCATTTGCTGCAGAGCAACCAATAGGCGCGCGAGCTGTTTCGCCTATGTTTGCTTGCTGCTGCAAAGCGTTTTACATTAATAAAAAATTAAGGATAATTTTTGGCTTCAATATCTCACGGAAAAGAGTTTTTCCCCTAGCGTAAGCTATTACGCAGTACTCGTTCCCTCTCTAGAGAGAACCGAGGTTACGTTAGTAACCGAGTACGTTATGTGACATTGTTCTCCAGCTGTTTTATTGACCTCTTTCCGCGGTTGAAAAACACTGATTTATTGATATTATATATATATATATATATATATATATATATATATATTATGTACGATATACATTTCGGGAAGTTGTACTGTATCTTTCAACATAGGCTACCTATTATTGTTAATTTGTGTTTATTTACAATTAACTAGTAGTAAAGAGATTAACGGCACCCCATAGCAGGCGCTAGCTATCTGTCACGTCACATTTAAAAGCTCCAAAACGGTATTTATTGTTTGAATTTCGTAATAAAATGGACAGAATCTGAGAGCTGAGAATTTGTTTTATATCAAAAGTAACCTTCTCTTTCTTGTCTGTCGGTGTCAATGTCCTCTATGCTTCACGATTTTTCTCTGCGTGAGAAAATGGATGTGTGTCGTGAGAGCTTGTGGAAAGTGTCAATTGCGTGAGTCTCACACTGAATGAGTGAGAGTTGGCAGCTCTGCAATAGACATGTTCCATAACATTAGCTGCATCAAACAGAAGAGGTGCAAGAAACAAGGTAAGCGGGAATCTCGGGATCATTGCTGGGCAGAGCTGCACCTTCACCAGTTTCTGCGGTCATCTTCCACAATGGCGAACTAACTGCTATGTGAGCGTATGCTGGCAAAGAGCTCGCGCGTACTTTTTTTCCAAATAAAACCAAGTTTTTCATTGGTTTGGAAAGCCAGTGTAATAAATACTTGGAGCGGGCATGGGGAAATGTAACGGAGTAAAAAGTAAACTTTGTCTTTAATATTGTAGTGGAGTAAGAGTAAAAGTAGATGCAAATAAAATATACTCAAGTAAAGTACAGATCCCCGAAAAAAATACTTAAGTAAAGTAACGAAGTATTTTTACTTCGTTACTTACCACCACTGGATGTCCAATTCTCAAACTAATGACTCAAACTTTACTCGAAGCTTCTGAACCTTAACTTCAGTTTTATGTCAACATTGCACTGGCTTAACATTGGGACTATGCTGATTTGTTCTCTGTCTTTTAAGGCCATGGCTGCGTCCAAAAACTTAGGCTGTTGACTTGTTACTCAGCTGCCATATCAGGCAATTACTTTAGCTTTTGCGCAAGAAGGTACCTCACGAAACAAATTTCAGACAGACTTCAGAGGCAGCATTATGGTTTAATGATCTACAGCAGAATAGAGTGAGCTTTGGTAATAACTAATAGTCATTTCTCACTAGAAATTATATCAGAAGTGGAAAATGTTGGTCAAAAACATACAATTACACACAAACTGACCACCAACTGCAACTTTCAGACGCCATTTTTATTTTTAGCTCAACTGTCACAGAATGGAAAGTACAGGATTGTGGGATATCAAAGGCAGCGAAAGATACATCTATGCTGCCTTAAAAAAAAAAAAAAAAACGAAGGCATCTCAGGAGACAGGACGTAGCCTATAGCTAACACTGGATTCAGAGGATACATCCTCCGAAAAGTAGTATTTTTGAGCTTTTGGACAGCGTATGAGATTCAGAAGTTTAGGAACACCAGCCAATTTAGAATCTTACAAGCCTAATTACTGAATGTCAGGTTTGTGTGCAGGATGCTGAAGACGAGGACACGGTAGCTATGGTTTAGGATATTTATTTTACAAACTTAACAACTTCCATAAATAAACAAGAACAAATGAACAAACTCCAGGACTTCAGGGATAACACAACCATACACGGATGACGATCAACCAACACTGAGGGAAAACACAGGGCTTAAATGAACAGGGCCTAATGGGAAGATTAACAGAACACAGATGAAGGGAATTACTAATTAGACAGAGCGGGAAAACTAACAGGACTGAACCAAAATCACAAAGACAGGGGAAACCAAGATCACAAAACAGAACTAAACACACTAAAACGTGACAGTACCTCCCCCCTCCGCGAAGGCGCGTCCTCGCGCCATATAACATCCAAAGGGGTGGGAGGGTGTGCATCCTGGACTCCAGGACCGTCCAGGATGGTCAGGGGACCAGGGCGGAGCAGGCTGTGGGCGTGGCCACGGCGGAGCTGTCGGACCCTCGGGCGTGGCCACGGCGGAGCTGTCGGACCCTCGGGCGTCCAGGGCGGAACTGTCGGACCCTCGGGCGTCCGTGGCGGTGGTGACCCTTCGGGCGTCCGTGGCGGTGAGGACCCTTCGGCTGGCCGTGAGGACCCTTCGGGCGGCCGTGGCGGTGATCTCTGGCTCTTGCTCGAAGACTGGCTCTGGCTCTTGCTCGAAGACTGGCTCTGGCTCTTGCTCGAAGACTGGCTCTGGCTCTTGCTCGAAGACTGGCTCTTGCTCGAAGACTGGCTCTGGCTCTTGCTCGAAGACTGGCTCTGGCTCTTGCTCGAAGACTGGCTCTGGCTCTTGCTCGAAGACTGGCTCTGGCTCTTGCTCGAAGACTGGCTCTGGCTCTTGCTCGAAGACTGGCTCTGGCTCTTGCTCGAAGACTGGCTCTGGCTCTTGCTCGAAGACTGGCTCTGGCTCTCGCTCGAAGACTGGCTCTGGCTCTTGCTCGAAGACTGGCTCTGGCTCTTGCTCGAAGACTGGCTCTGGCTCTTGCTCGAAGACTGGCTCTGGCTCTTGCTCGACAGGGCGGATGAGATGAGGATTGGGCTGGACGCAGAGATGTTGACGCTGAAGAAGTCTAGACCCATATCCTCCCCTGTGACCTCCACGGATCCCCCGGAAAATCGCTCTGCGGGTTCCCACAAAGGCCTGTTTATCGAACTCCATGTTCGACTGGAGGCTTACACTGGAGATTTTCTTTTTTTTTTTTTTTGCAGTGGGTTGATCGTTCTGTCAGGTTCGTGTGCAGGATGCTGAAGACGAGGACACGGTAGCTATAGTTTAGGATATTTATTTTACAAACTTAACAACTTCCATAAATAAACAAGAACAAACTCCAGGACTTCAGGGATAACACAACCATACACGAACGACGATCAACCAACACTGAGGGAAAACACAGGGCTTAAATGAACAGGGCCTAATGGGAAGATTAACAGAACACAGGTGAAGGGAATTACTAATTAGACAAAGCGGGAAAACTAACAGGACTGAACCAAAATCACAAAGACAGGGGAAACCAAGATCACAAAACAGAACTAAACACACTAAAACGTGACACTGAAAGTAATTACTGTGAGTAATTAAGCAATACAAATGCAAGTTAGGTTCCGTGGAGTAACATTTTTACCCTTATTATTTGGTCAATGTTATTTTTATTGATTAAATGAGAATATCACATCATTCATTGGCACTCACCCTATAAAAGGAAAGCTAGGCTTGTCACGCTACAATGAATAAAGTCTGGCATTGTTTTGAAACCCCCCAACTCACCATCGATTGATCAACTTGGATTGTTATAAGTGATATCATAAATAAGTGCTGTCAAAGGGTACCAGCAGTTTTAGGACACTAATTCAGTAACACTCAGAGAGTTCCATTAAGTTTGCACAAGTTCATCACAACATTTTTCTTGTTAAAGAAGCCATTTCACTTGGATATAGGTAAGAAAAGTCTTGCACAACTTCTGTGTCATGCCGACTTTAATCTTATTGCTGTCCAGCAGAGAGAATTGAGATCTCATTTGTGATTTTCTTTCTTTCCAAAGGTTTTTACTGTTTCTGTTGTTCCTCCTCCACTCGCCAGTCTCTCTCACTTTCTCTCTCCCTCTCTTACTTCATTTATCTTCACTTCTCTCTCTGCCTTTGCTGATAGATCGGTTGCTGTGGGTTTGCTGACAGGATCAGCACGCAAACAGCCCGGTTTATTTATCTTCTGTTCTGTCCCTGATCCATCTACTACACTGTCACACACGGTCCTGCTCGCCCTAATCACCGCCATCTGCAAGTGCGCGGGAGAAACAGAAAGCCGCACTCGGACATGTGACCTTCTGCCGCCACTCGCCGGGGCTAATCATCGCCTGTGTTATCAGCTGTTGGAGAGTGGGAGTGAAGGGAGACTGAGTGAAAAAATGATTTTATGATGAGAGATGTTGCTTTGATCGATGCAATTCAGATTTCATAATCTCAAATCTCTTAAAGTGGCCACACGGCAGTAAAGGTCAATCATCATAATAAAGACAAGGGGCTTGAAAATATCACTGCTTGAAAATGGAATTTAATTTGGATTCTCATCACACCATAACAGCTTGTTACACGCTGATTCAGAGTCCAGTAGACTGGGCATCTGGTCAATTCGAAACAGTGTTTGCAACCCATTTTACTTCTACAGTGTGACATATTTTTGAGTAAAAAAATTATATTCAAAGAGAAAATGGAGGATGGAATATGGAATAGGATTTTGCCTATATAGAATTAATTAGAATGAAAAAAAAAATTAGGAATGTTGTGCAAACCACATATTAAAAAAAACAAAAAAACAATGTCAAACTTTTTTTTTGCACAATCAAAACACGAAACTGCAACATTTGGCAGACATTTTATTTAGGTTTTAAAATAACAGAATTTCTACTTTCAGCTAAATACAAACCGGTCCAATTACATTTGTAGAACACTTTTTTGCAAAGTATAAACATAAAAAGCTTACAGATTTAGTACAATAGCAAATTTGCCGCAACAATGGACAATTGACCACAACCGTCAAATATTTCACTCAAGTAAATTGTGATAATTCATATTTCAACCTAAAAAGAAGAGTTTTTGAATTGGCTACACAATACATACATTTCTCAATCACTCAACTTTGCAGGGCGATGTAAAAAAAACAAAAAACCTTTAATACTTTTCCCCCCCTTTGAAATATGATGCATTGATGTTTTAAAAAAAGAAATTAAAAGGATAATTTTTTTCTTCCATGAATAGTTTTGGCATAATGCATATATAAAGCTAGAATTCTTGTTTTGTGTATTTTCATAAGCTAGTCAGCAGGCAGATCTCTCATGTTAAAAACACTCTGAGCTAATCTGTGCAGGAGGAAGTTGAGGGAATTTAAGAGGAGCTGGTGTGTGTGTGTGTGTGTGTGTGTCTGGGACGTAATGTGTGTGTGAATCAGAGAGGGTTTGATAGCCTGCGGGCGGTCCGGTCTTGGGACAGCAGGAAGTATCTGCCCTATGCATCTCGCCAGACGCCAGCTCACTAAGCCCTGTGAGTATTCAAAAAGTTTGATCCAAGGAAAACAGATTACAGATCTTGTTCTCTTTCACTGCCTCTGCCTGCCACAATTATTCCCCTTGTGCTATCAGAGGTAAAATCATACCTTTTGACACACACTTTGCCTTTGATGGGAACTCAAAATAACACACTGCGATGTAAACCAGACCAACGTGCTGGAAAAAAAAATGGAAGGGGTGTGAAAAAGAACAGACAAGAGAGATGTAAAAAGAGAAGAGCACTGAAATGACTGGAGACCAGGAGAAAATGAAAGAGACGGTAGAAAGGGTGAACAAAGGTGAGGCTAAAATTAATGGCTCTTTTACAAAGAGAGTGGTGTCAAAGACAACGGCAATGAAAAAGAGGACATAGCTAAATGGTGGAAGATTTCAAGCAGCTTGGCGCAGACTGATCTACTGTAGGAACGTGTGTGTGTGTGTGTGTGTGTGTGGACCTTCGGCCAGCCACTGATAAAACTCCTGCTGAGGGCTGCAGGGGTCTGATTTCATTCATCCTAGGCTGGTAGCTGAGAGTTGATGAGTTCAGCTCGCAGGTCTGCATGGATCGTCTTTCTGTGTCAAGATTGGCTGTTTTTCTTGGCCTGAAACAGCATCTCATTGGCCCCGTGCAGCAGGTCATCTGTACCAGTGACTCACTGTCCATCAGATTATCACTCCAAAACTCAGCTCTCCATGAAGACTTTGATGTGGTTTTTTTTTTTTTTTTTTTTTGCTGCAGAGAGGTCAGGGACATAACATGACCTGGATTCAAACCTGCATTGCCTGCATGAGCGCTATGGTTTAGGGTGTCAGCGTTTGCATACTAGAAATTATAAGAAAAACTATTTTTCAGAAAAATAACTAGTTTAATATCACATTAACTGTAAAAAAAATAAAAAAAATATGATCAATAAGTCATGGCAATTTTGACATCATGACATTACATTTTTAAGACTCAACTATAGGCCACATTTAAAAAAAATACATGAAATGACTTGGCTGAAGTGACTTAGAAATTCAAGGCAGCAACTGAACGTTTTTAAGTTGAAATAGGGAGATACAGTATTTATTTATTATTTGGTTCTCTAAGAAATTGAGATTTTCTCAGTTTATCTCCACCCTGGTAGTCACGCAATTGTCTTCTCTTGAATCTCAAAATATATCTCAATCATTATTATTATTATAACATTTATTTGACCAGGGACATTACACAGTAGTGTCCTTTTCATGATTGGTAGCCATACAAATAACATGCACACAAAACCAGATACAATTAAGGCTAACATGGAATATGCAACATTAAAAACATTTACAACTCATTGATTCATCCTCCTCTCGAATAATGGATTTAAAATGTTTCAGAGACAACAGATTGCAGCTTCACTTGTTATGCAATTCTTTCCATTTTCTACGCACATTAATAGCTCTGTACTTGTGCTATATGTCAACAATTGTGCTTGTGTCTATTTTTATTTCTCTTAAGCAATTTAAAGAGAAACATCTGAAACAAAGTTGATCTGTAAATAAAACATAGCATTCATTCTCCTGAGGTCTGAAAGCAACCTTTAAAATAAAAAGCCCTCCAGGCTAACCACTAGGCCATGACTCCAATCGTGGTGTTGCTTCCTTGTGAATATCTGAATAATTTCATCACTGCTGAGATTTTCCTCCGTTGTGCTGCTCTATATGCGGTTTGTTTGTTTGTTGTTTAGATCAACTTTAGCAGGAACCTTATTTGTATTCTCTGTGCATACATTCATTAACTTACTGCGCCCAGCTTCAATCAGTCTTGTGCGGCCCAGTGTGTGTGGTGCGCGTGTGTGGACGCAAGCATTGACTAATGGAAAAGAGAGTCGTGACAATAACGATTAGAGCCGACCCTGTCCCTAATGTATCTCCCACACAGAGTGAATACAGAATTAGGAATCATCTTAAATCACGGCAGACAATGTCCAGTGTTTCAAAGAGCACGAACCATTGCAGATCTGTCTGTCTGTCTATATATCTAATCGTTCGTCTGTCTACCTAAAAAAAAAATTGCATTCAATGTTTCTAAAGTCACTAAGATTTGTATTTTGAATTATTTTAATTGAGAATGCAATACGTCTTTTATCCTTTTCAATATCCAACTTGTTGTTGATGGTAATGTATACTATATTTTGAAGCTGAGAATGTCTCAAGGTGATTCATTTTCCTAGCCAAGGAGAAAATCAGTGTCTCAAACTATTTCAAGCAGCATTATAGAGCTGGCAAGTCCTAACAGCTGCTGTCAGGAGACATCTCCTGCCATGTAGATAACAACTCCCATATCTCTGTCTTTTCAGCCCCTGTATTACCCAGTCCAAAGTCCCACTCCATTCTCCTCGCCTACAGGAATGCAATTTAGAAGCCTGCAACAAAAAGTGGATTAGGTTTGGGAAGGAAACCCTGTGTCTGTACTGGCACTCCCTCTCTTTAAGCTTGATTTTCTGCCTGATTGCAGCTCTCCAATGAATGAACCAATGAATGAATGAATGTTTCAGAGACAGATCGGAGGGAAAGAGAGAGAGAGTAACTTTCATGTTTCACGATCTAAATGGAAGAATTGCAGTCGTAGGGGTGAAAAAAAACTGATGCTGATAAAACTAGTGAAATCAGGAGCAGATTTTTGGACTGGTTGCTCATCCCAGCCATTATGGTTTGAGGATTTCAGATGACTGCAGAATGTTCAATTAGATTATTTGTTATCCTTTGTAGCTGCAGGAGAAAACCCAGATTTATGCCTTTGTAAAGGTTGCACCAATTACCCAAAATGCCTCACTCGTGTCTGTCACAAATATTCAAATGCCTTCATTTTCCAATGATTTACATAAAGTGGGATCAATATCCCTGAACTCATGGAGATGACAAACAAATCGCTCTCCACACTCCTCGCTGTGATGCCCAACCTCATGCTCTTCCCATAATGCAGCGCAGCTTTTGCATACCATCCTAGCCTCAGGCGGTGTGCAAACAAACAGACATATAAATACACTCGGAGACGTTCTGAAACAGCTGCACCATGTGAGTCTGGACCGGACCACTGTGAGGCTGAAAGGCAGCCCTTTGGGTGCGGGGTGCATCAGAGAGATACGAAGGGGGCGGCTGCTTTGAAGAGCTGATCTCTTTAACCACGTTAGACACAGCGGCCTTTCATTCTGCCCATTTTATTATGACATCCTGGCACCATCATCCGCTTTCTCATGTCACTCTCTCCCGTCTCAGCATGCGATCCGAGCGTGTGCTCCGCCTCTGTGCCGGATTCTTGCCTGAGTGTTGATCCTGATGGATCGTGACACGCAAGAACAACACACAATCAGCCGGGGAAGAGCAGTCCAGATTGCATTATGAGCATATTTTGGGGTGGGCAAACGGAATAATATCACATCAGCTGCCGAGGCACAGTTTAAAATGAACCAGCCCTTCTCCCCTCTCCTTTTCGCTCACATTGTCCCCCCTTTATATCACCAGATTAGTTTCTGTAAAAGGATCTCCTAATCTTCTAAGCCTGAACATCGCGGTGTGCCGGTGGGGTGTCTTTGCTGCGCGGCCAGCCGTGCCCAAATGTGTGCTGACGAGCTAAAGGAGAGAAGGGAGATGCCTTTAAAGAGCTGCCTGCACTGCCCATTTCCATTTAAATGCCTGCTGGTCTGACCAGGGCCTGGCTTTAGGGGTTCCCACGGCAACCTTGATTCTGAGCTTTTTGGGAGAAGATTTTGGCAAACTGACCCTGGGTGAAGGAAAGACATACATTTCTGCAGTTGTTCTTTTCTTCGCAGCTGGGGTTATTTGAGATTTTGACAACTCAATGAGCTCACGGCGAGGTCCGTCCGGCGGGGAGATTGGCTACAGATGAGGCTGAAAAGTGGAGGCTTTCAGTGTGGATTCGGAGAGGCATGTCTGCTCCCCCTGACATGCGCCATTATTTCCACATCAGCTACCTGCGCTGACAACATCACAACGCCAATGTGACGAGAGGGATGTTTGCACATCCATTAGCACAAACATATACAGTGCTGGTCAGAATTATTTGCCCCCTTGGTAAATATGATCAAAGATGGCTGTAAAAAATAAATCTGCCTTGTTAATCCTTTTGATATTTTATTTAGAAAAATAGCAAAAATCTAACCTTTCATTGAAGTAAAAGAATTGAAAGTGGGGGGAAAATCACATTATGAAATAAATGTTTTTCTCCAAAACACGTTGGGAACAATTATTTGCCCCTTTTTATTAATACTTTTTGCAACCTCCTTTTTCCAAGATAACAGCTCTGAGTTTTCTCCTATAATGCCTGATGAGTTTGGAGAACACCTGACAAGAGAACATTCCTCTATACAGAATCTCTCCAGATCCTTCAGATTCCCAGCTCCATATTGGCGCTACTTCTCTTCAGTTCAGCCCACTCATTTTCGGGTTCAGGTCAGGGAACTGGGATGGCCACTGCAGATGCTTGCTTCTGTGCTCAGTGACACATTTTTGTTTTGATTTTGATGTTTGTTTTTGGATCTCTGTCCTGTTGGAAGATCCAAACATGGCCCAATATAAGATTTCTAGCAGAGGTTGTCAGGTTTTGATTTTTTATCTGTTGGTATTTGATCGAATTCATGATGCCATGTATCTGAACAAGATGTCCAGGACCTCTGGCAGAAAATTAGGCCCACAGTATTAAAGATACAGCAGAGTATTTCATTTTACACATGGGGTACTTTTTTATCCCTGTATGAACCAAACCCATCTTAAGTGTTAGCTGCCAAAAAAGCTATTTTTTCATTCATATATTGTCGCATATACATTCATATAACTGAAGAGAAGCAGCGCCAACATGGATCTGGCAACAAAAACTCTTAAAACTAATTTTCTTAAAGGCTTAGTTCGCCCATTTAAGACATGAAGTTGTATGGAATCCTTACCAGCACTATAGTGCATACACACTGACCCACTCTGTAGTCACCTCCCTGGTCAGAGTTCTGGCCGCTGGAAGTTTTTCAAGAAAGTACTCCCGGTTAGTTTCCGGGGCCTCAAAACTGTGCGTTTTTACATGAAAAAATTATTTCCGTTTCAAAGCTTGATTCATTTAACACACAAAAAACACGCCGGTCAAAATTCATACCTCAGTTTTAATCGGCACTATTTTCTTTCCATTTCTATCAATCCGCGCTGCTGTCAACGTCAACAGTGCGCACGTTCCTATCAGCTGTTCCATAGTGTTTACACAATCGATTACGAAACGACGTAAAAAAGTAGAAAATGAACGATGGTGCGAACTTGTAGATTTCCAGGCTGTGACCACAAGAATGTGCCGGGATCACCGTTCAGATTCCATCGTTTTCCTGTTTCGGATATAGCTACGAGACAGCTTTGGCTGGTTGCCATCGGCTACTCTGCGGGAGCTAAAATATCCAGAATCAAGGATTATCGTGTGTGCAGTGCTCACTTCAGCGAAGACGATTACATCCCCAACCAAAGAGGAAAAAGAAAAAAACTGATTTTAAAAAGTTTTGCTGTACCAGTACCACGGGTAAGCTCTATTAACTAACTTTATGATCCCATGTCTAAACTTGGGTCTAGACATGTTGTCAGCGAGTCTGGCTATCAACAGCTGATCGGAACGTGCGCACTGTTGACGTTGACAGCAGCGCGGATTGATAGAAATGGAAAGAAAATAGTGCCGATTAAAACTGAGGTATGAATTTTGACCGGCGTGTTTTTTGTGTGTTAAATTAATCAAGCTTTGAAACGCAAATAATTTTTTCACGTAAAAACGCACAGTTTTGAGGCCTCGGAAACTAACCGGGAGTACTTTCTTGAAAAACTTCCAGCGGCCAGAACTCTGACCAGGGAGGTGACTACAGAGTGGGTCAGTGTGTATGCACTATAGTGCTGGTAAGGATTCCATACAACTTCATGTCTTAAATGGGCGAACTAACCCTTTAATGTGGATTTAATACTTCATAAATCTTTTAGTTTTGTGCATGCTATTTCTTAATATGTATTGTAATCTGTATGTCCTTATTTTTTTTTATTATATTGTTCTGTACAGGACTTTGTATTTTGAAAGTCTTGACATCTGCTCTAGCTCACCTTGGCATGTTCACAAGATAAATGGCGATGACTAAATCAGGAATAAAATGTTCATTTGATTCAAATATTTTAAATGAATCACATGATTCACTTCACAAAATTTAATGAATGATTAATTTGGTTCTTCAGTTCAATTCACTGATTCAGTAATACGGTCTTGTAATACAGTAATACCGATTTTTCAAACTGATTTGAGATCACAATTTCCACCACATAAGGAAATAAAAATAATAATGCTTTGGCTAATTATGATATTGAACAGTCTAAATTATAAGGTACTAAGTGATAAATATGAGATAAAAAGTCATGACAAAAGTCATAACTATGACATAATTAGTCATAAAATAGTAAAAAATTCTGAAATAAAAAGTATTATGACAGATTATTTTTATGTAATAATTCTGACTTTTAATCTAAAAATAATTTAGACTCAAAATTTAGACTCGAAATGTAGATGTTTTAGTCATTATTTCATATGATTTACCAAAGCATTTTTCTCTCATGTTCTAAAAATGATTTCCCATAGATCTGTTCACAAATTTAATATTGATATTTTTCTCATGAGCTCTGATAAACATTCCAAGGAGAGCTAGTGAAAATATAAACATTTTCAATTAATAATTTTGCATTCTATAATTTATATACACATAAATGCAACTGAAAACTTTTCCCTCCCTTCCCTAAACTGTTCACGTAGGCTGAATCAACACATGTGACAGTGTGGCTACACTGCAAGCAAGTTGTGCAACGTGACTGGATTGCTCCCATTATAATCAACAATGCTGTCTATACTGCAAGCAGTGCAAAGTCTTTAACGGGGTAGCTGTTACATGCAAACTACGCTTTTGTGACAGCACAATATACCACTTCAAATTGTAGAATCCACCTGCAAGCCAAGCATAGTGCTACTGCTTTGGAAGAGACAGAGAGCATTAGCCAAGAAATGACAGGATAATGCAACATTTCATAAAAAGAAAAGTGAAATAGTCAAATGAGGACTAACCCAATAATGCAATATATAATGTTTTTGACATTTTTCAATTATTATTTTTACATTCTCCAACACTGCATATTGATGCACATACTCTCTCACACACACAGTAAGGATGATCAAACACAAATCAGATGCAAGCAGTAAAAACATTCTAAGAGCTGACAGCTGAAAGCTCTGCGCTTCTGGGATGCTCTTTAAGGAAGCTGTAAATTTGGGTCTGCGACGGGCCAAAAACCCAGTCCTTAATCCAGACTGATTCTGCTTCTCTCACCATTTTCTCTCACACACAAACAAACAGAAGATTCTGAGCCTTGAAGACGGTATACAAAATAAAGCCATCAGCACACTAGCTCATTCAGGCCTTGTGGATTAAGGGCTCATTGGCACTGGATGGGCGAACGGCGCTCACGGTGGCTCACAAGGAGAAACTTTGTAATTCCCGGGGATTTTTTCCCTTTTCCTTGTGCAGAACAATATGGCACTTCAGTTGTGTTTCAATGCACAATGGAATGGCCTAACATTAGGAAACCCAATCATGTGGAACATCCCCTTGCCCCTTTAGTGTGTGTGTGTGTGTGTGTGTGTGTGTGTGTGTGTGTGTGTGTGTGTGTGTGTGTGTGTGTGTGTGTGTGTGTGTGTGTGTGTGTGTAGGTGGATCATTGAGACTGTATCCACAGGCCTGAATTGTATGGATGAATGGCTCTACCTGAGTAGTAATTGACAGACTGATGGCACTTAAGAGATGCTGACAGTGTGTGTATGTGCTTGTGAGAAAAGTCACGGGTCACTGAGACAAGATACCAGCTGACCAGATAAAGTGCAGTGTGTCCACATAGACCCTCCCACAGTGCCACGGCCTGACCTGTCCATCCCCTTTCTCCAGGACAGAAATCCAACAAAGACCAATCAGAGAGGTCCCAGTCTTAATGAACATTGTCTTCAGAAAAGAATGGCCTGCTTTGTGCAAGTACACAGAAATAATTCAATGCAGCATGACCCCCGACCTCGCCCCTAACGGTAGTGTAATGAGAGATGAGAGCTCATTGTTGGATCAGTGTAGAAGATTTGGGGTTCTACACTATCCGAGCAGACTGTCCATCTGTCAGGTACCAAACATATATCCATTTTCTTCTGTTTATCTCACACATGGCCCTATTTACATTTAACAACTGAATCTCATGCACTACAATTCAACATATAAATAAATAACCCAGAAAATGGGATGCATTTTGTATCATGTATCATCATGCACATTTCATCTAATACTATATATTATAGTAATACAATATAACTCTATGTTTATATTTTTATATGTTTATGTTTATATAGAACAGCATTTACAGTATACGAAATAAAAATATTTTATAACATTATAATGTATTCACTTATTCACTATAATGCATTCTTGCTGAATAGAAGAATAGATTTCTTTCAAAAAAAAAAAAACTTTTACCTCAAACATTTGATCCGTACTGTATATTTAAGATTATCACTAATAGTACCATTAATAGACTGCCACTGTCCCGCCACAGTTTCATAATGATCCAAAATTTTTACACTTCTCATAAATATCTAATGTATATATGTGTGTAAAAAAAACCCTGAAAATTGTCAGTTTGATTATTTTTTAGTTGTCTGTCTGGATGTCTAATGTATACCTTGATTCTTTCCAAGACAGCCTTTCTCTGTCATTATCAATACTCAAATCTAAACTGCACAATTTTATCCTACATAGCAAATAGAGCTTCCATCTCTTCATATAGAGTTGATCTATTATCTTGTTTTCTGTCTGAGTCTGATTGGTCTGAACTAAAGGGATAGTGTGTCCTGAGGAGAATTTTCACTCCTGTTTTTTTATGTCTGTGAAAGGCTGATTACTATTGTGACAGATGCCTCACACAGCTGCAGAAATACGTGCGCTCCTTCGAGCAGACAGCTGAAAATGAACAGTCATTATTTACAATATGTATTTTAGACTCATCCTTGCTGTTCTTGTGCCTTCGTTTCACAATGCTTCTTTCTTTGTGTCTCCCTCTCTTTCTGTCTGTCTTTCCATATCGCTCGCTGTTTCTTCGTCAAGGTATGAGTGCAGAGACTGATAACTAATTCCAGCAAAGTACAATAACCGAAGCTCCCGTCCCCCAGAGGGGCAGAAAGTAATTACTGACCTCACTAGTCGCATGCATACATGTTCGTCTCCCTGCTTCACTGTCATTGGCTGTTTGTCTGTCTCCCTTTCACTGATTATGCTTAACCCTCTGATACTCAATAAAAAAATTAAAAAAAAAAAACATTGGTAAAATTTTCCAATAAGGTCCCATTAGTTAAGGCATTTTACATTAACTAACAATGAGCACTAGCCTACATTTGTTACAGTATTTATGAATATTTGGTAATTTTAGTCAGCTCATTGTTAGGTCATGTTAGCTCAGGTTCATTAAAAAAATATTAACAGATATACTTTTGATTTTAAAAAATGTATTTATAGAGTGGTGCACAGATGACGTCAAAACCCGGAAGACGAATTCACCACTGGTTATCTCAAGATTTTCCTATGGGGTTTTGTAATGGGGTTCTTATCTTACTTATTCTATAAATGTTGAAATTAACATTAAAGGTAATGTAGGCAATGGGTTTTATAAACACTTTTTGTTATACTGGTTGAAACTCTCTTCACATCCAATCAATAATAGAAGTGGTCTAACTATTAAAACATGTATATATATATATATTTCCATACCTCCATGCACACTGCTTGCGCAGACATCACACGTCATCAGCGAGTTCCGTAAGGCAATGCAGAATTGTGGACATCCAGTCACCGAGCGCCACAAACAACAGCAGCCGCCTTTTACAGTTCCTCCTGAACCAAAACAACAATCTTATGCTGTGTTCACGCCATTTTGTAACCGTAATTACGAGATGGCAACCCGTGAATTTCTACCCGGATCGGTTCACGTCCTCAGACTTGGATTTATACGTTTCCATGTCAACACTATAAACACCAAAATTAATCTGCTGCAGTCAGTGCATTACAGGAGTAGTAAGCCAACAATGTGGCCATCTTTAAGCCAGTGTACTTGTAAAATTAACTTTTAGCAGATACGTACATTTAAAATTCACAGTCCTTAAGCAAATCTCATAAAGTTTGAAAAAACTTGAGTTGTAAGTTTACTGATTAGCGTGAATAGTAAATGTTTAAAATGGGTTTTTTATAATGTGCTTATTTTTCAGTATCAAATGTCTATCTTGTCACTGTCTGCGTGTATGTCTCCTGAGCTTGTCCCAGTAAACACCCTTCCCACCCCGCTATGATGTGTCACTTCAGTCATCTGAGCCATCTGTTTACTGCCGTCCTCAATTACCTTTGGATTTATGTGTGTATTTGCGTGTGTGTGTGTGTGTGTGTGTGTGTGTGTGTGTGTGTGTGTGTGTGTGAAAAAGAGAGTGAGAAAGAATGGGTTGATTCAAACAGGTTAAGAGCGCTTGAAGTGTCATCATAAAGCAGGCGTTAACTGTACGCAGATGTGGATCTTTCTTTTGTAATGAGGTGATCGACTTACACTGTTGCAGCATCCTCTGCTGATATTGAGGGAGTTGTTTGTCATGTGGCATTGTTTGGCAAAGACGCTCTTTGTATATGGTCCCCGGAGTGTGAACACGGCACAGACGATGGCATTTCATGCCAGCGGTCATCTCTGCTTTGCTTCAGTTGAATTCAGTGGATTTCGAAAGAAAGAAAGAAAGAAAGAAAGAAAGAAAGAAAGAAAGAAAGAAAGAAAGAAAGAAAGAAAGAAAGAAAGAAAGAAAGAAAGAAAGAAAGAAAGAAAGAAAGAAAGAAAGAAAGAAAGAAAGAAAGAAAGAAAGTAGAGTAGTGAGTTGATACCAGTGCAATTTCACAGTGCTTGAAGTTTATTGTTTCAATGGAAGATCGAGAAGATCGATTTTGATTAAAAATTACGAAGTGAATGAATGAACTGTTCACAAAAATATCATTAAAGGAATAGTTCACTTAAAAATAAAAATTGTGTCATCATTTACTCACCCTCAAGTTGTTTCAAACCTGTATGAATTTCTTTCTTCAGCTGAACACAAAGATATTTTGAAGAATGTCGGTAATGTCAGTTACCGACATTCTTTCAAATATCTTCTTTTGTGTTCAGCAGAAGAAAGAAATTCATGCAGGTTTGAAACAACTTGAGGGTGAGTAAATGATGACACAATTTTCATTTTTAAGTGAGTAAACTATTCCTTTAAAAAGCGTTTAGAAAATACATATGAGCATGTTCGAAGACATCTACCTACCAAATGTAGTCGATACCAATACCAGTGAAATTTCACAGTTTTTGACTTCAATTTTGATAGGGGTTTGATAGAAGTTTATCGTTTCACTGGAAGATTGAGAAGATCGATTTTGATTAAACATTACGAAATGAATAGATGAATTGTTCACAACAAGATCATTAAGAACCATTTATGAAACACAAATGAAAGTGTTTGAAAGCAGCCAAATACTGGTATTGTTGCATTTTCTACTTTTAGTATCAAACTGACACAGACACTTCACTAATAGAGAGGCAGACAGAATGAGAGAGAGTGCAAGAGAAAGAATAATGGAGAGAAGTTCATCTGGAATTGTTTCAATACCTTTATTATGGGTAATAACCTTCCCTGCACTGTTGATCAGACAAATTTGTCTGCGGGGCTTTTCTGACGCCCCTATACACGTCACTCTTTCCTACTCTTACTCCTCATGCAGTGAAGCATTAAAAAGCCATTAAACTTTACTCATCTAACCCAATGAATAGATAGAGAGAAAGAGAATGAAAGAGGGAGGGACAGAGAAATACACTTCAATAGTCAATTCAAATGATTTATAAGCTCTGTTTTGATCACTCGCTTCTTCACCCTCTGGTTTTCAAGGACGTGGCCACACTCAGATAGAAAAACAACTCAATAATGAAATAAAAAGTGTGGAAAGATAGATAGTCATTGAGGGAGAGATGCATTAGGCTGAAAGTATACAGTCCACTTAGTCCTCAACTCCTTAACTTTAAAAAACGGTCCCAAAACAAGCTTGCATTGGACAAGAATGACAAAATGGAAGATTGCTGTAATCGGCTTATAGGTTTTTTAAGCCGCCATCGTTTTTAAATATGTTCTTGGTTGCCACTGAAATCCATTAGGCCTGTTCGAGAAACATTACAGTCAAGCCTGCCGTTCTTTAAAACACACCACAGAGTATCACAGAATCTCCCTATGAATCAAATCCCCTGACAAGACTAGAAAGCAGGCCTGCAGGACTATGAGGGTGAGAACAACAAGGTTTTTGATTGTTAATATGAGGGAATGAATGCTATGTTATGAATGTGATAGCATCTCAAAGGTGCGCTTCATCCTGACAGCAGGCTTAGAGTTGGTGTGTGATGATGGTCAAATCCCCATGTCGGCATGTCTAGAGAGAGAAGACTGCTACAGGTGTCGGGTAGAGACACAAGACGAGTGAAAGGGTGTGTGTTTATGTGTTAAAATGATAGCAGGTATTAGTGCAGAGGCTGCTCGCTAATCCCCTGTGGCGACGACTGGACGGAACGCTTTATCACAGGTGTGTCTGAACTTTGATGGCACCGCAGGTGAACCAAACACACACACACAAGTTGTGCGCTTTTACTTATGAGGACCTCCCATTGATATTTATCTTTAGTTAAAGGAATAGTGAGAACATGTTGGTTTGGATATTTTTCCAGTGAATCTTTCTGAATGCTACATCGTCACAACAGTAGATGGTGAAAAGATACTCTCTTTATCAGTGAATCATTCATTCAATCAATTCATTTAAAATCACGAACAAGTGACAGTGGGCCTGTCCCAGTCCCACACTTGTGGTTTTGGCACTTGAGAGCACGTGTATGCGACAGGAAGTAAGTGTACAAGGCTGTCCCAGGTCTAAGAAATTCCAAAGCTCAGTGCTCTTAACACACTAAATTCACACTATCTCTAACACTGCTTCAGAGCGGTATTTCAGTCTAAGCATGTCCTATCATTCATTGTTTTCAGGAAGTTACATACCCAAAAATTGTGAGATTGTGGAGGAAAACTTTACAAAGTTAAATTAATTATATATTACATATAATTTGGTAGTAAAACGTAAAAGTGTTGCATGTTTTATTGGTGCAGAGATGACTGTGTGTTTTGTAAAGCATTTGCAATTGCTTTTTATCACTTAATTACATTGTGTTGTATGTTAGTGACTACTGAACAGATAAGTTATTTTAAAATGCAAAGTATTGAAAATTAAAATGTGTAAATAAAGCTCTGTAAATACAGAAATAAGTGACTGCCTGTGTCTGAATATGCATACTTACCCACTACTGTACATAGTAGGCAAAAAAAGTACATGAAATGAGTAGTATGTTTTAATTGACCTACGACTTCCAGCGGGATTCTGAAGTGTGCATCAAATGGGCACTTTACTATAGCACAAGACCAGGTGAGAGGAGTCACATGACAAATACAATAGTATTTGGGCTTTCCCTACTTCAGCCCAACAGCGGCTCTTTTACCTGAGGAAGCTGAAAAGAGCAAAACTTGCCAAGAGGCTCATGATAAATTTTTACAACTGTGCAATTCAAAGTGTGCTGACTTATGGGCTGTTAGTATGGTTTTCTGTCTGCACTATAGCTGAACAGCAGTTGATTCAGAGGGTGGTGAAAACTGCAGGCTAAATCATCAGGACTGTCCTCCCGGAGATTTCATCTGTGTACACCTCCTGCTGTCTGCGTAGGTCAGGACACACAACATCATGAGAGAACGGTTCCATCCAGCACATGGCTTGTTCCGCCTGCTGCTGTTCCGCCATCGTGCAGGAGGTACAGGTCTCTTCAAGCCAGAACCACCAGAACGACCAGCAGCCTCTACCTCCAGGCAGTTAGACTGCTGAATAAGCACCGTCCCCCTTTCACAATACATTCACAATTACCTTCATTTCTTTAGGATTAAAAATAAAGCATTCAATATTACAAGAATCAAATATTCATATATTACCAATAACACACAATCACAAATTGTGCATACTTTAAAAAAAATGTCATAGAAGAAATAAGAGCCCTATCTTTTTCATTTTTATTGTCATTATCAGTCAAGCTTTTTTATCGCTACAAAAACATTGAGGCTTAACTGACCTAAGATCTGCTGGAAGATATGCTTCTGTCCACTGTCTAGACAGTAATTCTTCACATCTCATCAGGATGTGTTATTTCAGCGGGCCCAGATTCTGGATCAGCCACGCTGCACTAGTCTACGTGTGTTACTGACTAATCAGCCTCCCCCAAGGGTGTCCGCTTGCTCTGACGCCAGTAATCCTGAGCATGTAGCGCTAACTTCTAACCACCATGCAGACACACATATACTCACACAGTGCCCTCTCCTGCGCAGTCATCCAACAGCTCCTTGGACAAACAGACAGAAGGATGATATTATTTTGCCGTCAATCTGTAGTCCCCCATTCCAACCACCAGGGAACAAGTGTGCAGCTTTTTTTTATTTTTTATAAGGACATAAATGATCCCCACAAGGCAAAGAATTCCCACGGGAAAGAGAGAGAGAGAGAGAGAATTTCACTCCAATGCTTATCATTGCGACTGTTTGCAACCAGGGGACAAAATGGCAATAAACAAGAGGTGCAGCGGAAGCCGGCGGGGTGATAATATGCACAGTTATTTACACGTTTGCATGTTTATCTGTGCTTGGCAGACTCCCGCCAGATCTGGGATGCGTTCTCCTCTCTCGCAGGGCGTAAAGCTTAGACAGTAGCGCACACACACAGTCTGACTCCTGTGTTACTTGAGTGTGTTTTCTAGCTGGAGGTTTGAATGCGTGATTGGTTTGGATAGAGATGTTTGTGCTCCCTAGAGAATGGAAGCCAAGCAGAAGACGGAGTGTACAGCGACTAATAATCATTAGAAATCACAGAGACACTGTCCTAGAAATAGAATGAATGAGAGAGGGAATGCAAAAGAACCTCATCATGATGGGAATTTGTCACTTGGATGCAACGAACATCACTAGATTTTGAGTCATGTTTGCATGGAAAACTTGACGCTATAATGCTAAGATGTCTCTATACTGCTCCTAAGGTGTTCTGAGGGTTTAGTATGTTTTAGCTCATAAATTAGCATATAGCGTTCATGTAATTCACAAAGTAGCGTTGCTAACACACACACACACATATATACATATATATTGTGTGTGAGAGGGCAGAAGAGAGAGTGAGAGAAGGATGGAAGTAAAAAAAGATGAGGTTAAGAATCTGGGTCATGTGGAGTTGTGTAATATAAACACAACCACTTTGCCAGCCTGACGCTGCCGTTGTTAGAGTAGAGACATCCAAATTCCCCCTGTCCTAACTAATAAACATTATACATACTCTTCTATCCACTGTCTGTTCTTTCTTTTCATCCACTCCCTCCTTCTCTCTTTACAGCCATGACTTAAATGGTTCTGGAATGTTCCCGTCTGTGGATTTCACCTTGATTGGATGTAATGACAACATCTGTAGCCGCAAGTGCCCTTGCTGAGCTCCTTCAGGAGCCGATGTTGTCCACATGTACACGCACCCCCATGCATCTCCCAAAAAGAAAAAATGGTTTGACTTACCTCTGAGTATCGGGAGAAATTAAATTGCTTGTTGAGGTCAGGGTGACAGGACGGGGTCTGACACCGCAAGCTTGTCTCCAGGAAATCCCAGTCAAGGTCAGGGAAACAGATACACTGGTGATAATCAGCTGTGTCTTGAAGGCTGGGCTGCTAGAGGATACATGGTCGGTAGACTTTCATCTTCCTACAACAACATGACAAAACAACTGCTTTTCTACAACAGTTCAATAAACAAGAAGTTAAAATTGAGTAACTTACATTAAGGACATAATATTCCAGTAAATTTTTTTTGTTTTTCTTCGTCAACAAAATAATTTGCAAATGAACCCACAGTTGAAGAGTTCTCTGAGCTACACAGAGCAGCTGTGTTTCCTGTTTTGTGTGTCAGTGGTGTTAAAATAATAATTTGAGTGAATGACTCCTCGTCACTCATAACGACAGACACTTGTATCATTACTGAATGAATCTGCATTTTGAATTAATCTGTTTAGTGAGTGATTCAATGACTTGCTCATAAAACAGTGACTTGATTAGTTACTGAATGAATCTGAGTTTTAAAAAAATAATTTTATTGAATTATTCAAATGGCTCACTCATGGGCTGCAACTGAAATTGCATACAAAAAACAGTATGTGACGAATGTCCGAATTCACAGTTGTCATAAAAGAGTAGGCGAAAAGTACCCAGATGGACTCATACTTCTGGTGAGATTCTGAAGTGTGTATACGATGCACACTTTACTATCCCATGAGTCCTCGGAAGAGGATTTGTGAATGGTAGTAAAGCGACATAACTGACGCTGGTATGTCACATGATAATGACAGCATGGTGAATGTAGTACGCCCATATTACATTCATACTACACACACTCATACTATTTATAACATACTTTTTTTTAGCAGTCATGAAGTGACTAAATAATTTGCTTAAAGTGACACACTCAAGAGAGTGTGCAATTTCGCACACAGCCATAATGTAAGTCCTATGTTTCAACCCTGAATTGTTTTGAACAAATCAGTTGAATGAATGAGTCAATGCCTCACTCATAAGAAAGTACACTTGTTTAGTTCCTGAATGAATTAATGTGTCATGATCCCAGCCTGTGTTCCCCTGGACTTTTATGTTATTTCCTTTTCTGTGCCATGTTTTGTAGTCCTTTGTAATCCTTAGATTTTTCCCATGTGTGTCTTGTTTACCAATTACCATTTGTGTATTTAAACCCCAGTGTTTCTTGTACTCTTTGTCGAGTCTTGTCCTGCACTGATGTATGTTTGGTGCACTCATTCTGTTCTCTGGTTGTCTGTTCTCTGTGTTGGATTTGATAGCAAGTGAATTGGTGCTTTTAATTAAAAGGCAATATGTATTTTCTCAGGTGCCATGTTATGATTTTTTTTTTTTTTTTAGCAAATGGCCTGTCTCTTTATATTTTCTCTGCAAACTCTTGCATAATAGCCCTACAGGACACCTGGGGTGACCACTTCTAATGGCCACTTTATGTGTCTCTCAGCTGGGCTGTTTGCAATTCCTGTCAAATTGATTTTGAAAGCCACTGAGCAAGTGATGTACAAGTATTATAAAGAGTTGATGTACTGTATAAGTTTAAATTAAGTCATGCTACAAGGCTTTTTGGCAAGCACCGACATTCACTCTCATAATGACAACGAGAATGTCCATTAAGACCATTGTCTTTCAATTAGGGAAGCTGAGTGGGTGGTGGAACCTTTCACACACTCCACTCATAAGTGTTTTACATTCACATTGCTTTACATTCTATTAGCATATAAAGGTGAACATTTTACAGTTTTGTAGATATTTGCACAAATGTCTAAGTGAGAAGTGCTTTCTTTAATAGTTCTAGGAATACAATTATAGCTGGTTTATTATAATGTAAATGTAAATTATTATACCTGTCTTGTGTTGTTGAGAGTTGTGCTGAAATCGAGGTGTCTCAGAACATACCTTTACATATACATACATGTAACATTGCATAACATGAAATTGCTTTACCTAACTTTAAAGGCAAAATGAAACAGAAGTAGCAGATCTTTTCTTCTGTATTGTGATTATCGGAAAAAAATTGTAGGACATATACTTGATTATATAGATTTTGAGATGCGGAAGGCACATATGAATGCAAGCTTGCAGAATTTCGAAAGAAAGGGGCGGGGTTAAATGGATTTAATGATTGGGGAAGTCCAGCATAAGTCATCAGAAAATCTGTCCTTTCACCAGAAGACTTCACATTTTGATTAAAAATTACAAAATATTTTTTTTTTATAAAATAAACAAATGCATAGATAAATCATTCACAACATCATATCATACATTGAGTTTGTACTGTAAAAAACTATATTGTCTTTTGACTAGACATATTTCATGCCGACTTTAAATGGCCAATGATTCAATTCAATTCAATTCAATTCACATTTTATTTGTATAGCACTTTTCATAATACACATCGTTTCAAAGCAGCTTTAAAGAAAATGCATGAGTCCACATTACAATTTAGAGTCTGTTATCAGAGGTAACTGTCTAAGTTATGTATTTCAGAAATGTACATATACAAAATCACAGTTAGCTAGTAATATAGCTAAGAGAGTAAGCTAGCATATAGTTTAGCCTTAAAGCTATAGACAGAACACAAGACAAAAACAAACTGTAACTTTAAGACTTCATAAAGACCAGAAATGGAAAAACAGACAAACTTAACTTTGGAGGTGTCACGATTAGCCACGCACTTCCTGGGTTAACTTGGACTACATTTTCCATCATGCACCTCCCTGGACTGATTACACCAAACACCATACACCTGCACTGCGCTGATTACACACACCTGCATCTCATTCACACACACACATATAAACCACTTCCACGCACCACGCCAGTGTGAAGTCTTGATTTGCCCTGGCTATCACTACCCAGCATTTAGGATTGTTTAGTGCCTTTTGACCTTGGACTGTGTACCCCGTTTTCATCAGCTAGAAAAAAACACTGTTACAGTGATTCCAAAAATCTCATTTCTCAGTGGCGTTATAGTTGGGGTGTGGAATCTGCTATTGTTTTACATTTAGAACTATATCCTCATTATAGTTATCGTCCTTGGTGTTAACAGGCCTTAAACCAGGTCTACCATAATCACAGACAAATGTAGACCAGCTCTAAAGTATATATAGGATACGCAGTGATGTGAATAAGTTAGGACACCCATGCTAAAGTTGCCTAAAAAGAGAAATAAAAAAATCATCTTTTGGAAATTGATCTTAATGCCTTAATTAGAAAAATGAGGAAAAATCCAACCTTTAAGGACACCAATTTTATTTGTGAATAAATAATGTATCATAAATAAATGTTCTTCCTTAAAATACAGGGTGCGTAAGTCAGGACACCCCTATGTTAAATTCCCATAGAGTCAGGCAGATTTTTATTTTTAAGGGCCAGTTATTCCATGGATCCTGGATACTATGCATCCTGATAAAGTTCCCTTGGCCTTTGGAATTAAAATATCCCCACATCTTCACACACCCTTCACCATACCTAGAGATTGGCATGGTGTTATTTCAGTTAGCCTAATAGCTGGTTTGATTTGCATTGAGAGATGATCTTATGGAAAGTACCCCATGCCAATCTCTAGGTATGGTGAAGGGTGTGTGAAGATGTGGGGATATTTTAATTCCAAAGGCCAAGGGAAATTTATCAGGATGCATATCCTGAATCCATGAAATAACTGGCCTTTAAAAATAAAAATCTGCCGGACTCTATGGGAATTTAACATAGGGGTGTCCTGACTTATGCACCCTGTATTTTAAGGAAGAACATTTACTTATTTATGATACATTATTCATTCACAAAGAAAATTGGTGTCCTTAAAGGTTGGATTTTTCCTCATTTTTCTAATTAAGGCATTAAGATCAATTTCCAAAAGATGATTTTTTTTATTCCTCTTTTTAGGCAACTTTAGCATGGGTGTCCTAACTTATTCACATCACTGTACATATACACATACATACATCAAAATACCCAATATGCAATGGAGGGCAGCACCTTTCCTGGATTCTCTCCCTCTTTTCTCACATCCTTAGAAGCAGAGTAAGAGAATTCCTCTGAGGCCAGAGAAGGCTAGTGAGACATCTTCAATATAGACGTGGGCTTCTCACTGCCTGAGATCACAGGCATCCTCCTCCTTCCCATCAGCAGTTATCTACCTCTGTTGATGTCTTAATGCAGCCCAGACTCTCTCCACTGAGACACCATGTAGAAGTCACGGAGAGCCGGAGTCCACGCATCAAACCCGCTTTTTATATTCACCCTCAAAACACCAGACACGTCCCTTATTCATGACTGACATCAAGAGGAGGACATGAGGTGAGAGGGAGAGAGAAAGCGAGAGAGAACGAAAGGGCTTCTGTAAGAGAAAGAGGAAGGATGAAAACCCAGAAAGAGCTGAGAGACAAACAGGAGTTGCTCTTTGAAGTCGTTTGATGTGCCGTGAGGATTGTAATGCTCAGGGATGATAATTCTGAGCAGAGCTATAGCGAGGACGGAGAGGGATTGAGAAAGTGAGAGAGATAGAGAGTGAAGGCTTTATTGTGAGAGAGGGACATATACTGACCTGCTCTAGTCAGCTGCTTGATGTGCAAGCTAATGAAACTTTCTGCTGATGCCATTTATCCACTAATGAGGGCCACTCACCTCCACAAACACACACATGCACACATAGGAATGCAGGTGTTGACGAGACTATACAAATATGCCATTTATTATTAAACACATTAAAACAAGCTAAGGCAAGCATCGCTATTGCTCATACTTAAGGATGGTTTTCAAATCTCAAAACTCTTCAATATTGTAAATGCCCTGAACTATGTTTGTTAAAGACATATGATACATCAAATCATGAAGGTATAAGGTGAGATCTGCCATACTCACATATTGAGAGATATAAATGAACCACGTTTATGTAACACATCACTGCTATAATCTCATGTCCTCCAATCTGAATTGAAACTGTTCACATCTAGTTTGTGACCCGCTCCACACCTTCCCAAACTTCTACTTCCCACACACACATTTAGTTCAAAGTATAAAGCCTAGTGTCCCTCCCACACATATACACTCATATGCTCACATATGGAAATGTGTCAATGTACTGACAGCAGCTCTTCAAAAGACAGCGTGAGAGAGAAATTGTGATGGGAGAGAAAGATATGCGTTTCCTGCTTGGGGTATAAAAAAGGATGAGATCTGATAGAGTGATAGTTGACCTTCTCAATCCTGAGATGTCCTCCAAGACCCTCCTACAGAACCTCTGAAGATTGTTGTCTTTCAAAGAATGCACAGACTGTATAACAATAACAAGTGCATATATACACAGACACTTCATTCCAGCATTATGAAGGGTGGAGGAGCAAGTTGAAGGAAAGATAGTGTGAAATGCTCATGAGAAAAGAGATGGGGGGGGGGTCAGGGATCAGCACTACCACCGTGGTGGTCCTAAAAATGCCAGAGAGCTTGAAAACAAAACGGATTAACACAAACACATGATGGTAGCACTTTTTCCTCTAATTTTCTTCCTCTGAATTAAATAATACAATGAAAAAAATAATGCAATGTTACATTGTGGCTGTTGTTTACGGTTGCAAGATAAAACATATGCATTAGTAATTACTGTAACAAAAACTGGGTGTCTTTCTTTGGCATCATGGTTGAAACTTAATCCATTTGTGTTGTCTAGACTCTAGTTCATCTTTAAAAAATGTGTTTGACAAAAACTATTAAGATATACATTAAACCTCATTAAAATGTGATAATTTTTCATTCTATGCAACCACATATTAATGTCTATCTTTAGGTTGTTGTCTGTTTTGTTTTTTTTTCATTATCATCAAAATACATCATATTTGTTTTAATGTTGATGAAAAATAGACAAAACTGAAACCTTTTACAAAGCAGAGGGACTTCCGTAATTAAGTTTTTTTTTGCTCATCTGGCCTTTTCATCTTTTTTCAGTGTTTGGTCATAAGATGTAGGTTTTCGGGACCTCACACAACTACTATTTAAATAGAGACCATACAATCCTTGATTCAGACTTTCAATCCCATTTAAAACAAGAGATCCCTTTCTCTCTCTTCCTCACACGCACACATCCAATCAGTCCCATGGGGTCACAACAAGAAGAAAAACCTTCTAAATGTCCTCTGCTTTGGACTAAGGCCTTTATTTACTGTTGACAAGGAAGAACAATGGGCATAAACAATAGAGAACAGCAACCTGCTGTTCCTTAAAAACAGAACCGGTGGCCTTGTAGACCAACCCCCCCATCCCCAACTAATTTAGCTACACTTTTCATTAACGTAACGCTCAGCTTTTTTCCAAAACGTTTTTCCTTTCCAGTAACAAGACAGTTTTTCCAATAGGTAGCAGCAGTGTGTGAATTATTCAATGACTTTCAACAATTTTAATGTAAATGTAATTTTTGGGATGCAACCTCTAAAGTTTATTTTTGCACAACAACATTTTTTATTTGGCACTGTCAATTATCTAAAATACATTTTTCATATATTGGTTTGTTCAGACTGAAATTAATAACTCCTTGTTTTTAAAAATGGTACCTTAACTCTAACAATTTCAAAAATGTTTCTCCAACCCTTTTAGAAAGTGTCCTGGGCAGCATGTGCATAGGTGGGATTGAGGGAATCTATATGGCTAAGTAAATTTCATGGGTGGATTTCTAATTAGACTAGTTAATGACCACTGTTCTTTCTCATATTAATCAAAATCACCATCTCTTTACACGAACATAGTATCAGGTAAAAAGACTGACAGCTGACCGTACTAGAGACAGGGTGTTAGATTGAGATCTTGGAACGTTGGATTGATTGATGATATTATTCTTTTGCAAATTGGGATTTGCAGGGGAAGCCAAAAGCTCTGCTGAAATGACTTATTTCAAACAGTCCTCAGTACATTCCATCTCAGTCCATCATAAGCCGCAGATGTGAAGCAGACCATTAAGTAAGTGTGCGTGTGTGTGTGTGTGTGTGTGTGTGTGTGTGTGTGTGTGTGGGTACGAGGTTGTGTATTGACGTCCTGTCTGCCTAATCGCATTCCTAAGTCTCTCATCGTGTTTTCCCTGGCTGTGATGATCTGTTCCGAGCAGCACCAACGACCTTGGCTTTGGCCTTGTTTCAGACTCCATTGTGACTGATTGTTCAGCACTAGTATTAACAGGGAGGCTGGCAAGGAACGGGCACGAACTGGATCACATGATTCAATTCAGCCCTGTGGTTCTGCATGCCATCGATAACTATTATTTTTTTAATTTTATTCGCATGACACTCTTGGCTCTGTCCTTGGGGGACGGTGAGCGAGCTCAAGCATAGGGATCTAGAATATTAATAAGCCCTGAGTTTGTCTCGTCCTGGAATTCATGCATCCCAATGATGCAGACCTTTCAGGGTCAAACATATGGCTTTGGAATAGATGAGAAAGAATGAAACAGATGTAAATATAGGCAGATAACGCCCAAACCGCCAAAACATCTATGAAAAACAGTTAATTTGCGACATCAATACCTCATAGAGGAAACCTATACAGAATTAAGTACCAATAAAATCTGACGTGTCAAAATGTTGATAACTAGCGTTCACACCAATGCACATAATGTTCTGTTTATTATCAGCATGCAATATTGTTATGTCATCTGCCGCATTTAATGCTCAAGCTCTTTAAAGCAGATTGGCTGTCAATGTTTTTATCATTCATCAGCTGGAAAACAATAATTTTTAAGGTGATTCCAATAATATTGATCCTCTGTGCCATTATTGTTATAGTCAAATCTTTTAAATATAGATTTTTATCTTTATCATTATAGTTGTCATCTTTTGGTATGAACAGGCCTTAACTCAAATATCTTTCAGGTTAACTAGAAATTGCATATATCAGCATTCTAAAGGTAACTTGTAATATATGAAACATAAGCTGGTTAATATACTGGCATTAGTGCAGTACTGCTTATTAAAACAACATGAATCATCCTTAAACATGAAAAAGCTCCACTCTTCAACACAATCCTAACCCCAAAAATTCAGAATCATAACAGAAATTATTCAAAATCCCCAAATAATAGTACCAATTTCCTATTTTTTTCTCATCTGAAAAACACATACAATAACATTTACTCTTCTATTCCAGTCCCATGAAAATAATGCTGGGAACTAAGAATCCACTGCCTATTTTCGTTTTTTGTTAAGGCAACAAGAATCATTAATGTAAGTCCCAAAACAAATGGATTAACTTCAATTTTACAAATGTAATTGGATTGAGTGCAATAAAATATATTACAACAAAATGTTCAATAATTGTGTTGCATTAGCTTATTTTAATTGAGTAAATTGAACTAGCAGCAGAAAAAAAAACTTTTTGAGTGAAAAGCAATCATGAAAAGTCACCTGCATGACTCAAGAGTTCTCAGAAACACTTGGCAACCAATGCTAAATTATGGCAATTTCTTTAAAATGTTGATTTAAAAAAAGATGCATGATGACATGTCCCCCAATCTACTGCACACTTATGACAGTATTTCTGCTGAGTTTTTATTTTCATAAAATTTGTTTGCAAAAACAGTTCAAAGGTGTTCTTCTGCTGTGGTTTAAGCAAAAAATGTTTACTATCTGCTTATTTTCCCCAGGATCCCATGCCTTATTTCTTCTCTGAACTCTACTCTGAGTATCACAGCATCTTCTCTCTTCCTTTGGTTGCCATAAGTCTGGTGGGAACTCATGTGAGAAGTGCAGATGTTGAGCCATACCTCAGTGTTACTTTCAAAGTCGTACCACAGCGCGAAAACCATCTCATCCCCCTTGAGCTTAAATTTTTCTCTTTCTGCCAGAATAGAACTGTATGTGCTCCTTACTCCCCAATTCCATGGATATTACCTTTCATGGGATTCTAAAATCTGTCCGTATCCATTCGAGGCCCTTGAGGAGGGCAGCCAGCGCATGTACATGTAGATTGCACCTCAACCCCAGCTGAACAGGGAAACAGAGTACTCTTAATAGAGCACATCAGCCCAATGATCCTGAGCCCTCATCAAACCATTATAATATCAGTCTCTAATAGCCCTTGCAAACTTTGAGGTTCTGTCCGAATTAGGCAGTTTTCCCTGAGCAGCTGTAAACCGGCAGCACTCCAGTGGAAAAATGTGGCCGTTGTGTTCTTCTGCTTTGCAGATGACAAAGAGAAAAAATATAAGCGGGAATACGAGTTCTATGAATGGGAACTTTGGGATGTGAATAGAATGTACAGTAAGAAGGTGGAACGTGATGCAGATGATCTTCGCTCTACTTCATTAGCGGCTGGAACATTTGCAAAGGTGTAGCCAGGCTTGGGAAAGCAGACCTTGGCTTTTTCAAACAAAATGGCTCAATCTGAGCAGTGCGGCCTGTGCCGGCCGGTTTTACAGGTTCTCGGAATCACGTACCCTTAAAATTGTGCAGCAGGTTTGCCAGGTTCCTGGCCGTGCTGGCAGCTGAAGGAGTACTGTAGGTCCAGGCATGCAGGGGCGCCAGAACGTTCTCCATCTGCCGCGAGCTGCTCCCTGCTGCCCCGCGGCTGCTCTGGCCTAATTGAGTGATGCAGCTCCTGTCCCTCACAATGTCCTTTATTTGAATTTCAACACACAAACACAAAGAAACACTAGTTCATGCACATGCACACACACATGACATGATCCTAGCCTGATAAACAGTGGGGTTTCAGGGCATGTTTGGGTCATGTGATTTTTTTAAGGCGGATTTCCATCGTAAGCTTCATTAACAGAATCACTGGAGAGTCAATGGGAGTCCGATGGCTAAGACGATGTTTGATAGCATTCTGTGGTGGAAATGACGTTTAAATGACAAATAAAATTGTCTCCTTTGTCTTGCTAAGGATAATTTCATAGCTATTATGTTTTTGTACAATTAAAATAATTTTCTGATTTTTTGCATAACTTGATTAAATTACAAATATTTAAAGATAATTACAGAAAAATATGCACAATACAAATATTATGTTTACAAATTATATTAACCTTGATATTTTTCCGACATGATGAAGGCATGGCAAAATGTTATTAAATGAGATTGAATATAACCTTCATCAAAAAGGACATAAACAAATCAGTTTGTTTTAATAAAAATGAACCTCTGGGACGTAAAAGTGCCTGTAATTAAAGATACAGTTATATACTAAGCCCCAAAGGAACCTTTAAAAACGTAAAGGTTAATGCAAAAAAATGCATCCTAATTACAATTGCTTTCAAACTTAATGCCTGTGTTACATTGTTAAACTGATATTTTTGCACTTTGTATATCAACCTAATCCTACATTGTTAAAAGCATACAGTGTTTCAGGGCAGTTCATCTGCCTACTCGTTGAGAAGCGGGCACATGCACTGTTTTCTGAGGTCGGGCTGTGGCATGATGGAACGAGATGAGAGCAAAGCTGACGTGTCAATCAGCAAGACCAGGCGCTGGGACGACAAATGAAGTGTTGTGCTAGTGAGGGTATGGGGTTAATGCAATTACAGTGAGACTCAGCAGGGTCGAACCTCACACCTAAACCCATCCCTCTCCCTCTCTCCATTCACTACATTACAGGTCACTCCAGGGCCAATCATAGGGCTTCCTCAGCGCACTCTGATCCCGATCCGCCCCGCTGTGGGAACACCGTTCCCGGTGCCCTGGCTAACTGTGTTTAGTCTCCAGAGCTTCACGGAGGTAAACCCAGTCTGGATCGAAGCCTCTCATGTGATATGATAGAGGAAGGTTCTGACATTAATTAGCGAGGCACCGTGGGCCGTGAAATCCAATAAGGCCATGTAATGGTACACAACGTATGTGAGCGATGCGGAGACATTAAAGTGGACGCCTGTCTGCCACCATGATGTCTGAAGGGCGACCCTGCACTTCCTGCCCAGGGCCAAGAGGCACAAACAGAGAGTAAGGTTACTGTCATAATGCGAAACAGACCGCGAGTGTGCGAGGAGGGGAGAACGAGCGAAGAAAGGAAAAGATGACAAGTAGGTGTGAATGATATAGAAGAGTGTCCACGAATAAAAAAAAGGGCAAATCTTAAAAAAAAAAAAAACTGCCTTATAACTCATGTTACAAGTTCTTAGTAGTGTTTGTATTCATGCTGGTTTTAAATAGTTTGGGGGGAAAAATTACATTTTCAATAAACTTTTCAATTTAACGTCATGGTTCATCAGGTAAAAATCAATTATATATTTTTCATTCCTCTTGAATGGATGTGTGCAATGATCTTAATCATTATTTCCAAATAAATAAATAAATAAGGTTTACAGCATGCTCAAACTTAAATATATTTTGAAAGTGTATATACAATATATAAAACAAAATGTATTTAATAAAAAAATATGTTGACAATAACTGTGTTGTCATAAAAAATAAAATTTTCTGCTATTTTAATCACATTACTCTGATTTGATAAATATAATTTAATCTAATTTAGTCTAATTCATAAAGTATTATAAGAATTTCATTCTCCAATTTGATATATGAACAGTTGTATCACACTGACATTTATTTTACTTAATTTCCACCTAAAAAATGTTTATACAAAAGTGAAAAACAGAGGTGTAGGCTACATGAGCTACTTTATGTATAAATAGCATTTTTAATGTATTTTTTAATAAATGAGCATCATGCAACTGACCCAAATAATCTTGTAAATGCTTGGATGTTTAAACAAAAATGGGAATCGTGACCACAACAACAGACCATGGCACCGGTTTTACAGTCATTTACCATTAAATACTTACTAATAGTCATAGCAAACCTTTACATTTTAATCACTCTCACTACATATATTTCCCAATAAGGGAAAAGTGGTTTATTAAAAGCGAAAAGATTAAAAACGTATCCCTGCCAGGAACACAAAACAAATTCTAATTACCTCACCCCACAATTCTCAAAACGTGCTGCGCTCAGCGGGAGGAAATGGGCTACTTCTGGAGCATAACATAAGCTCTGAGTTAACTCAGACAGAAAATACCAACCTTAAACAAACACACACGTGTATCGGTGCCCATTTTCAGAGAAGCAGATACAGCGGGTTTATGTCACACAGAGGGAGGAAAAAAACAGAAACTCTCATGCAAACAAACAGTGAGACCCTAACAGATCTCAAACTGAAACCATATGATAAGATCCACAGTTCACGGAAAGTCTGGCGTTCCAGCGCCCCAACCGGCCCCATCCACTGTCCTGAGCCGTTTCTCAGGGTTATGTATTCAGAAAAGTCTGAGCGTGAAATTGCAGAGGCAGAGATTTGCATCTGCTCACCTAATACTACTGGAATGCTCATGAACTCAAGGCACTTCTAAGCTCTGATAAATGCATCTTCCCAAAGGACAAAGATGTTTTGAATTTCTTCACAACACTGTATGAAAAATGTATATTTATGCTTTATAATGCAATGAATGGATTTAGCTGCCTCTGAGATTTGAGATTTGGGATTTGGCACAAAACACATGCAGCACACACGAACGCTTCCCTTAAGCAAGTCACAAACAAGATACTCTAAACGTAATATATGAATCAATAGAGTTGTGAAGGTAACAAAACTGTAAGGCCAAATCATTAGATTGTAGCTAAGCATTGGAAAACCCAGTGGTTTCCTTATTCCAAGTCTGTCAATGTCAGATTGGGCCAAGAACAAAGATGGAAAATTATAGACTCTAACTGACAGCCATTCCAGTTTCTGTTGGTCAGTCAACAGGGGAGAAGCCGTCCCCTCTGAGGGCTTGACTAATGGACAACTCTCAGTCTCTGGGAGATGGACTTGGAAGAATCCCGTCTAGGGATTTTCTTCCCCATGGTGTGAAAGCTGTACAAAGCAGCCTGTAAGAAAGCTTATGCAGACATGAAAAAGGTGCCATCTCCATGCACTGGGCAACAAATGTTACTAGTTATAATTGTTTCCTATGAGACAAAGAGAGGTCTTCATCTAGGGAGTGAATGGGGGCTCAGAAAGCCAAATCCTCCACTGAGCCACATTCAAATTTCAGGATGTTTCTTGACTAATTGGAGACATTTAAAGACTAAAAAGTATAATGGGCTTTGTTCAGAATAGCATACCATTTGAATTCTATAAAAAAATATGTGTCATAGACCATAATAGACTCCGTAGACTCTGTTTAATGAATTTGAGCTATTACCTCTGGGTCGGAGATTTAGGATGCCAGTGTTTTATAAAAATAGGGGTAAAAAATATACTGACGGCGAAGTTCCTTTTCGTTCTTTGCATACAAGTAAAAAAAGTAGGAAATACCTTTGAAGCGTTATACTGTTAACGAACAACCAGATGCTGTCCATGCTGCTGAGATTGATGTTTAGATGAATATATGTGCTGTGCTTTCCTCAGTAACAAAATAAACACAACAAAAATGACAGCGGTGAGAAAACAGCAGTTAAGAAAGCCTCTGATAGCGATGTGGATATGTCTGCACAAGCTCTGCAATTCGCCAGTATCATGTCAACATAAGGTAATTAAAATTACACTGCTATGATAGTTTAAATATAAAGTAAGCTAGACTATATCTGACTATGTGAGATGAGTTGGAATTAATCCCCTTTCTTTGCATGACACATTGACATTACAGTACAGAATCGCTCTTTTTGCATTAACCTGACGATAGTATAAGCATTCATTTAATGTGTCATTGAACAAAAGAGAGGCTCTCAGGAGCACATTTTCCTGCCGAGTCCCTCACATAAATATCAGTCTACAAGCTAAACAAGGTCTTGTTTTTTTAAGTTTGTTAACACATTGGCAACACAAAATACATCCAAATTCTAACATATACCTTTTAAACCCAGAGAACACCCCCCATCCCATGTTGGGATAGGAATAGTTAGAAGTGAGGAGATGGAGGGATGCTGGAAAACTGTCATAGAACAGAGGTAAGTCTGCTGTAGTATATATTCCTCTTATCTCGTTAATTGTGTTGATTAACTGAATGTGCTCCTCCCGTGTAAATTAGGTTAATTATCTGAACATGCTCCTCCCGAACTTTGTTAATAAAACATCATTAAGGGGATGTTTACACAACAACGATATGCTTAAAACGGAGATGTTTTTTCTTTGAGTTTTCAGCATACAGATTGGACCATGGTCAAAACGATGTCCATGGATCCACGAAAACGACTAAAAACCACTGTATTCTGCTGCTAGGCCATTAGATGGTGATGAAACACTATAGACTGAACATGTAATACATATGTTGTATGACATCAGCGTTTTCAGAGATTCACGTTTTTGTTGTTTACATGGAGACCGTTTTCAAAAAATTGCACTTTAAAACTCGTTTTCAAAAGTTTGCGTTTTTTCCCCTCAAAACACTATTTTTATGTAAAATGCATAAAAAGTTTTACGTTTTTAGTTGAAAACGGTGTTATGTAAACACCCTTAGTTTTGTTACAAGCTGTCAATACAAAAAGCGATTAATGCATACAATTTTTTACAATTACCCTCTTTAAATAGCAAAAACAACAGGTGCCATGTGACAAAGCCATCTTAGCAATCTTTTACCTGCATATGCATAATTACACTGAGACACTTTAGCCATTAATCTGGAAACAGCAAAGAATAATTACAAATATTATTCAGACTCATTTTATCTGACCAATCAGAGAGTTCTGGACCTCTAATCCAACCCCCCACACTTAAGATACCTCATATAGCTTATAACTCATAATTCCACTTCTCTGAAGGAAGCCCTCATGGGTGGATATTGTTTACAGGACCACTCACTATGAAACTCGCTCTTTGACAAGGTTGCAAAACAGAACAGTTCACAAATTTGAAAAAGTGCCACTGACAGATGAGGTCTGTCCTAACGCATGGCATATCAGCTTTATTGTAATATTTCCTCAAGGCTGAGGAAGCTGAAAAAGAACATAAAATATGCTCCATCTGTTCTGACAAGGAGAAAGAGAGCAAGGTAAAGGGAGATAGAAGGGAGAGAGCAAGAGAGAGAGAGCAAGAGAGAGAGAATACTCCACGCAACAGTGCGCACAGAGGCTCTGAGAAATGAAAACATTTTTCTCTTGGGTCTTCTCACCCCATAAAACAGAACCAGTGACTCGTCCGCCCATCTGTTCCTTTATCCACAAGAGTAAGAGAGGAGAGAGACAGAAAGAACGACGCAAATGAGACTTTAGGTGCACATAGATGAGTAAGTTCATTCCACTCAACTTTAAGGGGATAGTTCACACAAAAATGCAAATTACTTAAATATAAAACGAATGTGGATAGGATTGCTACAAAAAAGCCCCTTGTGCGTTATACTTAAACTTAATCCATACAAAAGCAGTAAGAGTGATTGTGAGGAAAAGGCTAAAATTTAGCTATTTTTGCACATTTTGCCTTTAGCCATAGTTTACCAACAGCAAGTTGCATTCCAATTTGGATTGTGCACTATTCCATGCTGATTTGTAGTGATAGTGCAAGTAACATGTTCATACTGACATTTCCAACAAGAAGTGCACTTCAAATGCCACTTCAAATTTAAGTAAAAAAAAAAAAAAAAAAAAAAAAAAAATATTGTGGAATGTTGGACACTTCATGAACTTAATGGTTGCAGCTTTAATTACATAGCAGAGGGGGATTTATCTACTAGACTACAATACTACTGTGCCCAGATAGTACAAAAATGCCTGGTGAAAGTTATTTCTGTCAGGACCACTATCGTCAAATACGATTGACAATTAGCATACAGTTTGGATTGGAGGTATGATTCTGTTCTGGGCAAGATCTCCCTCCATGCAGCCTAGCATAGATAAGAGCAGGGAGAGCAGCAATAAACCCCCATAGGGTAAACAGAACAGAACCAACATGAATGTATGCAGATATCATTAATTCAAGATTTTAAAGTACAACATAATTCTAGAATTAATTCTGATTCAAGGGGAAATCCAAATCCTGACTGGGTGAGAGGAGGAGCTGGGGATGGAGGAGGGTAATTGGGTCCTGAGAAACGCGATAGCTGCTGATAATACTGAAGGAGCTTATATATGTATACAGGGATAGGCGTCGTATTCCTATAGGTAGACGTGGATCATCTGAGAGTCAGCTGATGCGAGCTTGACTAATGTGACCAGCCAGAACTGACGCTACGCTTGATTTAGGTATAAAACAGTACTCATTATCAAACTTCCTCAATGCCACATGATAGTTTTGTGTGAGGAAAAGACTAAAATGTGGCTATTTTTTACTTAAAATCTTCTAATAGCCTTCTTGGTTTGCAAACACCAAGTGTAAACAACATTATGCTACACTACTTATTAGTACTACATATGCTAATTAGATGTACAAGAATTTTAGAGAAAATGTTGTTGCATTTCTTATGGGAAAAAAACCTGAAAAAAAATCTACTTTTGTGATCCATGTAATTTTGAAACACATGAGAGTGAGTAAAGGATGCCAACATTTTCAACTATCCCCTTACACCCAGCACACACACATCACAAGCATCCACTCACAGAGCAAAATGAAGAGTGACAAAGCCTGAGTTTCATAAAGATATGAAGACTTTAGCCACTGGATATTTCTTATCTAGCATCTGATTGTGTAGAATGGATTTATTGAACTCATTTATGCTGAGTAACAGTTTAATTGAGGCCAGTAAAGAGTCTCTCATTATCTAGATTGCTCTGTCAGACCAGGAAATGAATAGGTATGCGTCTCTTCCAAACACTGCACTGATATACATAGCCTGACACACACATATGCGCACACTCATTCTTGAACATATATCTTTGTGTGGACATTCACTGACACAATGCAATATAGCTCCTAACCCTAACCCATGCCCATCTCAACTAAATACCTAACCCAAACCCTTACCCCTAACCAAATTATAACCTTATCCCTAAAACCAAGTCTTGACCCTCAAACAGGTTTAAAAGGGTCTCAGAAAGTGAGGACCGGCCAAAATGTCCACACTTTACAATCTTTGTCCTCACTCCGATGGTCTAAAACTGGTTCTCACAAAGATAATTGTACACATGTAGCTGTTGGAGCGCACACACACACACACACACACACACACACACACACACACACACACGCGCGCACACACACACGCGCACACACACACACACACACACATAAAACAGAAGGACAGCAATCATTAAAGCATGTGTTGCTGACCAATAAATTGATGAATCCGAAAGTATGGAGAGACAAAACATTACGTAATTCGATGTTTCTGCTTATAGAGACAGATGGGAGTGTTACAGATATCTCATCAGAGCTCATCACAAGCTTATCTCTACAAATCAACTTCTTGGTTACTATTTTTAAAAGGTTCTTTCTGAAATATTAGCTTTTTATGAGCCAATAGAGTATTTTATAGTATAATAGTCCAAAACAAACACAGTTAGCCTATAGTTAGCCAAGTCTTGGCACCTGTGGATGATGTGTGATAGAACAGGCTCATGGACGGATTCATCACTTGTTTCTAATTCTTCACATTCTCAAGGCTAAGGATAACATAATCTCTTAGAATAGCAAGCATAGCATGGCATTGTGTACCATTCTGAAGGAAGACTGATGAGATTTTAGCTCTCTTCCCAACACATTTACAACATCCCAAAAAGCATTTATTAATCAATGTTACTAATGTTAATCGGTGTATTTATATTAACTATAGTAAATACTGTACCAATGTATTGCTCATTGTTAGTTAATGTTAGCTAAATGCTAAACTAATGGGACCTAAATGTAAGTATTACTGAAAACTTAAAGAAAAGACGATAAAGATGATAAAGCATTTCTTAAATTATACACAAATCTAACTCTCTTAGCTAAGTTAATCATTTAAAACATTTGCGTTTAATCTATTTTCTTAACAAGAGATACTGAGCAGAAGAGAAGGAAATCAAATCAGCTCTTCTTTCACACACACACGTACTCACACAATGAGGGCTATCTATAATACCCAGGCAGAAGGCGGAGATATGGCTGTCATTCCCTGTGTTGGCTGCTCCAAAAATACACATTCCTGCCAATGAGAGTGAACTCACGATACACACCGTTCGATAAAATATTTAGAGCAGGAGGGCAAACAAAAAGACCGAGTTCATATTGAAACGAGAACAATTATATCCTGCATTGTATAAAGAGACCGGCATGTAGGGTTGAGTATTTAACTGCACTAATTAAAACGGGAATTGAGTGTGGGAGACAATACTTAGCTTTCCATCCGTGACCTTCTCTTCCGATCTCACATACAAATTAGCCCAAAAATGTCACACTAACACTTCAGCTTCATGGCTGGATTCATACATTCTTGAAGTAACATTTATTTTCACTAGAGAATTACCATAAACAGTATACATTCGTTCAGGACTTCATTAGCGGATGGAAATCAAGCCCCTGGAGTTTCAGCCAGCTGTTTTTTAAGTGTACTAAACTAAACAAACAACATTTTTGAGCCTTGCAGGCTGTAGTATTCATGTAATGCCAAAAAAAAATGTAAAAATATTATATCTGTAGAAGGAACAGTAATGAGTTTGGCTTTTGATGCTGTGAGGAGGAACAGGATGGAAAATTGTCATTAAACACAGGAAGCAAATCACAGATGTAATCATGTCTGAATCTAGTATAGGGTTTCAAATTATTAGCCTACTCATTCAAAACTCAAATGCCAAAACACCAATCAATCAGCTCATTTCTTTTAAACTGTGACATTTGTGGTCCATTGTGTCTCTTATGACTGATTAACAGGATACTTACATTCTTGGATGTAACTTTGTTTTGGCATGTAATGCCAAATAAATGTAACAATTAAATATTTAAAAAAAAAAAAAAATTAATCAGTGTTATATTAATAAATCAATGTATTTTTTTATTAGAATATCAGCCAAATTGCATTTTCTATTCATCATAAACTGAATTATGCAGCACATGAATGGTCTTTATAAGCTTTATAAGTTTTCTAAAAAGGCTTTTAAGAGGTTGGACAATATGGGCTACAATCTCAGTTTTTGGGATTGGCACCATATTTTCATATTTTTTTCCACACAAGTTTACGGGTCTGCAGTGTTCGATTAATTACTGTTTAAACGAATAATAAATGTAGACCCTTTTTTGTTATTCTCACCATCCAGCCTGTAAATACCACCTGTAACCACCATAGTGACAGATTGACTAAAGTAAATATCAAAGATGGTTATGCAAATATTTCCTGTAAACTATTATAACCTACTATTATAATAATTTTGACCCGAAACTTTAAAAAAAAAAAAAAAAAAAACATTTTTAAAAATAGAGTGTTCATCAAAGGGGTCCAAGACCCTAGGGGTTTTGTCGCACTTGAACCACGAATAGACACAAAATAAAATGTAATGGATTCGAGTGGTTGAAATTTAGAAAAGTAACAAATCCTTCCCTCTCCAATTTGACACCCTTAGGAATTATTGGTATTCGATGAATGCTTCAGTACACATACTGTAGAAAAACCTAAAAATGCTGAAAATTCAAACTAAAAATGCTAAAAACTTTACCAAAAATTATTTTATAATATCTACATGTGTATCTGAATGCACACTGAAGAGAAACTGACTTTAGGACCCAGCGGAACAGCTCATTTGCTCCAAATAGAGCTATAAGGCCATCTAGTGGCAAGAGTCATAAAATATCATGTTATATAATTATTTTTTCCCACAAGAGGTCGGCAGAGACACCCAATGTAATATATTTTGAGCTGAATTAAAAGGGTTATGCATGCAATTGTGAGTTATTTTGAATTTAAGTTGAAAGAATGTGAGGAATGTGCTTAAATGACTATTTATATATTATTTATTGATCAAATCTAGTAATTAAAAGGTTAAGAAAATAAAGAATAACAAGAAATCTAAAAACAAATTGCATTAAAAAATAGAAAAAATATATAATCAAAATGAAATTAAATAAGGGGGGGAATTAAGTAGCGTTTAATTTTAAGGCTTCGGGTTTTGACCCGGGAGGGAAAGGTGTGTTACAAAGTGCGTTGGAAGGATGAGGGTTAAATACCGACATCAGCTAGACTTTACCTGAGTAGAGAGGAACACTCGACACTAGAGTGAGACTCGCGGGGAAAACTAACGCAGCCTTCAGATGACAGCTCATCATATCACTGTCTTCGTAAGTTCGTAAACGCACATGAAACCTGTTCTCTGCCAAGTAGTCACTGTATAATAAGAATTATGTACCTAAATGACTTTACTCTTCCCGGTGACAAACATACGCGTGTGTGGCGTCGGCGTGACAGAAACACCGTTCACCGAAAAAGCGTTTTTCAGTCGCGAAATGGGTGTGAGTTTAAAAATAGAATGCTTTTGTAACTCGCAAAAAACTCTGCATGAACACAACCTTATTAAGCACTCAAAAACAGGACAGACAACGGTGTTTGCTGCTTTGTGATCGTCGTCAATATTTCTACCAGAAAGACTTGGGAGATATAATGATGTAACAAAGCATTAATTTATTGACAGCCCAGCAATTATTTATAAAGTTCTTTGGCGTAGGCCCCATCCGTAGTTCATAATCCGAGGGTAGCGGATCTGCATTTCCTGCCTGAAGACGAAGGCAGGGGTGCAGCCGACACCCCTGGGACTGGGAGGTATGGACAGGACCATCCTGGTGGTGGTGGGGAGGATGGAGGTAGTTGTCGCTTCAGCATCAACGAACTCAAACGTGTGTAAGTACCAATCTTTTATACAGCGAGAAGGGTGATTGATTGGATGTATGTGAAGGTAATAAGTGACGTATTAATTAAGTCTTCCTGGCAGAACTTTATGCTAAAGCTTTCATTTTCTGGAGAGTGCAGCAATACCCTTTTCAAATCAAATAATAAAAACAAACCAAACTAAACTGATTTTCAGGCACAAATTGCATCGTTTCCTGAGAATGCCCTGCTTGTGAATGCCACAAGATAGACATTATCATTTCAATAAATTCAGCCAAAATAAAATCTCATGAGATCTTTCACAAATGAGAGACCGTTTGGAGCCATCTGGTTATGTGGCAGCATTCATCAGACATTAATGCGTTTTTTTTTCTGTTTATTTATTTATTTATTTATTTATTTATTTATTTATTTATTTTTGTCAGAGTTTTCCCCAACATAAAAAGAAGATGGTCTCTTTTTCTTTTTTTTTTTTACTTCGACCTAGTCTGTTTCCAAGAAACAATTTTCTTCTACAATCTTACCGAACAAATAAATAGACATTTGTCCCATTACAATAGGCCTGAATTTCACACTAACAAAAAAGTATATTTGTATTACCATGTTTTTTAGACACCATGGTTAAGCCATGGTTACCATGGTTATTCTTCAAGTACCTTGGATTAATGATGGTAATCATGTAACATCACAGTAATTATTTTCTTAGGGCGAAATTGACCTGTATAAGTAATACATACACCTGTGATTATTATTTTATTTTTATTTATTTTTTTTTTGCATTGAATTGTCAATGCAAACAACAGATTGATATATTGTCACTCTCTCAACTAATCATAATACTTAGCCACAGCACCTGAGCTCTCATATTCTCTGTGGTCACTGCATCTGTCTCTGAGATAATTAAGACAGGAGATGAAGAAAGAGATATAAAAACAGACAAGACAGTAAAGCAAACTATCAAACCTCCCCACTTAAAGCTATGCTTTTTTTTGTCAGACCTATTGGAGAGGTGTGTATTAGTCTATGTATGTATGTGTTTAAAATAAATCAGTCTGGATGGGGACAGCTCATAAACACAGCTTAGCATTAAAAGAGTGCATGACTGCGAGGACGTGTCATGCTTCCTCGTTTTCGCCACCTCGTTCGTCTATGTGCAGGGTTAAACAGATCGCTCTTTTAATTTGAGCCTCTCTATAAATCTGCGCTTTGTCATAACAGACATGTTGAACACAGCCACTTCGCCAAAAAAATGTTTCCTCACACCTCGGTGAGTGTCATGCTGTCAGCTTTTAGCTCAGTGTTTTCACAGGAAAAGACTTATTTGGATCCATACATGTAAGACACAACAGAGGAACACAAACATATACATGCAAGGCAAAATTAAACAAACTTCAACATCGATACGAAGCCAAGACTCAGCTCAAACACAAACATGCTCACGCTAGATGTTCATGGTTTAATATCAAACAGCAGAGAGGCCTTTATTGCAGAGTGAAATAATCCCAGTTGCGCTAGCTAGACCAAATATTCGGGAATGAAGAGTTTTCCACTTGAACTTTGAACTTGATATGTAAATAGAGCAGAGCGGTGTGTTTTAAGCCATGTGTTTCAGCTTAGACATGCTGCTCACGTTCATTGAATAGCTTTCCGTTCTCTCACACAATACTTAGTCGCTGTGTGTGAAGTCTTCATTTGTTGTCAGTCAGTGAACCATTTACTTTTCAGAAATCACACAGACAATGTGAGAGGCCTTTTATCACTTCATAATGAAATTTGCTTTGGTGGCTCATAAAACACCTGAACTGAAAAGCGTGACTGGAGAAGAGTACAGCAAGGCTTTGAGCCTGGGTAAACACGGCCTTTAAGAGTCCTCGTGTTCACAGCTGAAGTCTCCTGACTGCTTAATGAGATCAAGCTGACAATTTACTATTGTTTTAGTGACTACAAATTGTTCCTATATGATATCATACAGAATCGTTGTGTGCCTGCATAAAACAAACAAATCAAATGTCCTGGATGTAATGAGATTATTTACAGAGAAAGGAAATTAAGTACAATATAATATAAAACAGATTACTGGAGTGTTGGGGAATGTTGCTTTTAAAATTATTGCATTATTCCTCAAAGAAGTTACTAATTAGATATTTGCTTTTTATGGAAAACAATGCACTTTTGCCTAACTTTTTGTATTGTAAAGTGTGTGGGTAAGCTATTTCTCTAGAACCAAAATTACACTGCAAATTGGGCATAGACGCTCAATCTACAGTGGCAAATATGCTACATAACAGCCTTGGTGTATGTTTGCACGACAACAATATACTAAAAATGAAAAAGTTGTTCCTTTGATTTCCATGTACAGACGTCAACGTTGTAAAAATGATCCCATTCACAAGGATCAGAGAAAACGACTAAAACACTGTATTATGCATGCCAGTCCAGTAATTGGTGATGTCACTTTTTAAAGAAACATTACACGCCTATGGGCTGAACATGTAATGGATATTTGGAGGTGCATATTATATATATATATATATATATATATATATATATATATATATATATATATATATATATATATATATATATATATATTATCCCCAGCATTGGGCACTGGCATGGGAAAAGATGTGTCATCTCATTAGTCATTAACCTTTTCCTAACAGTTGTCTCTGCCCCTCTGCTAAAACTCTGATCAATTTCTATCATTCTGTCAATTGCAAGCACTGCCACAAGAAGAAAAAGAGATCAGATCAATACTTGGTTCAGAGGTTCATGTTTGCCCAGGAGAATGATATATTTGAGTGTAATTTTTCATTCAGTGGCCACAAACGTGTTCATAACATCCTGTTTCGGCTCACGCTGACATTGACACCAAATATGTGCCCAAATATGGTTAGTGGATACGATTTCTGCTGTATTGTTGGACAAACAGTGTTTGTGTATGTGGGTGTGAGCAAGAAAGGGAGGAAGAAAGAAAGTGCATTTTTTTATTTTATTAGGTTATTTTGTTTTTGTAAGTGAGAATGAGGGGGGAAAAGTGCCAGGCAAGTGAGATAGAAAAGAAAGAGGGAAATGAGAAAATAGACTTCAATTGTCTATTAGAGAGGTTATTGGCCAGAGAAGATTACATTACCTCCTCTTTCGGCGAGCTCATTCTCTTTACTCCCGAGAGGCCACTGTCTAATGAGGAGGGTTAGTGTTTAGGCATGGCTATAGCCTCTTACCCATGATGCCTTTGAATATACACAAAGCAATCTCACTCTAAAGCTCTTAAAACTTCATTGCAAAACTCACAAAGAGGGATTTAATTCTCGCTTTTCAGCACGTACCTCACTCTTGCACAACTAATGAAGACAGCACACACACACACAAGAAAACGAGAACTACTGAGACAAAAACAATATTCTTGTCCAGGTTTTTTGATGCAGTGGGCAGAGCAGCAGAATCACGTTGGCCGTCTGTGACCCTGCGAGAGAGATAGACCAGGTTATGAAACACAGACTAGAAAAGTATACCAAAGAGACCGAGAGATAGAAAGAAAATTGGACGTGGAATGAGAGGGAGAGAGCGCACTGGATGCCAGAGGTTCTCTGATTTCATCAACAGCTATCCAAACCACAGGCCCTCGAGTTCTCCTCCCCGACACGGCAAAGCCTGCCAGCATCCACCACACTTAGCCACATCCCACACCAACCAGCCCAGTGCCCCGGCCGCCCACACCACTGCGTTCACAGATTTAGGAGGAGCTGTAGTTCTGTAGTAACTCTGAGATTTTGTGAGCTGATCTGGAAAAAAAGCAGGGTTGTGAGAGGTTCTTTGCCTGCTCAGAGGGGAAGTGAGCAAGTCCAAGTCAAACGGATCACACCGCAGGTCGGCTGGACTGCGCTGGGAGGTGGAAAACTGTTCGCAGACAGTTCACTATCAATCTGAGCTCAGTGTTTGGAGAGGAAAGGGAAAACAAAGGGTGAAGTGTGTGTGTGTGTGTGCACAAACACAGCAACAATCTTAAAGTGATAGTTCACCCAAAAATGAGAATTGTCAACATTTACTCACTCTCATGCTATTACAAACCTGTATGACTTTCTGTCGTCTGCGGAATAGAAACAGTTATTTTAAAAGTACTTTTCACTGAATGAAAGAAAAAAAAAACACACTAAACATTTGCTTTGTGTTATGCAAGAAGAAATGACTTGAGGTTTGGAATGTCATAAGGGTGAGTAAATGATGACATTTTTCATTTTTGGGTGAACTATCCCTTTAATACTGCTAATGAAAGATTCAATAAGGCAGTGCAATAACAGAATGATCTTATCTTCAGGGCGATTCGTGTGATGGTACTTTGGTGCATTGAGTTGGTTGCAGAAATAAATGGGGGGTGAAATAGTACGTTGAAATCTGAGTTGAAACCTCTTCCAAGTTTGAAAAGATGCCTCAGGGCTAAACGAAAAGATGCAAACAAATAAAAGAAAGCAAAGTGCTGGATCTTATTGAGTTGTTTTTCATTAAAGCCTGATGCTTATAGAGAATTATTTCACTGATTTTAGTGCTGATCAAATATGAGTGATTCAGAGATATACAAAATATTTCTCTAAAAAAAAATGTTGTGGTTAAGAATAGCAATTTTTTTATGGAAGAATGAACAAGCACATTGATCAACATAGCAAGGTCGATGATTTGACCTCCACAGGGCCCAATAGCCGAGCTTACCCAAACAAAATTACTAATCATCAGAATGTTTAAATGTTCATCAGACCATTTTTCCTGACAGCAAGGAAAAAGGATTTGATGAAAGAGACTTTATGCTCCTGTAGTACGAAAGCTGTTTATAGCCTTGGTTAAATTTACATTTAATTGTATTCATTTACCAGATGCTTTTATCCAAAGTGACTTACAAATGAGTACAACAACAGAAGTGATTCATGCTAAGGAGGTAGTACAACGTTCAATGGTTTTAAGATAATAGCGAGTGAAACTATAGTGAAAGAATAGTTTATTTACATTATAGATTTGTAGTGTTGATAGAAATGATAAAGTGCCTTCAAATGCTCATGGAACATTTGGGAAGATCATCAGTTATGATATATGTATTATAAAAGGCAAACAATATGTTATAAATGGTGTTTATTTAGTAAAATAAGCTAGATTGCCCTCACACCAATTGTGAAAATTCTGGAGTTTACGTTAACCATAGTCTAAACCACAATATTCAAGTGGTTTTGGGTGCATTTCCGTTTGAAACTCATTTATGACTGATAGTGAAGCTGTAAAAATCTCTCATGGAAATCATGCACCTGTCTGTTGAAAGCAAATTGTAAAAGTAAATGGCATAATAGCGTAGATCTCCGCATGTGTTGTTTTCCCACGGCAGTGCAAGAGTGTTAAAAGGTAGTGTGCAATTGATTTCATGCTTCTTAGAACACACACGCTTGTCTTTCATGCCTGGAAACATTGTGACGCTTCTAAACAGTTGAATTAGCATGAATTGAGTGCCCCTTGACTGCAGCTTTCACTATTATGATAACTGTATGTGGATGTGGTATTTTATAGCTGCAGATACTGTGCGGATGACTACAAGATGGCCGTACAGGAATGGACAAAGCTGACTAAAGGAAGAAAGCTTCAGTTTGAGTCCACTGAGATAACAGCAGAGAGGAGATTCTCTCCAAACTACATGCTATTATGCAAAATGCATCCCATCCCTGTGCATGACACTCTGCTTGGACAAAAAAAATGCTCTTTAGCAACAGACCCATTACACCAAGGACTAGATCTGCTACGATGCTGCAGAGCAAGTATGACTTGCTTCTGCTAAATGCTCTGAATAAAAAATGAAAGGAAACATGCTGCTGCTAGAGAGAGGGAGGTTAGTTAGTTAGTTTTTGTCCTTAGCCATTGTTATAATATATTTATTTACCTTTTTATAACTCATGCTTTTATTCCTGCCTGCACTGGAAACAGGAATAAGTTTTGATGAGTTTGCTTATAATACATAGCCTATATTGGTGGCTCTTGCTCCTGACTGTCAAGGGGTCTCATTTATAAACGTGGCCACTTCCCACGCAAAGGTTGTGTTCTATTAAAATCAAACTTGACGGAAGAATGTGCACAGCTGTAAGTAAACTCTGAGACATGCGTACACTCATTTTGGAGACAAAGCATCTTGGCTGAGGGGACTGATGGCATGAAGGAAAACCACTTTAAATCCTCATTATGAGTCTTAATCAATAATGCCGTGCATGTTCACAATAACAGTTTAAATAAATAAGAGAATGATTTAAACATTTTTGATGTAAACAGTTTTACATCTGATATACACATTTAGATTAAATATGCCATTCTCATTAATGGAGTTCAGCACTTAAATTACATGAAATCATTACCAAGAAGTTACACAAATGTTTATATTCTATAGAAATACATTTTGTAGTGGATGCAATGCTTTTGAACACTTTTCCTGTGGAATGCTGCGTTTTAATGTTTTAACTACATCCATCGAGGATTGTTTAGCACATTATAATAGCAGAACTCATGGTCTGCTCAAATAATGATCAATAAGGCATATCTCTTTACATGAAAAATATAAAGCAATTAAAAAATACTATTTGGCCAATGAAAAACTTTCTCTGAAATGTATTTTACTCTATTTTGATTTATTTATTCAAAAACAAGGCAAGGATAAACTACTAAATGATTTTTAGCTATGTAATGTGACGGCACATCCATATCTCATATTTCCTAATGTCTTGTACCGTTAAACATGGGATCACTTGGATGAATTTGCATATTTAAATGATATGAAGATGAGGATATGCATAGTAAACCTATGTAGGTGTTGTAAGCTCCATTTACGCTTATTGCAAAGAGGAGATGGGGTGGAGATGTGTACGCACAATCTCCCACTGACTGGGTTTTATAAAGGGAATTTTGCACAGGTTCTGGCGTATACACGGTTTTATAAGTTTGAATATTTTTAGGCGTACACCATTTTTGGCTTTCGGGTGCACGTACACTTTTAGTAAGGATCCTACGCACAGTTTTATAAATGAGACCCCAGATCTTTAGACATCCAGAAATGTCACACCTCTATGGAGCACAGTGATGCACACAGACATTTTCGACCTTGATGAGTGCTCCCTGTTCCCACTTTCAGCCCTAATACCCAGTCTGGTTAACCCTACCTGTCACCACCAGCCAATGTCATCTGATACTAATTGAATCCCCCAGTTTCTCTCATTCGGACCAGTTCCAGCACTGCGGGCCTCTGCGAAATCCACAGATCCATCTCTTTGCCTTTCAGTTTGTGTACCCAGCCTCCAACGTGCCTCTCCAGCCGGCAGGACGGCAGGGCTTCCTGACCGGACCCTTTGAAGGTCCAGGGAAGACAGATTACCTGTCCGAACCCCAGGATGTGTGTGTTTGATGTCGGCTGCTCACTGGAGTGTTTGCTGACATTGCCAAGAGGCCAAAGATGTCTCCGGGTCTTTTGTTTTCCACCTTTCAACACCAGGTCCAGTTCACTTTCCAAAACATTTCTGGAAAAGACGGATGCATCGGCATGATGTTGTTTTGGTCAATGTTATGTGCCTTGCACATGGTCAGTTTAAATTTCTACAATTTTTTTTTTTTTTATGTTTGTTTTAATAGTATTTTTTGTCTTTTAATGAAAAAATGCTTTCATTATTTTGTCATATTAAGTTCAGCCAATTTTTTTGTAAAATGGCATCCAATTTTAGGTGACGGAAATTAAACAAAAACATTTCTTTCTTTTATTTAAGTTATATTAATTTATATCAACATTTAACAAAAACAAGTTTTGAAAGCTGCTGCTTGTGAAAACCTGAGCTTATAGAAAGTACACTATTGCATTGCATTTTTTTTTTCATTGCATTTTTATTTATTTATTTTTTATGAAAATTCTTTATGCTTTAGTTGTTTATTTTTCAGTGTTTTAGACGTGATTTAGTTCATTATGGAACAAGCAAATTCATAAAACTCAAGTGGGTCAATCACCGACATTATTGACTTTGAATGGATATATTTGAAACAATCATATTTTTCGAAATTTATTTTTGTAATCATTGTTAATATCTTGAGGTGATATTTTTTCCTCATATTTTTATTAACAGTATGTTTTAAATAAAATCAATTAATTATCGTCATTAAAATGTTTTGTTACTATTGATCAAAAAAACTTTAATAACATTTTAGGGGCCGTTTACCTGACACCATTTAAAAAAAAAACTTTTTATGCATTTTGGCCGTACATTTACACGACAATGGCGTTTTGGGTGCCTGAAAACACAAACTTTTGAAAACGGGTTTCAAAGTGCACGTTTTTTAAAACGATACCTTTATTGTCTCAAAAACGCAAATTCGTGAAAATGGTGACGTCATGCGCATGCTTATTATGTGTTCAGTCTGTAGATGCGTAGTGTTTCTTTACAAAGTGACATCGCCAACTACTGGCCTGGCATGAATAATACAGTGTTTTTACTTTTGTTTTGCGGTTCCGTGTGAATGGGGGTCGTTTTGATCATTGTCGATTGTGCGTGGAAACTTTTCCGTTTTTAGTACATTGTTGTTGTGTAAATTTGCCCTTAATCAATATTTTCATTGACAACATTACCACTGAACATGGTTCCACATCATTTAAAGAATTATTAAGCTTAAGTTCTCACTTAAGTATAAGATGGCTGATGCTGTGAAGGAATGAGGCAAGCTGTACAAAGAACTGTCAGTTTTTCTTCATGTCTAATTATTTGTTACAGCTCTAAAACATGAGCTTTAGTGATTAGCTGCCAGAGATCGATGCGTTTGATCTCCTGGGCTTATTATTTCCTGAGATGAGCTTGTTGAAGACGTTTGTGTCAGACTAGACAGAATCGAGCAGAACAAACAGTAGCATGTGGGTAAAGTGAGATTTTTAGTCGGAGACAGACTGTGCTCACCCAGCCCCAGCTCAGTGCACAATCCTCTGGGACACAGCTCACAGGCCTTTGAAGTTCTCCCTCTTTCTTTTTTTTACCCCTCCACTTGCTAGACCTGACAGCTGTCTTAATGAAGACATACGCTCCCATGTCAGCCAGGCCTCTGAGGAGAGGAGGAGGGTGAGGAGGAGAGGAGGAGGGTGAGGAGGAGAGGAAGAGGGAGAGAGAGGGAGGGAGAGAGAGAGAGAGAGAGAGAGAGAGAGAGAGAGAGAGAGAGAGAGAGAGAGAGAGAGAGAGAGAGAGAGAGAGAAGGAAAAGTGGTAGAGGCAGAAAGAGAGATAGAGTCTTGTGCAGACATCTGTCAGGACAGGCTTAGGCTGTGTACAGACACCGAGTTGAAGTTTCCTGGGGAAATAATTCATTTGTTTTTTTTTTTGCCCCTGGGCAAAACACAGTTTTGGGGCAGTTCTCTGACTCTACATCTCAATTTCTGAATTTCGCTGCACTTCAGGGCTCTTCTTGTATCGGCACAGTCTCTCTTGCTCCTTTTCCTAGCATTCCTGTTTAATATTTTTCTTTTATTTCCTGTCATGCCAGTGGTGAGGCCAGACATTTTAAAGTGAGTGGACCTTGGAAAAATAGGGCGGACCTCAACACCTACTCTCAAATTACATCATTTTACAATTTTCATTTTAAATATTATTTAACAATTAAGATTAGTTAAATGAGATTTATTGCCAACCAACAGTTTCTTGAAAACAAAACTCATTTATAAATAAAATAATCAACAAACAGAACAATAAACGAACGGAAGTAATCAAAGACGGAGTGGCTTTCCTTGGCCACATACTTGAGACTATACCATGGAATTGTCTCACTCAAACCACTGCCTGCTTCTTTTCGAGGGAAGGATCAGTCTGGGATCTGTTTTCTCCGTTAATAACATATTGGCGATTTGGCAAACGATCAGGAGAGCTTCAAATGTTTCTGCACACTTAAAATTCCTCTCATTATAACAAACTGTAGACATTATGTAAATCAGAGATTCATGCAGTGTATAGCGATGAAATATGAGAGACAGTTTTAAGGGACCGCTCATTGCACGCTTTCTAGATGATATCAATGTGTATATATATAAAAATATATTTTTCATGCTTGACCAGCGGCCACATACACACTGCAAAGTTTCGGAAATGACATTAGCTAAATTCATGTATTTAAGCGATTATTATTTTCATATGCATATTTTTTTTCTCCTCTCCAACTCATTTGATCTTATGTAGCAAATATATATATATTATGTAAAGTAATGTAATAAATACCTGGTGTTATCAGTGATGTCTTTGGCTGGTTAGTAGGGGTGTAAATCGGACAGTTAATCACGATACGATACGATATCGATTCTCTCAGCCAGCGATACAATATTTGCCGATACCTCAAAAAATTCTACGATACGATTACGATTCGATTCGATTCAGGGCTATATCGATCGATTAATCGATATTTAGATATTATGTGTTAAGTGTACACAACCAGTTACGTTTATTAACTCACAATACATCCAAAATAACATGAAAGTTTAATTAAACTCTTTGAAAAGTGCACACCCTCTCCCAATTGGGACATTTACAAGTTGTTTGTTACAAGTTTAAAAAAAACAGGATATATGAAAATTAACAAAAAAGGAGTTATCTGTTTTTGCAAATGAACTCTTCTGTTATAACTTATTAAAGTTCATTGAAGGGACTATATATATATATATATATATATATATATATATATATATATATATATATATATATATATATATATATATTTGTGTGGCAAAAGCAGATAACTCCACATTTCATGTTTCAGAGTTAAACAAAGCCAAGTAATTGCTATGATACATAATAAAACACTTGGTTAACGTTAATCTCCTCAGCTGACATAGACGCCTGTCGAACTTTGTTGTTGTGATTAGGCTAAAGTACATGCAATACAGAGAGCTTTTCACGACTCACCACTAACAAGCTGTTTTAGCAAGATTCCGTGAAAAAGTTTCAGCGTGTATTTTCCTTTTACGCCCCAAAGAAGATATCACGGGACGGGTTCATCAAGGTCGCTGAAATCCATCCTCGATCACTTTTAGTCAGCTTTGACGAAACTCCTCTCAGCAAGCGCGTCTTTTCAAAGTGACAAGCAGCCTTGTCACCTGACCTGAATACCGCGCACTGATTTGCTAAAACAGACTTTTCGGGGCTTGTCGTTTCTGCTGTAAAACATGAACTCGCGATGCCTTGACAGTGGAAAATACCGGCTTTTGTGACAAAAGGTTCAGTCAATCTTGTCAGGCGTCTATTTCAGCGGAGAAAAGTTACGTGAGGATGTGGAGTGTGTCAAAATAAAGGTACCGTACATTGATATTTTATGTGTGGTATCGATGCATCGTATCGTTAGATGTTTGATCGATGCATCGATCCATATCGATGTATTGTTACACCCCTACTGGTTAGTATGACCCAGTTAGTGCCCTTGCTGGCAGATGTTGTCACTACACCAACCGGCAGCAAAAAAACATATTTCTATAGTAGTCATCGCCTTGTGGGCTCCAACATGCAGCTGAGCAGCACTTCGGGTGAGTCTTGGCTCGAGGTCCTTTCCCGTCCCTGTTCCCCTCTCACTTCCCCCAGTGTTTCCTGTCTACCCTTGCACTGTCCTGTCGGACAAAAAGGCAAAAAAACAAAGTATTCTGACACAATATAAACATTCGCAAGCAACAGTTATTGTTAATATTTAATTTTATCATAGATGTTTTCTTTTTGGAGGGCTCTTAAAAGCATGCATTAAATGAATAGTTTTCCCTGTGCCAATGATTGCAGATTTTAATTCTCATATCTTTGGGCGGTCAACAACGTGAATAGGAATGCAGACAGTTATTATAGACATCTTTGGCCTCAACTGACCACTTGACCACTGTGATCCGATCATCTCAGGACAGATGTTAATAACTAGGTGTAATGAGGGCCAATAATCTCTTCCTGTTGCTCTCTTCATATCTCTCCATTTCTCCATCTGCTGGTCTTTGATGTGGAGGTGTAAGGCAATCAGTAGTCTGTTGTTGCTGAGGGGTTTCGACTCTTTCTGTCTCTTTCCCTTTTGCATCATTTTCTTACATAACCTGTCTATGATGCTGAGACAAGTGCTCAATTTTTCCTGCCTCCTGTAACTGGAACAGATGTTCTTACAAACTGGAAAAGGTTCCCGTAAGCCTTGTTTCTGAAGCTCTGAACCGCTTCGTCTTGAGTGATTTCAATTCACAAGGAATCACAGAACTATCCAGAGGATCCACGCTGCACATGTATGGTAATGAGATATTTTTAGGTCATCGTTTAAGACAGTCAGAAATAATCTTCATTCATACAACATAATTATTTTACAGTATGCAATTTTTTACCCATTCAGCTTGAATGCGCACTGACTGAGGAAGCAGTGATAAATCATTGTCAGATTATATACATTGATTTTTTATGATATTTTTTCAGTAACAGAGGGATATTATTTTAAATAGTACATAGATTTGTGCTGTAACTCTTACATATGTTAAAGAAACATTAGCGTCTGAAAGCATTTGTGTGATTGTCTTGATTTTATGGGAGGATACCGAAAGAAATCAGACATCAAATATTGACACAAGCTGAGACACACAAATCAAATTGTCTGCATCTGTTTAGTTTAGGATGCAATAAAGCAGTGATTGCCAACCAGATTTTGGTTTGGCTTTAATTATAAAACTATTAAACCTATTGAACTCATCAGTGTGTGAGATTTGTCAGTATGTTTGGATTATAAATGATAATGATAAATAATATCTAGTAGAAAATATGGAAAACGGTTAGAAAACACTGTTCCAACTTTGGACTAGGAAAAGGACTGGGTTTGGCAAAGACAATGCCGTCAATCTGTTAGAAATCACTGAGAGAAAACTAGGAAACAAAGAATATTCAGTGACAATGTGAAAAACCCCAAAGGAAAATTAAGTTTCAGCTTTGTCTTACAAAGTCTATATATGTAAATGAATATGCATTGCTTAGTCCAAATACTTTGGTTTTTGCAAAAATGTGATAAAAATATTCAAGCAAATGCTGAAATCTCTTACTTTTGACTGCTGAGATCTGAAACTCTCAGGAGAAAGATCTGAGGAGTTCAAGCAAATGCCTCAATTTGCTTTTCATTTAACTGCATTGGTGTCGTGAAAACAACAACAACTGGATATTAAAGAGATCTCATTTGTTCTTTTTTCTTTCTTGTGACATTTAAATCTAAGAGAGCAAAGTGTGTGGATGGAAAAGAAAAAGAGAGATGAAGAAGAAATGGATATGAAAAAAAAAGACGAGAGAGAGGCTCCAAGGTGACAGAGATCGTATTGATCAGCTTGTCGAGTGTGTGGTTTTGAGAGTGAGGCCTTTGCCACTGACATTAACCTTGCTGCTCTGACACCAATAACAGCTAATGCCTGCTGAGAAGTGATTGATCAAAAGCCGTCCTCCTGCACAAGCACACACACACACACACACACACACACACATACACACTCATGTACACACTGCCTCACATCATGATGTCAGTCAAGCAATAACAGAATGAATCTGGTGATGGGAAATGGAAATGGTCACATATTGAAATATTGTTGATTAAAGAAATGTTCACCCGAAAATTAAAGAATGTTGTTCCAAACCTGTATGACTTTCATTCTGAATAATATATCCTGGTCAAACTTTTTGATATAATGAACGTGAATGAGGGCCGCCACTTTGAAGCTCCAGAATGACACAAAAAAAGCAACATAGAAGTATTGTAAAAGTTTTGTTTGACTTGTCTTTATTCCAATTCTTCTGAAGCCATACGATAGCTATGTGTGAAATTTAAGTTGTTAGCAATATCCAGTTCATTTTTAAATTGGATCTTTTCATTGAATCATTTGATTTGGTTCACAAAACCAGTCTGAATGATTTGTTCAAATATCAGATTTGATTTTCGAGTTCAACTCACTGACTCAATTATCTCAGCAGTTAACAGTCAACATGTACAACAAGTATTGTATATACTGTATAAATCAATCCAAATCTTAATATATACAATAAATACGTAAAATAATTACAAAATTAAAACCTGCCCATTAGTTGTAGAAGCTCTTGAAAATGATGTGCAAAGTCAAATATTATTATGTGTATATAATTTATTGACATATTACATTATATTTAAATTTAGTTTGTCACACAAAGTTAAGCGTATTTTTCAGTGGTCTTGGAATAAAGCGCACAAGTCACATATACCACTTTAATGTAATTTTTATGGTATTTCTGTGTCCTATTTAAAGTCGCAATGTATTCATTTTAATCGCATGGGGAAAAAAGTGACCGGTATATTATTAAATAACATTTTTGCTTTTAAGTTCCACTGACAAAAAAAAAAGTCATACAGGTTTGGAATGACATGAGGGCGAGTAAATGATTTTTGGGTGAACTAATCCTTTAATTTACCACAGCCCTGACAGTCTTACTCTGCCCTAACAGATTAGACTGAGTGACCTTTCCTACAGAAATCTACTCTTGTATCCATCTGGTAAAAGGGAGTGGATTTTTTCAAGATGTTCTCATCTAACGGTAAAAGCAGGTAAGGAATTCGATGCTGTGTGTGAAGTGTTGAGATGCAGGTCACATTCGAATGTACAGAAGAGTGGGTGAATTCCAGGGCCCCCAGACAATGGGGCCACTGTTGAGATGAAGCTCTTTCACACGGGCCAGGCGGGGCAGAGGGAGGGGCCTTGAGGTGCACTGACAGTTCATGTCATCCCACCCCTGTCTGAGTTTATTTTTCAGAGTCATAGAGTCATTTCAGCATAGTGGAGGCAGGATGGTGATTTTCACTGAAGCACACATACAGACACACAAACTCAAGGCTGACTTGGGTGCCAGCACCTCAGCTGATATCCTCACCACAATCCAATTGAAATTTGTTGGTGTGGAACCCCATATTGTGTTTTTTCAGCATTCAAAGCCTGCAGACGTATACACATACAGTAGGTAGTCAACCAGAATGAGCCTTTTGGTCTATAAGGGCCACTGGCTGTGACTAAGCCTGCATGGAATCTGGAATCCACAGAAAGTTCTGCAGACCTCCATGAATCCAACAGCTGTCATTCAGCAAGAAAAAAAGATGTGTTATGTTTGCTTATTTATATTTTGACTAATTTTAAAATGATTCAACTAGCAATTAGTAATTGCTCAGTCAGGCAGCAAAAATGAATTTGTTTTTGGGTCAATACAACTTTAATTTTTAAAGGTCTGAGCAAGTATTTTTTGTTGTAGGTTTTGTTTTTTACGAGTCTGGATAATCAGTTCTTAGAATCTCAGTTCCATATTTTCCATCTTTTTTTTGTTCTTTTTTTTGTCATTTGTTGTGCAACGGGTGCAATGTTAGATGCTTTGAAGTATAAATTTGCATTGTTACTTTTAGTATGATATTAAAAAATGATTTCTGTTTCAAACAAATTCTGTTCTTTCTGTTCTATTCATCAAATAATCCTGAAACAAATGTATCACGGTCTCCACAAAAATATTAAGCAGTTTTGATAATAATAAGAAATGTTTCTTGAGCACCAAGTCAGGACAATTTCTGAAGGATCATGTGACTCTGAAGACTGGAGTAATATCTGCTGGAAATTAGTTTTGCCATCATATTTGCCATCAAATTTAATTTTAAAATACATTCTTGAAATTTTAATATATTTTAAATATTACTGTTTTTACTGTATTTCTGATCAATAAAATGCAGCCTAAGTGAGCATAAGAGACTTCTTTAAAAAAACATCAACACAGGCTCATTGGAAAAATGTACCTGTGGCAACATGTTTGCAAAATGCTAAGTACGTACCAATACGTCATATCAATTAAGCCTAGCATTAGTTCTGGCAGTTCACGTTAGTCAAGCTCGCATCAGCTGACTCTCAGCTTATCTATGTCTACCTATAGGAATCGTCGCCTATCACTGTATACATATATAAGCTCCTTCAGTATTATCAGCAGCTATCGCGTTTCTCAGAAGCTAACTACCCTCCTCCATCCCCAGCTCCTCCTCTCACCAAAATCTTGAATTATGATATCTGCAATAAATTTATGTTGATTCTCTTCTGTTTACCCTAAGGGGGGTTATTGCTGCTCTCCCTGCTCTTATCCATGCTAGGCTGCATGGATGAGCAGGGAGTTCTTGCCCAGAACAGAACCATACCGCCAATCCAAACTGCATGCTAATTGTCAATCGTATTTGGCGATAGTGTTCCTGATAGAACTGCAGTTCCCTTTCGAAGGGAACTCAACAATACGTCAACGACGTTATGGGGAACGCCTCAGGCGTGACAGGTGTCTGAAATCACTATCAAATCACGTCAATCATATTGACCGGCGACAGCCCGTGAATCATTAGCGTGAATGATTAACGTGCGACCTGGAAGTATAAAGGGGCGCCTTGCACACATGACAAATCATCTCATCGTCTTCAGGGACTGTCTGTTTGAAAACGCTACTCAATGAAACGGTAAGAAAATTAAATGTACAGCACACGAGTGTGCTTTTCCTGCCTGGGAGAAGAGCGCGCACGGGAGATTCCCGAGGGAATCCTCTGTGTGAACTGTGAGCGTTTTTCTTTTAAAACGCTCGCTCTCGTCTGGCCCTCTTCTCGAGTGAAGGGGGTTCAACGTCTGGTTCTCGTGGTCCCGCTCGTGCCGAGGCAGAGCGGCGACTTGCATCATGGGCTTCCAGATAGAGCTCGTCGATCATCTTGAGAGTGCTGTAAACCTCTCAGATGATTCGACGGCTGACGAGGGCGAAGCAGGTGCTCTTGCTGCTCTTCAGGACGAGCAGGAGATGGCTGAGGAGGTTTATAATCAGGTAGATCCTGAACCCTCTCAGCCACCCTGCCCCGTGTATGCAGGTCTGGTGGATGTTGTGGAGCGCGCCGCCAACAGGCTGTAGCTGCCATGGCAACGCACTAGAGGAGAGACCGCTCGCGGTAGGCTCGGCGATCGGTTTCTCCCCGGCCATACGCCACCAGCTCAGGTGAGCCTAATCCATTCCTTCCTGATCTTCACACAGAGATCTAGAGGGCATGGAAGAGCCCATTCTCTGCCAGTATTCACTGACATCAGCGGGTTAATTTCGCTGATGTTGAGGGGATCGCAGAGCATGGGTATGTGTCGATGCCGCCCATTTGACGAGTCGTTTGCGAACTATCTCATGTCTGGGCAGGCGTCGACACTGAGAGCTCCATTTCTGCCATCCAAACCGCTAGAGACAACAGCGCGTTTGAATGGCAGAGCATACACGGCAGCAGTTCAGGCTGGTGCTTCCCTGCACACCATGGCGGTGCTGCAGGCATACCAGGCCGACCTGCTGCAGGATCTCGACCAGGGGGCAGGGATGTCCCCTGAGGCGGTTACTGAGCCGCGCCGAACCACGGTTTTTGCGCTCCGGGCCACCAAACAGACTGCTGCCACGATCAGTCGGTCGATGGCGGCGATGGTGGCCACGGAGAGACAGCTTTGGTTAAACCTGGCCGACGTTGAGGAGAAAGAGAAGGCCTTTCTCCTCGATTCGTCGGTTTCGCCCTCTGAACTCTTTGGCCCCTCCGTGGAGGCGGGGCTTGGGAAGTTCAGGGAGGCGAAGGCGCGCTCCGCTGCTTTTAGGAAAAAACCTGCATACCGCTGAGATCCGGTTCCACGCCCAGGCAGGCGGGAGGGCCTGGCCCTTCACGGTCTGAGGACCATAGACAGGGCCAGAGAGCCAGTGTCGCCTCTCGTGCGCCCCCTCTGTGGAGGAACAGGGCGCAGGAAAGGCGTGACTCCCGCTAGAAGAGGGATCTGAGGGAGGTTATCCAGCACAAGCGCATACAGCGTCGCTGATGGATAATCTCCCCGGAGGGCTTCATTAAAAAGAGAAATCCAGCCCTCTCCTCTCTTCTGACTCCCCAGACGTGCATTACATCAGGCCTGGCGCTGGGCCTATGATAAGAACGATGTTCCGATGGCCCGCCTAGGCTTGGTTAGTAGAAACGCCTCTTTCAGGCATGTAAAGTGGTGGACCCCAGGTTCATAAAGAACTATCTGGCGAGTCTTCACTCCGCACGCCGCAGGTGAGCTGTCTGGTCTTTTCAAGAGTCAATTTTGTGAATTAAAATTCCGAAATGTATCTCTCTACAGACCTCGTTCCCTGTATAGAGCTATGGGGTCATGTCATTTGCTATGTCATCAGGTAATAAGGTAAGAGAAGTTTCCTGGATTATTAGGGCCCTGAAGTTCCCCATTAGGTGGCCAGAACGATAACTATGTTAGCCTTCGGGCTGTTAGCCACCTCAGGGTAGAGTAGTTGGTCTCTCTCTTAGAATTTTTTACTTAGAGTGTTGACTGACGCTAGAGCTTCAGATAGATCTTATGTCCGGCCCACGGGTCCGTTTGACTTCTTCCTGAGTATTTCGCCCCTTGAGCTCTGTTTGGGTTTTCATTAGGCTGAGCGATCATGCAGCCCTTTGTATGGAATAATACAGACTATATTCTTTAGTAAGGCTGTGGCTCCTCCGAGCCCTCAGATAGATCTATGCCTGCAGGCTGGCCCTCACCAGGGCCGCCTCTGTAGCTGGCCTAGGCTGTGCCAGGGATAATAGAAGTGCTCTGCTAAAATTTAGCATTGCTTCCTCTGAACCTTCACTTTGTGAATGTAGGTTTCTAGCATCCCTGTATAAACAGCCTCCTCCCATGGGAGTCGTTAGGCCAAGGCCCGCCCCCTTCTCTGCATTCTGGGGTGACTAGAGTAATGCAGCATGGTGCAGAGGATGGTTTGTAAGGACATGGTAGGCCTCAAACAGGCCTCCGTGGTATATATGTCTTTATTGAGCAGGGTTAGGCCGTCTTTCGCTTCACGAAGAAGACTGGGTTTCCTGCCCGACCCTGCCATGCAGAACTGGCCTACGGATTTAGGCCGCCAGTTTAGGCTTCACTCACCTCGCTGAGCTACTGCTCGAGCGCTAGGTTGTAGGTGGATGGCTTTCATTCAAGCCCCACTCCCCTAGGTTGGGCACAGATAAATTTCTGTCACCCCTAGAGCCGCTGGCAGGCCCGGACCCTGGTAACCTCAGGGTGAGGTGTGAGTATCCCCCTGTGATACAGGGTAGGTCTGAGCACTTCACTCCCAGTTCTGTTTATCCTACCTCGCACCACTATGGCTCGGGTCGAGTATGAAGTAAGCTTCACTTCTTCTTTGGTCGAAGTACGCTCCCCTGAAGCCAGAGCGTTGCCCTGAGCTGACGCCCATGCATAGATGGTAGGCCCCTGACTAATGGGGCCTCCGTTGAGGCAGAGTGGCGTATGTTGTACTCCCCTTGTTTTAAGGGTGCTAGCTTTTTTGCGGAGTACACTGCCATGGGCAATGTGATTAGGCACCAGGATGCTGTAGGCGCTGTGTAAACAGCTTTTTCTGCCAACGAAGGCTGCGCCATTAGGTAGTAGGCCTCAGCAGGCCTCCTTGATTGGACAGCCCCCTAGAGGGCACTGTAGGCCAGCTCACTTTACGTGGTTGGCCTTGGTGGTTCGGGCAGTTGACTCACTAATGGGTAGTAGGCCTTTAAACATGCCTCCTCGGAGATGAGTCCCAACATTGTGGGACAGCTTGTGTAGTATGGTTCCCAACAGTGTACTTTATGGCAGAATATGATTTGCTATTAGCTAGTAGGCCCGACCAGGCCTCCCTGATAGGCAAGTCCCCAGCTGGCTGGCCTAGCAGGCCACTTTATACTATCACCCGGACTCAGGGCTCAAAGCTACCAGTGGTTATCAGGTAGTAGGCCACTCAGGCCTCCCTGAAGGTGAATTCCCACTTAAGATGGTTATCAGGTAGTAGGCCTCACCCGGCCGCCCTGAAGGCGAATTCCCACTTACGTTGGCTATCAGGTAGTAGGCCTCTCTGGGCCTCCCTGAATGTGAGCTCCCAAATATTGTGGCTGTCAGGTGGTAGGCCGCTCTGGGCCTCCCTGAATGTGAGCTCCCAAATATTTTGGCTGTCAGGTAGTAGGCCTCATCAGGCCTCCCGGAAGGTGAGTTCCCACATGCTGTGATTATCAGGTAGTAGGCTCCTCCACGCCTCCTTGAATGAGAACGGTCAGGTAGTAGGCCTCACCAGGCCTCCCTGAAGGTGAGTTCCCACATGCTGTGATTATCAGGTAGTAGGCTCCTCTAGGCCTCCTTGAATGAGTACGGTCAGGTAGTAGGCCTCACCAGGCCTCCCTGAAGGTGAGCTCCCCACATACTGTGGTTGTAAGGTAGCAGGCCTCACCGGGCCTCCCTGAAGTTGAGTTCCCACGTACTGTGGCACCCCACTTACTGTGGTTATCAGGTAGTAGGCTTCACGGGCCTCCCTGGAGGTGAATTCCCACTTACGTTGGCTATCAGGTAGTAGGCCTCTCCGGGCCTCCCTGTAACGTTCCCTAGTGGTGCTGGGTTTATGAAGCTAGTGGTCTCTTGCTATCAGTTTCAGCTAGCCTTAATAGGCAGCTGCTGAAGGCGAGCTTGCGCCCTGGCTCGCTAAAGTGTTCATTCTCTGCTATTGGTTCCCTCTCGGAACTTTTTCTGCCTACAGCCTGGTTCGCCTACCAGGCAGACCTGTGCTCCCCTCACCGAGGGTCTCTATGAGCATACGGCTTCCTGAGTATGGTCAGACGGTCGTAGGCCTCTCGTGAGGCCTCCCAGTTAGATCAGCCCTTAGGCCTTCACAGGCCTCCTCAGTGTTTTGAAACACAGACACTGGGTTGATCCGTGGATCGAGTAGAGAAACTCCCCTCGCTAGCAAGGGTTGGAAAGCACTTTGCTGAGTCATACTCTCCGGGATATCCCGTCTCTGAGATCCGGGCCGAGTGGTTCGCTGCCAGCTTCGCAGTCCCTCGGGTTGGATGCTTTACCTAAGGCTTTGTTGTCCAGAGGCTCTGTCTTCAGACAGACAGGATTTGGCCAGACTAAGTGTCTATTTTCTGACGCCAGGTCAGGCCGTCCTGGTGGCATTTCGGGGTGAGTACGTTCCCCTGAATAGTGACTGGCTGGGGTTCCTTCAGGTTCCCTAGCCACGTTCCCTAGAAGGGACCCCTTCTAATTGGAAGCTGTGGTTCCAGGCCCGGAGCCGGCCCAGGTAGACCTTTCATTTAACCATGTTTATGAAGGTTTTTCTGTGAGGCTGTAGCTTGGGCTATGACCGTAGGGAATGCTGTCACTGACAGCCCAGTGTGACCTGAGGGTGAGTGGTTCTAGCGTTTCATTTGAATTTGCTGGTTCTGACAGTTGTCACTGCCACTTGGCATGCACTCCCCTTAGCATGGCGGAGTTGGTATATCGTTCCCCATAACGTCGTTGACGTATTGTTGAGTTCCCTTCGAAAGGGAACGTCTCAGGTTACGACTGTAACCTATGTTCCCTGAGAACAGGGAACGAGACAATACGTCTCCCTGCCATGCCTCGGGGCTTGCCTACCGTACAGTCCCTTCAGACGATAAGGTGATTTGTCATGTGTGCAAGGCGCCCCTTTATACTTCCAGGTCGCACGTTAATCATTCACGCTAATGATTCACGGGCTGTCGCCGGTCAATATGATTGACGTGATTTGATAGTGATTTCAGACACCTGTCACGCCTGAGGCGTTCCCCATAACGTCGTTGACGTATTGTCTCGTTCCCTGTTCTCAGGGAACATAGGTTACAGTCGTAACCTGAGACGTTTCTAACAGAAATGAACACTAGAGGCAGTAAAACGTACTCGGTTACTAACGTAACCTCGGTTCTCTCTAGAGAGGGAACGAGTACTGTGTAACATCTTACGCTATGGGGAAAACCTCTTTTCCACGAGATATTGAAGCCAAAAATTATCCTTAATTTTGAATCAATGTAAAACGTGTTGCAGCAGCATGCAGACATAGGCAAGACGACTCGCGTGCCTATTGGCTGACCTGCGGCAACAGCAGCAGCCTATCGAGAAAGGCCCTGCGTGACGCCATATCCAATGGGGGCGCTTCTCGCCCATTACGTCACGTCCCGCCAGGATAGGCGTGGCCTTGGCCTATAAATATAGCTCGATAGGCTGATACAAACTGGTTTTCATCACCGAAGCGAACCAGAGCGTGTTGTAAGCACGGCAAGATACGCAGTACTCGTTCCCTCTCTAGAGAGAACCGAGGTTACGTTAGTTACCGAGTACGTTCTCTTACGAGAGTATCTCTCGTACTGCGTAATATCTTACGCTATGGGGAACACAGTGTAACACGCCGTGCGTACTGGGATCCAACACCAAAGTCCCAAGGGCAGAAGCCCGGGGCTCATATAGGGCATAATCACCATAGACTCACAGAGAGTCAAGGAAGAGAGGCTAGAAGCGTCATTCCCTATAAATAGCATCCCACGGGAGCTAACCATATTAATAGTGCACCACGCAGCCAGGGTGAAAGCTTTCAGCCTGAACTGGGTGGAAGTACGGGTTTTAATACCCATGGAGCTGTTCTATCGATCAGTGAGCGATGCACAAGCAAAACTCAGCATTCTGAGCCGGCGCAGCGGGGCAGATAGTACTGAATTCTAGACCGACAGAAGCTTGGCCTGTAAGGCGGGAACCTCTAGGTTATAAAACCTTATAAATGTAGACGGCGAGGCCCAGCCTGCCGCCGTACAGATATCTTGCAAGGTAATCCCGCTAGACCACGCCCACGACGAGGCCACGCCTCTCGTGGAGTGCGCTCTGACACCCAAAGGACACTGCAGGGCCTTAGAAGTGTAAGCCAGCGCTATGGCATCGACTATCCATCTGGATAGGCTGTTTTGATGCGGCCAGTCCCTTAGAACGTCCGCCAAACAAAACGAAGAGCAGCTCAGTCTGTCTGAAAACAGACGAGCGGGACACATAAGCTCTTAGTGCCCTGACGGGGCAAAGGAGACTCGCGTCCTTCTCCTCATTGTGAACCGGAAGGGCGGACAGGGAAATAACCTGGGCCCTGAACGGTGTGTTAGACACGTACCCGTGCCTTGGTTTGAGTATGACTTTTGAGTCTTTTAGGCCCAAACTCCATACACGATGCGCTTACCGAAAGCGCTTGTAAGTCCCCTATGCGCTTCACTGAAGCGAGAGCCATAAGAAACACCGTTTTGAAAGACAGATGTTTCATGTCTGACAAATGGATTGGCTCGAATGGGGCACCTTTCATGGCTTGCAAAACCGTAGAAAGGTCCCACACAGGGACTGAAGGGGGTCTGGGAGGGTTCAGCCTCCGAGCTCCCCTGAGGAATCGCACGACCAGGTCGTTTTTCCCCAGTGACTGGCCAGACGTCGGTTTTGTAAACGCCGCTATGGCCGCCACATATACTTTGAGCGTGAATGGGGTTCTGCCCTTATCCAGCAGCTCTTGAAGGAAGGAGAGTACTTCCGTAACCCCGCAGTCTACGAGTGAAAAGCCCTGAGCTTGACACCAGGCAGAGAACACAGACCATTTCGAGGAATAGAGCCGTCTAGTAGACGGGGCCCAGCCTGCGTGATCATGTTTAACACTCCCTCCGAGAGGTTAGGGGGTACCCGATGATGGCCCATGCATGTAGGGACCATAGATCCGGGAGAGGATGCCAAATCGAGCCCTTTGCCTGAGAGAGGAGATCTTTCCTCAACGGTATAGGCCACAGGGCAGTGCTGGTCAGCTGCATCAGGACTGGGAACCAAGTCTGGTTTGTCCAGAGCGGAGCCACGAGCAGCACTGGACATCTGTTTTCCCTGATTCGTTCCAACACCTGAGGCAGGAGCGAGATGGGGGGAAAAGCATAGAGGGGGCAGCGGGGCCAGACGTGGGCCAGCGCATCCCTGCTCTTGGAGAAAAAGTTCGGACAGTGAGCGTTTTCTTGGGACGCGAACAGGTCCACCTGCGCTCTGCCGAATGTCTCCCACAGCAGTCGGATCGTCTGCGGGTGCAGCGACCATTCTCATGCTGGAACATTGTTTCTGGACAGTCTGTCTGGTCCCAGATTCAGGTGACCAGGCACATGCGCTGCTTTCAGTGAAAGCAGGTTGTGCTGAGCCCAGACCAGGAGGTGTTCCGTCAGCCTGTAAAGGTTTCGGGACCTGATGCCGCCCTGGTGATTTATGTATGCCACCACTGACATGTTGTCCGACCGGACCAAGACGTGGTGACCTTTTATCTGGGGACAGAAGCGCCGTAGCGCGTTGTCAACTGCCATCATTTCCAAACAGTTTATGTGTAGAAGCTTTTCCCGTTCTGACCACTCGCTAAAGAACGGTCTGCCCTCGAGCAGCGCTCCCCATCCCGAGGTGGAGGCGTCTGTGGACACCACCTTCACACTCGAGGAAGTCCCCAGACTCACACCTGACTGATACCAGTCGGTTACTTTCCAAGGTTCCAGAGCTGAGACGTATTTTAGACCGACCTTGAGGCGAAACAGACCAGAGGTCCATGCCCAGGGTGGAACTCGCGCTCTCAGCCACAACTGCAGTGGGCGCATGCGAAGTAGACCCAGCTGGAGTACCGAAGATGCTGAGGCCATGAGGCCCAGCATTTTCTGAAACCTTTTGAGCGGGACTATAGAGCCACGGCGGAAGGATTTCGCGGCGCGCTGAATGTCCAGTCCGCGCTCCGGCGACAGATGTGCTGTCATGGACAGCGAGTCCAGCACTGTTCCCAGAAAAGAAATTTTCTGACTGGGAGACAGCGAACTCTTCACCCAATTGACTATGAGACCCAGATTTTTGAGATGCTCAAGTAATGTGGTCCTGTGTTCTATGAGCTCTGAGTGTGATCGAGCTAGAATCAGCCAATCGTCCAAGTAGTTCAAAACTCGCATGCCCTGACGTCTCAGGGGTGCGAGAGCCACGTCCATGCACTTCGTAAATATATGGGGTGCCAGGGACAGGCCGAACAGTAGGACTGTGTATTGATATGCCTGTCCCTCGAAGGCGAATCTCAAGAATCGCCTGTGACGTGACGCTATTTGTATTTGGAAATAGGCGTCTTTCAGATCTATTGACATAAACCAGTCCTCCTGCCGAATTGCGCGAGGATTTTCCTGGTTGTAAGCATTCTGAACTGACGCTTCACAAGCACTCTGTTCAGCTGTCGCAGATCTAGAATGGGTCTGAGACCCCCGTCTTTTTCCGGTACCAGAAAATATCTGCTGTATAGATCCCCTTCGCTCTGAGATAAAGGTTCTATGGCCCCTTTGCTCAGTAGTTTCGCTATCTCGGCTCGAAGTAGATGAGTTACTTCGTTTTTTACCGTAGTTTCGACTCGCGCCGTGTAACAGCCGGGACGTCGAGCAAACTGCAGCGAATAGCCTCTTTTTATAGTGTTCAGCACCCATTCTGATACCCCGGGAAGCTTTGCCCACGCATCTGCATGAATAGCTAGAGGTAGAATGAAATCTGGGCTCTGGCCGTGGCATAGCAGCGGCCGGAGAGCTCCGGTGTGCTGAGAATAAACACTGTGTTTGCAGTGTACGAGGCGGGGGGCGCGCTGATCACAGCGGGCAGCCTGGCCGTGCTCGACTTCTCTATGACAGTTTGTGGAGAGAAGGCGAGTGGGATGAACCCCGTGGGGTCTAGCATGTCTGTGAGGGAATGTGGGCGCGGGACAGCGGGCACACTCACTGCACTGAGAACACCGTCGGCCTGAGCTGACTGAATGTGTGCTGGTTTCGTTTTTACAAAAACCGTGGGACATGCATCGTGTAGTGTTTGTGGGCACTGTCGTGGGCACATTCACTACATTTAATGCACAATCGACATGAGTCGATTTTATCCGTGCTAGCCCTGTACTGTGGCGGGCTGTGTCTTTTTGTGGGAATGGGCACTGAGACGTGGGCATTCTTACAACACTCATAACACCATCGGCCGTGGCCGGAATACCAGAAAATACACTCCGTAAAAATGGCGTTTGTGTGCAGGCAAGCAGGCTGTGGTACCGGCTTGTTTACTGCGAAATACACTGGAACAGTCACATTGTTTGGAACTGAACCAGCGAGAAGTTTCGGTGGAGTCTGGCCGCGGCGAGACTTAAACACCGTCGTTTTCCTAGGAGGCTAGGAAGACTCTGAGCTGACTGTATGTGTGTTGGTTTCGTTTTACAGAAACCGTGGTACATGCAGTGTGTAGTGTTTGTGCGCACTGGGTTGTGGGCACATTCACTACATTTAATGCACAATTGACATGAGTCGATCTCATTTGTGCGAGCCCTGCACTGTGGCGGGCTGTGTTTGTGTGTAGAAATGAACACTGGGCTGTGGGCATTTTTATTACACTCATAACACCATCGGCTGTGGCCGGAATACCAGAAAATACACTGCTTATATGATTTTTCTGGGTCGCCGTGGAAACAGCATTTGTGTGCAGGCAAGCGGGCCATGGTACCGGCTTGTTTACTGCAAAATACACTGGAACAGTCGCATTTCCTGGAACTGAACGAGCAAAAAGTTTCGGTGGAAGTCTGGCCGCGGCGAGACTAAATTTTATCTGCTGCGAGAGCTGGGCGTCGAGCAGATAAGAGAGCGTCATCACAGTTTTGTGTGTGTCTGCATTTGTTTGCAGGTGTGCGTGTTATACAACAGGCTCATTGCTGCAATATTGACATTTTCAGCCGCTCAAACTAAGAGGAGCTGAGAAATGTTTGATAAATGGAGATTGGTCCGGCCTCGGCGGGACTAAAACACACTCTTTCCTCATTTCGCCCGTGACGCACGCCCACTGGGGGCGGGGTAGCTTTCTTATAACGTAAAGAAAGCTAGCCGCGGTTTTGATGGTGGCCCGTTTCCCTGACGACTCGCGGGGAGAAGGGAGGGGGGGGCACAGAGCTCGCCCAATCCTCACTGTCCGACGCCAGGATAGAGCAGCTGGCCTTCTCTACAGATGCAGCTATCTCGTCGTCATAATGGCGGAGGCGGAGGCGGCGGCGCGCGGCGACCGTTGTCCGTCAGTGAGCGACTCGATTGAAGCCGGTGAAGCTGGCGGGCGAACCGGCGATCTTTCACCGGCTGGAGAAGGCTCGGGGACCTGCTGAGTACAGCGCTTTACGGCGCGGCACTACAGCGGGCGGGAGTGCAGACTCGGAGAAAAAATGCCAGGCGAGTCCTCAGAGTCACCATGGCAATAGCTCGCAATGATGGCAGCCGCTGTCGGCGAGCGCGAGAGCTGCATGATCCTTACCAAGGCGGGAAACGCAGATGAAATGGTGGTCCCCGTCGCTGAGTGCGGCTCGGCACGAGCCACAGAAACGAAGCATCTTAAAAAAGACGCTGCTCTTTTAGATAAAGAGAGAGAGTGTGAGTCGCGACGGCGAACACACACTCTCAGCAGAGTAAAAGGATATTGACGCCGGAAAGCGTAGCAGGTACGGCGACTGAATGCGGCAAAGTGAAGGCCAGCGTCTTCAGGTTCAAGGCTCGTCCCACAGGAGGCTTGTTCTCGACGGCGCGGCTTCTCACTCTGGATCCAGCGATGCGTGAGCTTCGCTGAAGAGATGAAAATCAGTTTGTATCAGCCTATCGAGCTATATTTATAGGCCAAGGCCACGCCTATCTTGGCGGGACGTGACGTAATGGGCTCAAAGCGTCCCCATTGGATATGTCGTCACGCAGGGCCTCTCTCGATAGGCTGCTGCTGTTGCCGCAGGTCAGCCAATAGCCACGCGAGCCGTCTTGCTTATGTCTGCATGCTGCCGCAACGCGTTTTACATTGATTCAAAATTAAGGATCATTTTTGCCTTTAATATCTTGTGGAAAAGAGGTTTTCCCCATAGTGTAAGATATTACACAGTACGAGAGATACTCTCGTAAGAGAACAGCAAGCACTTTTAATCGTTTTCACACACAATTATGGATACAGGGGCAGATTATGTATTAATAAAGACTTGTTTTGCACTTCCTGCACAATTATGTTATGACCTCAAAACACTTTTTACCAATGGTGGGTCGTCAGGGTCAGAATCACTGACTTGCTCTTTAATATACTTTTTCCTAGCCTGGGTTTCCCCATGCTGCCTTGCACACAGCGCGATTTTATTCACGCTGCTAGGCAGTCTGGATTCCATGGACCAGATTTTCGCTTCAGCGAGGGGACCAATCACAGAACGGGGAGGGAGCAGCAAGACGATGCCGACGTCTATGTGACACACCGAAGCAGTTAGTTTATACCTATGGATCCAACATGGCAGCAGACGTGAAGTTACCTTTCGATGCAGCACAAACGGCAATAGTCGCTGAACGCCATCGTGTACACATAAATCTCTGACCCATCGTCTTCTTCCTTGTCTAATTTCTTTCGCTCTACATACGTCATCTGGTATAATTGAAACGATTGGCTATGAGCTATGTACAGGCGCATTTGATAGACATTCGTAGCACCCAATAAACGACTCTGGGCATTCGTAAACCACGCCTTAAATACTAAAAAAATTAACATGTGGTTCCCAGACTCATGTCTCAATGAGACTAGGTCTGACGTTAGCCAGGCTAACTTTTTCCATGAATGAGTATTAAATTATTCCCAATAGTCCATTCTCTTAATTTCATAGCTTTTCTCTTGGTTGCACAGCTTCCAGTAGTGTATGTTTATGTTAGAGCTTGTATCCAATCATATTTCAGCCATCGTGTTGTCAGGGTAAAATAAATCTGCCTTGAGGCCTTCAGAATCGATAGTGTGGGTGCCTGTAGCTTAAAATGAATGGCAATGAAACTGTTGCTTTAACCAATCAGATAATCAGTCAGACTTAATCAGCCAATCAGGTTTCTATTTGACTGCACCGGGGCCATCTAGCAGGCGTACAATTACTTTGGCATTTTCACGTCCTTTGATTGGATGTTCAGAGAGCGTACTATTACTGGTAGTCAGAGCTAGCTAACCGCATCTGTAGTGAACTGCGTAAACTATTCCTGTAGATTAAATAGTTTTTCAACCCACATTTTAATGTTTCTTTCCCTCCTCGACCCCCAGCATGTTCAAACCTTCCGGAAAAAAAAAACCTTATTCAGCCTGAGCTTAACATAGAGTCACAGAACTCTATTCGATCTGTCCGGGTTAAAAAAAGAACTGACTAATGTATGCCACGAATGATTTTGAAGGCTAAAGTCCTGCTGATCTCATTGATTTCCTTCAAAAATCTGTGTGAGAGCATGGGGCAGCAGCTATACACATCATCATGTTTCGTGGTGACTGTCCCTGTGTCCACTGCTTCTGTCGAGCAGTCTCAGGCTCAGCCCTAAAGCGAATTCAAACTTATTGCAGAAATATGACTCGATTTTCAGCATTAGGCTCAATAGAAAAGACTTATTGTTGGAACTAAAAACTCACAGATAACCTGTACAACTGAGTAATTGAAGTCTTCTTGAGGAAAGAAATAAGGATGGATTTTGTGTAAAAAAAAATAATTTGTAGTTTTGGTGAGTATAATTAATTTTTCTTTTAAATTTATGATCGAAACTTCATTTTTTCAAACATTCATACTATTGTAACCCTTGAACGACAAGTCAAGGGAGGCTCCGTTTCTGAACTTATAATCGGAACGCAAGAACCACTGTACACAAACGCACCAGCCGAACTCACTTGCTCGTTTCTCTCTACCTGGCCTTTTCCGAACTCACCGTATTAACCCAATAACAATAACAAGCGGATGATTTGCAAACGAATATATTTTAGAGTTTGCATCACTTAACCAGCTCCATATGTTCGGTTTTACTGACATATTAAGCTTGCCCGGTAGCTCATCTGGTACAGAATTGTACTTGTGATGCGGAGAGCTCGGGTTTGAATCCTGTGAAAGACAAGTCACGTTAAAAGAGCTCAAAGACAGGAGTTCAAAAACAAGCTAAAATACCATGGTTACGATTGCATTGTTATGTTGGACTTTTGTTAACACTATCGGGTAGGTTTAGTGTAGGTGTACGTTATTTTAAAACGTGATTTCAATTCAAAACTGCGGTGATGTGTACAAACACCAACGTAGTTCCCTTCACTAACGGACTTGTGGAAGGGGCCTTTGTGAAGGGATCCAGTGGTTCACTTTCATTTGGAACACCCCTACAAATGGTGTCCCCTTCCCGAAGTGCCCTTCAAGGGACATTGCACTTTGAAACTGTCTCGAAATGTGCACGACGCAACGTATTTTGCAAAAATGTTGCCACGGGTACGTTTTTCTAATGAACCGGGGCTGACATTACCAACCTTTTGAATGAGAGTCAAAAGTCAATCAAACTTAAGAAAGGAAAAAAAACAGAAATTTCATGGCATTTTGCCTCATTTCAATCCATTCCACAGAATTCTGAATATACTAACCATTATTAGGACAGAAAATGTGAAGAAAGTTTTCAGATTAAAACTGCATTGCATTCAAATTATTTTACAGTGCAGAAAATAAAACTTCTGCTGTGGATTTTGTGACGGCAGCAGTATGAGAGCATTATGTGGATGGAAATCCACAGAGACTGCCTTGGAACATTAAAATGGTTCAGTATGGGTGAAACCTCCAGGTCACCCACCAATGTTATTCAGTTTTGCCATCATCCATATCATCTCTGTATGTGAAGCAGCTCATCCCTCCTGAACTATGTGTTTGGAACATTCCATTCCTGCAGCGCCAGTGTGTTTGTGTGTTTTGTAAGGTCTCCTGGTTCTGGGTGACCTGGAGCTGAAGTGCTCAGAATCTGTTAGAGACCTCTTCATGAATTCTCTGTAGAGTCAAACATGTCACAACATTGATCTGGCCCACAAGGTCAAATGCTGGACTTGTTCAAACTCTTTTATTTTGTGCTTTATGGAATTTGAATAGACTTTCACACTCAAAGTAAAACATTTGGAGAGTTTAGACTTTTGAGGTTTGTTAGTCTTGTTTAACTGCTTGGCATAGGGTCACTTGTAGCAGGAGTGATTAGGTTCCTCCACAAGTGGATCAATCAGATTTGACCCTCAGAACACTTGGCAAGTTACTTTGCTGCTTGGTGCAGTGAAACTTTACGAAATGAAATAAAGAAACACTGAGAGGATTATTAGTTCTGATTTCACATTGTGGCGAGCAGGATGAGACCGAGGGCCGTGAGAGAGCGGCACGAGGCCGGTGGCATGATTACTGATGAGTGCCACCTGCACGACCCACCGGTCTCGTATCTCTCACGGAGGAGCGGAAGCATAAAAGGAGGAGTGACGACAGTGGAGATAGAGAGAGGCCAGGCCTGGACTTGTGTTGTATTTTTGTTATATGTGGAGTAGAGCGCAGTCTCGTGGGTACCCCCCAGCCTGCGAGGGGCAATGGGGTTATGTGGCGAGCAGGACCAGGCCGAGGGCCGTGAGAGAGCAGCACGAGGCCGGTGACATGATTACTGATGAGCGTGTTTCATGTTTCACTGCACACACGTTTCACTGCTTGCTTTAAATGCTAGGTAAGATCATTCTCTCAAGATGATTGTTGAAACATTCCAAAGTGGAGGAGATGATGTACTATGATGGACCAATGGAGTTTAAGGGATAGTTGACCCAAAAATTTTAATTTGGTCATCATTTACTCACCCTCATGATACAAAAGAAGCTATTTAGAAATATATCTCAGTATTTTTCGCAATCCAAGCTCATTTCTGCAAAATGATATTACGTTGCTACAAGTGAAATGTCCAATGATTTGCCCTAAAAGCATGTTCAGGTTTTTTCTGAAACAGAAATGTGGATCTGTCGATGCTTAATCATGTTGGTTGTTGTACAGCCGTTCGGAAATAAAATGTCCTGTGAGTGACGCTAAAAAGTTAATGCTCTATCGTGTTCGAAAATAACGTGCCGCCTACATGAAACCTAAACAATAGTCAAAATCAAATGTTTCACAGGAATCGTATCCGAGCGCTCCACATCACAAGTGCAATGCTGTACCAGGTGAGCTACTGAGCAAATTTAATACATAAGAAAAAGCAAACATATGAAGCTGATTATGTGATTTAAATGCCAAAAATGTATTAGTTTGAAAGTCATGAACTATGATAAAACTGTTTTTAGGTCATAACATTGTGCAAAGAACCGAAAAAAAAGTCTTCATTAATTGATTGTCTGGCCTGTAATCATAATTTGTGTGATAAGGGGAAGAAAGTTGTTGGTGTTTTACTTGTTACAACTAGTGGTCATTTAAACTGAAAACTGCAGTGAATTGTATGTATATTTTTGCAAGAATGTAGGTAGAGCCACATTTTTCAATGGGTCTATGTTGGCTTCAGTCCATATAATGAAAGTCAATGGGGTCCAAAACAACACTGTACTTTCATTAAGGAAATAAAACAAACTAACAAACAAAAAAGAGAGACATTTATCTTCTTTTGTGTTACGCAGAAAACAAGAAATCCATACAGGTTTGGAATCGAATGACATGAGGGTGAGTAAATTAACTATGCTATGCTATGCTTTTAATGTATTTCACATAATATTCATTGCAATTACTAAAAACTCCAGATTCATCTTCTTAGATTCAAAATGTCTGTCTGCAAGATTTATTTGTTGTCCAGGAAATGGTGTCGCATATGGCCTTAATGAGTTTCTCAGTAAGTACTCTCTGACAGACATAACTTGTGCTTTGGTCCTCTTGACCCCAGCTGGACAGTTTCCGTCAGCTGCTGAATGACAACGCTCCGTAAAATGGCCTGATTAGGTTTTTCAGCCCCCCACAGTAGTCATCTGAAAGCAAACTCATATGTTTGCTGAAAAGACCAGAGTTGCTTGCCTGACTAATTTCCGCCACCACAAAATGATGTTTTATAAACAAAGTTCGGGAGGAGCACGTTCAAATAATCATTCCAATCAACTGGTCATCAAACAATTACCATGTCTACCCTATCAGCACGAGAAGGAGCATATAAATATTCACTCTGTCAACTCACCTAACATTCCTTGACAGTTTCAGCATTTGGTCCCGCCCTTTTGCCACAATGTCAGAGATCGAACTCTACCCTTCCGATGACGACTCCTTCATCAGCCAGGCTCCATCTCAGCTCCCTATCACCGCTACGAGCTCCCATGCTCAACAGGATACCGCTCCCGAACCTCCAGTTTCACGGCGCGGCCGCCGGCCTAGCCGAGCCGCCTCTCGTACCCCGAGGCGACGTGGTTTGCCCTCACCTCCACCATCAAGACCTCCTCGTCCATCTCCAGCTTCCTCCTACACCTCAGCACAACACAATATTCCTGCAATTGAGAAATGGACAGTGCTGGGGTTGAGACAAGCGCTAATCAGCGCTGATGTTCATTTTTCTAGGAGAATGAACAAAGCACAACTATACAACCTGTACGTTTCACTCCAGGCAGCTTTCCCTTCTCCAAAATCCACTCCACCTTCAAAATCCGCAAAAAAGGCAAGTAATTACAAGGCTCCAAACTCACGTTCCCAGAAATCACCTTCTCCCGCTCTTGCAGGGCCCAGTTTTCCGCGAGCGCCAGGCCGCAGCAGGCCTCCAGCTAGCCTGGGCCGCGCCCCAGATTCCGCCGCCGTCAGGCCCCTCTCTTCTCTCCGCTCCGCTGAGCTACAGACCGCAGTCTTTTCCAGCACCGCACCTCACGTAACAATGCCAGTTTCAAGCGAAACGGGCCGCTCTTTCAGCGTGAGTATGCCAACGGCACAAGCCCAACTACCACATACTTTTCCTGTCACCTTTTCCAACCCTTTCCCCTGTCCATGGCCTGCAGCCCCACCACCAGACTCTAGCGCGAGGCTGCTTCAGCTAGAGGCGCAGGCCCAGGCACCTTTTCTACCTCCCCAGCTCCCCTCCTTTCCCACTTTTCCAGTTCTTCCTCAAGCTTTAGGGGCCGACCCAAGTGTGAGGTTGCCTCCACAAACGGCCTCGGCCCCAGGGGGTTTTCTTCCTGACACCTTTCCCCAAAATCGGTCTCCTTTCACGCTGTTCTCCGCAACGCCGATGCCCATCCCGCCGAACGCTACAGCTATGGAACCGCCCCCTGTTGCCAGCAACATCAGAGCACAGATCCTCACAGGTGCGGACATCGATATATCTTCCCTTCTTTCCTTACTCCCCCCCCCCCCCCCCCCCTGTCTCAAATCGCCAAATCGACTGCGGCGATTTTGCAGTCACCCTCAAAAACCCAGTTAATAATTCATCCCGCATTCTGTCGTTTTCTGAATTTGCAATTGCTTTCAGCCGGTATAGCGAAATGATTTGTGCTGCACTTCCCCACAGGAGACGAGAGCTAAACGACTATCTCGCGATAATCGCAGAGCTCGCGTTATCATACGGAGGAACCCATTTTTATACTTACCACAAAGTGCGCCGTCCGCATAGCTCAGTGGAACCAGTGCCCTTACTGGGGCGCCCTAGACACAGAGCTACACAATAGAGTGTTACTAGGCTGCCGTAACATTTCCTGCGCTGTTTGCAGATCCGTTTCGCACTCCACCACGGCGTGTCCCTTGATTAACCCTGCAAATCCTCCCCGCCCAGATTCACCAGCTGGGAAATCAACCAGTTATGTCCCGCGGCCAGCAAACATTAATTTCAACGACTCAGCCACAGATTCTAAAAGAAGAAAAACCTCCTTCCCATCCAACAACCAAGTCTGCAATAACTTCAATTCAGGACGTTGCTCACGGCAACGCTGCCGTTATTTACACATCTGCAGCTATTGCGGTGGTGCGCACGCTCGCACTATATGCCCTGTAAAAAGGTCCGTAAATAAAGATTCCAAAAATTACTTGTCGACTCCTGTGAATTTTTCTCGTCTGTCTTCTGAATTAGCCCACCACCCTAACACTAACTTTACTGACTTTTTACTGTCTGGTCTCGAACACGGCTTCAAACCCGGCGTTGAAAGCCTTCCCACTCAAAGTATCATATGTGACAATCTCCAGTCAGCTCTCGCTGAACCTGAAACAGTCGACATCCTGATTAAAAAAGAAATCGAATCAGGCTTCATGATTGGTCCGTTTAACATTCCTCCTTTTGAATGTTTCCGCGTCAGCCCCATTGGAGTGGCCACAAGAAAATTTTTAGGCAAAAAACGTTTAATAATCGATCTCTCAGCCCCGCATAATTCTCCGTTTCCAAGCATAAACAGCCTTATCTCGCTTGAACAATTTTCTCTTCATTACCACACCATTGACCAAGCCATAACCTTGATTAAAGACGCAGGCTACGGCGCTTGGCTCGCTAAAGTCGACATCACTTCTGCTTTTAAAGTGATGCCCATTCATCCAGATTCATGGCATTTGTTCGGCGTACGCTGGCAAGAAAAATTTTACTTTGCCGTCCGTTTAACTTTCGGCTGCAAAAGCAGCCCCAAGATTTTCGACATGCTATCAGAAGCCATTTGCTGGATTCTTTCCAATAACTACTCGATACCCTACTTAATCCACCTGCTAGATGATTTCCTAATTATCTCACCACCCGACGCCATCCCAGCCGCGCATCTTCTCACAGTCCAAAAAGTCTTCGCTGAGCTCGGGATTCCAATCGCCCAAGAAAAAACCATGGGCCCAGCCACATCCATCGAATTTCTGGGCATTAATTTGGACACAGTCAATTTCCAGGCCTCACTGCCCAAGGAAAAAAATCGACAGGATTATTCTGGTCGCATCCACCCTCCTAGAAAATCCAAATTGCTCTAAACGAGAGCTACTATCTCTGCTCGGCCACTTAAACTTTGCGATGCGCATCATCCCACAAGGCCGCCCTTTCATCTCACATCTTCTCTTCCTCGCATCATCAATCCACGCGCTAGAGGACCAAATTTCCCTAACTACGTCATGTTGCAACGAGCTCAGTTTATGGATAACCTTCCTTAAACAATGGAACGGCCTGTCTTTTTTCTATAACAATCTGATTTCTCTCCCCGTGGATATCCAACTGTTCACTGATGCCGCTCCCTCTGTCGGTTTCGGGGGATTCTACCAAGGTCGTTGGTTTGCTTCTACATGGCCCGCCCAGCTGTTAGACTCACCGCAATCACAATCATCCTCAGCGCTGTTCAAATTGTATCCTTTAGTAGTAGCAGCCTTCCTGTGGGGTAAAGAATGGTCAACTAACAGCATCATGGTACACTGCGATAATGAAGCAACCGTGCACTGCATCAACAAAGGCCGCTCAAATTCCCCCGCACTAATGCCTCTCCTAAGACGCCTCATTTGGATCGCAGCTTGCGATCAATTCATCTTAACTGCAAAACATGTTCCCGGGTCCAGAAATCAAATAGCTGACTCTCTCTCTCGTTTTGCTTTCCAGAAATTCAGGCTGCTGGCACCAGATGCGGACCCTTTTCCAACCCCAGTACCTCACTATTCAGAGCTGATATTCCCATAAACCACCCACTGAAACCACTTCTCGATGCCTCTCTTAATTCCATCCTTCAAGCCGTTTCACCCAGCACCCTCCAATCCTACTTAACCGCATGGAAGTGTTTTAAGTCTTTTCACTCAACATACAACCTGCCTTTTCCCAACTTTTCTCTGCTTACCATCACTTCATTCATATCCTATCTCAACAGCATCAAGAACCTCAAAGCCTGCTCTATCAAGAGTTATCTAAGCGGAATCCAATTCTTCCACAAACTCCTGTTTGGTTCACCTTCCCCAGACATAACAAATTCTCAGACATCAATGCTCATCAAAGGCATCCAAAAAACCCAACCCACCCGCCCTGATGCCAGACAACCAATAACTTTAGACATACTCGCTAAATGCATCTTCACCCTCCGCCGAGGCTATCACTCCACCAACACAGCCCGTACACTGGACGCAATGTTCATATGGGCTTTTTTCGGTTTTCTCAGATGCTCAGAACTCACCATCACTTCCAGTTTCAACCCAAAAGTCCACCCCACAATCTCAGATCTATCAGTTCTAGACAACGAAACCATCTCTTACTTCATAAAGCAAAGCAAGACAGATCAAGTGAAAAAAGGCCATTTCATATACATCTTCAATCTCCCATCACCAATCCAACCGTATCAATCTCTCTTAGCATACTTGCATTTCAGGAACTCGCAGGCCAAGTCCCCTTCCGACCCACTCTTCACTGATGATTCCAATCGCCCTGCCACACGTTTCTGGTTCCAAAAACACCTCAAGTCCATTTTGCTCCAATCAGGCATCCCAGCAGACCACTTTTCCAGCCATTCATTTCGTATAGGCGCAGCAACCACAGCCGCCCAAAAAGGCCTCTCCCAGCAGCAGATTCAAGAGCTTGGCCGCTGGTCATCGGAGGCCTTTAAGAGTTACAATCGTTTCAAACCGCTTCCATATCAAAGAAGCTCAACGAACCCTCATCAGTTAAAATTTCTCCAGTATCAACTTTCTCATACAACCAACCTTACAGGCCCACCACTCCCGCAGGAGCCCCGTCCCCCATCCCAACTCACTCCACGGCCACAGCAGTGCCTTCTCCGCTCCCGCAGGAGCCACCATATCTTGCTCCCGCAGGAGCTTAGCCTTCCTTCCAACTTTCCTTTCGGATAGCCAGAAAGCAATTTCAAAGCAAGTTCGGTTCCAATACAGCAGCAGCATCATCTCTTCCTTTCCAGCAGAAGCTCGTTCTCAATCCAACTGGCCTACCGGTTAGAAAGAACTACAACACAATCTTCTCCGCTCCCGCAGGAGCCCAGTCTTTAATCCAACTTTCCTACTGGACAGTCGAGTCCAGAAAGCAAGTTCGGCCCACCTCAGCAGCAGTATCATCTCTTCCACTCCCGCAGGAGTTCCATTTTCTTCTTCCAACTCGCTCCATTCCCACGGAATCATTATCTCTTCCGCTCCAGCAAGTGCCCAACTCTCCCCTCAACTCACCATGGGATACCTGGAAAGCAAGTCGAAAGCAAGTTTGTCCACTGTCGCAGCAGTGTCTTCTACTCCGCTCCCGCAGGAGCTCCATTACTCCGTCCAAACTTGCTCTATTGCCGCAGCAGCATCATCCACTCCGCTCCCGCAGGAGCTCAAGTCTATGTCCAAAATAGTTTTGGATTCTGAAGCAAGATTGAAAGCAAGCCTGGTCCACTGCCGCAGCAGTGTCATCTACCCCGCTCCCGCAGGAGCTCCGTTACTCCATCCAACTGGCTCCACTGCCTCAGCAGTGTCATCTACTCCACTCCCGCAGGAGCCCCATTATTTCAAGCAAGTCTGGTCCACTGCCGCAGCAGTGTCGTGCACTCCGCTCCCGCAAGAGCTCTGTTACTCCATCCGGCTTGCTCCACTGCCGCAGCAGTACCATCTACTTCGCTCCCGCAGGAGCTCCACCAATCTAAAGCAAGTCTGGTCCACTGCCGCAGCAGTGTCGTACACTCCGCTCCCGCAGGAGCTCCGTTACTCCATCCAACTTGCTTCACTGCCGCAGCAGTGTCATCTACTCCGCTCCCGCAGGAGCTCCACTACTCCGTCCAAACTTGCTCCACTGCCGCAGCAGTGTCATCTACTCAGCTCCCGCAGGAGCCCCATTACTCCGTCCGAACTTGCTCCATCGCCGCAGCAGTGTCATCTCCTCCGCTTCCGCAGTAGACCTTCCCCAGCCTACTACCTGAGAAGCACACCTATCCAACCTCAAAGACAACCAACTCCCGTCCTATGGTAGAAGAAGCCTTCCAGCGACTAACCCCTTCCCACGGCTGATGTTTTAAGCTTTGCACTCCGCAAGTTTTGGGGGGTCATCAACATCATTTTGGCAGCTGTCCGGCATGTTATTTTGCAGCTTTTGGGGGAGTGCTCTGGGTTCGGGCCGAATACCTAACTCGGAGCCCTCTCCTCGGACAGCACGCCAAATACGCATTTATTCTATCTGACTTATTTGTAAGTGTGAACTCGTGAAATTATGTTTTATAAACAAAGTTCGGGAGGAGCACGTTCAAATAATCATTCCAATCAACTGGTCATCAAACAATTACCATGTCTACCCTATCAGCACGAGAAGGAGCATATAAATATTCACTCTGTCAACTCACCTAACATTCCTTGACAGTTTCAGCATCCCTCCACCACCCCCGACTCCTCACTCTTGGCTTATCTTATTTATTTATTTCACAGCCAGGAATACGGGGGGAGTGCTCTGGGTTCGGGCCGAATACCTAACTCGGAGCCCTCTCCTCGGACAGCACGCCAAATACGCATTTATTCTATCTGACTTATTTGTAAGTGTGAACTCGTGAATTGTTTATTCTCAACAGTTTGTTTCAATGAACCACTTAAAAGCAGTGATTCTGTGAGTCAGTGAGTTGTTAACCCTGCCAGAAAGAAACATTTACCTTATAGCTCTATGAATACCTATTATTTTGTATCATGCTAGATTTTTGCTGCAATCAATGTATTGACAACACACAATCTCTCAGAAGTACTCAAAAACTCCCATTAATCGGATTCAGAAAGTGTAGCAAGGTGGTCAGTGAGAATGCTAGGGTTCAGGGTTCTGGTTGCTGATTGCAGACCTCAGGCTGAGCCAGACTGCAGTGATCATGATCAGTGATCACATCAGTATTCTCAGACAGGGAGACACCCTTCAGCTCTTCCCCTCTGCTTTGCTGATGAAATGCTGCCATGTCTGAGGGCAATGCTGAAAGCCCTGTGAGGAGGGGGATACGGAGGTTCTTTTGTAAGTGTTCGAGAAAGACAGTGAGAAAAGAGGATAGAAAGAGAAAGAGAAACTGATCCATGCCAAATGGAATTCTAAATGAAGTTTGGGAGGAGCATGCTCATAATCCTGTCAATCACATGTCTCATCTGTGATAATCCTTCTGACGTCCTTCCAAAACCCCAACTCCACATTTCTATTCTACTGATTTGTTTAAAAAGTGTAAAATGTTTAAAATGTACATCAGCTGAATATCAGCATAATATGGTTTAATATTTATTTATTTTATTTATTTTTCAGTAGGGTAGTGTTTAGCTGGCTGGTTTACCATCCAGATTTTCAAAAAACATAATGCCTGAACTGATCCTGAAAAGTTTATATTTTGTTAATTTCCAAGATATTTCAACATAGGCAAACATCCATTACTGACCATCCATCTTACCATATGCTAGTAAACAGTTGTTCTCAAACAACTGATTGTCTTTCAGTGCTTGATGTTTGTATATGGTAAGCAAAGGCTTTTGTTGAGGTAACTAAAGCTGGTTGTATTCAGTTTTTACAGCTGTGCGCTTTGAAGGGTGCTGTTATCAAATTCCAATTCTTTTTACCAAGCATGCAGTGCTCCAGTTCACTGTTTAAATATCATTTATCATTTATGGAATAGTATCTCATGAAGTATCAAAGTTTGGAGCATTCAACCTTTTTTTGAATTCAGCCCCACTTATCACCATCTACATTGTCTGGAAGTCCAGTGCAGTGACAACACAACCAAAACAGACAAAGCTCATGTTTAGATGATGCTATCGTCTCAGTTTCAAAGCTAATGTGATTTATGTCGGCTTCCTCACATGTCTGTGCCTGGTTTGGCTTTGTGCATCAGTTCATTGGGGCATTGTAAAGAGCGCTCACCCCTCTCAGACGAAAACAGGAAGTATAAACATTGCACAAACAACGATCTAATCGCTTCCTGTCAGAGGTCTTTTGCGGAGCACGACCTATAGAAAAACAACAGCGCTGTTGGTCAGATGGCTAGATAAGAAAAGTCATCTCTGTCATCTTTTTCCATCTTATCAGGCAAAGACAAAGCTTCGCAAACAAGTTTATGGTTAGATTTATATTTAAGAGATACATATTTACGAGCACCCACACACTATACTTATGGATACCGGCCAGCACGCACACATAACAACTATGGTCCATGCCCACACACAGTGACACTGCCATGATCTAAAGGGAGAACCTCAAATAATTATTCTCTAGGGTCAGATTTATAGTGAGCATGGACCCAACAAAACCGTGATCATCATATGAGCTTCTGGATTAGTTTAAATGTATATGTGCAGAAGTACTTTTTGCATTTGTGCCCGGGGATGTGAATATGTTTGTTGAATCCAGTGTACCTGAATATAAACCATACAGTAGTATGTTCTTTTGTTTTTTATGTGCATGTGTGAATGTATGTGTGCAGGAGTTAAGGCCCTAGAGAGCTTTGGTCTTCGTTATTTATGTTATGTCCTTTGGCAGGTAGCCGATATATGTTGTGTTTTTGAAAATCATACTGTATTTTATGTGAGTATATGTGTCTCTTTGGATTTATATTTATTTGTGTTGTGCCTAAGGCAAGGGTTGAACTGTAAGCCTAAAAATCCCTTAGGCTGAAGAATATAACTTAAATCTATACCATGTTATCATCACACACACAAACATGCACACACTCACATTGACTCACCCCTTAAATAATAGGTTGTCAAAAAAGCTAGCAGTGTTGTGAACTATATTAACTTCATACAGTTAATTAAAAATTAATGTAAAAATACATAATTTGTAGTATTTTTTGTTGCTACAAAATACAATTATATTTATTATTTATTTTACTATAATACCTAATATTATTTATATTTAAAAATGTAAACGATCATTTTAAAATACAAAAAACAAAAAAAATTTAATTACATTTATTGCATAACTTAGAAATATTTACACAAATATGTGTTATGGTGTTTTATTGGTGGTAGATTATATTATATTATATTATATTATATTATATTATACCTACCTATGTTTTTAAAAGAGTAGCTTTACTCTACTAATTTAATTTATATGTACAGTATCTAAGTAGGTTCTCCAACACTAACAACATGAAGACTTTAACCATAAACAGCAATGTCACTTTGAAGTACAATTCCTCATCGAGCAGAGCGGCACTGGAAAGAGTCATATCCTGAGGCCGATCAGGACATGACGGAGAGAATGTCCCGCCAACTTTCTGCCTTTGAAGTCTAAAGCGTTTCTCTGGCGATTCCATGCTACACTTTTGACCCATTTATCAATGTTTTGACAAGAGAGAGAATGCATGAGTAAGCTAGTCATAATCACCAATCTCTGCTGGTAGTAAGGAAGCACCGAACTTCTCCTGGAAGATGACCAGTCATGAGAAATTGTCTCTGCTTGCTTTCTGTCAATGATGGTAGAGGGGGAAATATGCTTGTAATAGATACATGCTCTGGTTTTTCTCAAAAAGCCTTTTGTTTTATGGAGACATCTGTCTGACTTAAATGGGATTTAGTTTGATGTGCAATTCTAGAATGTTCATTGTGCACATCATTTATCTGCCTGATCCAAAAGTCTCAGGAATGGTAGTTGAGGGGGCGTTTACACAACACCGTTTTCAACTAAAACGGAAAACGTTTTTGTGTTTTGGCCGTTCATTTACACCATAACGGCGTTTTGGGGGCCTGAAAATAGAAACTTTTAAAAATATGCTTCAAAGTGCAAGTTTCTGAATAAAAGACTGCTATCGTCTCCATGTAAACTACAAAAACACAAATTTGTGAAAAGTATTAGGCCATGCTAATGAAACTATATAGACATTCAGTCTATATGCGCGTAGTGTTTCCTTACAAAGTGACATTGCCAAATTTTGGCCTGGCAGCATAATACAGGGGTTTTAGTTATTTTCGCAGACCCATGTGAACGGGGATCGTTTTTGCAACGCCCGTATGCAAGAAACGCGAAGGAAAAACTTTTCTGTGTTTAGTACATTGCTGTCATGTAAACATACCCTCAGTCTGTTTGTAAACTTTAGCTGAAGACACACTTCAAAGCTTAACTTTTCAACTTTTGGGTTACATAGAGATAAATTCAGTCAAAAATTAAGCAACAGAGTGTGAGAGATCCCAACCAATTTTTTTTTTTTTATAAATACTTAAATTGGACTAACTGATTGGACTATATATATATATATATATGAAAAAGAAAATGTATGAAGATAAATATAAAAAATAATTCAACTATTTACTTATTTATTTTAAAATATATGTCAAATATTATGACAAAAAATATAATTCTGTGACTAAAAAGTATAAAAACTAAATATGACTATTAAGAAAAAAATACCAAATATATAAATTATGACACTCAAAAAAGAAAGAAAGAAAATAAATAAATAATACGATTGACATTACTATGACTTAAAATACAAAAAATACTAAATGTATGAATATCAACTGAATATAAAATACTAAATTTATGAATACTGACTAAAAATATATATTTTAAAATCTTAAATGGATTACTTTTGACTGCTAGACTTGTAAACTAGTTGTTGATAGACTACATTTACAGATATTGATTATGACTAAAAATATATATTTATGACTATTTTCTACCACAAAAATACCACATTTATGAATATTGATTATGGCAAAAATGAGTAAATACATGCATGATTATTACCTATAAAAAATTTAAATTATTACCCCCCAAAAAATCTAAATGTATTACTATTGACTATGATTAACATATATATATATATATATATATATATATATATATATATATATATATATATATATATATATCCTGTTCAGCATCAATGTGTGCATGGTTTTGGCCGAGCTCATAAGAGACCAGATCCACTTAGATTTGTTGCGTTGTGGTTGGTGGTCAGGTTGTGCTGGCCTGGTCCCACCAGACTCTCGTACATTTCATTTGTACATAGAGTCTGGCACCGCTCCATTGACAAGCGTTAACTTCCTTGTAGGCGGGTGCTCTATTGAAGTCTAAAACTATTGGATCTGCGCAGAGGCACTCTGGATCTGCCATAACCAATTGCTAACGTTTGGTCGTGATGTATGTCATGTCGAACCCCGTGGGGAGGAGGGCCACAACATCATGGCCACCAACAAAACTAAGCAAAGATTGTTCTTGCTCCGGCTTTAACTTCTTGATATTCGGCAGCGTTGCCACAACGGACCGAATGGCTTCGCTCGCATCTTTCTCCGCTGCCATTACTGAACTACAACTCAAAATAACACATGACATCAACGTGATCGTTCTCAGCCACTCCCTCTGTTTGCTGATTGGCCCGGTAAGAAAACCAAAGACAACAACACAATCCCAGACGTAGTACTGAAGGAAAATGAAAATTGAGCGGAAGTACGTAGGAGGGCGGAGCCAGGCTAATGTTGTGCAGCCAGATGCACAGTTTGCAACATCACTAACATCAGTCATCACTCTTACTGGCTCTTATTAGGATTTACCTGACCTCCCCACTGCCAGCCAGTTCCAAAATCTGCACAGAAAGTGACAAGGAGAATATTCAAAAAAGAAAGTGATGCAAAAGAGAGAGACTGACATACCAGGGCCTGGTTTGCATGAGAAACAAGCTGCCACTGCTGAAGGGTGCCCTGGAGGGTCATTAGAGCCGACATTTGTGTGTCATTGGATCATTTCCTTCCACCTCAGCCATAACATGCTCTGCGTCGTGCTCTCTCTCTTTATGGAGAGGAGTCTTGCTTTTATTGCACCCTTGTTTTGTTATTTGCATTTACAGAGTGAACTCTGAGGTTACACTGCCTGCACTTAGTCGACCTGCTCTGCCTTCTGTACTCCCATAGAGACTGTTTGTGTAATTGTAAAGAAACTTAAGTGTCTGAAACAGCCAAGCCCCTCTAAAATACCTTAACTAGCTTGTAAAATCCATTGGAAGGTCACAGTAAAGTTTTTCCTTCAAAGCACCCCATCTCGCATTGACTGCAGGGGATGTTTTGAACTAAAGCCATGCACAATGTGTTTTAACTATCACAACAATTTGAGACATTCGCAGATCATATTTGTCATATGAGATTACTTTCGAACAGTCTATGCAAGCTTACAGTAAGTGAATCAAAAAAACAAAATGCATCTGCATCCAATGCATCTGTTTCCAGGACAGCGTCAGCCTGGGAAATGGATTTGTTTGAACAGATTTTTTTTATGATCGTGAAGTGATGTCTGCGAGGCTCGTGAGTTCTACGAAAAGAAGGAACACAAATTCGAAGCAAATTGTTTTCAGCGCAGCATCTGCAGCCAACTCTAATACCAGTTCAAGCTCCTGCTCGAATATTTCTGTGCCCAGTGAATGTTGTACAGACAAGAAGATGAAAAACTAGTAATGTCTTCATTGGACCAGGCTTTGAAGTGCGGACATCTGCTTTGTATTTTATCGCCAATCACTATTCGGCCATCCAAAAAGCCACAATTTCCACTCAAGCGTTTGCTTAGGATTGTTGTAATTAAATACTTAGGTTTTATTGGCTTCCCCTCTTGCAGAAGACTTCCATAGGGCAAATTCTCAAAAAGAATAGAAGAGCTGACTGCAGATTGTGACAGATTAAGAGGCAATAAAGTTCAGAACGAGTTCAAGCCAGGAGGGTTGTAAGGCAATGACCTGGCTTTTCCTCTTACACACTGTAGTTTAGAGAGTAAAGCGCAGACAAGCTCTATGCAGTCCTAACACAGTCGGAATAAGCTGACAGAAGAATGTCTGATGAGATAAAAGGGGACGAAAGATAAGAGATATTCAGAAGTGATGCAGTCAGTTTGTGCGGTAGAAGTAGAGCATGAAAGAGAAGGCAGATGACCTTCTGAGAAGAGAAGAATCAAGTTCAGAGGATGATTGAAAAGAGAAAGAGAAAGTTAAGAAAAAAGGACAAATGATTTGAAAGAGATTATGAAAAGTGTGTGTAAGGGAAAAAGTAGGGGGTGTCTATTGAATTAAGGTGAAGTATGTAAATTCTATGCCCCTACTGATATAAAATGGATTTACAATATGTTTGTTTGTACATCTTGACTGGGCTAGACATAAAAAAACACAATATAAATCAGTTTAACCAATGGTGTGAGTTTGGGCGGGACTACCTGTTTATCTGATTGCAAAGTAGATAAAAAAAAATTCTTACACAGAAATTAAAACTACATTTATGACTGGACTATTACTAAAAATGTACAAAACTACATAATTTGAAGAAAAAAATAATGATCTAATCGTAGATGTCATTTTCTGCGACTGAAAATCCATTCATGTTTCTGGCTTTATCTGACCATTTGCAAATAAGGGGGAAAAGTCATTTTATTATTATTTTTTCGTAATGCAGAACTTTGACTTAATGTATGACTTGACTATTACTAAATATAAAAATAGTACATTTATGACAAAAAAAATATGTTGAAATTACTAAACTTATGATCATTACTATAAGTTACTAATACTTATTACTATAAGTTAATCATTACACATTACTAAATGTGTCATTCTCTGAGAATGAAAAGCCATTTGTGCAGAAATTACACACTTCACCTTTAATCTAAATAGGTAATTGTTACAATTATGCCGAATGTTAAGTAATAGCAAGTATATATATACATGCATACACACACACACACACACACACATATTTACAAACTTTTGTTCGATGCAATTAATCGCGATTAATCGATTTGACATTAATCCTTTAAATCATTACAAAGTAAATAAATCTATTTCACTAGCTACAACACATCTGTGAATGCTCCTGCACTGTGGACACTCCTCGCTCCTCCTTTATCTGCCAGACCACCGCCACACTGTCAGTCTCTTTTGTCAGGAAATGGAACACATTCCTCCACTTTCTCCCTTCGTGTTCCCTTGTTTTCTACCCAACTGCTGCAGGCAACTCCGTGCAGTATGTTAGGAAATGAGTGAGAGCATGTGAGTAAAACAGAGAGAAAACAGAAGGTTAAGCACATTTTAATGAGAATTGCCCTGCTAACAAGCGAGGTGACCCTCACAGCAGCCCAGTATGCCAGGAGACAGATGTGCTGCACAGCCAATTGAAGGGGCTTCGTCGTGTAATGAGCCTCATGTTTGCGTGTCAAAGTTCTTCTCGTTTCTCAACCGCAGCCTCCCTGAGAGCCAATCAGGTGCCTCTTTTGTCTACCTACCGATCTTTTAGCGATCGACGACATGACAAAGCTGTTAGTGTGCTAGTGACTCAGGACTAAAAGTGCTTGGAGATTACTCTACAAATGTTGTTATACACTGATTGTCCTGATTATGGGTTATGTATTAAATCCATGTGTGTTTCTGCCTGCACTGCCAGAGCTGTTTTAGTCATCAGTTACTCCCTGAAGCAAGAGCTCTTTAAAGGGAAGAAGCGAGCGCTAGCTGATGCTGGATCATGTTCAGTCGTGTGCAAAACAGTGTTATAATACTGAGCGCTCATAAAGTGAAAAAATAATGGGCACTGATGGCTGCCAAATGCTTTTTCTTCCTCTTACAACTTCTATTGTCGGAGTTCATAAAAATGTGTGATAGTAAATTGTGCATTGTGAAAAGGTGTGTTACTACTCAAGAGAAGCTGTGTATGTACTTGAGTGAGTGCAAAACTGTCCCCGGGGCCACGGTTGGCATTTGTTGTCCTTCTGGCAGCCATCAAAATGAGATGATGGATGACCACCCACAAGTGGTGTTGGCCAGGGGTTCTGAGAAGCCCTGCTGGTGGTACATCTAATGAAAACCTGGCGTATCTACAACCCAGAGTACCATCTGCTACAGGGCACCACGTCTGGTTTTCCATGTAGAAGACAAAAGCCACAATCAGGGTTGTGTGCCACTCAGAACTGAACTGAGAATGCCTTAAATTCCAACTCAGTTCCCAAATTTATATTGAGATAGCAAACGAGATGAAGACTTGTAAATTGAATTTAAATGTGTAGGGAAGTAAAAATTAAAATTAAAATTAAATAAAAACCAAAATAAATGTATGTACTGTTTTAAAAATAAATAAAAAAACTAGACAAACATTGAATGTTAAATAATGTCAAAGGTTTATACAGTAGGCCTTACAGACGATAGATAGATAGATAGATAGATAGATAGATAGATAGATAGATAGATAGATAGATAGATAGATGGATGGATGGATGGATGGATGGATGGATGGATGGATGGATGGATGGATGGATGGATGGATGGATGGATGGATGGATGGATGGATGGATGGATGGATGGATGGATGGATGGATGGATGGATGGATAGATAGATAGATAGATAGATAGATAGATAGATAGATAGATAGATAGATAGATAGACTTTCAAATTTCAGTTTAACTTCCTTTGAGGCATCAATTCAAATCAAATTCATGAACTGAAAGGGAGACAGTTTGTCAATTCTGAATTTTACAAAGTTCTAAGAGAACTCTTTTATCGTTTTATCTTTCAAATTAAACTCCTGCCATCTAAATCTGTTTCCATTTAGGGGAAGTCAGTCAGGAGAGAAATGTTCCATGTGAACGGCAATTTAAAGTGCATGGAGAGCAGGCCACAGGACCTGGTCACACAGCATTAACTACACATCAGCATCCTGTGTCATTAAAGAAATGAGTTTTGCGTGTGAATGTTCGAGTGAATTTCTACATGTGTTTTTGAATTTGTGTGGCATTGTGCACAAACTGTGAAACTCCCTGGATATCGTTTGGACCTCGTTATACTGTAATGTTTGATAACTGCCATTATTTTTGTTTTTGTTTTGGTGTGCAATGGGATGTAGAGATTATCTAAATGTGCATTAACACGAGATTTCCTGTCAGCATTTGTTTAACATTTGGGGTTTTAATGAGTTCTGGCTCTGGATTTTGAATAACATGAACTCATGCATAAACTGGATCCAGCTTGACTTTAGCAAAGTAATGGATTAAGATCTTTTTAATAAAGTCTGACGCATAATCTAGTAGAAAATTAGTCCACGTTGAAAACATGCAGTTCTTTCTATTTTCTAGTTAATTTAAAAGTAGAAAATTGGTTTATATTAAAAAACGCAACTGAATAGGTAATGCTGCAGTCACATTATTCACTCTGCAAGTCCTGTTATTATGCATTGATCAACTTTATTTTAGTCTACACTCAATGTACATCATTGTACATTTCTTCATAATCTTGTTTTATCAACCAGCAATTGTTAATTTCAACTTCAGACACACTTTATTATTTAATGTGCCTTTTGGTGAGATATTTGTTTGGTCTATGTGAGACATCAAGAAAATGAATCAAGAGTGACTCATTCTATTACTCATAAGTGCTTGTGGGTTTTTCCAACCACAAACATTAGTGGACTATAGCCAGACAGTTAGCTACTGAGATAGCACTGTTGTAACTAGACACAACACAGTTTTATAAACAACCAAACAACCACAGAACAGTCAAAATAACAGAGGCAATGAAGCAGAAATGTTTCTCTTAAAGGGATAGTTTGCCCCAAAATGCTAACTATGTGATCATTTACTCTCCCCCTCATGCAGTTCCAGACCCGTATGACGGTCTTTCTTCTGCCGAACACAGAAGAAGGTTTTATTTATTTATTTGATTACAGTAAATGTGTGACAGACAAATATTTTTGAGTGAACATTTAAGATCTGAAATCTGACATAAATTGTCACACATTCCTACAGAACTTCATATAACAACTTTAAAGTTAAAATTGAAAAAGCATTATTTCTTTATGCACATTGCAGGTCTTATTGTGAATGATTCATTGATGCTCATTCAAAAAAAAAAAATCATTGAATATCATTTCGTTCTGAAGTGTGTCTTAAGTGAAAATCTTTGGTTGTTGCACTGCTGCGTACATAATAATAATAATTGGAAACTAAACATTTAATCATTTTGTTACATATAATAATCAAATTCATAATGGATTATATATAGCTAAGAAAGTGCGCAAAAATGAAAATCACTCAAAGCGGCAATCTCACGAAGTTCCGTTATAATCAATGAAGCTGTCTACACTGCACACTGAATCTCTTATTTACATTGCGTCCAAACTTTGTTTACTGAGAGGATTTACACTGAACAAATACTCGTTTTTGTTGCCGTTTTGAGTGGCTGACTAATTTAAACATCTCTGATTGGCCATTGCATTCAAGAGACCAACAGATATGTCTCTGTGATTGCCTACAATGCTCAACGCTGCAAAAACACGTTGGAAATAGAAACCTTTGACGCTCTCCAGAGCGCAAAAATAAATCCCACTGGAGCATTTGCCAAATATGTTTTACCAAATCAGATGGGGCCTCCTAATTCTCTGGAGCCCTAAGCGGGCGCTTACCTCGCTTATTGGTTAACTCCCAGAGTATCAAAAAATAAAAAATGTTGGGCTTGGTTGCTTGGTTGACTCCATCAGTTGTTGATTGGATAGAGGCAGATCTGAATGCAAGTTTGCAGGTAACAGTAAGTAAGGGGTTTAAGTGGAATAAGTTGTTAGAGAAGTCCAGCATTCATCACCAGAGGGATGCCTGTAGTTTCGAGTTATGATATTTTAATTAAAACTATGAGGTCAAAAAAAAAAATATGATATGCATGAACAAATCATTCACAATAAGATCAATAACATGTATTTAGAAAGTGATACGTGTATTTTCATTTAATTCCAACTTTAAAAGCATACAATCAGTTTTAAATTAGATTAGAACTGCTAGTCAAAGTGACCATTAACAGGCATATGCTATGCCAATAGGAGAGGTTAGTTTGTACCTGTCTAATTAAATGACTAAAGTGACATGTGCTTGCAGATTGAGAGGCAACCAGAGAGTAAAGGACATCTGAAGGGCAGCCAGGACGAATGGAAGCGATACAGAAACACACTTCCTCTACACAGGTGAGGTATTCAGATTCAGCAGAAAACATCACTATGTCAGCTCAGTGGACCCTCAATATTGGCCCCCTCCATAAACACACACACACACACTTATGTCACACTGTTCCACTCTCCTACACACACATCGTGCCAACGCTTCCTGCGTCCTCACTGCCAGCGTGGCTAAGCCTCTGGTGGGTTGTTGGATTTAGGCGTCAGGGGTACAAGCCAGCATGGGCGCTCTGTGAACACAGCCATGCATATGACAGCTCCATGGGACAACGTACAAGCGTGTGCATTTGTCTCGCTGTTCCTGCCCTAATCAGATCATCCCTGGGGTACGTCTGATTGACGCAGTCTGCACGCCTTCTCACTCTTTTCTGTGGGAAGTACTGGCATGGCATGGGCTACTGCAGTGTGTGTACATACCTTCATCCTTCATCCTAAGTAAAGAGACATATACAATAATTTTTGTTCTCCACCATATGATGCTGATAATGTATTTGTTTTTACCCTAAGATCTTTGATAGTAGAAGTGATAGTTTACATGAAAAAATCATATTATTTTATCATATATCCAAACCTGTACATTTCTTCTGTGGAACACAAAAAGCAGATATTTTGTAAAACCTTGTGGTTTAGACCCCATTCACATTTCATTGTATGGGAAAAAAACATCTAATTTTTAGGATATGTAAATTGTAAATTATGTCATTGAGTGTGTTTACCATTTTGAAAAAAAAGTGCTTTAATTGTATTGAATGTGCAATTAAAAAAACAACTGTACTTGCAAATAATAGCCTATACAATTATTGTGTAAAAAAGTAGGCCTAAAAAGTGCACTTTGTTCTGATATCAAATTAAAAGTTTTACTTTAAAGTACATTTTAATCAATTATGGTTTAATAAACTTTTGTCACGTTCTAAAGAAAAAAACATATTTTGATGTGTCGATTAACATACCAAAGCACATGTGAAGTACTTGATTTTAATTTTAAGTGTGTTATTCAACAATACATTCAAAGTAAATATATTTTAAATGTACTAAATTTAAATGTGCTTCATCATTCCAAATGAGTTATATTAAATATATTTAAATATATAAGTATCAACAGAAATGACATTAAATTTCGTTTACCATAAATGCTTGTCAGAACATTCGGCAGTACCCTTTAAACATATTTTAAAGACAATAAAAGTAATCATGAAATTATATAAATTTATTATAAATTTAAAATATAATATATTTTCATGTAATCGCAAATAACATGCATTAAAATGTCTGAAAACATTAAATTCGCAGTTAAGTACATTATTTTAAAGTATATTATTTCCATAAGTACTCTTTTTAAATTTGTTATACTTAGTGTACTTCTTTTTCACAAGGTTGTACATGAACTAAAATATGCAATAAATATTCAAAATCAGCTTATTATAAAACCTGATTATGCAAATAAACTTTCCACAATAAAAAAGTAAAGGTGTACCTTTTACACTTTGTCAACTGGTTGAATCAACACACTCACTGTCGTTGTTTTCAGCTGCTTAATATGTAAATTGCATTTTGATTAACTGGATAGCTGTCCGATTGAGTAAGCCCATTCCATTTACATTAGCCCTGCAAATCAATGTATCTCACAGCAAAACAGATTTAGTATAATAACTATTTCTGAGATGAATGCAACTGTCACACGTCCGAGTTCACTTTCGGCATTATGCTATTGGAGGTCAGCATAATTTGATCAGATAGCTATCAGTAAAAATACATGAAGTTGCCAAATGTAAATACTTCCCTAGATGTGCGGTGTAGACAAGCACCATTTTTGTGGGTGTGTTTGTGTTGTTACCTAATTTGCATAATTCCTTTAGTGAACTAGCTGCTAAAATAATGCAGTCAGTGCAAATAAACGTTGCTATCGATATATTCTTAGTGAATTCCCTCCTTACTGAAGCCCCTGAAATTTAAACAGGAAATCCCATTCAAAGCGATTCCCCGATATTATCCGTGTTTACATACCGCAGATATGCTAAGTGTGTATACAGTGAGCGTTGAAGTTGAGGTCCACGCTGTGCGCTATCGGTCTGTGGAATCAGTGAATTCCTCAATACTCACATCTGCATGGCTTCACACACGCCAGATCCAGATGTTGCTCAAAAGTCCACAGCAGGAGATGAAGAGCAGAGCTTTCCATCATTCCAACAGCAGCAAACAGCTCCGTTGAGGAGAAAAACCTGAAACGTATCAGGTGGAACAGGTCTGGAAACTGTTTCTGACTTGTTTATATGACTCTTACTTAATTCTTGATTCAGAGATACTGAGTGTGGATCAGCATGTGGTTAAACCATGAATATACATGATTTCAAGGAGGAGGCCATTTGTGACCTTCAATGTTGAAGTTCTGCAAGCCTGTTCACTGTAAAATCTCTCGCACAAGACACAGAGAGAAACCAGGGTAGCTGAATTATTTTTGCTAACTATTCTTGTCTGCTTTGATGGTAAGCAGAGGAAAGGAGAGTCAGCTTCAACGTTCCCATGGGATCTAACTATACATATGGTTTCAGATATTTCTACCTGTGGCAGAAACTAAAATGGCAAATGGCTTCCAGAGTTAGCCAGTGAAGATGACCATGAAAAAAAACAGAGAAGGTATTTATGGCCACAATATAACCATTTCAGGGAGTTTCATTTATCCAAAATGCCTAATGCCATAGGAGATCATAGGAGAACCATTTTTAGTTCATATGATTCCATAGGAATTCATTTTTAATTTTCATGTTTTTTTTAGAAAAACATCTGTGCTGGTGCTTCAAAGAACCCCAGATGGCTTCAACTTTCCTCTGAAAAAGGTAAAGTTTACCCCAAAATGAAAATTCATATCATTCCAAACTTATTTGACAACCATGAACAACTAAAAGTGCATTTTTAAAGATTATTCTGGATGGAACTGGGGCTGTTGAGGAAAAAAAAGATTTATATAAAACATAAAAATTGACAATTATTTCAAGTCTTTCTTATGCCAAATTATGTTTTTTGTGTGACGAACAGACTGAAATGTATGTAGTTTATGTAGAGGATCTCTATCAAATCAAACAATGTGTTCATTGTTCATTGTTCAAATCCAATACATTTCATTGGCTCTCATTGTTTCATGACCAAATCACACACAATGCATCTAATGGCATCACATCACACACAATGCATCTAATGGCATCACATTCGATTTGAAAGCTACAACAGAATAGATTTTCTTTGAAAAAAAAAATATAATAATTTTATGGAAGAAAGAAATGGCAGGTATCAATGACATAAACCTTTATGTAATTTCATACCTGCTTTTCTTTCTTCCATTTTTTATTCGATTCAAAGAGCCATACAGCCAACAGAACCATAAAAATGGTTCTGATAAATCTTATGTGGTGAATGCAAGAACAAAATAAATATCTAAACGTTACATCTTCTTCATTTGCAATGTAGTGATTTTAAGTAGAATGCAGTTATAACTGTGTCCATGTCAGGTGCACAAATTGTAGCTTACTTCCTCTGGATAAAGCAGTAATCCTGGCAAAAAACTCAACAGAAAATGACTGTCTGAATTTACAACAGTTCTTTTGTTATCAGAGAAAGCAGGTAACAAAGATTAGTCAGCACCTCTAGAGCAGCTGGATTCACGCACGCTGCGCTCTTATCTGACCATCATTTGAATTAGATGCTAAACAACACTCCCCGCATGATCGTGTGTTTCCAAATCTAGGGATTCTGTTACAGTTTCCTCTGCGTTTTAGAAATATGACATGTCCCATATGAGCCAAATGGCCTGTGATAAGAATAACAGGGCAAAAAAATAGGCTTAGATGTCAGTGTTTAACGTCAGGATTTAAATATTTGTTCGACCATATTTTGAGTGCAGACCACAGCAGTCTAACAGAAATAAAGCAGAAAAGGGACGCCCTTCTGTTTCTCTTACCCTCCGCATCTCACTGCTCAGTTTGTGTGTCTGTGTGTTCTGGCTATTTTGGCTTCGCTCATGAAGAGAAGCCCACCAGAGAATGAAAACAACACAAATCAATCGTGCTGATAGCCTCCCTCCCTCTCCGCTCACAGGCCAGCAGCAGTGATATATACCAGCACTTTACAAAGGAAAACACACAATAAATACTTGCAATATAAACATATGTCAGATGAATGAGAGAGAGAGACGAGGGGATGGCAGGGGAGGGAGAAACAAAAGAAAAATGACGAAGCGAGTGATTTATCGGCAAAGGATGAAACACGCAGATTTCAAAGAGAATTTCCTTCAGAAAATTGATATACGAGCTGTTACAAATACTTCCTCCCTTTGTTATGAAACAGTCCGTGACACGTCTGCTAAAGATGACCTGATAAAAACATTTAGTGCCATGGAACATCATGTTTCACTTCATTCACAAACAGTGGGTCTTTTGTACAAAACCGAGGGCAATATCTGTTAGAGACAGAAAATACATAACATGCTGTGTAAACATTTATTAAGAAGAGACCGAAAGGAAAGATGGTACGCATAGATGACAAGCAGAGAGACTATCTGTCAATCTATTACATGTTTAAGTCGAATATACAACCATATTCAGTTTATACCATTCAGACATGGCACAGAGACATAAACAACTACCGGTATATATATATAAATACTGTATATATAGATCTATATATAATCAATTTTTTTTTTTTCTGTGAGATTTTTTTCATATTAAATTCCTGTAGCGGTAGTTCGCCTTTTTTCCAAATAATTTTGTCAGATAAATACTAGGAGTGGTATGACGAGATCTTGTGCCACAAGATCTTGGAGACTAAAATGTGACAAGATTTTTCGTAGAGTGAAAAACTGTCTCGCGATATCGCCATGACGGAGCGTGCGTGAGGGTGAAATTAGCATAGAGTATGCCACCGCTACCCGCCTCTACTGTTGTTTTGCTGTTTTTATAAAAAATAAAAACCATTGTAAACTATTTTATTAAACTATCTATTATCCAGCACGGGTTGCAGTCGCACCCAGTGCAGCAGGAATCACAGTTCACTGATTGTGTGACAATGGCAGAGGATTCGTCTGATAAATGACGTTTATCTTGTAGAATGTGCACTCAGCCGCTTCAATTTGTGGAAAGGAGGTCTAATGTTTAATCAGGAGGTCACACACAGCCTCAATCAGAAGTTCTTTAAGCTCATAAATATACAGTAAGGTCTGAAGAGACTCATGTGAAATCATATAGGAGAAAAGCCAGTCAGTTGAGTTTGTGGCAAAACCTTTTAAATTGCTTGTACATTGTTGGGTCCCACTTTATATTAAGTGGCTTTAAGTACTATGTACTTACATAAAAAAAATAAGTACAAAGTACTTATTGTGTTGATGTTATACTGTAAAACACTTGTGCTGCTATGAAGGTGTGATACGGGTAAGGTTAGGGGCTGGTGTGGTGGTATGGGTAGGCTTAAGGGTGGGTTAAGGTGTAAGGGAAGGGTAAACAGTGTAATTACAACTGTAATTGCATACATTAATTACAGCTGTAATTACACGCAGGTATTTTCGAAATATAAGTAAAATGTAAAAACATGTATGTACACAGTAAGTCCATTGTATCAAATTATTAATTTCAATGTATAGTACCTATAGCCACTTAATATAAAGTGGGACCAAACATTTTAAAATGCACCTACAGACTATTTTTCCAGTAATGAATTTTGTCATTGAGGATTTCTATAAAATATTGGGCAAAAATCGCGTCTCGTCTCGTTCTCGTGAACCCAATCTCATCTCGTAAGATAAGTGTTTCGTCACACCCCTAATAAATACCTTGACCAAGTTTAATGTTTTGTTCATCCTTATTTAATATTTTCCTCATATCTTGATGGCTTAATCATATGTGGGGTCATTGAAAATAAATCCCTTGGGACATCACTTTTGGCCACTATTGTATATATAGAAAATATTTATATTAATGCAGTAACCTTTATGCAGTATAGATAGATTATGGCAGTATTCAAGCAATTCGTTCAAAACTGCAGATTCATTTAGAACTGAAACAAGTGTCTGGCTACATCTGAGTAGGTACTTCTTTTGAGTAAGTAATTACTTTGCGTCTGTTAAAAAAGTATGTTCAATAAATGCGTGGAGATTGTAATCAGGACATACTAAATGTCATTCATACACATTGAATGATTTGCTCAAAAACACAGATTCACTCAGGAACCAAATACTGTGCTGGCTCAGAGACTCGTGAGATTTCTGTGTGGCTTCGTATGGAAGTACTTTCATCGGCAGAACAGAAACAGACAAGGTAACTGGACATATTGTGTCCAAGTTGCATAAAAAGTAGCATCACTCTTGCAATTGTGCTGTTTGTCTAAAACAGCACTCTTGCATGTGTAATATTGCTTAAATATTAATAAATACAATATATAGGCCCTTTAGAGTATCAATGAAGTAACACTAAATTCATTATATTACCATTCGAGACCATCACTGAATCGCATGGGACTATTACAGTGTAAGTAATAGTTGTACATAGTTCTTACTGCAGCTTCTCTTTCAAGTTCCCACAGTTCTTTACAATTCTGAAGTGCACATACTACCCATAATGCTGAGCTGTAGAGCTCACTGTGAGTCTTTCTCATTGGTTAGTTTATGCAGCTGTGTCAAAGGGAACTCTAGCTTTCTGAAGGGGCACAAAACAGGAATTCACCAGGAGACTGTGGCTTCGCAGCACTCAGGTTTCCTCACTCCTGTGCCCACATGCTGCTCAGACTCGGCCTTCAGCAGGCCTGAGAATAGTCCTCTGATACAGTGGGAAAGGAAAGTCTGAGCAGAGGGAATGTAAAAGAGGGAGAGAACAGGGGAGAGCGTGAAGGTGAAGAGAGGAGCACCTCTGTGATGATGGCACTCTGTCAGGATAGGAATTCCTCCCTCTGCGTTTGATTGTTTTTCTTCAGAGCAGATGATGACGGCTCACATATTTCATCGGGCAGTTCAGGACAGACCTTCGCTTTCAGATGGACCCCCGGTTCCATTTGTTCATGTAAGGCCGTGTGAACATATGGCTGCACACACGTGCTCTCACCACCGACTATACGATTAGTTTTGTGTTGACTAGTCATGGATAACATGACTTAAGCTGCACTTGTTCTGTGCAATTCGATACAATTGTTCTGTCCACAAACTGCCTTTTAATGTACATGACATTGGTTTTCTATAACCTGTCATCGGTCAATATATTTGGAATAAAAAAATAAATAAAAAATAAAATAAAATAAAAAAAGTTGCTGCCTTAAATTTTTAAGTGCAATCAACTTGGATGTTAAGTCATTTCAACTCGAATTGCATTAAACTGACTTTAAAATTAGTTGAATCTTGTATAACTTATAAAAAAAGAATAGAAAATTGATTAACTTATTTTTATGAGTTAAAGCAAGTTATATTGGTATAACTTATTGATCATATATTTGTTTACAGTGCATGCAGAACTGACTCCATACTTTGAGTAATTTACATGAAGTAAACATGACAACTAATCAGTATATGCCAAATAACTGACTATTCGAATGCTTTTCTAGGCAACTATAGTCGACAAACAAAAATGGGTATTTGTAAAAAAAAAATAAAAAAATAACCCATATTGAAAGATCACTACCTGAACAAAGCTAAGAATTGAGACAGAGAGTGATGACTTCATTTTACTACAGTCATGCCGTGGATGTCAAAAAAAGTATGGAGGATCTAAATACAAAGGCAAAATGTAAGCCATGATATATTAATTTCATTCTTGTACGTGTAATTTAAAGGTAGACTCAAAATAATAGAGGCTGTAATTATCCAAACACTCAGTAATCCAAATAAATGATGATGATTATGATGCACTTTATTTTAGCACCTCTTGTGGTCAGGAGTGAGAACCACACACTCAAGAAACAAGCATTTCTCAAGACTCCTGCTGGCTCTCCAGTCGCCCAACCATAACGGCAGTTGTTCTGTAAAAGCGTGGATAGTCATTTGGTCCTGTGGTTTATGATCTACCCCACCGCCATTCTGTTTGATGTGCAGGTTACAGTGGTTTAGGGGGATTACGGGACACCTGATCCGGGTGGTTTTCTTCAGCCCCCTGCTAGAGCTTTTGACTATGATGACTATGAGCGAGGAATGACAAGCATGAGGGAAATGTCTGGGATTATGAATGCACAAGAGAGACACAAATCCATTTGAAGAACCTTCATATGTGCTACAGTGATATGGTCAAGTATAATTAGACCACGTTGAAAATATTGCATGCAGAGCATATCTGAATTTACATCTCATAAAGAGTCACACTGTGAATCGAATCACAAAGCCAGTGCAACACATTGGAATTCCTGAACGGTTGCTAACATGCCATGGTATTTGGCACTTATATTAAAGCAACACCAAGGAACTTTTCCTCTGCGGTCACCCTACAGGTTGGAAGCGGAATTGTCCATTACCGCTGTCGTAAATAATTTAGCCTACCGCAGCCTACAGTCGCACGCGCACGCTCGCTGTTTATCCAGCACCGGCTTTGGAATCAACAATGGCCACAGACAAGGTAGAGTATGATGCATGATTTTATGAAAGACATCACAAACGAAGAAAAACTATGTATGCCGTAAAGCAGTCGAATTTTGAAGTTCTTTTTGTGCTCCGGTTACTACCCAAAACCCAAAGTTACATAGTGCCAGTAAAAGCGATACAGACCACGTCAGGCTATGGCAGACGTGTCATTCAATTCAATTCAATTCAAATTTATTTGTATAGCGCTTTTCACAATACATATTGTTTCAAAGCAGCTTTACAGAAAGTGCATTTCAGAAATGTACGTAAAAAATACAGTTAGTTAATCATCATGTATTAATTTAGGGCATAACATATCGCCGGCGTTGAGTCGTCTCTTCACAGGCGTCGAGTCGTCTCATCGCAGGTGTTGGGGACTCTGAAGTCTCCGTGAGAGGCTGGATACAGACTGTAGCTGAAGAACACTATTTACCTCGGGACTAGCGTCCCGAGATAACAGCAGAAAAGCAGATGGGAAGTAATTAGCGTAGCTGCTGTTCATAATATTAATGCATTCGATCTGATTCAACAGTAGTATAAGAGGCAAGCATTATGTGAATGCTTGGCTGAAGAGATGCGTCTTTAATCTAGTTTTGAACTGGGAGAGCGAGTCTGAGCAACGAACAGTATCAGGAAGGCTATTCCAGAGTTTAGGAGCGAAATGCGAGAACGCCCTCCCTCCTTTAGTGGATCTGGATATCCTAGGAATGACCAGAAGCCTCGAATTTAGGGATCTTAAAGAACGCGATGGATTGTAGGGCGATAGAAGGTCCATTAAATATACAGGAGCTAGACCATTTAGGGCTTTATAGGTCAGTAATAGTACTTTGTAATTGATACGGAACTTAATAGGTAACCAGTGCAGAGATGATAAAATTGGTGTTATATGATCATATTTTCTTGACCTAGTGAGAACTCTAGCAGCTGCATTTTGCACTAACTGTAGCTTGTTTATTGAGGATGTAGGACAACCAGCTAATAAAGCGTTACAGTAATCTAGTCTTGAGGTCATGAATGCATGAACTAACTTTTCTGCATCAGAAACAGATAGCATGTTACGTAGCTTAGCAATATTTCTAAGGTGAAAAAAGGCTGTTCTTGTAACATATGAAATATGATTTTCGAAAGACAAGTTGCGGTCTAGTATAACACCCAGGTCTTTTACTGTAGTGGATAAAGTAACTGGACATCCTTCTAAATTAAAGTTGTATTGTACGAGGTTTTGTGGGTAGTTTTTTGGACCAATAAGTAATACCTCCGTTTTATCTGAATTTAATAGCAGGAAATTACACGTCATCCAGCATTTTATATCTTTAAGACACTCTGTCAATTTAGATAAGTTAGTGTTTTCATCTGGTCTTGATGAAATATATAATTGAGTGTCATCAGCATAACAGTGGAAATTAATTCCATGTTTTCTTATAATATTACCCAGTGGCAGCATATATATTGAGAATAGCAGAGGGCCTAACACCGATCCTTGCGCCACTCCATAGTCTACTGACGTTATCTTCGATTTTTCACCATTTAAACAGACAAAATGGTAACGGTCTGATAAGTACGATCTAAACCAGCTTAATGCCTGTCCCTGAACACCAGTGTAGTTTTGTAGTCGATCCAAGAGTATTTTATGATCTATAGTGTCGAACGCAGCGCTAAGATCGAGTAGAACTAGTATTGAGATACATCCTTGGTCAGAAGCTAAGAGTAAATCATTTGTAATTTTAACTAGCGCAGTTTCTGTGCTATGATGCGGTCTGAATCCTGACTGAAATTTTTCATAGGTATCATTTTCTTGCAAGAAAGAGCACAATTGAGCGGACACAATTTTTTCTAGTATTTTAGATATAAATGGAAGATTTGAAATGGGTCTGTAATTTGCTAAGTTATTTTGATCTAGTTGCGGTTTCTTAATAATAGGTTTTATTACTGCCAGCTTAAATATTTTTGGAACATGACCTAAAGATAAAGACGAGTTAATAATATTGAGAAGAGGCTCTTCCACTACAGGTAACACTTCTTTCAGTAGTTTAGTGGGTATTGGGTCTAATAAACATGTTGTTGGTTTCGCTGCAAAGATAAGTTTATTTAGCTCTTCCTGTCCTATAGTTGTAAAGCGGTGTAGTTGTTCTTGAGGGGCGATAATTGTGGCTGAATCATAAGACACCATAGAGGATTGTACATTTACAATTGTATTTCGGATGCTTTCTATTTTCTCATTGAAGTAATTCATAAAATCATTACAACTATACTGTAACGGAATATTTTGCTCTGGTGATGTCTGTTTATTTGTTAGTCTAGCCACGGTGTTAAATAAAAACCTTGGATTATTTTGGTTATTTTCTATTAGTTTGCGGAGATGCTCAGCCCTGGCTGCTTTTAGAGCCTTTTTATAACGTGACATACTGTCTTTCCACGCGATTCTAAAGACCTCTAAATTAGTTTGTTTCCATTTACGCTCTAAGTTACGAGTTTCTCTCTTGATAACTCTCTTGAGCAGCTGAGATAGATCAGGTAAGCTATTTGTGAATCTATCTATAGTGGTTGGAACGATTGTTCTGCCTGGTCGATAACGTGGCGCAACATGGCAAATTTCAGCAGTACGTAATATGCACGTTACCATACAATGATCAGTGAGATCGTCACTTTGCGCTATAATATCTATATCGGTTGGATTGGTTCCATATGATATAATTAAATCTAGTGTATGATTTAGACGATGAGTGGGACCACTGACGTTTTGCTTGACCCCAAATGAGTTTAATAAATCTGTAAACGCAGCCCCTAACGCATCATTTGTGTTATCTACGTGTATGTTAAAATCTCCAACAATTATTGCTTTATCGGCATTGACCAATAGATCTGAGAGAAAGTCTGAAAACTCTTTTAGGAAATCAGCATAGGGCCCTGGAGGTCTATATACGGTCGCTAAGGCTAGAGATAATAGGGATTTCTTTCTTACATCTAAGAGCGTAACATTTAGCACAAGTACTTCGAACGAATTAAACCTGTGACCTGTTTTCTGAGTAACATTTAGGATATCTCTATAGATTGTTGCAACACCGCTTCCACGACCGATCGGACGGGGCTCATGCTTATAACAGTATCCTGGTGGAGTAGACTCATTTAGACCGAAATAATCATTTGGTTTAAGCCAGGTTTCAGTAAGGCACAGAACATCGAAATTATTATCTGTGACCATTTCATTTACAATAACCGCCTTAGGTGTGAGCGATCTAATGTTTAGAAGACCTAGTTTTAGAAATTCTTTTTGTTCACTGAGATTTAGATTTTCTGGTTTAATTACAATAAGATTTTTCCTAGATCCTAAACTAGATTTATTGTTTGGCCTCACTAGACGAGGAATAGACACAGTTTCTATATAATGTTCTACACTACTTGTATCAATTAAGTTGGGACAGCAGAGATTGTGATTTGGACTTTGACTTACTAGTCAGATGGTGTGTAACGTCTTGGAGATGTTGTCCGACAGCACAGCCGCTCCGATTCTGCTGGGGTGCAGGCCATCAGCACGGTAGAGCCTAGGTCGCTCCCAGAACAGATTCCAATTATTTACAAAGAGCAGTTTCTGTTCATTACACCATGATATTAACCATTCATTTAGAGCAAATAGTCTACTGAACCTTTCTTGTCCTAGTCGGTACGTGGGAAGCGGTCCAGACACGATGATCGTTGCCTCAGGCGCTGTGCTGCGTACCGTCTCGATCAGGCTCCTGTAGTCCTTCTTCAGAACCTCCGTCTGCCGCAGCCGGATGTCGTTCGTTCCCGCGTGCAGCACCACAGCTCCGACGCGCTCGTCACCGTTCAGGATCTCGGGAACATGTGCAGCGACATCTAGAACACGAGCACCAGGAAAGCAGTGAGTGCGCACATTACCCTTACCTGAGGTAGCGCGGACATGACGGACGATGGAACTGCCGATGATCACGGCGTCGTCACGTTCCGACTCGCGAAGAGGGGAGAAGCGGTTCCGGGTGGAGATCTCGAAGACCGGGAGGGGTGGAGAGGTTCTTGGTCTGGTCCTGGCTCGTGTCTTCCGCTGAGGGATCACCCAGGGTCCATGGCTTTGTGTCGGTGCCGGAGTGAATGAAGCCAGAGATGATCGCGTCCTCCTGGGCAGAGAAACGCACGGACGCACATTCAACCTATTGTAAGTCGATGTACCATCACAAGGGTCTTGGAAATATATTATGAAGGTTGAAAAACTACATAGTGTTACTTTAAAGTATGCATTATGATTCATTTATTAATTTTGATGTATAACATTTAAAAATTTTTTTACAATTATTTTTAAATAATATTCTAACCTTATTGCTGTATTTTATTATATACACTGAAGACTGTGGTATAAAGTAGAGCCCAATGTTGGATAGAAATTTGGATTCAAATAATAATAAGAAGCAGACAAACTAGAATTAAATAGTTTTTGGGCTGCAAAAAATGCTCAACCTTATGAAGAAAAAAATTTCATATTTGCCTAGTGTTCATTGTCATCAATTTATTTGAATTAGCTTATTGAAAAATTATAATTTATTATTCATTGTGAATTTAATTTATTATTATTATCATCATTATTATTATTATTATTATTATTATTATTATTTTCTATTCTATTATTATGTTTTATTGTTTTTAGGTCTCTTGTATAAAAAATAAATTTGTGACAATGAACACTGGGCAAAAACAAAATTTAAGATAAATACAAAATGGAGCATTTTCATTTGTGATCTCAGACGTTCGGACCCCACACAAAGTACCCTAGAATTACAATGTGATACCATCACTGCACCACAGTACTTTTTTAGGGACATCAACAGAGCTCAGTGTACGTGATGACACAAGCCAGCAGAACTCTGGGAAGTGTTATCATTACACAAAGTGACACTAGTGGTGCTTTGACTTCCATGTGCGAGAACGCTGGTGTGGCTCGGAAAGAGGAACACAGACATTTGCGGTGTCGCTGCCTAAAGTCAAAGTCAAATCCCACCACAGGATTCACAGACATTAGCACAACTCACAGAAACCTGTTAATGCTTCCTTATGATTTATCCAGCTGCTGCAGTCATTCACACACACACACACACACACACACACACACACACACACACACACACACACACACACAGGCCATAGGGAGTAACACTGAGCTTGAAATGTATTACTTTACAGTGTGTCATTACTGTACTTTTATTCCCACTGTATTAAGACGGATTTGAGTTATATTTAACCGCCACCTAAGATGGGAGGGGAAACAGTCCGGCAGCCAAAGGACTCCCTGCCACAAAAAAAGTCCTGAAAACACATTCCTTGATGTATATCTTTATAAAAAACCATTATGAAGCCAGACTGCCACCTCCACAATACCTGCTTATGCAGTAGTAGCCTACATAAACTACATAAAAAACGAAAGACTTTGAGGTAAAAATGAGGTAAGGGGCCTGAGAATGGGCAACGTTAAAAATAATAAGAACATTTCCACATTTTAATTCACATAACTGCAATAAAAACTGGCTAAAAGGTCAAAGCTGTCTAGAAACAAAAAAATCAGTTATATCGTTATAATGGCCGAGCTGACAATTACCCACCGAACCGCTGCCATATGAGCTTCAACAATATTTGCAGAAGATCAAGTACATCAGAAAACGAGGGAGCTGAAGACAGAGAGCAGAAAAAATTCATAATTGTCACTGAATATCCCAGCTCTTCAGAAGAGAGCTCTGAACCTGCGGGGAGAACTCCGACAGAGCGATTACTGATGTTTTTATTGCAACCGAATATGCCGGCGCAATAATTGACTGCCTGTAGGAAATATGAAACTTTTATAGATAGAGTCTGTGGGCCAGCAAAGAGTCAGCAAACGTTTGAAGCATCGGGTTAGTTGGCACGGATAGAGACGTCGAGATTGAAGCCGTTTACAGATGAGTCAATGAGTGCAAACAGGCACAGGACTAACAGGTGCAGAGAGAGAGCTGTCAGCCATTTCCCTGCCGCCGGCGCTCCGTAATGAGGATGTATCTCGTAGTGAGAGAATTTATGGTGCTGCAGTTGCCTGTGTCTGTTTGGGAGCGAGCAGTGGGAGAAAACAAGAGTTGAGATTGGGAGAGGGTGTGAAAGAGAACCGAATCCTTCAGTGGTCCTTCTTTGACGTGATTGGGGTAAAGCAAGGATCAATGAAACCTTGCTGTTGGGTGGAGCATCATAGGTGGATTTGAATCTGAAATCTTTTCTTTTGTTTGTTCCGCCACTGGCAGATCTAAATGAAAAGCAGAGCACTCAAAGGACACGGCAGAAAATGAGACATGAAGTTTACAGAGAACAAGAAAGACGTCAATGAAGAAAGTTTGGAGAAGTTTCGGGTGGAATTTGAAGTGAGACGTTCCCCCTCCACCTTGCCCACTTCCCTCGGTTAAGTTTGATTTATAAAACACTGACTTTCAAAGTTAGTCTGTGTGTGCGTGTGCGTGCGTCCGTGCGTGTGTGTGTGTGTGTGTGTGTGTGTGAGTGTGTGCGTGTGTGTGTGTGTGTGTGTGTGTGTGTGTGTGTGTGTGTGTGTGTGCTGGAGGAAAGGCAGCCAGAGAGCAGGCATCAATCATGTTGATAGAGTCAGCCTGTTGGTGTGTGTATGTAGTTTATTTTTTAAGAGAGAGCGAGTCTGCTTAAGTGTACTCGAGTATGTTTACTAGAAGGGGGATTTCAGCGCAGCCTGAAGTTTGCACACGCTGAATTAGTCAGTATACAGGCTGTAGATCCAAGACAAATAATGGAGCAACGTGATTGGTCATCCTTTACCTCAGATCTCTAAGGTTTTTGAGCCAAGTGGATTTTGAATGCAACTTTACTATAAATATATTTCAATTAACGCTAGAACAAAAGTAGCCTACTTTACCAAATTGTTAAAAGGTTTTTGTTTTTTAAAAAATTATACATTTATTCAGCAAAGAAGCATTAAATTGATCAAAAGTTGGAGTAAATGTACATTGTGTGTACATTTATAATATTACAAAAAGTAATCTATTTTAAATAAATGCTGTTCTTTTGAACTTTCTATTCAGAATCCCTGAAAAAAATGTATCTCGGTTTTCACCACAAAAAGAAAATATATAATATATGTGAGACGCTGGATCACAAAACCAGTCACAAGTAACACGGGTATATTTGTGGCAATAGCCAAAAATACATTGTATGGGTCAAAATTATCGATTTTTCTTCTACGCCAAAAATCATTAGGATATTAAGTAAAGATAATTTTCCATGAAGATATTTTGTAAATTTCCTACCGTAAAGATATAAAATATTTATTTTTGTGAGTGAATGCAGCACAATCGCGAATATAAATGGACAACTTTAAAGGCGATTTTCTCAATATTTTGATTTTTGTTCAAATAGTTGTATCTCGGCCAAATATTGTCCTATCCTAACGAACCATTGTATCAATGGAAAGCTTATTTATTCAGCTTTCAGATGTTGTATAAATCTCAATTTAAAAAAATTGACCCATGTGACTGGTTTTGTGGTCCAGGGTCACACATATATGATGATAGAAGTCCGTCTAACGTTTCTCTTTAAATAAATTTTTTATCAGGCTCCTGTGTATAGGTTACTACCTACGTACCGACATTTCTGAATGGGCTGAGGCTGGGATTTAGTGAGTTTGAAGTAAAAGTATTTGATGAACGTATACTATGTGCGGAGAGCATTCACTCAATATTATTATCTCATTTTTGACATAGGTGGCTTTTAGAAGCTTTTGCATCGGAGGTTTTCATATATTGATTGTACTAACTATAAGAAACTTTGCAAACATGTCAACTAACCTATCAGTCTAACAATCTATGACAGTCTACTAATGATCTAATAAGAGTAAATTGACATGTATTTGCAAAATTACTTATAGTTAGTAGAATGACTAAAGTGGACCATCAAAATAAAATGTAACCTTTTTTTACTTTAGTAATGTCTTGTCTCACAAAGAATAACTAACGAAAAAGAACTGCCAGTGCGGTTACCCTTCAAAAAAAAAATTGCACGACACACCTCTCACCCCCTTTCTCCATCTTGCTGCTGATCAATGGAACCTTACACCCTCTCCCAATCTGTCAGCACCTGTCTTGCTGTATGGCCCATACATGCCTCCCTCTTAAAAAGCACTAATTAAAAGGCCAAGGGTCAACTGGATGGAAAACATGGCAGTGCAGAACATTTGAACGTTGGATAAACACCGCTAGCTTGTCACAACATTTTCTCTTCACCATTAAAAAAAAATTGATTTCCCTTCCAAAGCGCCCTTAACTTTCCTCTTTACACTAACACTGCCATCCCTCTAGGCAGTCCTCGTGAGCAGGACAGATTACAAAGATTACTGTGTTCTGCATTTCGACAGGCACCTTGATTGAAGACTATGGAGGGTCTTGGAACTGCTTATAAACACAATTATCTGGAGAATTTCTATGATGGTGATTTTTTTCTCATTTCTCATTTCAGCGCTCTATTGGCAATTGATTACAAACGGATGCAAACCACCCAAAAAAGAAACAATGATTGCCACAGTTTTGTAGTTTTATGAAGGCTTTGTTCAAATAAAGTGATTTGTATAATATACAGAAACCCCCAAAAGTATTTACACACTTAAAAAACAATTAACATTGAAAGAATACAATTACACTTTTCAAGCAAAACATTTCACAAAATGACGTTTGTTAGGTTTACAGTTATAAAACAATGAACACATTGTATTAACCTTAAGACGGAAAGCATTTGGACACTTTCTGGTTGTCAAACATTAGTGAAACATGTCCATAGTTAATATGATGAACTACACTAATGGCTAATAAACGTGAGATTAGTGAAAAGTGAGATTAGTTCTAGTGAAAAGTTCTAGCATCATTTGCTTGGTTTGATATTTTGCATCTAATGCATTAAAATGTGACTTTGTAAACTAAAAATTAAGATGCTGTCACAGTTTACTCAACTACCCCCCCAATAAACCTTTCTTTCTCCTGTGAAACAAAAAAGAAGATATTTAGAAGAATATTGAAATATATAACGTTTTATGAACAAACAAAAACACATCCACTTTTCAAAACATATTCATTTGTGTTTTACATAAGGTCTAGGATGACATGAGAGTGAGAAAATGATGTCCCTTTAAGTGTCCAAATACATTTGGCCACTGCAAATGAAGTTACTGTCCCCTGCAATAGCTGATTGGTTGTATTCTGGGATCCTTCTCCAACTAACAATGTTCAAGGTATGGTAGGCAATATCGGAGAGGCTAGCAATTGCATGCAAATTAGCTTTGAAAGCATGAGACCCCACCCTCCCTTCAGAGCATCTCCAAAGCCACGCCTCCTTCAAAACACATGAACACACACAGCCAGAGCAGAGTCTGCAAAGCGTCACGAGAGACGGTGTTAAATTCCCTCAGGTTTCAAAGCAAATAACATTACATTAATAATGAACATAAACAACTTACAAAGCTCTTACTTGTACCACCTGACTGCTGCAGATTCATTTCACCGTTAATTCATTAGTTACGGTTACAAAATGGCATGAACGCCGCATAAGATCGTTGTTTTGGTTCAGGAGCAACTGTAAAACGCGGCTGCAGTTTGTTTACAGCGCCCAGTGACTTGATGTCCAAAACTCTGCATAGCCTTTCTTACGGAACGGGCTGATGATGTGTGATGTCTGCACAAGCAGGGTGTGTGGAGGTATGGAAATGCAGGTAGGACAGTGGATCATTGCATTCAGACCATGCAAAAATTGGATGAACATTGTTTTGGTCTTGAGACTTCCACAGAAGATATATGTACATGTTTAAATAGTTAGACCACTTCTATTATTAATTGCTATTAGGATGTGATGAGAGTTTTAACCAGTATAACAAAAGGTGTTTATAAAACAAATAGCCTACCCTACCTTTCAGCTTGTCATTGTGTTCAGACTCAGTGCAGATATTTCCTTATATCACCTTTCTTATCGGCCTGACGGAAACCAGGAATTAAATGTTGGATGAACACCAAGTTTCCTTATACTGGGTTGTAAACCCTAATGAGATGCGGTTTTAGGGTTTGCTTAAAACGCTGACTTGTTATTGCAGGCAGGCTGCCAGGAATGCGAGTCATGGCTGGATTCGTGTAACGTACGAAAGAAATCATCTCGGCCAAAAAGTCCGGCCAAAACCACAATTGACCTTAAGATCTGCTAATCACTAAAATCATATTAGAAATAAAAACGAGAAAACGCTCTGCCTTTAATTAAGGCTTGTTTAGTATGTTTACGATTTCTTTAACGACTCTCTAGGAAAATGGCCATTTTATGATGGGAAACAGTGCTTGCGGGAGTGCTCAAGCACACTGACATTTCCTCACATGATCTTTTGCTGTGATTTTCCTCTCTGATATCACATATAAATCAGAATTGGGTTTATTAGAGCAGGGGGTTTTGCCACAAACCCCAAATATAATGATTTCACAATATATAAAAACCCATATTATACTATGGGAGACAAATATTAAGCATTTCATTAAGATTATTTATATATATATTATTGTTGAAAATGTTAAAATATTAACTGAAAAATAATCACTTTGTGTTTACTTTTTCCCCTCATGATTTCTAACCAAACAAACTATAGCCTAGTTGCCGATCCCAGTTTATCAACCCTAAAAAATATTAATTTAAAGGTAATTTCCAGATCACAATCTGTAATTCAAATGCAAATTGACATTTGGACTCATTAAAACAGTTAGCTAAACATCAGATGTCTTATATATAGTACTATGTTTTTGAGATATGTAAATATGTAATATAATAATAAATAATCACAGGATTTGTCATGCTTTATCAATGTAGACCTACTACCCAAAACTTGACGCAATGGAAAGCTTGCAAGCAGTGGACTGTTGCTACAGTTACCCCATTTGGCGAGGTAACCATAGCAACCATGCTTGGAATATATACTGTATATATGTATACCTGCTAAACTATAGCTGTTTGTATAGCCCTGTCTATATGAGTAATTCTGACATCTCATGACACCAAAATGCAGGTTTCTATTCAAATACGAGTACAAACCTGTAGTACATAATACAGATGAGCTTGTGAAAGTGTTCGGTGGGTAGCGCACTGCATGCTGGGAAGGTTTTCTGTAGTGTCCACCTACATGAGGCAGACAGGCGTATTTTCCCCTCCCATAGCAGTTCAAAAGCGTCTTTCTGGCTTTGATCATCCGTTCTTTGCTCTTTTCTTCTCTCTTTTTTTAACTCCTCACTTTTGTTCTCCAACTCAAAGGACACACGGAAAAAAAAACGTGTTTATATTTGCTCAAACAGAATGTTTGCAGACCTGCCACCCGTGTCCCATGTGTGTAAACAACCATTGCATGATACACCCACTGAAGCGTAGACGCAAATTTTTATCCAGTCAACAACACCTGCAAAACAACGTTACCTTTGATCAACTAGACGGCATCCTTATTAAACACGCCAACGGCAGGCACCATCTAGCGCTTTCTGTCGCACTCACTCTGCCAACACAAACTCCATCCACACTGAGTATGTGACCTCTGACCTCTGTCCCCCATGCAACCTCTTGGATCCCCAATCTTATTATCAGAACCTTTATCATCTCATAGTGCACATGAGGTTATTAAAATTGGGTTTTGGAACAGGTGGATGACGGCTATATTTCACTTGGATTAGTTTATTAAAGGTTATCTGGAGTTAGTATTGTCTACTTGCGATTGTCCTGCTGAGGGATCCTGTCACAATTACCGCTTATCAATATTTAAATCTGCTTTGCCTATAAATTGATAAAATCTAAATGGGAAAGCAACATTTGTTGGAGGCACATCAAAGCTCAGCGGCGTTCTTTCCTGCCCTGGCCCTCTCCAGCGTCCACTATCGAGTTTCTGTAGGACAGACCTCAGCCAGCCAAGCAAATTAAGCTTTTGCTCTTTAACCTTCCCTTTCCCTCTCTCCTCTCTCCTCACATCTGTCGTTCCTAAACGGCTGAATTTAAGGCAAGCAGTAAAAAGCAGTGGGGAGAGATGCCACGGTGGCCTTCGAGACCCAGACGTGCAGAGAGTGACCCAGCGTTCTGATAAACACGCCATTCCGGGCACACACTCAACCTGAAAACGCAAAGTGCGGTGACTTTCCTGCCATCTGTTCTTGGACTACGACCAAGCGTGGCGGCAGTGCAAACAAGCTATTAGACATGATATGGTTTGGTGCATTGGGTTTTTGATGCCTGCGAGGGAAAAAGCTTGTCACAGTATAAAGGACTTTTCAAAGTCTGGGCTTTATTTATTTAATCTGCAGTACAACTAAGGAAATTCATTTGTTAGGTTTATTTTATTTTGATTTTCCATGGGTGGGAATGTCATTGTAGTTCAGTCTTCCAGAACTGTCGCTGAATGTTTCTAGACACTCTTTCCAATTGAAAATGAAATCATTCTGACCACAAAGGTATTTTTTTAAACAGACATAAAAATAAGTTGGCATTAATTTGAGCTGTGAAAATATTGTCGTCATAACATCAAGTACGTATGAACCGCCATTGTTTTGTTTGGCTTATGTTACTTGTTTTTAACATAGACAGTAAAAGAAATGGACACAGCGACCCCATTGATTTCAACGGAGAAGACTGAAGCCCGATTATTGCACTTCCTGTCTGATGGCTGAGTGACTGCGCAGGCTCAAACTGAGCTTGACGACAGTCTGACAGTTGTAAATCTTCTAGTATCTGTGGCAAGACAAATCTGAATCACCTAATTCCTCAAAAACGTTGTTGAAATATTTTGTCCCGTTGTTTTTATGGACTCTCTATCTATGGGCTTCTCCCTTGACTTTATGCCTCTATGTCCCGCCGATTGCCTCAGACAGTAAAAGATTGCCTGCGAGCTTCTCCTCCTGTCTATACGGTAATGTCTCTATTGTGCGACATAAAGTCGCGTGGTTATGACGCAATCGTTAGCCTGTTTTTAACAAAAAAGGCTTCTACGGGGCCATAACATAAGATACAAAGTAATGGAGCCTTTTATACATTGTCGTGTTTCTTTAGAAATAAATAATGGACAAATGAAGTCTTTGGACGCCTCAGATGTAAAGTTATTCGCTGTCAAAGTGACGCCAAAATGAATGGGAGTCAATGGAATGCTAACAGCAGGTGAATTTCTGCTACAATGGCGGCTCCCGCGAGGCTTCAGTTTCCGGCTGATGGATTACCCCCTTGGTTTTTAATCTATCTAGGAAGTAAAACTGTCGGAAATGTGTTTTAAGTAAATATATCTTGTGTTTCAAAATGACAAAATTTAATTCAATTCATTTTAGTTTTTCCTAGCCAATGGGAAATCGTTTTCTCTTTTTTACACGAATTTAGACCAACAAAACTAGAAATCGCTGCTTTTTCGTGTGTGTGTGTGTGTGTGTGTGTGTGTGTGTGTGTGTGTGTGTGTGTGTGTGTGTGTGTGTGTGTGTGTGACCCTTGGTGTGATTGTGATTATGACTCAGACACAGCACACCACAGGGGGACAGACAGACCTCACAGGTGACAGGTGAAACCTGAGGTCAAATGAGCATGTCTACTGTTTCCTCTGGAATGCACCTTGTGGCCACTGAAACCGGGACAAGACCACTTACATGTGCTCTAGAAATATAGACTGCGTAAAGAAGAAAGGAAATTATAACTTAAAGGATTAGTTCACTTCAGAATTAACATTTTCTGATAATTTACTCACCCCCATGTCATCCAAGATGTTTATGTCTTTCTCTCTTCAGTTAAAAAAAAATGAAGGATTTTTTCTCTATAGTGGACTTCAACGAGAACCAACAGGTTGAAGGTCCAAATTGAAGTTTCAATGCAGCTTCAAAGGGCTCTACACGATCCCAGCCGAGGAATAAGGTTCTTATCTAGTGAAACGATCTGTCATTTTCTAAGAAAATAAAATTGTATACACTTTTTAACCACAAATGCTGGAAAGGTCACGAGTGACGTAGGCGGAAGTACCGACCCAGTGTTTACAAAGCAAACTAAGTCAAACGCCATTTAAAAAAAAAAGGTAAAACAGCAATGTTGGACGATTTTGAAGTTGGAGGAGAAAATTAGTGAGTTTTTCGCCCTAACCTACCTTTTTGAAACGGAACACAGGTGACCTTTCCAACATGATTACATAATGTGTGGTGCATCGCAAGTGCACATGAGCATTTGTGGTTAAAAAATATATACATTTTTATTTTATTTTAGAACATGACCTATGGTTTCGCTAGATAAGACCCTTATTCCTTGGCTGGGATCGTGTAGAGCCCTTTGAAGCTGCATTGAAACTGCAGTTTGGACCTTCAACCCATTGTTTGCCATTGAAGTCCACTAAATGGAGAAAAAACCCTGGAATGTTTTCCTCAAAAACCTTGATTTCTTTTCGACTGAAGAAAGACAGATATAAACATCTTACATGACATGGGGGTGAGTAAATTATCAGGAAATTTTAATTCTGAAGTGAACTAATCCTTTAAGTTAATTTAACCCTTTAAGTAGGAAAAAAATACCACTTTGCTGCCAGTGGCGGTGCAGGAATTAACACACTTCTTTATCTTTAAAGCAATAGATTGTTAAAATTACCTTAGCAGAATTGGGTCACATAATGATAGAAAAGCAGCTATTGAGTGCATAGTAATACACGTGGCTTTTAAATACTGTTTAAAAAGCATCTTGGGATGACCTTCATGAAATTGGTTGAGAATGTGTAGAGCTGTAATTTAGGCCAAGGATGGAGTAAGCATGCAGAAATGCTAATAGTTTTTTGTTTAACATTTTTTGGTCAATACATAATTCCTACACTTTAATGTGTGTAATTTGATCGTTTTGATGACTTTATTATTATTCTCAAATGTGGCCCAAATTTTGACTGGTAGTGTAGTAGTTTAGCTCCTCTATCTAGGTCAAGCTCTTTGAACAAAAAGTCCCTGTTCCCCAAAAATAAAAGACAGATATTTTGTGTCATGGTAGGGGTTTATTGTTGGGGTTTGTGTCACATCAATGTCTGCAGTTTATTTTCTCTTTCGGTTGAAGAAAAGAGTATAACGTTTCCTCGCAAGAACAATATTTTGGATCATACCTCTCCATAGAGAACCAATATTTTCGAATGGGACGTCCTACTGAAAGCTGCCAGAGGCTGAGTAAGACCTAATGTGATTAGTGAGAACAGTTGGAACCCCTCCCTCACCCTCTCCCATACTTCCATCACACACTGCTCCACAAAAACACTGACAGGACAAATTGAAAACAGAGTGAGGCTGTTAGTCAAAGCCACACCATTTCTCCATTTTTCTCCCCATCCCTCATCTATTACTTTTGCCGCCCAAGGACAAGGACTAAGTTTGTTTGATTTATACTTAGCAGAGGCCATTTGAACTTTGAACAATCCCTTTGACCTGTGCATGAAGTTGCTTGACTGTGTGCGTATAGAATACATTTTTAAATGCCGCTGTGTGACTTTCTTTTTTTTTTTATCCTGCCAGCATAGTGTTTAGAGAATGTAAGGCAACTTCATCACCTCTCCATCTCCATATCCATGAGTGTAAATTATATATAAGGCAGTTGAAATAAATAAAATGGCCGATCCCTGTGTCTGTTACAAGTCTTTTATTCAGCAAAGACACATTCAATTGATTAAATTTAACTTTTTAATTTTTTTAATTTGTTATTAAAATAATAATTAACATTTTAACTTTGATAGTAATAAGAAATGTTTATTGTGCATCAAATCAACATATAAGAATGATTTCTGAAGGATCACGTGACACTGAAGACTGGAAAAATGGCTGCAGAAATTCAGCTTTGCCATCACATGAATACATTTTATAATATAATAAAGTAGAAAACAAGCGTTTTTAAATAGTTATAATATTAATATAAATATAAACAATATTAATCTTATGATATGTACTGTAATATTTAACAATATTAATCTTTTAACGGATTTTTTTATCAAATCAATACAGCCTTTGTGAGCATTTAAAAATATTACCAGCCCCAAACTTTTATATTCACAGTACACACACATCACTACTGCTAACATGAAGCTTTGCTTATAAGTGCTAGAAACATTAATTTTGTAAATTGTTCCTCAGTTCAGTATTGAGGTTTGAACGGACTATGGCACAACACTGTTTCATAGATTCCATATGTGGAGATCAGTCTTCAAAGAACCTAATGGCTGGTGTTTCTGTTTTTAACACTAACTCCACAGGTTAAAGTGTCAGGGGAAGTGTCTCTGGCTTTTCCATGTTTCTGTTTCCCAGAGAGCTCAAGGGGGGATGTGACTGGGAATGTATGATGTATGCACATGTGTTTTGCTAGATGAGAAACACAGTGTGGCAAAGTAAATTACAGCATTCAGGAATAGCAAATGACAGAGATGTGAACGTTAATCTCTGGAGGATAGCGCACAGCAAGAGGATAGCGCACAGACCACAGATATGACACAATATACCACACCGGGACAGACACATATACCAGCTATAACAAAAAAACACAGATAGAAGTAGAGAGACACTCACAAATTTTAATTCACTCACAAAACACTCACAAATTCTTAAATTTGCTTTCAAAGATTACTAAACATCTCTTACAGATTGGGTTTTAAAACCCAGATATACAAACAGAATGCAGGGGGCTTATCTGAGGTCTTAGACTAATGCTAAACATAATACAGATAATACGCTATAATCTCTGAAATCATGTGCACAGGTCTGCCCTTACTGGTCAAAAAAACTGTTTATATGTATTAAAAGTGTGCTAAGTAAAAGAGATTTACCCTTTAAAAAATCAATTGTACTTTTTGACAAATCTTTCAAATAATATACTGTACATTCACATGAGACATTCCAGTCAAATAAAAAGCTGTTTTATTCAACTTTAGATTGGTTACCCCGAGATAACATACTACTCACTTTATATCCCTTATTATAAGACTAAATCTAAGACTAACCAAATAGGGTATTTCTGCAATGAAATCGGTATCCAAAACCTTTTGCTTATGTATGAACCTACATCCATACCAAAGGGTGTCAGTATAAAGTCTAAAGCTGTGTTTGAAATCGCCCCCTATACCGTCATTCGCTATTCCTTACATTACTCCTCAATATATTCCACTTGGTGGAGTGAATGAAAACGAGTGAGTGAATTCAGACACTGAGTGTGCCGGAAGGTCTGCCGCTTTTATAGTTCCCTTTCGAAGGGAACTCAACAATACGTCAACGACGTTATGGGGGAACGCCTCAGGCGTGACAGGTGTCTGAAATCACTATCAAATCACGTCAATCATATTGACCGGCGACAGCCCGTGAATCATTAGCGTGAATGATTAACGTGCGACCTGGAAGTATAAAGGGGCGCCTTGCACACATGACAAATCATCTCATCGTCTTCAGGGACTGTTTGTTTGAAACGCTATTCAAGTTACGAGGTAAGAAAAAGATGAAACGCACAGCTAAGGCAGATTGTTTTCGTAAGTGTGCCGACCCGTGTCCGAGATTTCTGACTCCGGCCGACACACACGAGCTGTGCGTTTTTTGCTTGGGTGAAGAGCACGCACGGGAGGTTCTCGAGGGAACCCTCTGTGCGAACTGCGAGCGTTTTTCTCTTAAAACGCTCCGCTCTCGTCTGGCCCTCTTCTCGAGTGAAGGGGGTCCGGCGTCTGGACCTCGTGGTGCGGGTCCCGCTCGTGCTGAGGCCAATCGGCGACTTACATCATGGGGCTCCCAGATGGAGCTTGTCGATCGTCTCGAGAGGGCTGTTAACCTCTCAGATGATTCGACGACTGACGAGGGCGAACTGCAGGTCGATGGGGAAGGTTACTCACCGATTGTACCTGCAGTTGATGCTCTTCAGGACGCGCAGGAGATGGCTGAGGAGGTTTATGATCAGGTAGATCCTGAACCTCCTCAGCCATCCTGCCCCGTGTATGCAGAGCTGGTGGATGTGATGGAGCGCGCTGCCAGCAGGCTGCAGCTGCCTTGGCAGCGCGCTAGAGGAGAGGTCGCTCGCGGTAGGCTCGACGATCGGTTTCTCCCCGGCCATACACCACCAGCTCAGGTGAGACTTCCATTCCTTCCTGATCTTCATACGGAGATCGAGAGGGCATGGAAGAGCCCATACTCTGCCCGCATTCACCTACATCAGCGGGCCAGTTTCGCTAATGTGGAGGGGATCGGAGAGTATGGGTACGTGTCAATGCCGCCCATTGACGAGACGTTCGCGAACTATCTCGTGTCTGGGCGGGCAGCGACACTGAAAGCTCCAACCCTGCCATCCAAACCGCTGAAAACAACGGCTCGTTTGAATGGCAGAGCATACACGGCAGCAGGTCAGGCCGGTGCTGCACTGCATACCATGGCAGTGTTACAGGCGTACCAGGCCGACCTGCTGAGGGATCTCGACCAGGGGGCAGGGTTGTCCCCTGAGGCGGTCGCTGAGCTGCGCCGCACCACAGATCTGGCTCTCCGGGCTACCAAGCAAACCGCTGCCGCGATCGGACGGTCGATGGCGGCGATGGTGGCCACGGAGAGGCATCTGTGGTTAAATCTAGCCGACATCGGGGAGAAAGAAAAAGCCTTTCTCCTCGATTCGCCGGTTTCGCCTTCCGAACTCTTCGGCACCTCCGTAGAGGCGGTGGTGGAGAAGTTCAGGGAGGCGAAGGCGCGCTCAGCAGCATTTAGAACTTGTATACCGCTGAGATCCGCGTCCGTACCCCGGCAGGTGGGAGGGCCTGGCCCGTCACGGTCTGAGGATCGTAGGCAGGGCCAACGAGCCAGTGTCGCCTCTCGTGCGCCCCCTCCCGCAAGGAGCAGGTCGCAGAGAAGGCGTGACTCCCGCAACAGGAGAGATCTGAGGGAGGTTATCCAGCGCAAACGCACACAGCGTCAGTGATGGATAGCCTCCCCGGAGGGTCATGAAATCTGCCCTCTCCTCTCTCCTGACCCCCAGGCGTTCATTACATCAGGCCTGGGGATGGGCCTATGATGAGAACTATGTTCTGACGGCCCACCTAGGCTTGGTTTGTGGAAACGCCCCTTTCAGGCTCGTGAAGTGGCGGATCCCAGGTTCTTAAAAGAACTATCTGGCTTTACTTCGCACGCCGCAGGTGAGCTGTCCGGTCTTTGAGGGGTATTTTTTGTGATTAAAAAATAAAATGTCTCTCTTTACAGACCGCGTTCCCTGTATAGAGTTATGGGGTCATGTCAAAGTACTAAGGTAAGAGAACTTTTTTGGATTATTAGGGCCCTGAAGTTCCCTGTTAGGTGGCGGTAACTGAGTTTGGCCTTCGGGCTGCTAGGCCACCTTAGGGTAGAGTAGTTGGTCTCTCTCTTTTAGAAGTTTTTACTTAGAGTGTTGACTGACGCTAGTGCTTCAGTTAGATCTTATGTCCGGCCCACGGGGCCGTTTTGACTTCTCTGAGCGATTTTACAGCCCTTTTGTACAGAATAATACATATTCTTTAGTGGCTGTGGCTCCTCCGAGCCCTCAGATAGATCTGTGCTTGCAGGCTGGCCCTCACCAGGGCCGCCTCTGTAGCTGGCCTAGGCTGTACCTGGGATATTGAGGCGCTCTGCTTGGTTTAGCATTTCTTCCTCTGACTCTTCAATTTGTGAATGTATGTTTCTAACATCCCCGTATAACAGCCTCCTCCCACGGGAGTCGTTAGGCCAAGGCCCGCCCCCTTCTCTGCATTCTGGGGCGACTAGAGTAATGCAGCTTGGTGCAGAGGTGGTTTATAAGGACGTGGTAGGCCTCAAACTGGCCTCCATCTGTTTATGTCTTTATTGAGCAGGGTTTGGCCGTCTTTTCACTTCACGGAGAAGACTGGATTTGTCTGCCCGACCCTGCCGTGCAGAACTGGTTAGGCCGCCAGTATAGGCTTTAGTTACCTCGCTGAGCTACTGCTCAAGCGCTGGGTCTTAGGTGGTGGCTTTCAAGTCAAGCCCCACTCCCCTAGGTTGGGCACAGATACATTTCTGTCACCCCTAGAGCCGCTGGCAGGCCCGCAAAAAAATGGTAACCTCAGCTGAGGTTTGAGTATTCCCCTGTGATTCAGGGTAGGTCTGAGCGCTTCACTCCCAGTTCTGTTTTATCCTACCTCGCACCACTGTGGCTCGGGTCGAGTATGAAGTAAGCTTCACTTCTTCTTTGGTCGAAGTACGCTCCCCTGAAGCCGGAGCATTGCCCTGAGCTGACGCCCATGCATAGATGGTAGGCCCCTGACTGTTTGGGGCCTCCGTTGAGGCAGAGTGGTGTATGTTGTACTCCCCTTGTTTTTAAGGGTGCTAGCTTTCTTGCGGAGTACACTGCCATGGGCAATGTGATTAGGCACCAGGATGCTGTAGGCGCTGTGTAAACAGCTTTTTCTGCCAACGAAGGCTGCGCCATTAGGTAGTAGGCCTCAGCAGGCCTCCTTGATTGGACAGCCCCCTAGAGGGCACTGTAGGCCAGCTCACTTTACGTGGTTGGCCTTGGTGGTTCGGGCAGTTGACTCACTAATGGGTAGTAGGCCTTTAAACAGGCCTCCTCGGAGATGAGTCCCAACATTGTGGGACAGCTTGTGTAGTATGGTTCCCAACAGTGTACTTTATGGCAGAATATGATTTGCTATTAGCTAGTAGGCCCGACCAGGCCTCCCTGATAGGCAAGTCCCCAGCTGGCTGGCCTAGCAGGCCACCTTATACTATCACTCGGACTCAGGGCTCAAAGCTACCAGTGGTTATCAGGTAGTAGGCCACTCAGGCCTCCCTGTAGGTGAATTCCCACTTAAGATGGTTATCAGGTAGTAGGCCTCACCCGGCCGCCCTGAAGGCGAATTCCCACTTACGTTGGCTATCAGGTAGTAGGCCTCTCTGGGCCTCCCTGAATGTGAGCTCCCAAATATTTGGCTGTGAGGTAGTAGGCCTCACCAGGCCTCCCTGAAGGTGAGTTCCCACATGCTGTGATTATCAGGTAGTAGGCTCCTCCAGGCCTCCTTAAATGAGAACGGTCAGGTAGTAGGCCTCACCAGGCCTCCCTGAAGGTGAGTTCCCACATGCTGTGATTATCAGGTAGTAGGCTCCTCTAGGCCTCCTTGAATGAGTACGGTCAGGTAGTAGGCCTCACCAGGCCTCCCTGAAGGTGAGCTCCCCACATACTGTGGTTGTAAGGTAGCAGGCCTCACCGGGCCTCCCTGAAGTTGAGTTCCCACGTACTGTGGCACCCCACTTACTGTGGTTATCAGGTAGTAGGCTTCACAGGCCTCCCTGGAGGTGAATTCCCACTTACGTTGGCTATCAGGTAGTAGGCCTCTCCGGGCCTCCCTGTAACGTTCCCTAGTGGTGCTGGGTTTATGAAGCTAGTGGTCTCTTGCTATCAGTTTCAGCTAGCCTTAATAGGCAGCTGCTGAAGGCGAGCTTGCGCCCTGGCTCGCTAAAGTGTTCATTCTCTGCTATTGGTTCCCTCCCGGAACTTTTTCTGCCTACAGCCTGGTTTGCCTACCAGGCAGACCTGTGCTCCCCTCACCGAGGGTCTCTATGAGCATGCGGCTTCCTGAGTCTGGTCAGACGGTCGTAGGCCTCTCGTGAGGCCTCCCAGTTAGATCAGCCCTTAGTCCTTCACAGGCCTCCTCAGTGTTTTGAAACACAGACACTGGGTTGATCTGTGGATCGAGTAGAGAAACTCCCCTCGCTAGCAAGGGTTGGAAAGCACTATGCTGAGTCATACTCTCCGGGATATCCCGTCTCTGAGATCCGGGCCGAGTGGTTCACTGCCAGCTTCGCAGTCCCTCGGGTTGGATGCCTTTCTTAAGGCTTTGTTGTCCAGAGGCTCTGTCTTCAGACAGACAGGATTTGGCCAGACTAGTGTCTATGTACTGACGCCAGGTCAGGCCGTCCTGGTGGCATTTCGGGGTGAGTACGTTCCCCTGAATAGTGACTGGCTGGGGTTCCTTCGGGTTCCCTAGCCACATTCCCTAGAAGGGACCCCTTCTAATCGGAAGCTGTGGTTCCAGGCCCGGAGCCGGCCCAGGTAGACCTTTTATTTTACCATGTTTATGAAGGTTTTTCTGTGAGGCTGTAGCTTGGGCTATGACCGTAGGGAATGCTGTCACTGACAGCCCAGTGTGATCTGAGGGTGAGTGGTTCTAGCGTTTCATTTGAAGTTGCTGGTTCTGACAGTTGTCACTGCCACTTGGCATGCACTCCCCTTAGCATGGCGGAGTTGGTATATCGTTCCCCATAACGTCGTTGACGTATTGTTGAGTTCCCTTCGAAAGGGAACGTCTCAGGTTACGACTGTAACCTATGTTCCCTGAGAACAGGGAACGAGACAATACGTCTCCCTGCCATGCCTCGGGGCTTGCCTACCGTACAGTCCCTTCAGACGATAAGGTGATTTGTCATGTGTGCAAGGCGCCCCTTTATACTTCCAGGTCGCACGTTAATCATTCACGCTAATGATTCACGGGCTGTCGCCGGTCAATATGATTGACGTGATTTGATAGTGATTTCAGACACCTGTCACGCCTGAGGCGTTCCCCCATAACGTCGTTGACGTATTGTCTCGTTCCCTGTTCTCAGGGAACATAGGTTACAGTCGTAACCTGAGACGTTTGTGCTTGCTGTTTAAAATTCATTTCAAACTTAGCAAACTGTCAGCTCCAGTAGCAAAGATTTATCTTGAACTCTGTCATGTAAAGGAACTAGCATGTATACACCTTAATTAAACAATTTAATAATCAATTAATTTATACCTGTTTGATATTAAGCTATAGCCACATTGGACCAGCAGTTTGGAAAATGGATGGATGGATGATTCAGCAGTGGGTGCCCAATTCATTCGCCTCAACACAACACTCACAGTGCATTACATCAATTGTACACTTGTTATTGCAGTGCATTATGGGATCGGATGAGACCACTCACCACTACACCACTACAAAAGGCTATCCCCTCAAATAGTGCCTTATGAGAGGCAATTTCGAACACAGCCTAAGACAACTGATCGGCCAAAAAGGGTCAAGATTCGGCTGGCTATTATGATTGAAGACAATAAAGTGTATACGAGACAGTTCACTCATATTATTATGGGACTTTACAATTGAAAAAGTCAGAAGCTCTGGTTCCCTAATGTTGAGACATGCATTGGTTCGGCCATGCTTTTTAAGGCTATTTGAGCATAAGAAACAACATTACGGGACAGTTCATGCCAGATTTTGATTTAATATGATTTAAAAATTTACAGATTTAAATATGTTTATACTGACCATGGTCTTTGGACATTGGCATGGCAATCAAATGAAGCCATATATTCTAACAAAATAACATTTTTGCAAATATTACTAAAATTTACAAATTTCTATAAAGTATAGATGCTTAACAAGTTTTTTTTTTTTTTTTCAAGCGTGAAATGAACTTGAAGATTTTGGGAATGTGCACATTTTGTGTTGTTTTCAGCCAATTAGCGTTGTTATTATGTTATTTAACTACAGCTCCAGAGTGTTTAGATACATGTCATTTACAGCTAAAGTGACTGGTTGAAAAATGGCCACGAAAAAAAAGGCAGATTTCAAATTGCATACTTTTTGAAGGTTCTAAGCTAGCCGAGCAACTGCCATTGAGATGTACAATAATGCTAATGGCTAATACCATTAATTGGTAAACAAAACATTTGAAAAATAATAAAACTACTTTGTGCACTGTTAAATTATACTGTATTGAAAATATAGGTTGCAAAATGGGGTTTTTGCAGCAGGGTCATAGAAGAATCCTTTTGGGTTCCCCAAATAACTTTTCTGTGAACATTTCTCAAAAATAACCTTTTTTCTTCTTAGTGCGAAGAACATTTTACCAATCTAAAGATAAACCCTTTTCCATTATAAAGAACGTCTCGTTACGAATGTAACCCTCGTTCCCTGAAGGAGGGAACGGAGACATAGTCGACTGATTGGGATCATGCTTAGGGAGCCTGTCATCTTCGAGTACATTGCACATTGGCGTGCGTGAAATGAAGCTCTAGCATAAGTTCTGCTGGGAAGACTCAATTGTTACGTCACTCATTGCCTTCTCATCTCGTGTTCTAATACTTGTGGTATAAAAGATAGGTACTTACACACGTCTGAGTTCGCAGATGCTGATGCTTCCACTTACCTCAATCCTCCCCACCACCACCGAGCTGGTTCCTTTCCCTCCATCCTCCCCACCACCACCAGGATGGTCCCTTCCCGTACCTCACAGGGGGTCGGCTGCGTCCCTGCCTTCGTCTTCAGGCAGGAAATGCAGAGTCCGTACTCTCAGATTGCGAGCTACAGACGGGGCCTATGCCAAATAACTTTATATTATAATATTGCTTGCTGGGCTATTAATAAATGGTTAATTGTTACAGTATTATTCTCCCGAGTTTTCTGGTACAAATGATTCACACACTCTGCCTCCACGCCGCGGGTATAAATACGGAAGTGGATGCATGCACTAGTTATTTTTCGCTGAGGAGCCGAGTGTAACTCCTAGTCAGCAGTGGTCCAGCAATAGTGGCGACGGGACTACGTCTCCGTTCCCTCCTTCAGGGAACGAGGGTTACATACGTAACCGAGACGTTCCTTTTCAGTCGCTCACGTTCGACATAGTTGATGTGTCGACTGATTGGGATCCCAATTAAAATGCCACTAGTGCTGCCACCTTCCAGTGCCTAGACAAAAGCCTTTTGATCCCCCCATAATATTTGAGGCGGAGAAGGGACAGTGCTTAGGCCAGGGAAGTCACTGCTGTTCCACAAGACCACTGGGAAAGCGCTCTTATTCGTTGGAAAGGAATAAGCTGCGGAAGCCACGTCCTGCTTGAAGGGAGGTAACGTGGAGAATACACATATGGACTGGGCGGATGACCGGGCAGTACAACATATGTAATGTCACTGGGGTGGCTCCAGCCTATGACAGGAGGGAGACTCAACCGAACAGTGACGGCAGAGCAGGCTCTGTTGAAGGAAGACATGGGCTCGCCGCAGGGAGCCGTACCATGGAAGAATACACATATGGGATCACTGTAGGGATCACAACATATGGACCCAGCCTAACACAGGTTCACCAGTGCATACAAGTGAAAGGCCTGGCTTCGGACGCTCCGCCATGTCCGTTGCCGAAGGGTATGGAGGAACTCGCCAATGTTCGGCTAATAAGGGGAATTCACTGGAGCAAGAATTGTGCACGTATCCAGTCCGGAGGAGGGGAATGTTGTGGCAAGCCGACACTTCGAATCGGGCTTACAGTGAAACTGCCTTCATGTGAAGGGAGCCCACGGGACGCAGCGGTTCGACACATAGGCTAGTTCTCTAGCGAACGTGATAGGTGTCGCCCAGCTCCCAACTCAATTTATCATCTGTTCAGCGAGGCACTCTATGTCAACGCCTAGGAGGGAGCAATACACTCACTTGGAAGGAGCTCACCACCCAGGTGGGCACGTGCACCTTGGGAAATCACCAAGATGAAGGCAACCACATGTAGTCGGCCAACACTGCTTGGAAACAGCCTTCCCTTTTGCTGCTCTCTGTAACAGACAAGAGCTGGTCTGAGGTCCAGGCTTTGCATTCTGAGCACGTATAACCACAATGAAGCGGACATACAGAGAAACCATCCACATACTCTTTTTCAGAGATGAAAAAAAAAAGAGATCCTCAGCCTGTGGATGAGTTTACTCTTTCCTAGTTGATCTGAGGACCCAACTGGCTATGAGCACTTGAAGGGTAGGACTTTGTACTGATACTTCACACCTTTCAAACGCATGAACACGGGATGGCCTGTGGTGTGGAAGGATAGAGATCTGAAGTACATGTCTCTCAGGTCGAACGCTGCAGACCAATCTTGGGGACGGAGCATTTGGAAATGCATCTCTGTGAAACAAATTGAATGGAGGCTTTCGAAAAAGGGCCCGTCTCAACTAACACAGGACCAAGATGGTCGTGACCCACCTCTCTAGGGTACAATGAAGTACGGGCTTATAGAAGCTGGTCTTCATATCGGCTAGAGGGAGCAGCTCCTTCAACAGTAGACTGCGATGTGCGCACACAAGACAGGAGCATTGCTCAACACCTAGGTGTGATAAACATCACTAATTTTAGGAGCATATCTGCTCAACACCTAGGTATGATGAATATCACTGAGCTTGGGCGGAGCCCAGCGAAAAGAATTCGCAAGCCGAGTCTGATTGTGTAGTTTGGGGCCATCTGGACCGGTTGGGAAGCATTTTTGTTTTCCACGAACCATGCCAGGGGACCACAGACGTACCCGAGGTGGGGCAGCGAAGTGGAGGACAGGGATCCGGCTCGGAAGGCCCGAAGGCGGCCCAAGCAGGGTCTGAGTGTGGTGCACAACAAAGAAACGCACGGATGGAATGACATTTTGAAAAAGACCCAAACGCACCCGTGTTGCTCTTTCAGGAAATGAAAAACTCTCACCAGTGCCGGAGCACTAATGGGAATGATCGGCAACACTGACAGGGATAGTGCAGCCTGTACCAGTGAAGCACTCACTTTCTTCGCCTACAACCGGCCATCAGACAAGCAAACACAATTTTTACACAGAATTGTGATGCTGTTAAAACAGCAGTTGAGAGCTCAGAAGGTTCGCGACCACCGCTCCACTCGCGCTGTAGAACCACCAGCACCGGAAAAGACATCCTGAAGAAGCGGCGACACACTCGCTCATTGTAATATAACAACACTCTTCAGAGACCTCGACATGAAGACCGATCGGCTCCGAAGCGAAAGACAACTAGTGCGTGCATCCACTTCCGTATTTATACCCGCGCCGCGGGGGCGGAGTGTGTGATGCATTTCACCAGAGGTGGGACCAAGTCATTGTTTTGCAAGTCACAAGTAAGTCTCGAGTCTTTGCATTCAAGTCCCAAGTCAAGTCCCAAGTCAAGACAGACAAGTCCCAAGTCAAGTCCCGAGTCAAGACAGGCAAGTCCAAGTCAAGTTGCAAGTCCTCGAGTTTAAGTTTCAAGTCTTAAACAAGTCATTAGTGCTTTTTGCACAAATTAGTGTCTCAGTGTTAATTACTATAGAAAAATTAAATGTATATAATTTATATCAGGAAGGCTTTTAAAATATGTTCATGCCTTGTTTAATTTCATATTTATTGCGATAAAATTTTCACTAAGGGCACCCATCTATCTCAGTTCAATTTAGGGATTTTTCTTACGTGTGACAAAAAAAGGAAAAGGTGAAAAAAAAATATTTTATTGGTAACCCAGTAACAAAGGCAAAATCATTTAATAGAAATAACTGCTACACATTTTGTATGTGTGTGAGAGAGAATGTGGCAATGCAGATTTAAAAATAAAAGTAACTGTTCATTGGGAAAATTAATCGTGATTTGCTACACATTAAGTTTAAAATATTGAGTCCCTGGTTAAATTCTTTTGTTAACGCGACAGTAATTGTAGAACATTCCTATTTCCAAGGCGACGTATCAAGCATCACGTGACACTTTTTGGGGCTACGTGCCTGTCATTTAGCCTACAAAACATAAATCCACCCATTTCTCCCGACATACATGAAAGTGAGTGGCTGGTGAACAAGGAGAAGACTTTATAGTTACCTATAGGCTAAAATGTGCGTTTGTTGTGGGAAAAAAAAAACATGTCTCAAAATTATATTTGAAAGGTTTAGTAGCCTATTTATTTCCGCTAACTTAGACATCAGTTTGTTTGCTTTTTCTCAAATTATAAATGATTCGCTAGTACTTGTGTATTTAAATGCCTGAAAAAGAAAAGAAAAAAACATTATTTGGTTGAAAACTGTCTAAACGTGTGATAAATGACAACTGACAAGCGCTGCTGAACGCACTCTATCACGCGCTCTCTGGCTCAGTGCCAAACGTGCGAAAGCAGTGCTAATCGGCGCTGTGATCATGCGTCAATGATACAGTTCTATACTACAGTGATTATTACAACTCTGATCTGTGGTTTTAGAAGGTAGGTCAAGTCTTTCCAAGTCACAGGGCTCAAGTCCGAGTCAAGTCGCGAGTCATTGTTGTCCAAGTCTAAGTCGAGACGCAAGTCATCTTTGATTATGTCAAGTCGAGTCGCAAGTCATCAAATTTGGGACTCGAGTCCAAGTCAAGTCCAAGTCATGCGACTCGAGTCCACAACCCTGCATTTCACGTACGTCAATGTGCATTGGCTCGTTCTAACAGTACTCAAAGATGACAGGCTCCCTAAGCGTGATTCCTATCAGTCGACACGTCTACTACGTTGAACGTGTGCGACTGAAAGGGAACCTTTTGTTCAATGGAAAAGTTCCATGGATGTTCAAGATTCTTCATGGAAATATAGATGCCATAAAACATTATTTCTAAGAGTGTGAAAAAAAATATTCTGAGGAAATATTTTATAAAATTGTTAAGTGAATTATGGGGGCAATGACATGGGACAAATCCTTCATTTTGAACAAGCTATCACAATCATCAAAACCAAGAAGAACTTGTGAGAACCAGCATGTAATATCTGCTTGGTGGGAGAGCAACAGCTTGCGAGATGCAAAACACCCTAATCCTCCCACTGGGGAAATGCACGGTGCTATTTAACACAGCAATAGTCTTTAAACATATAAACCCTCCCCTGCAGGAACGCACAGCCTTCAATTCCCACAGCTCAACCTACCACACGGCCCACAACAAACACTCGCGAGTCATCTTCAGCGATGTAGCGTTCCAGAGCGTTGTGTTTAATCGCGCAGCAGAGCTCTCTTTTATTCCCCAACAGGTGCAGCTAAACCACAACAGTACCACCCAACCATGGGACTGGTGTGTGCCAGCTTAGTGTGAGTGTGTGTGCCAAACACATAGTGGATGTGCCTGCTGTGGGGACATTGTGGAGCGGTTCCTGATGGCTCGCTGGCTCCTGTGTGCTGCCTGGATTTCAGATCCCTGGAGGACGTGGAGGCTTCCTGTGCAACTAAGCATCTGCTGAAGCCGGCAAAGACCTGCCAGGAAAAGATGGTGGGGACTAATGTTAGTGGGGATTTTTCTGACGAGTCTGGGTCTGTGTGAGAGGAAGTGAGTAATTACGAGTCCCACGCATCATTAGCACCCCCAGTCTGCCTGACAAGGGTGAGTTTCACACTTATTTTGGAACGTCTGAATGTGTGTGTGTGTGTGTGTGTGTGTGTGTGTGTGTGTGTGTGTGTGTGTGTGTGTGTGTGTGTGTGTGTGTGTGTGTTAAGAATATCCAGTAATAATCAAATCCATGTGATGCGGTTAGGGTATACCTTATTAAATTATCTTTTTTAAAACTTAAAATTCTGTCATCATCCCTACTCACCCTCATGCTTTCAAAACCCATGTGACCTTCTTTTCTTCTTCTGCTGAACACAAAAGGTGAAGTTTAACAGAATCTCCAAACTGATCTTTTTCATACAGTCGAAGTCAAAGATGGTCATGACTAACTAGCAAGATTAGTATGGTCCAAACAACATTGGACTCCATTTACTATCATTGTATATACAAACAAAAAGCCCATAATACATTAACTAACATGAACTAACAATGAACAATATATTTTACAGCATTTATTAACATGAAAACCTGTGTATATTCATGTTAGTTCACAGTGCATTACAACTATTTAAAATAAATTACAATTTATTAATTTACATAATTACATAATTTATTAAAAATGCATTAGTTTATTGATTAACATGTTATCAAATGAAACCTTATTGCAAAGTGTTACCAGAATTTTGAAAAATAAATAATTGGAAACTGTTGCCATATGGCCAACTGTGTGTATCACAATGAAAAATAGTCCCAAAAAAATGATGGAAGCCAACAGCTCAGACCTCATAAATTTCTCATTAGGTGTTCCATGGAAGAAAGAAAGTAATACAGATTTGGAAAGACAAGATGGTTAGTAAATGATGACAGAATTTTTTTTTTTAAGAACTATCCCTTTAATTATAGGGCACTAAATGCCCATCATTTGATGGCCGCTGCATATATAACAAAACATTATGTTCACGATCATCAAAACCACCTAATTTTCGCACTGATGTGGAGCTCTGCCAGCGGCAACTGGTTTGTGCATTTATATTGAAAGAGGCCGAAACTACCTCCCACTGCGTTTGCTGATGATGGAGAGTGAGCGAAATGAAGGGGAAACTTAAAAGTGAGATAGTAAATGTAACATTACTGAAATGAGCAATTAGCTATAAACCCAATCGCCAGAGGCAATCATCCAAAAACGCATCTGATGCGTTTTCTATCACAAGTGTATTCGAATATATTTAAGTGTGTATGTGTGTGTTTGGCTCTGTTTTCTAAGCACATATCCACATATGCTTTTTGGGTGGAGAAACGACAGACTTCCTTAGATTAAAAAAGATTATGTTTTTTATCTGTCCTCCCTTCAAGTCGTTTTCATTTATCTTCCACAGATTTCTTAGACTGCTTGGAAAGACTGCGTGGTATGTTAGATTGTCGCTGATGTGTGTGGATCATGTTTACCCAGTTCACAGTGCCAGATCTTTAGCTTTCTCTTTAGGCTCTCCACGCACCAGTAACCCGTCAGACCATGTCGTCATCGCACCAGCCCTGCTATCGGCCCATCGCTGTGATCCTCTGGCTCCACGGCTACTGTAGCCGCTGACAGTGTGGTTTTTGTCTATGACGTTTTTGTGTATTGAAAAACAGAGGATGTTCAAAAGCCTGTGTTGATTTTCAAAGGCAAAATGCTTGTGATCCTGGAGTGTAATGGTGTGGTTTAGTTGTCACAAGTCTTACATGCATGCCATCTTTTCGCTAAAGGCTGAATAAATTGCGTGCGGAAGGATATTCTGGAAAATCCAGAAATAATTAGTATGATATGCCTTTCATGTACAGTATTTGATTCTATAAACAAAACCGATATGAATTAGCTCATCTGTCTGAGGAGATTAACTGGATTGTTATGAAACAGGATACTGAGCAGCAACAGTCACTGTCAGGGAACGTCATGATGCTAGTTGTTTCCAGGACCAAATGACTTGTTGCCAAATGCCAAATCATGTTAATACGCTTAACAACAACCACGTGTAAAGTCATACAAAGTCATGGGTGTAGGAATGATTTGAAAAGTGGTAGAGACACATTAAAGCATGACTATTCATTCTACCCAAACGTTCGGTGGGGAGAACACAGACATTTCTAAATGTTTGGAAGCTGAAATGGTCACTATGCCTGGTAAAACTGGTAAAACAACTCAATAATAATACAGTGTAGGTTTGGAGAGCACAAATACCATAAAACAATATGCACATTCTTCAAATAGGGTATCAGTTGGTGTCCTATTCATTTTTTTTAAGCATTTGAAGCACTAATCCTGTGTTGTTGTTTTTTTCTTTTTTTTTTCTGAGAATTATTAGCTATTTAACTGTGTCCCATGTGCATACAGCCTATGGCATGATTTTCCCAGATTTAAGTCCTTAAAATTGTGACACTCAAAACATCATTTGATTCTACTGCATGGCAGTAGGGCAATAAATACGTTTATATTAATATACTATAATATAATAATATTACATATATCAACCCCAAAAACAAAACTGTTTATAACTGTATTTAGACTCAAATATTGGTAATACAAATTACAAACCTCCAACAAAACAAATACTTTCAGTTTCATAGTTAATAAATCCTATTCATGAAAAGTGCCAATTGCTGCACACATCTGGATGCTTACTGCTGGAAAAAGAGAGAGGGAGAAAAAAGCCATTGAAGTGCTCGACATAGGGGTTACCGACAAAAACAATACCGGTGAGTGATTGCACCGTCAAGACTCACAGACATTAAAAGTTCATCTGTCATCGGGCAGGTCTGCGAAAATTATGAAAATCTGGAAGCCATTGACCACACAGCTGTTGAGGAGAGTGAGAACTGGGGCTGAGCGCTTGGAGATGACGGGGGCCTGAAGTGGGTCATGAGAGGGCCACCAAAATAAATCAGCAGTCAAAGGGTCATTACCGCACAAATAATCCTATTAAAACCAAACCACAAGAGTTGGCGCACACGCACCTGGGTTGTTGCGACCGCACGTTTGTTAGAGTTAATGAAGTGACACAGCGACTGACGAGAACACAGCGAATCTCAACATACAGTTAAACACAGACATCTATTCATCTACACATAATACACTTGCTCAGATATACACGAACACGCTCACTTACACACACACACATGGTCTCAGACACTGTGTGCATAGCCCGTATCCTTTTCAAAGAGCAGTTTTAAAGAAAAAACAAATTGGCCAATCAGCTCTTTAGAAGATTGAGTCATTCACATTTCCATGAGCACGGCATACCGTGAGGGAACTCAATCCAACAAAGCAGGGCCCTGGAATATGAAGCATAATCCTTTTCTATTGTGATGTCCCCTAGGGGCCGAGGGCTAGATCATTATCTAATCCAAATCGGGGAGGCCAGCCGCATATCAATTTTTTAGGCCTGAAACAGATACGGTCTGTGAATTAATAACTACATATTTTGCAGAGTCAGAGAGAGCTTTGACAATAACCCCATGCTGGAGTCTGGATTTGAATGCCATCGGTGTCTGAAGATTTCTGGATTAGCTCTGAGATTTTTTTTTACACTTTGCAATAATAATAATAATAACTATTTGTTAACATTAGTAAATGCATTAGGCATCATGAACTAACAAAAGACTTTTTGCAGTATTTCTTAATTTAATTTATTATTTTTAAACTACAGTAGTACATTTTAATACATTAATGGTTAAAAAATGCATATGTAGACATTAACAAAGATGAATAAATACTGTAAACGTATTGTTCATTGTTATTTCATGTTTGTCATTGCATTAACATAATAGAACAGTATTCTAAAATGTACCAGATCCTATCATACTATTATCTATAAGTCTCATTAGTACTGTAATCCTTTGCAGACTTCAAAGTGAATCAGTCTGTTATCAGTTAGCTGACTTAGCCAAGGATAACATGATGATTTTCGTCACATAAAACAATGTTCTGTCTCTGTTTCTTTCTTAGGCTGACCATGTCTTGCTGCGGTGGAGAGCTGGAGGAGAACTGATCTGCTGATATTTAAGTGTGAGCGGAGCAGGTTGGCAATGATGTTATCTTCCTCCCCAGTAAAGACCAATGATCTCATATAATTTAGATTAATGGCAGGGGGCTTTTCCAGGCTTGGGACCCTGCCCGAAAACTCCCTAGAACACAGAGGATGTATTCTCTCTCTTTCTCGTCTGATCTCAATAGCCATATTCCAGGTTTTCGTTTCCATCTTTTCCCGCTTGCTCTGTTTAGGTATTCAGAGACCCCAACATCATTTTATTAGACTGGAAAATATACTTAATGTTGAACTCTCAGGTTGATATTTTCCCCAATCTCATGAGAACTTAGTATAATTAAAGTTTGGCAAAGATTCCCTCCATGGGCAATATGACAAAGCTTATCATTAGGGTTGGGTACCACAATACCACAATCAAAGGACGTTTGGTTCCTTTTAACTGTTCTCGCAGAACAGTTCTGTCAGATTAATGCACATGCATTATTCGGTGCATTATTCTGTTGATGGCACATTGACAGTTGACTTGTTGCCTTGTTGCCCTATCAGGCAATTACTTTGCAGGCAGCAACTTCAGACAGACTTCTGAGGCAACACAATGGTCTAATGATTTCCAACAAAATCGAGAAAGCTCTGGTGATAGATTTACATGCAAACTGACCACCAACCACAAATTTCAGATGCCATTTTATTTTGTTAGCGCAACAGTCACTGAATCAAATGCACGGGAGAGTCTTGGGCAGGGAAGGATACATTTATGCTGTCTTCAAATATCAGTCTTATGAAATCAATCACCTTTCAGACACAGCACTTATTCTGCAGCGACGCACAACTGATACTGGCATAAAGCGCAAAACACACAGTGCAGCCTGATTTGTGAATGAATGTTATTACAGCATGGCAAGTGTAAATCAAAGCTGTTTGTTTCCAGTGAATCAAAAACATGCAGTGCAACCAGTGGAGTCCGATTCTGAAAGTGAATACGACACATACAGCTTACAACAAAATTTTCAGAGTGTAGTTTGACTGGTTGTTCATATGACAATTTTGTAATTAAAGATGTGGGCTAAATTACACATTTTGTCAGTAGTATTGAATGAGATATTTTAATATTCATATATTTATATTTCTGTATATATTGTTGTTCCATTTTTAGTTAAGGTTATTTAGTTAATTATTTTACTGCATTGATATCACCTCTAAAAAAGACTTTTAAAAGTCATAAAAAGTCTGGCTAAACAGACCTTTGGTCTATTGTAATAATCTAATGATTTGGCAATGAAATTGCATGTATTTATTACCTTAAATTACTAAATGTGACTGAATCGTTAATGTGCTATGAAACATAAACATTAGGATAAATCTGAACCATAATTGATAACGTTCCATCTCTACTTATTATACAAGGAAAAACAAAAACACAGCATAAAACATGCATGTAAATAACGACAGAATTGTAGTCTTTTGGTAAACTACCAATGGAAACCCTCTCTCTTCCTCTCTAAATTTATTCAGGGTCCACCAGGGTAGCCTGAATGAGCATTTGTTTTAAGCACATTCCTTTATCATGTGTAAAGGACACGAAAAGCCGAACAGCCCACAGGAGAGCAACATATCTAAGCTCACCAGAACAAAATGACACATCCAGAAGGATAATCGGCCCTCGGTTTGGAGAGGTCACCTTATGACATTTATACATCCCATTATCATGCTTATGTGCCCCAAATATCAGTGCTGTCCTTGTGGAGATTATGGTGCTTTATCACACAATGCCCTGCACCCTCACAGGTGCAGCTAGTGTTTTATGTGCCATTGTCATACCCAGATCCACTCACACAAGGAGTAGTGCTTCAAAAAATGAGTTGTGACCAGCTTAATGAAGCCACATGGAGTAAAGAGCGAAAAGAGATTAAAAAAGAGAGCGGAAAAGGAGCATATTTTCCTGTTCAACATTCCACATTCCACACTGATTGGTGCCTTTGTAAATAATCCGTAGGCGAGAGATCGATGTGTTGGCTCTGCTCCGCCGAATGGCCACTGTAAACCAGGAAGGCCCAGAGGGGAAGCTTTTCTCCCATCAGCCCAGCGCAGGCCAGGACAGCATCACCTGAAAAGTGAGATTTATTTTCCAGGAGGAAAAACAACTGGGATTAGCTCCAGATCTGGGAGCAGAGCTCGAGGAAGCCACAACGGCTTGTGATAAGATCAGGAATGGGAAAGCGGTTAGGCAAGCGGCCGATGTACCTTCATCTCATGTCCAGCTGAGCTTGATCCTGATGCTCCCCAGAGGCTCTTGCCACAACGAAGGTTCAAAGATCATCGCTTTCATTGCTGTGTCCTCTGCAGATAAATGAAGCTAATCAGGCTGGTGTGTGATTATGGCTGTTGGGGTCGTATTGAAGTTCCTGGGGGATGCAGAAAGAAAGAACTGTAAGCTATATGGCAATTAGCAAGAACACATGATGTATTGTGATCATATTGCACAATATTATTGTTGGTTTTTATATTATAGTTGAAGCACATTTACATTGATGCATTTGCCAGATACTTTTATCCAAAGAAATTTACAGTACAGTCAGGGTATTAGCTAACAGGGAACGTTCTCAGAACTTTGGGTATTGTTCTGGCAAGGTTCTCTTAACCCTTAAACACATACCTTGAGTCTCTTAGGGACCCAGGACGTCATTTACTATCTCCTCCTCATTCATTATTTTTTTCACGAGTTCACACTTACATATAATTAAATAGAGTAAAGGTAATGCGTATTTGGCATGCTGTCAGAGGGGAGGGCTCCAAACTGGGAATTTGGCACGAACCCAGAGTACTCCCCTAGTCCGAGGTTGGGATAGAAATAGTTAGAAGTGAGGAGATGGGGTGGTGGAAGGATGATGGAAAACTGCCATAGAACAGAGGTTAAGTCTGCTGTATATATACCTCCTGATGCTAAGTGAATCAATTAACTGAACGTGATCCTCCTATGTTAATTATTATCTGAACGTGCTCCTCCCGAACTTTTGTGCGCAAAAACATATGACCATATGACCTCATTTGTACGAATTTGTATGATTTTTGCTAAATTGTACATATTTTACGAGTTGCCCAATTCGTATGAATTCGTACGAATTACCTACACCTGACCCCACCCCTAAACCTACCCATCACGTAGGTTTAGACAAATCGTGTGAATTCGTACGAGTGAGGTCGTATGAATCCGTACGAATTGGTCGTGAGATAGCGTTGGTTGTGCATTGCTATAATTTTAACAAACAGGAACAAGTTCTGGGCCACATTATAAATACAATAGTACATTATTGTCGGGTGCACTGATTCAAAAACAAGTACTGTAGACTAACGAAATCCATACAGTTAATCAAATTTGATTTAGTGTGGGGATTTTTTCCTATGAAATAATAGCATTCAACAGTTTGAGTCAATAAGATGTTTTTGAAAGTAGTCTCTTCTGCTCACCAATGCTGTATTTATTTGACTAAAAGTTAAGTAAAAAAAAAAAAAGTAATACTGTGATTACAATTTAAAATAACTGTTTGAATATGTTTTAAAATATAATTTATTTCTGTCAGCAACACTGAATTTTCAGCATCAATTCTCCAGGCTTCAGTGTCTCACGATCAATGTTCCCTTTAAACTGATGCCGCGGCCGCGCACTTCTGGAGCCGCGGCCGCGCAGAAAAGAATAAAATACCACGCAGAGGACTGACGCGAAATGTGTGGGGAAAACCATTGATTGTAGTTTAAATGAGAAATAATTCCAGTGCTCTGGTCAACCGCTATAGAGTGAAAACTGGTGAATGCAGTTTACAGGTTTCATAGAAAGAGAATGATGTGAGCAAGTGTGATTGGCAGCAGTGATGCGCAGGTTGATCCAAAATGAGCGGGTGCCTGCGGTCACCCGCGGTTACCCGCGGTTAAGAGATATCCAAAAATACTTTTAATGATATTCGGGTCGCGGTCGGTCGGGTCGTTTGAAATAAAGATTCCAATTAAACCTTTGCAATTTATATAGCCTAGTACTAGGCACAATTTTCTATGAAATACATAGGCCTACACTTTATTGGCTGAATAACTGGCACGAAGATGACGCACGAGCTCAGTATGCCTGTTCGTGGTCAGTCAATAGCCGCGTGTGGTGTCCAAGTTTGTAAATAAAGACTAAATGGCAGCGTCTGATATATTTGTATAGTGATTTATTCAGGAGTGCCGTGAGGCATGATTTCGGCCTCTGTGCTCGCGCTGGCCAGTGGAAAAGCGGCTAATGGGTGAAGATGGCATAAAGAAGACTGTACATTCGCGAGATGGACGTATGCGCATTAGGCTACTCTATTTGTTCTGTGTTTTCTTTCTAAACAGTTAGGCTATGTTTATGTGGTATTTTTCATGTTTTCATCACGCAATCATGTTTTTGATGCGGTGGTGACGCGTTCACGTAACAACATGATGAGGGTGGCGGCGGCGCTGCCGATAAAGCACCTAAAAGCTGTCACAAAGAGCCGGCAAAAGCAATGAATGATTATGAATATGTCAAATACAGCAAGGAGACATTTTAATTTCGGTTAATTTATGAGACGCGCTCGCGCCTCCGTGTCATGATCTATTGTCTGCTATATTTACTTCTTATTTATTAAAGGGATAATTCACCCAAAAATGAAAATTAAGTCATTAATTACTCACCCCCATGCTGTACCAACCCTGTAAGACCTTCGTTCATCTTCGGAACACAAATGAAGATATTTTTGATTAAATCTGAGAGGTGGATCACTGCTACATAGGCTGCCTAAGGGAATGAAACTTGACGGCCCAGAAAGTCATTAAAGAAAATGTTTAAATGTTCCATGTGACTACAGTGGCTCAACTATAAGTTTATCAAGCGACGAGACTACTTTTTTTCCGGAAAAAAACCCATAAATAACGACTTTATTGGACTATTCCTTTTCTTCATTGTGGGCCTGAGACGAGAGTTCAAGAGATTTCCACGACGCATGCGTGCATGCGTCGTGGAAATCTCTTGAACTCTCGTCTCAGGCCCACAAGGAAGAAAAGGAATAGTCGAATAAAGTCGTTATTTTTGTTTTTTTCCCCGCACAAAAAGTATTCTCGTCGCTTGATAAACTTATAGTTGAGCCACTGTAGTCACATGGAATATTTAAACATTTTCTTCAATGACTTTCTGGGCCGTCAAGTTTCATTCCCTTAGGCAGCCTATGTAGCAGTGATCCACCTCTCAGATTTAATCAAAAATATCTTCATTTGTGTTCCGAAGATGAACGAAGGTCTTACGGGGTTGCTACAGCATGGGGGTGAGTAATTAATGAAAATTAATTTTTGGGTGAACTAACACTTTAAATCCAGGCAATTGGTTGATGAAACATTGATTAAAATTAACATAAAATTAGTACAAATCGAAATTCACTTTAAAGAAAGGCTTTGTGTCTTCTGTTTGAGGTCTCTGTGAAAGTTTTAAAACAGTATTTTAGTGCCGCTTCAGAGCGGTCACGTCCGTAACGGAGAACTGTCACGTCCTTACATTGTTTTTTCCTCATAAATGCCAACACGGAAAATAAAATAAAAATAATATTTTATGTTCTGTGGAGAGCCAACCCTCCTTCATCCGGTGGGTAGTATTACTTTTGATTTGGAAGTGTAATTCACAGAATTACAAAAAAATATTTTGCCTCCTAAAAGTTAAATATTTGTTTTGTCAGGCATGAATGCGTGTGTATTTCCCTCATATTAAATATAAAACGCATGTGTAGACTGATATTTTTCTAATGTCTGGACTCCTTTAAGGGGTAGCCTATGGATAAAAAGACGTTTCAATATATTGGTATGCTATTAAATGCATTTTCTGAAAATTTATATTTCAAGTTTTGACTGCAAATGTCACGTCCATAATGCTGGAATTCCCCAATTTTAAATAATTTATCCTCAACTAGTTTTGTGGTGTAGGTCTACGTATTTTATAATGTTAACTTTAAAATTCAAATAATAGCCTACTAACAGTAATTTAAAGATGTGGTAGCATTGGGTCTGGATGGGAAGGATATCTCTTGGAGTTGGAAGGGGTGTGTCGCGATTCTGCAGGTTCGTGGATCTGAGTGTCACGATTTCGGTTTCATATCGCATATCGTTACAGCCTTAAAATGTTAAGTTCTACTACTGTATATCTATTTTGGTGAAATTAACTCAAAAGTAATACAGGATAATGTAACGCATTGCAATTCTGAGACAGTAATATTGTAAGGCAAAGAATTACTTTTAAATAACAGTAACAAGTAATGTATAATGTATTACAGTTTGGAAGTAGGGCCTAACTTGCACAACACTGACTACTTTTAAAAAAAATGCGGGTCAGGAAGCGGGTCGGGTACAATGTTTTCTTCTTTTTTTTTTGCGGTCCGAGTTGCAGGCGGTTAGTTGAAAACGTCGGTCGGGTGCGGGTTGTTTATACATTGACCCGCGCATCACTGATTGGCAGTGAGTCTTGTGTGCGGACCAAATAGCTCAATACGAGAGGCAACGAGAAACGCAAAGACATGTGAAATAAAATCACATCATAATGTTTTAAAGAAGAGTGGTTTGATTAAAGTGGTGGAAATAACGGTTGATGGACACAGAACGGTTTCAATTACACACCCACCCGCTTGCAAATTCAAAATACATCATTAGTTTAAAGAGATGTTTTTGTGTGGAGGGGAGTTTCATGCATGGTTAGATTACTATAAAAGAGTTCACATATTCACTTTTCTTGAAAATATTTAGCTATTAGATCTATTAAAATGCTTCAGTTTGTTTTCATATTATAATAATATAATATGTAAACAAATTGAAGCATTTAAACTGATATATTATATCACTTCAAATACTTCAATTCCTTTTTTTATATATATTATATTATATTATATTAGGCCTATATTTTATTATATTATAAGCCTAAATAAAGAATCTCACAAGGGTATGGTTTAGGGCTCATTGCCATTAAAAAGTTTGAAACCCCCTGCTAAAGAAAATATTGGAAATTCATAAGCAATAAACAATCATTTAACTTTGATGGTTTAATGCTTCCTGTACACAATTAATTGCCTGTACAGAAACACTTTATGGTTTTCCCAAACCATCTCAGTGTAACAACTTACTTTTCTTTCATACTATATTCTATTATTGTAAAGAATTGAACTGTCCTGCAGAAGATTTTGTAAATTATTGTTCATAGGATTTCTTGGTAAAGACTGTAATTTAACAGCACTGTAAAAAAAAAATCAGGTAACCTAAAATGTGCTTCATTTAGTGACTTCTTAATTAACTGCTTGTTTTTCAAGAATATGATTTAATACCAATAAGTTACATCAAGGGTCAAATAAAATAGAAATGCCACATTCAAGTCAACTGAATGTTGAAACCATTGTGTTTCTACGTATGCTGTACAGGTCAGGTATAAAGAATATTTTTGCTCAGGTGGCGAAAAATGTCCGCCCAATAGAAAAAAGTTTTGCTCAGCAAGAAAAAAAATTAGAGGGAACATTGCTCACAATCTTTCAGAAATCATTCTAATATGCTTATTTACTGCTCAATGTTGAAAACAGTTGTGCTGCTTCATATTTTTATGGAAACCGTAATAAAAAAATATTATTATTTGATAAATAGAAAGTTTGATCAATTTAATGCATCCTTGCTGATTAAAAGTAGAAAAAACATACTGACGCCAAACGTTTGAATAGTAGTGCATGTAATTGCAATTTTACCAATAAAAAAATTATATTTCAAATTATGGTGGTGTTTGGGGGCTTGAATTAAGGCTTGATTGTTTTTATACATGTATTAATGTTTTATCTTTGTGTGTATGTGCATTTTAAAGAACGTGTGTGGAGAAAGATTGTGCTATTGATGTATCCACTTCAGCATAAATCCCTCAGTGCTCGTGAGAACTGCAAAGGAACAGTCCCCTCAGTCTACCTTAGTTTGGGGGGGTAGGGGGGGTAGGGGGGTTTGTCCCGCCTCTCGACTGTACCGCCAAACACATGAAAGAGATGAGCTCCACTTGTCTCTGTCTGCCAAAAAGCTTCTTTCTCTCTTCTCACTGTCTCTTTCCAACCCTCTGTCCTTTTTTACTCTCTTCCTCTCACCCTCTCTCTCGAGTGAATGAGTGAGAGGTCGCAATGCTGGAGGTGTATAATGACAGTGTCCTTCAAAAACACAAAAGCCCTTCGTGTGAGCTAATGCCCCACCATTTCAGGCAGACAGCTCTGAATAAAGGCCCTGCTCTCCACAGCCCTCGGCTCACTAAACGCAGTGCGGTAAAGCCTTGAATGCAGCTGAAGAACAGGCGGGAGAGAGGATGGTGTTAGTGATGAAAAGCTCTGTGTGACTGAACATTCCCCGACCCCAGAGACAACAGCTTTTATATAATGTACTTAAAAAAAAATAAAAAAAAAGTACTTTGAGAGATTCGGGCTGTTTAAGGGAGTGTATTTTTCTCATACATTTGTATAGAGGATTATACATTAGTATAAGTTAATATCTCAGTTGTTCCTAGACAGTATTGAAATTACATGGAGAGCAAAAGCATCTATTCTTTGGATTTTTTTTCCCACGAATAATGATCGTAGACATCTCACATGGGTCTACTCCAAACATTAGAAAAGATCTTTACCGATCGTTACTGTCTCTAACAGTACTCAGATTTCACAAGATATCAGTCTGATATCTGATATCAAACGTCAAAAGATTTCAAAGTAAACTCAAATTCTCCCAACACAAATGATCATATTCTCATTTTAAATGTATTAGACAAAAGCAATTCTTAGAAACATAACTGAAGACTCATGTAAGTCTTCATACTGCAAATACATTTGCTTTCTTAATCAGTATGTTGGTCTTGTTTTCTAATAATCATCCTCAAAACTATATAAATTAAAATGAATATTTATTTTAAAAAACTTGATATCAAGACATGCTTTCTTTTATTTATCTTGTAATTAATTGTCTTACGCCATAGACAGACAAAACAAAATACTAATTAAGATTTTTTTATTAAAACTATAACTATAAAAGAGCAATGTTTGCAAAATGTTCTTCTTGGATGTTGTGTGCTCTCATGTCGTGCTTTAATTCAGTCACTTCTTTCAGTCAGCATATCTATGATTTCCACACAAACACACTCACACAAAAAAACTGTCTTGATTTAAATCCAGTAATGTGATACTGAGGATGGAGCTGTATTGGAACAGAAACACACTCTTAAGCAAATGCCACACTGAACAGGTGTGAGCACATTTGGCCACCAGACTTCTCCAATGACTGTGACTTTGCAATCGTCTGGAAATGCTCCATGTCACAGTTAAAAAAATAGCGTAATTCGGTGGAGAACACAACAGCTCTGTTTCTAGCGCAGACATCCACTTGACAAGTCACAGCCTAATGGTGGTCCACCCCCTAACTCCACATTATGTGTTTAATGCTCCCTATAGCTCAAGAGGCTATCTGACCAGCGCAACAGCTAGAGGAGATAGAGCTGGAAAGGAGAAAGAGAAAGAGAGAGTAAAGATTAAATGCCTAGTAGAGTGTCCATGGTGGTTTATTAATGGTGTGGTGTCCATAGTGGTTTATTAATGGCTTTTGTACTTGCTTGGTGCTCTAAGCAAGCTTGCTTTCTCTGAAGTCTGCTTGATCATACAGAAAGAGTTAGAAAAAGGAGAAAAGAAAGAGAGTGAGAGAGAGTCAGAAGAGGTGGACCAAGGGGACCAAGGCTCTTTGATCAACATCCCTCATTAGCGTTCTTGACTGAATGCAAGTGTGGAGAGTCCAGGCTGTCCACACTGGTCTGAATTCTTGGATTGGATCACCGCCACATCTGACAGCTGATGTTACAATAAAAAACAAATAAGTACATTACATTTTTCAATTCTCTCTTTATTTTCTCCCTCATTCAAGCAAGTCTGTGCAGTATTATCCTCCAAACTGGCTACAGTAAAAGCACAGTGAGCAAAAATGTGAAAAATAATGTTCTGGATAACAAAGCTTCAGCGGACGCGTCTCCAAGGGTGTTTAATCTCTCATGGCTGATCTCCATTCCTCCCACTAAAGGCCACCCACTGCTGAGCTACTGGACATGGCAGTCACAAACACACACACACACACACACACACACACACACACACACACACACACACACACACACACACACACACACACACACACACAGACACACACACACACATAGAGTTTCTTCCCTCAGGAAAAATACTCTTTAATGGCAGTCTGTTTTAGATGTAATTGGAAAAGGAAGGGAAGCGATTGTTAGTGTGTAGGAGAAGTCCAGCTGGATAAAGAAGAGCTGAGAGATGGGGGGAATAGGGTACAGATTATTGTCAGAATTAGGGGGAGGAGGACACACTCCCAGTCTGACCTCTCTCTGTTGTTTTGTTATGTTCAGTCTTATTCCCCCCAGTTTTAGCTTAAAGACTCCAGCTTGTAGACTCACTGGATGGATGAGTTGAAGAGAATGGTAATAGGATGGGTTTTTTCTTTTTCTTTTTTTTTTTTTGTGTGTGAAAATTAAATCAAATTCTTTATCTATGAATCCATAACTGGTTTACAAATATATTTAGTGTGTTATGTTTACTAATAGAGAAATGAATGATGAAACCTTATATAGACAATGTATACAGACAGACAGGCAGGCAGGCAGGCAGGCAGGCAGGCAGGCAGGCAGGCAGGCAGACAGACAGACAGACAGACAGACAGACAGACAGACAGACAGACAGACAGACAGACAGATAGACAGACAGATAGATAGATAGATAGATAGATAGATAGATAGATAGATAGATAGATAGATAGATAGATAGATAGATTTTTGGCAATATTATATTACTTATAGTCATGCCAATAAAGCTATTTGAAATAAAAAAACGTTGAGGTCTCATGTGTACTATATGCAAACTGTTCCCTCACAGCAGACTTCTTTGTCCATTTACCTGCAGCTGAGAGGAGACATCGTGCTCCGCTGCTCCTTTCCCACCTCTCTAAGAGAGACAGCTGCAGGGGAAACAGAGAGGAAGAACCACCACACAGACATACACCTATAGACACGCATATACACACATACATTTACACCCACACTTGCTTCCACAGCTACAAACACAAGCCATTACTGTCCATCTGCCTCACTGACAGGTGAGCTGTGAGGGCAGGCCTGAGTGGAGCTATACTAATGAGTCTCTCTCTCTCAGCTCTACACAGGGCCGGGGCCACTGGGTTCTTTGCTCTTAATGGTAGAGCTGCCTAATTAGCCACCATCACTGCATACACCGCACTCCTGACCTCACATGGCAAGGCAAATGGGAAGACTACAGTTCCCAGCAGCCCCTCTTGATCATCTGAAGCTTACAAATATCCTTAAATGGCCAGTTTAGCAAATGTTTGCAGATACAGGAGTGTAAAACAAATTATGTTAATAATCGTACACTTACTGAACAAATGCTAGGATCATTTATCCTTGGCAATTTGGTTGCTACAGATGTGGCCTTTAAGAATGCACTTTTTTTCATGCAGTATCATGCAATTTGTTATGGTTGATCAGACAGATTACTGCAGACAAGCTTTTTAGAACTTAAATAACTAAAGGAATAATGTAATTTATTCCTGTGATGGCAAAGCTGAATTTTCAGCAGCCATTACTCCAGTCTTAAGTGTCACATGCTCCTTCAGAAATCGGTTTCACTTTATTTTGATGGTCCCTTTAACACATTATGTTGACTATACGTTGCACCTACATGTCTAACTCTCATTAGAGAATGAATAGAGTATTAGTGGACATGATCAAATGAGTATTTATAGGTCTCCACTCATGCTGTTTGGATAGGCATGTTGATTACTGATTGTCGACAGCTGGTTGGAATGATGTGGTAATTGGATCAATAATTTGAACGTGCTCCTCTCGAACTTTAACAAAACATCATTTTGTAAAAAAATATTGATCAAATATGGGATTTAAAGGGAAGGAAAAATGTTAAAGAAATGCATGAATGAAAGAATGAATAAAAGTCTTGATGTTTAATTGATCATTTTAGTGTTGAATGTATGGCTTTGAATTTCTGACTAGCTTTTCAAGTGAACAACAGGACAGAATTCAAGCATGAAGTCTTTCCAAACAGTCTCACAAAGCTCCAACATGTCAGAACTAAAGCAATCAGAAGCAACAGACCACCACTCAGGAGAGCGTATCTGTGCTGGGACTTTAATGTGATGCATTTCAATGCCTGACAAGCACAAATGGTGTCTGTCTTTCTCTGACGGCTGTCATCACCTGTCTGCACAGGATGGCCTCATCCAAAGGTCAGAGGTTAGCCATCACCCACGAAACGGTGAGATAGACACTGGAAATTGTCGTTGTGAGAGAGATGCTGTCCGTGGAGAGGGATCCATCACAAAAATGCCATCATCTCTGAGACCAAACACCAACAGCGGTAAGGGAACGCATTCTACGTGTGGCATGCTGTGGAATACTTTTTTTCTCATTTTTCACAAGATTCTCATAAATCTGCCAACAACAAAAATAAAATGAGAGCGAGAACAAGTTTTTGGGAGAGAGAGACACGCTACTATAGAAGGTTTACTCTACTGAAAGATGTTGTTGAGTGTTGACAGTGTGCATATGTGTGGAAACATGAGACAGGAAGAAGCAGTGACAGATAAGAATTCAAAGAGAAGGAGACAAAAAGAGAGAGAGAAGGGGGAAGGGAAGACATGGAAGGAATGAGAGAGATGAGGGAGAGTGAGGTGGCAGAGGAAAAAAGAGATAAAGGATAAACAGACAGGTAAGAGTAAAGTAGAAACTTTGAACAGCTATAACTTACTTGGCCCGTAGACAAACCTGGATGCTATCAGCAGAGTTTTTTGCTGAATTTTCTGCACTGAGAAATTATTACGTCATTTGAAAATTAGGGGTGCAACAATTATCGTCGATACTGATAAAATGATAATTATATTTCTGCTGTGGAAGATAATCAATTTGGCTGATTAAACACTAAAAACTAGAATCAATCATTTGAAATGCTACAAGTGAATATAGGTGTCACAACATTTTAATCTACAGTATGGAAATTGATATTCATTTTGAAATTTAAAAACAATTAAATATGAATTATTAAATATTTTTGAAGATGAACTTGGAGGAGAAGTAATTTAAATGTAAAAGTAAGGGAATTAAGCATGCACAATCAATCTTATATATATATATATACTGAATGAATAAATAAATAACTAAATAAATAACATTAAGTGAATAAAATGCAATTACTATTTTGAACTTTAAATTAAATTCCTTTTATTTGGTGTTTCAATATTTATTGTGTTCATTTTCTATAATGTATAATTTTCTATATACTGTACACCCTCAGTTAAAAATTCAGTTATCAAAAAAATATAGATAGAGAATATAAAAAAAGAAGAAAGCAGAAAAAGTAAAGGGATGGAGAAGGGATGGAGGAAAGAGAAAGTGAGAAAGGCTATAGAGACAGAAGGAGATTGGCCAAAGCAGGGGAATTAGGGGCACACTTTGCCTCGGCTTTGATCATCATCAAAGGATCACAGGCTTCCACACTGAGACATGGAGGGATTCAGCAGGACAAATGGAACAGTTTCACTCTTATCTTGGCAGCATGTGTGTGTGCGTTTGTGTATGTATGCACAGGTGAGGCTTCCTCACAATGCATTTCCAGTCAGACTCTCTTCCCAAACGGTTAGGGGAGACACTTGAGATCTTCTGATGGTAGTGGAGATGCTGTAAACCTCCTTCCTCTCACCCAACCCCCTTCCCAAAGGCCTAGTGGAGTGTGAAATAGATCCAGGAGCCCTCAGGTGAGTGTTAAACCTGCCAGAAGGGAAAAGTACATAGACAGAGAGGGGTACCAACCATAAAACTGGACAGTTAATAGCCTCTTTATTTATGGACACAAACACTCTGTTACTGGGGAAACCTATGTGGGGATCCGGAGTGTAAAAGCACCGTAGAGACGTGTGTGAATGTTTGCGAAGACATTAAAGGCAGCCCGTGACTCTTTAAAAGGGGTGCGAGAACATTAGATTGTTTCACGGCCTGTGGACACAAACGTTAAAGAGCAATAGTTCTTACTGACGCTCAAAAACAGACTTTTTCCATTCTGGAATGCTTGAGTCGAGTTACAGCGCCACCTTTTTCGGTTACCTCTTTAGAGACCTCACAGATAGACGCTTGTGATTAAAAGCAAAAGTGTTCACAGACCCTTCTCTTAACACTCATGATAATTAATCAAGATCTCAAGGAACTTCACTTTATCTCCTTTAAAGCTAAAGTGTGTGTGTGTGTGTGTGTGTGTGTGTGTGTGTGTGTGTGTGTGTGTGTGTGTGTGTGTGTGTGTGTGTTTTTTTGTTTTTTTTGTTAAAATACTTTCTCCTATCCCAGCTCGAAGAAATAGTTGTGCTGTTATTTTTGTCCTTGAAACCCCGAAGCAGATATTGTTTTTCTTGTTCTGGCTGTAGAAGAACAGTTCATAGTGACCAAAAGGGGGAGCAAACACCATAAATCAGCATAAAAGACAACATACAATTAATGTGATATTAAACTGATATATTCCACACCTATCCAGCCGTTTGTGTTTAACATAAAAAGATTTAAAAAATAATCTTTTTATTTGATTATTTATTTTATTTTATTTATATTTAATCTTTATCTCCTATTCTATATACCTCTATACATAATTCCATACATATCTCGTCTGGCTCGATAATGTTTATAATGTATTAATGTATAATTTATTTTCAAATAAAATCAAATTTCAGTGTAGTTGATTTAAATATACGTATTTCATTACTTTTTTTCTAAACACTATCAGCAAATAAAGAAATAAATAGGAAGGGAAAGGGGGGGGGGGGGCGGAATCTGTTATTTTTAAAATTCCACAACACAATTTTTTGCACAGCTATGAAAGGTTAGGAGGTGAGTGGTAGTGAAAGAGGTTGGAGCATGGAGCTTTTTTATTATGTAATGTGTTTTAGATTCAATGTTTTCCTTTCACTCAAGATGAGCCATTTCCTAATTTTCCCAAACTCTACAGCACAATCAAATGAATATCCTTTGAATCGAAATCAATACAATTCAGTCCAGTGCTATATTCATGTTTTTATAAAAGAGAGAGATGGAGTAAAAAAAATAGAGATTATATTCTCAACGACATTCTAAATCAATGTCCGCATGGCAGCAAAAAATGAATGCACTGTATTTTAATTGTATCTGCTAATGTACAAGTTATGAAAATCTGAAAAGGAGTTAGCGAAGCCTGTCTGAATCCACTAAAGACCTATGTAAGGAAATGTCAGAACCAGAAATATGGGTCGGGTCCGGTCACCGCAGGGCGGAGGCGTCTCTGGCTAGCACATCATGGCGAAACTGCCTTTTACAGCTCTCATTGTTCTCGGTCTGTTTTTCTTTCCTTATTTTTACAACCGAAGCCCACCTCCCAGCCACTAACCAGACCAGGACTCAGAGCCAGGCTCGTTCGGGCCAACAACACCCATCGGTCACTTCACTTCAGCTGGGAAGATACGAGAAAAGAGGATGGGAGTGGATGGAAAGCATGTGGGGCTGAACATGCTATGATCTGGAGGGTCTGGTTCATTAGCGGTCCGGCTCTGAGAGTCCTCCAGTCAGACAGTCATTGATAAAGATGAAGGATATGTTCCTTGTGTGCGAGTCTCGTATGGGTAAGACCAACCCGGCTGCTGTTCGGCAAAGAGGAAAACATGTCATTCCATAGGAGGGAAAATAAACATGGTGAGCGTTTGACGACAGACAGGCACACTGAACTGTCGCCAGACAAGTGAGGGGAGCACAGGCTACAGGAAACCATCTTTTGCCAGACACCCGGCAGCATAATCTACTAGCCACATATGCAGGGACCTGTCATGTGACTCAGGCTATGTAAACACACGCTCTGGTGTCTGCCTGTCCTTCACACAGTTGATTATTAGACCATTATTGCCTGCTTTTCACTAGTCCCACACGTCTCATCCTCAATGTTCCTCACATTAATGAAGAGCAAAGATAATTGTAAAGTTAATCAGAAAATAGCTGGTTTCATTTTTTTAATTTGGCTGACAAAATATTTGACATTGTAGCAGCCATTAGCAGAGTAAGAGGTCAATGTTACATTCATAACAACCATGCTAATGAGGTATGTGATCATTATAACACTAATAAAAAGCTTTATAATGTGAATTGCCATTTTTTTTTTTCGATACCAGACTACATGTAAACACACAGCAAGCAAAACACTAAGTGAAATGGAAAATACACAATTAAATAAACTTATTTATTAAATTATCCTTTTATACAGACACATTAAGGTTAATCTTTAAACTGAATGATAGACACTTTAATGTTAGTCTTTAAACTGATTTACACTTTGAAATGTAAATTAGGCCCAAAAAAGCATGCAGCGTTTGAATGAGAAATAGCGACTTTAAATGCTGAACGATTACTGTTAAAACGTACTCGGTTACTAACGTAACCTCGGTTCTCTCTAGAGAGGGAACGAGTACTGCGTAATAGCTTACGCTAGGGGGAAAACTCTTTTCCGCGAGATATTGAAGCCAAAAATTATCCTTAATGTTTTATTAATGTAAAACGCTTTGCAGCAGCAAGCAAACATAGGCGAAACAGCTCGCGCGCCTATTGGTTGCTCTGCAGCAAATGCAGCAGCCTATCGAGAGAGACTCTGCGTGACGTAATGACCAATGGGGGCAATTCGCGCCCATATCGTCACGTCCCGCCAGAAGGGGCGTGGTCTCGCCCTATAAATATGCTCGTTAGGCTGATACAAGCTGGTTTTTATCGCTGAAGCGAACCAGAGCGTATTCCACGCACGGCAAGATACGCAGTACTCGTTCCCTCTCTAGAGAGAACCGAGGTTACATTAGTAACCGAGTACGTTCTCTTACGAGAGTATCTCTCGTACTGCGTAATAGCTTACGCTAGGGGAACACAATGCAACACGCCGTGCGTACAGGGATCCAACACCAAAGTCCCAGGGGCCGAAGCCCAGGGCTCATGTAGTGCATAATCACCATAAACTCACATAGAGTAGAGGAAGAGAGGCTGGAAGCGTCATTCCCTATAAAAAAGCACCGAGCGGGGCTATTATATGACAATCAAACGCGCAGCCAGGGTGAGAGCATTCAGCCTGATCTGGGTGGCCATACGTGAGTCAATACTCATGGGGCTGCAGTAAACTCAGCATCTGGGCCGCACAGCGGGGCAGATAACACTGAATTTAGACCGCCAAAAGCTTAGCTTGTAAAGCGGGTACCTCCAGGTTATAGTATTTTATAAATGTAGACGGCGAGGCCCAGCCCGCGGCCGTACAGATATCTTGCAGGGAAACCCCGCTAGACCATGCCCACGAAGAGGCCACGCCTCTCGTGGAGTGCGCCCTGACACCCAAGGGGCACTGTAAGCCCTTCGCAGAGTAAGCGAGCGCAATGGCATCCACTATCCATCTGGATAGGCTCTGTTTTGAGGCGGCGAGTCCCTTGGAACGCCCGCCGAACAAAACAAAAAGCTGCTCCGTCTGTCTGAAAACAGACGAGCGTGACACATAAGCTCTTAATGCCCTGACGGGGCAAAGGAGACTTGCATCCTCCTCCTCACTGAGAACCGGAAGGGCAGACAGGGAAATTACCTGGGCCCTGAACGGCGTATTGAGGGATTTCGGGACATACCCGTGCTTTGGTTTGAGGATGACCTTCGAGTCATTAGGCCCAAACTCCATACACGACGCGCTCACTGAAAGCGCCTGTAAGTCCCCTATGCGCTTCACTGAAGCGAGAGCCATGAGAAACACTGTCTTGAACGACAGGTGTTTCATGTCCACCAGTTGGATTGGCTCGAACGGGGCGCCTTTCATGGCCTCCAGGACCGTGGAAAGGTCCCACGTCGGGACTGAAGGGGGCCTTGGGGGGTTCAGCCTCCGAGCTCCCCTAAGGAAACGCACGACTAAGTCGTTTTTCCCCAGCGACTGGCCAGACACCGGTTTTGCAAACGTTGCTATGGCCGCCACATATACTTTGAGCGTGGATGGGGTCCTGCCCTTATCCAGTAGCTCTTGAAGGAAGGAAAGCACTTCCGAAACCCCGCACTCCACAGGTGAAAGGCTCTGGGCCTGACACCATGCAGAGAAAACAGACCATTTCGAGGAGTAGAGCCGCCTGGTAGACGGAGCTCTAGCCTGCGCGATCGTGTTTAACACTCCCTCTGGGAGGCTAGCGGGTACCCGTTGATGGCCCATGCGTGCAGGGACCATAACTCCGGGCGAGGGTGCCAAATCGAGCCCTCCGCCTGAGAGAGGAGGTCTCTCCTCAATGGTACAGGCCATGGGGCAGTGCTGGCCAGCTGCATCAAGGCAGGGAACCACGTCTGGTTCGTCCAGAGCGGGGCTACAAGCAGCACTGGGCATCCGTTCTCCCTGATTCATTCCAACACCTGAGGCAGGAGCGAGACAGGAGGAAAAGCATATAGGGGGCAGCGGGGCCAAACATGAGCCAGCGCATCCTTGCTTTTCGAGAAAAACTCCGGGCAATGAGCGTTTTCGTGGGACGCGAATAGGTCCACCTGAGCTCTGCTCAACGTTTTCCACAGCAGCTGGACCGTCTGCGGGTGCAGCGACCATTCCCCTGCTGGAACATTGTTCCTGGACAGTCTGTCTGGTCCCACATTCAGGTGACCAGGCACGTGCGCTGCTCTCAGTGAGAGCAGGTTGTGCTGAGCCCAAACCAGGAGGCGTTCCGTCAACCTGTAAAGGTTTCGTGACCTGACGCCACCCTGGCGATTTATGTATGCCACCACCGACATGTTGTCCGACCGGACCAAGACGTGGTGGCCTGTTATCGGGGGACAAAAACGCCGTAGCGCTTTGTCGACTGCTATCATCTCCAAGCAGTTTATGTGAAGGAGCTTTTCCCGTTCTGACCACAGGCCAGCTAGCGGTCTGCCCTCGAGCAGCGCTCCCCACCCCGAGGTGGAGGCGTCCGTAGACACCACCTTTACACTCGAAGCGGTCCCCAGGCTCACACCTGACTGATACCAGTCGGTTTTTCTCCAAGGTTCCAGAGCTGACACACACTGAAGGTCGACCCTGAGGCGAAACAGACCCGCTGTCCATGCCCTGGGTGGAACCCGCGCTTTCAGCCACATCTGCAGTGGGCGCATGCGGAGCAGGCCCAACTGGAGTACAGAGGCTGCTGAGGCCATCAGCCCCAGCATTTTCTGAAACCTTTTGAGCGGGACTATCGCGCTGTGGCGGAAGGATTTCACGCCGCGCTGAATATTTAGTACGCGCTCTGGTGACAGGCGTGCTGTCATGGACAGCGAGTCCAACACGGTTCCCAGAAAGGAGATTTTCTGACTGGGAGACAGTGAGCTCTTCGCCCAATTGACTGTGAGGCCCAGCTTCTCGAGGTGCTCGAGTAATGCGGCCCTGTGTTCTATGAGCTCCGATCGCGATCGAGCTAGAATCAGCCAATCGTCCAAGTAGTTCAGGACTCGCATGCCCTGAAGTCTCAGGGGTGCGAGCGCCGCGTCCATGCACTTCGTAAATGTACGAGGTGCTAGGGACAGGCCGAACGGCAGGACTGTGTATTGATATGCCTGGCCCTCGAAGGCAAATCTCAAGAATCGCCTGTGATGGGACGCTATTTGTATTTGGAAATAGGCGTCTTTCAGATCTATCGACACAAACCAGTCCCCGTAGCGCACCTGCGCGAGGATTTTCCTGGTCGTAAGCATTCTGAACTGGCGTTTCACAAGCACTCTGTTCAGCTGTCGCAGATCTAAAATGGGTCTGAGACCCCCATCCTTTTTCGGTACCAGAAAATATCTGCTGTATAGGCCCCCTTCGCTCTGAGCCTGAGATAAAGGTTCTATAGCCCCTTTGCTCAGTAGTTTCGCTATTTCGGCACGAAGTAGATGAGATACTTCGTTTTTCACCGTAGTTTCGACGCGCGCCGTGCGAATTGTAGCGAGTAGCCTCTCTTTATAGTGTTCAGCACCCATTCTGATACCCCGGGAAGCTTTGACCACGCATCTGCGTGAATAGCTAGAGGCAGAATGAAATCCGGGCTCTGGCCGCGACAAAACGGCAGCTCGAGAGCCCGTGCATACTGGGAACACAACACCGTGTTTACAGCGTTCGAGGCGGGGGCGCGCTGATCACAGCGGGCGACCTGGCCGCGCTCAGCTTCTTTATGGTAGATTGTGCATAAAAAGCGAGCGGGGAAGATCCCGTGGGAATCGGCGTGTCTGTGAGAAAATGTGGGCGCGGGGCTGCGGGCACATTTAATACACTGAAAACACTGTCGTTCATGGCCGACTGAATGTGTGTTGGTTTCGTTTTTACAGAAACCATGGGACACGCAGCATGTAGTGTGAGCGGGCATGGTGACATGGGCGCTTGCACTACATTGTTTGCACAATCGACCGGAGTCGATTTTATTTGTGCTAGCCCTGCACCGTGGCGGGCTGTGTTTGTGTGTGGGAATGGGCACTGGGTGGGCATTCTTACAACACTCATAACACCTTCGGCCGTGGCCGGAACACCAGAAAATGCACTCTTTATTGGATTTATCTGGGTAGCCGTAAGAACGGCTTTTGTGCGCAGGCAAACGGGCTGTGACACCGGCTGACTCTCTGCGAAATACACTGGGACAGTCGCGATGTTTGGAACTGACCGAGCGAGAAGTTTCAGTGAAAATCCGGCCGCAGCGGGATTTGAACACCGTCGTTTTCCTAGAATGGCTAGGAAGATTTTGAGGCCTCGGGCTTGATCTCAATCCTCGGCCGGGGCCCGCGCTGAGGGGGGCGGCGTCCAGCAGAGCGAGAGTGCGGTCTTTGGTCTCGGGCGTGGCGGCGCTGTGAAGCGGCGGCGGCGGGCGGTGCAGGCTGCGGCTGAGAGCTGCGAGCAGGCGGCGGTTTAGAGCGACCTGCAGCGGAGCTCGAGCGCTTCGGAAGGAAGTGCTTCATGGCCTGCGAAGTTTTTTGTACCTCCATGAATCTGTCCGCGAAGTCTGTGACGGCAGATCCGAAAAGGCCCGCTTGGGAAATGGGCGCGTCGAGGAACACAGAGCGCTCGGCTTCCGTCATCTCAGACAGCGTCAACCATAAGTGTCTCTCAGCCACGGTGAGAGAGGCCATGTTTCGTCCTATGGCCTGTGCAGCGGCTTTAGTAGCGCGAAGAGCGAGGTCTGTAGCGCTTCTCAGGTCCGCCACGCAGATTGCTCCGGGTCCTTCCTCGTCCAGTTTAAGGAGAAGGTCGGCCTGGAAAATCTGCAGGATAGCCATAGTGTGCAGCGCTGAAACTGCTTGCCCGGCGGCGGTGTAAGCGCGGCCGTGCATGGATGACGTAACTCGGCAGGCTTTAGAAGGAAGCGTCGTGTGCGCGCGCCGTCCAGCGGAGGGCGGGCAGAGATGAGACGCTACAGCTGGTTCCACAGGAGGACCAGAAAGGTATCCTCTTTCCTTCGCGCCATCCACAGAGGAGAAGGCAGCAGAAGCAGAGGTACGCAGCCTGGCGGAGAAGGGGGCGTTCCACGATTTCGTCACTTCCTCGTGAAGTTCCGGGAATAAGGGCGCGGGCCGCGATTTCGTCGGAGCCTCGTCATTTCCGAGAAAGCGTCCGTCCATTCTGTTGCGCGGCGGCTGCGCGGGCGCCTCCCAATCGAGGCCGATGCTTTCAACGGCCTGAGAGAGCAGACGCATCAGCTCAGTCTCAATGCCGGCTCTCTTACCAGTGGTCTGGCGGGAAACGCTAGCGGAGGGGAGATCCACAGAGCTCGCCCAATCCTCACTATCTGACGCCAGAAGAGAACACGCCTCGGAGGGTTCGTCAAGCTCGTGGATGGACAAGGCGGCAGGCGGCGGCCGTTGTCCGTCAGTGAGCGACTCGAGCGAAGCCGGCGAAGCTGGCGGGTGAACCGGCGAGCTTTGGCGGGCTGGAGAAAGCTCGGGAGCGCGCTGGGCGCGGCGCTTCTTGCGGCGCGGCACCACGGCGGGCTGCGGTGAAGGCTCGGAGAATGATGCCAGGCGCGTCCTTAGAGTCACCATGGACAAAAGCTCGCAATGAGGGCATCCGCCGTCAGCGAGCGCGATAGCCGCGTGATCCTCACCCAGGCAGGAAACACAGATGACGTGTCGGTCTCCATCGCTGAGCGGGGCGCGGCACGAGCCACAGGAAGGCATCTTTAAAAAGACGCTGCTCTTTTGAGAGAGAAGTGTAAGTCGCGTCAAGTAAGCGAACAAACACTTCTCAACAGAGAAATACACAGAGTGTTGAAAGGATATATAACGCCGGAAAGCGCAGCAGGTACGGCAGTTGAAGGCGGCGAGGCCAGCGACTCCAGAGCTCGTCCCGCTGAAAAGCTTGCTTCGACGGCGCGGCTTCTCACTCCGGATCCAGCGATGCGTGTGCTTCGCTGAAGAGGTCAAAATCAGCTTGTATCAGCCTAACGAGCATATTTATAGGGCGAGACCACGCCCCTTCTGGCGGGACGTGGCGATATGGGCGCGAATTGCCCCCATTGGTCATTACGTCACGCAGAGTCTCTCTCGATAGGCTGCAGCATTTGCTGCAGAGCAACCAATAGGCGCGCGAGCTGTTTCGCCTATGTTTGCTTGCTGCTGCAAAGCGTTTTACATTAATAAAAAATTAAGGATAATTTTTGGCTTCAATATCTCGCGGAGAAGAGTTTTTCCCCTAGCGTAAGCTATTACGCAGTACGAGAGATACTCTCGTAAGAGAACTAAATATCTGTCAGTTATAACTGAAACTGTCTGTTAGTTTGGATATCTGATATGGTCACTGTACATTACAGTTTTTAAGCAATACAATTATCTCTGCTCTCCCCTTGAAATCTGAATGTTATGCTTTAAAAAAAAATGATAGTGTTGCAGCTTTTGTTTTAGTGTTTGTGTAGAGCTTAAATGAGAAAAGAGGACCGTTATGCATGTGTTACCATTGTTCATAAAATATTTGTTCTTAAAAACAGACTTTTCTGCACTGTGCAGCTAAAATCAGCTGACAGCCTTGCGGTTCTGTTTCCTCCAGTCACATGAATCTTAGAGAAAGAGAAAAGACCGTTGTCTGTATGACAGCCAAGAGCCTGCAGTGGTGCTTTATCCTGAGAATAAGCAGGCCTGACCTTAACCATTGGCACAGAATTCCTATATCCTTCCGATTGCTCTGGCAAAAAAAAAAAAAGGATTATTTTCACCAACCATCCATCCGTCTCGCTCTTTTTTTTTTTTTTTACCTGGCATTCTCTCTCCCAAGTCTCGCAATGGAAACAAATCTCTGAGGGTTCTTAGAAAAGAATTAGAATAGAATGACGTATAATTTGCTAGCTTTAAAAAAAATCCTTGTCACTTGTGCTTTTCTCTAATGTATGATAACCATATACAGAGCTCATATCTTTCTCTTCCGCCCCGTAATCTCAAGAACACAACTGTCTGATTGTTTCCCACCCAACTTTCCGCTGGATAAGCGCACTCATTTCTATGAACACAGAGGCTCATGCCAGAAAATGGATAAAGAAAAACAAAAAGAAAACAATGAAACATCCACAGGAAAATAAAGAACACCTTCAGGGAAAGAAACCTGGAAAGAAACAAAAATGTTTATGGCGCCCTCTATAGGACATATTTATGCTCTCTGGAATAGTTCTGAATTTTGGCCAGTTGTGCCATTGAGCAAAAAGAACAACAAGGAACCGGTAAAAGAAGAACAAGGAACCGGTAAAAGAACCTAAAATGGAGAAAGACATGTTAGATTGTATTTCAAGTGACATGGAAAAACTAATTTATGTTGCAGATTAATAATTAATTGAAACTATATAGCTTCAGTATTGGTCTAGGTCAGCTGTTTTCTACATTGTAATGGAATATTTAAGTCTGAATTAATCTAAATAATATAATAATTTATAAGGAATATTCTGGGCTCAGTACAAGTTAAACTCAATCAACACCAATTGTGACAGTTTCCACACACACACACAAAAATGAATGAACCCATAAGCATTAAAATATTCACTGTTTCAATAGTACAGCCACAAGACGTAAACAATGTGTGTAAACATAGTGTTAAAACACACAATGTTTTTCTGTGTAATAGCAAAGCTGTCAAAGCAACACCATAAGCTGTAAGCTTTACAACTCAAATAATACACATATTTTAAGAAGAATTATTTTAAATGTTTTTTTTAAATATATATATAAAAATACAAGCATCATATGTTTGCTTTTAAATACTCAAAATTTGCCGCATCTCTTTCAATTGTAAGTGCCTCACCATAACTTTTGTTTTTTTAAAGATTTTCTTTTAACATTATGCCACAAAAGCTGGCGGATTTAGCTTTAGTCATATTGAACCCAGAATATTCCTTTACAATCAAATCAATATTTCATGTCTATATTTGAAATAACAGTGAAGTCCACACAATGTGCAGGTGAAATCAGACTTGTGTCTAAAAGTTTAAATAAGTCTCGTCTGCCGGACAGCTGCGTTTGATCTTCAAGCATGTCTTGCTCCAGTGCTGAAGAGCAGATAAGAAATATCTTTATCAGTGACTCCTGATTTCTGATCTTACCCTTCCTACCTTAATGCATTCTCTCTCTCTCTCACTCTCTCTCTCTCTCTCTAAATGCTTTGATGCTTGCAGAGTCCTTGAAAACATCCCTGCAGACTGTTCATTTGCAGAATTCTAATAGAGTTCTCAAACCCCTAAAACATTGCTTCAGTCCACCACTTCAGAGACTCCCAAATCTCCAATTCAGATATTTGCTGTAAAGGTCTGTGACCAGTCTTAAGTAGAGACACTGAGGAAGAAGGATTACCAAGCTGCCAGACAACTTTTCCATTCATTTTCTTAGCTTTCACTTGTGAAGCTGAATTTGAATGGCACATCAGTCTGAGAATGACAGGTGGTGTCCTTGAGATGGCGTACTTCTCTTCTCTATAAAAAGTGCATTTCAGAATTACATTTAGATGAATGTCCTCATAAACTAGAGCAGGTTCACCAATATAGATGGTGTAATGAGATGAATATTCTAAACATGCAAACAGAAGGAAAGTGGAGATGAGTGTTTTACAAGTGGATGAAGAGATGAAGAGACATGGAGACTTAGGACGAGACGAGATGAGATGAGACGAGTAAAAACAAATTTAGGTGAGTATAGGAGAGATGTGGAGAAATGAGAAGAAACAACAGGGGGGAAACAGGGAGAGGAGTTGGAGAAGAGAAGAGACAGGAAATGAGACGAGGCAAGAAAAACAAGAAGAGAAGCAAAATGATGTGAGAATAGAAGGCACAATACAATGAGATGTGGAGAAATGAGAAGAGATTAGACATGGAGCAAAGATGAGATGATGGAGAGAAGAAAAGTCATGGAAGAGACTAAATGGAATGAGTCAAGACGAATGAGCACAACTGTTTTAAACACTGAAGCCCCTTTCACACAGCGCTTTGAACCCGGCAAATTGCCGGCAAATTGCCAGAGTGCCTTCTGTGTGAACACAAACACGACCCGGGATTGATGCCGGGATCAATGCCGGGTTGGGGACCTAGTAACATTGCAGTGTTCAGACCCGGAACGCGCGCTGTGTGAACAAAAGCCAGAACCAATGCCGTATAAGGGGTGTGTCGTAGTGATGATGCACAAGCCTTTGCAATGACGTAGTTATCGTGCGACTCAGTTACTCTAGAAGAAAGGTTGTGTTCGTCATCGATACAAGAAAAAACGAAAAAATGTCTGCAAACTGGACTGAAGTAGAGACCCGAGAGCTCCTTGCAATTCGCGCCGAAGCTGAGATCGTTCGCCAGCTTTGTGGAACGGTACGTGATGCGTTAGTGTACGACCGAATCCAAAAAAAATGATCGAGCGTGGTTTCTCGAGATCGAAAGCGCAGATCATAAGTAAACTTAAGGCGAAACATTTTGTACATAAACAACAAAGTTTGAACAGCAACATCTAATGCCTGATCAGCTGCCATGTTATTCAAAGCAATGCAAACACTTCCGCTTTTCGACGCGTACCTTACACGTCACATCCAACGTCATGCGTCTTTCCGGAACATACACGGGTTGTGTGTGAACGCGCTCTCTGATTCCGGCCAATCACTGGCAGTGTGAATGAAGCAAAATCAAACGAACCCGGGTCAAATCCCGGGTCACTTTATCCGTGTATTTTCCGGAATCTCTGTGTGAAAGGGGCTTGATCAACATATTAGAATGATTTCTGAAGGATCATGTGACACTGAATAAGTAATGGCTGCTGAAAATTCAGCTTTGTCAGCTGTTTTAGCTGTCAGCTGAAACTGTTTTACAAATCCTTAAACGCTACATTTCAGAAGAGAAGATGAGATGAGATGAGATGAGATGAGTATAAGGAGAAGGAGAAGGGAGGAGAACAACAGTGAGGTATTAGTATATCAGCTGTAGCTAAAGAAACATTCACACATTCAGTCTGTGTTTACAGCTGGCAGGTGTGAGGAGGAGTTTCTCTCTGTTTCACACTGGCTCTTCACCACCACTGGTCCCACGATGAGATGGATGACAGTGTCAGCTGTGGTCCAACATCAACCCCTTCTACTTACCAACTGCCTGAATGAATATTTCTCAATTCATGTGTGGTGTGTGTATAATTTGGAGTAAACAGTTTAGCTTGAAATGACATGGCTGTGGTAACTTGGGGATAGGATACTAATGCACTTTTGAGTGTTTGGTTTGTCTTTGATCCACTACAGTCTCATCGATGCATACCAGTATCTCACCAAACAGTGACTCTTTCAGCAGAATGAAGCTAAAGAAATCCTGAAGATGTGAGCATGGCTCCACCCTCTCTCCATTCATAACAGAGGTAAATAAATACCGGAGCGAATTCCCTAGGGGACCGGCTAGGAACAGAGAGAGATAGAGAAAGAAAGTGAAATGGAAAGCGAATAAGTGCTCATGTGGAATGGGATCCAATTTAAGCAGGAGAGGAAAACCTCTTTCGGATCTCCCCAAATCCCTGGCTTTGTTTACTGCCTCTCTGTAGCTCGACTTGAAAAAATATACATCTCTTCCGTCACAGACTCCCCGGTGGGCTTCTATTGCTCCCCGAGAGGAGGTCTTGTTACAGGCATATGCCCACAGCCGTGATCTTCACAGAGCCCAGCACCTGCTCCGAACCTCCACTTCCAGCGTGTTCCTGTGCACATGCTGCAATGGAAGTCTACGTCACTTGCGCTGAACCATGCTCGGTTTCTAGGTGTCAGCCATAAAGCACTTAGCACTGAGATTTCATGCCTCAGAGCACAAATATTGCGGTCTGATGCCGTACGGAGAATAGCGAACACGTCACTCTAGCGAACTCTAACCCATGTCTGAAAGCATTAGTAAAAAAAGGAAAGTTTGCATCTCGTTTAAAGGTATAGTTTACCTGAAAAAAAAAAATGTAATCATCATTTACTGACCCTGATGTCTTTCCATGGAAGAAAGTCGAACGAGTTTGAAGTGACGAAAGAGTGAGTAAACAATGAATTAAATTTTATGGGTGAACTATCCCTTTAAGCACCAGGAAGTTAATAAACAGCATTTCTTTCTCTTTTTTTACTTCTGAAAAGTCTGAACTAATGAGAGAGGTAATTAAGACTAAAAACCCTTTCAAAACAGCTTGGTGGAAGTTCTCAGGCCATTTACCAGCCAAGCGTTGAGGATTGAAAGCGGCATTTTTTTGCTCAGAAACAAATTAATTGAGCATACCTCTGCTTTTCATTCCAGTGTGCACACAGCCTGCGATGGCAATAAAGAACAATGACAATGAAACCCAATCTCCAGGATGCCTGCAGGTCCTAGTGTTGAAACGTGTAGCTAGCCCACTACTTTACCCCACTGATCAAGCAGATGAACAAGTGCTGGCTTTGTTTGGGAAGAAAAGGGGGGCCTGAGATTTCATAGAAAGCCACTGGCACACAGAGGCATGTGGGTAGGTTAGCCAGAGAGGTTTGAGTTTCACTCCTAAGTGCAGTTGTTTTGCCTCAGTTTCACCATGTCTGTCCAAAGCCGCAGTACTGTTTTGACAGATCAACACATAATTTTTCTCTTTAATCTGCGGCAAAAGTGTGCTTTTATAGAACTTATTCGCCAGGGAAACAAGTGCGTGGCCATCTTTAGAATTTTGTCTTTAAACTTCTGTTTTTGCTGTTGATCTGTATATTTCTATGGCATCGCTTTCAAAGAGTAATTAGCTCGTGAAGTGGATTTACTTATTGTACAGTTAACGAAAGTGATCATGAGCACTGTAATGTTTGAAGCGGATGTCATAACAAATGTCAGTAGACCAAGAAGTTTTTAAAACGAGTGATAAGATCCGTAAGATATTATCTTCATGTGGTGGAAATACAAACACAGAACACAACAAGCGTAGCGCTGAAAAGGGGCGGGGCTACATGAGATCTGTAATAGGCAACTAAATTGTTTTGTTGATGGAACTAAAAGATAATGGCTCTTGCAACGGCGTTATGAGATGTCTACTTTTCTGTGCTTTCCCCCTCTCATTTTATCTGTTTTTAATCCACATTAGAAATCAGAATGTGATACATTTCAGAATAACAGGATTTGGGGATTTCTGTTAAAGTAGAACATTTGAAAACAACAGCATTTACTGCAGTTCAGTCTACACCAGGTAAGGCTGCAAAAATGAGACTGGAATGAATTGTAATTGAGTTGACCTATCCACATAACTTTACAGTAAATCCTCCATTACAAAACTTGAATTTAAATAATATTTCAAATATATGCATATTTACCACCAAAACATTAATAGTTAGGCTACTGTTCACACAGGACACGTTTTTGTGCACAATTTTTAATTGCTGGTCCAAGCAAACCTGCCACAAGAAAGTTTTTTTGTGACATGTCTGCCACTTTCACACATGAAACCTTTTAAAATGCTGTAATATTGACGGGTAACTTTTCCCCTAAATGCACCACATCTGCTATTTTCACATGCAATTGCTTTTCATCTTTTATCCATATTGCCACCATTCACACATCAGCACCAAAACGCCATTAAAACTCTGTGATGTCAATTGCCGGAAATTACCTTTAAACAGCTACGCTGGAAATATAGTAAAATAGTGAAAGAATCCTTTAGTGCTCCAGTAATCTGTTGACTAATTTCTTCATCTTCTCGGATGGAAAGAAGCTGTTTTATTTCAGAGTCCGAATTGGCAACATTTCTTTCCAAAATGTCATAATCATGAGCATCACAGGCTTACAACCATGCTTACAGCTAAATTAACCTCATATGTATTTAAAACCATTAATAACACATACGTTTTGTTCACACAAAGCATTAAAACAGGACTTCTCTGGCAGTTACAACTTCTTACATGTAAGTCAGAAGATTTACTGGAATGTTGACAATGGGTCCTCGACACAAAATGGAAACGTGCTGTTAAAAGTTAACGAAAAAGGCAGCATATGTGGTGCCTAATAGCTTGCTAAATGACTAAATGTATGTCTCACACCATGTGTACCATGTTTTAAGCCTATGCACCATATTCAAATTCTGACTGATACAATAAACTGATAATTATTTTCATGTTATAGACGATAAACAATAATGGCATATGTTACAATTTTATACTGTTTTGTTTAAATTAAAACATATTTTAAATACTAAAAAATCGATCATTTTAAATGCTTAAAGTGAATTTAGGCATCAAAACATTATATATACAGAATGAAAGATGGATATTCAATTTGAGATATATATATTTTTAATCAACTTACATAATGGCAAGATGGAAATGGTTAACTAAATGCAAAAATGTAGGGAATTAATATAAATAATATTCAATATAAAAACATAAGGTAACACTTTATTTCGATAGTCCACTTTAGACATTGTACTAACTATAAGTACCTTGGCAACTATAAGTCAATTTATTCTACTAACCTGAACCCTAACACCTAACCATAACCTAACAGTCTACTGACAGTCTACTACAGTCTACTAATACTCTAATGACAGTTAGTTGACATGTAGTTGCAAAGTTACTTATAGTTAGTAGAATGTCTAAAGTGGACTATCGAAATAAAGTGGAACCAAACAGGGTATATAAAAATGCAAATATTAAAAATACAGTTAAATACAAACAAGCAAAAAATATAATAATAATAATAATAATAATAAAAAACAGATAATCAATGCATCCCTACTAGAGTGTATCCTGTGTGAAACGCACAAACCATGAATTTTAGTGTAAACTGGTGGTCATCACCACAGTAAAGGACTGCTAGTTGTAAGTCTTCACAAGGAAAAAAAGAAGGGCAGTGGATACTCAGGAGACCGGAGGAATGATAATTCTAGATGATAATGAGAAAAGCTAAATCCGACTGACACACGGCTGCGGTTAGCGGGTGAAGGAGGGGGTCACTGGGGTTCAGGGCAAGTAGACTCTGCAAAACAAAACAAAAAACGCAATGAAGTTCAGTGAGCTTTCATTTTGGTTGCTAGGAGGGAGAAGGGTAGAACAAACACACACATAGGTGAGGGTTTTACATATATATGAGTGCTATAAAGAGCCTGAAATGCCATTTAATGGAAAATGTCCCACAACAGACTGATTAAGAAATGATTAAATCTGTGTAAATGAGTGTTGAAGAGCTTGAAATATTTCCACTAATGCATACCAGCTTTATAAAATGACTGTGCGCACCGGTTAATGTGCTTACAGCACAGTTTGAAGAGCGTAATTCACACTGGCAGAGAAAAATGCGCAACGCAATGCCATGACAAATGGAAGTGACAAGTAGCAATAGAGGTGAGCATGGGCTGTGATACAGAGATACAGCACAAGAAGACAAGAGCAGATTTACCTTCACTCAAACTCTATCTTTCCCCTTCATCTGCTGCTCCATGAAATCTCTCTTTTTCTTCTCGCTCTCTCTCGCAGATCAATAGCAGCCCTTTCCAGTTTTCCACAGTCCATCGTATTCTATCACAGCGAGCTAAAAATGATCTGATCTCTGCCATCTCACACAGATCACTGGGCATTTTTCAGAGACCTGTCATCCAGCCACATCTGTTTGGTGTTTACACGTTTAGCTATGTGAAAATGGAGCTATAAGGTCTTCCTGAGAGACTCTGAGGTCAAGGTGACAGTCTGACATACAAGAATTTTGTATTTGGCTCCGTGTTTGCAGGGTTACAAGACGTCTTTTGTGAAACGTTCAAACGGCCTTTCATTCATTGACTTACTGCAATGTATTATTTTCAATTATATAAGTTTAAAATTACCCCCGTCGTAGTCATCCATCATTTCTCTTTTTTTCTTCTCCATCATATGCCGGTTCTGCCAAATTTGTGTTTGGATCAATATGAGACTCTGGAGAAATTTTCTTTGCCAGTTTTGGAATAGCGTACAGTACCTTCAAGGTACATTACAAATTATTGCATAATCTGATTGTGTTTTCTGGATTGTAGACATTGAAAAATGCTCCAAAAAAGTTCACTTTGCTGTTGTGGTGCTATTTTATTCACCATCATTATATCTGGCATAAAATGCAATATTCCTCTGGTCGTTTTCAATAAATCAGCCTCCCTCATAACCAACATTTTATGTAAAATGTCTAACATTTCACTGCTCCCAGGCGCCAATATATCTCATATACATGTGCCGGTTTCAAAGAAAAAAAACTTTTTGTGTAGAGTTTTAACTTTATCGAGGATAGATGCTCTTAAACCTTTCATAGTTCTGCTTATGTTTTTCCTCTTTAACAATGCTTTAACGAGGTGTAGAGAGTCAGACAAAATTAGTCAAAATGAAAGATCTTTTAGAAAATACGGCAGTAAAGTCTCGGCATGGCAACTTAATGACTGAGCTAGTCCAGACCGCAGATTGTTCATGCACAAGGTCCACCCTGTTTGGTGGAATGTGTCGTTTTTAACACGAAGAGCCTTGGAGTTACATGATTCACAGCGTTTCTTTCCAGTCATGAATAAAGTTTATGTTTGTAAATTGGAAAACAATTTTTTCTCTATATTAAGAAAGAATATTTATTTCATCACACACCAAGAAGCCAATATTAACATTTCACCAAGGTAAAACACGGAAGCAAAATCCAATGCAATCATTAATTTTGCAGACGCTTTCTGGTACCTTTCCAGGAGCTCCTTCTCGACATTTTTACATCTGGGGGAGGGGATGTAAAACCATGCAGAGGAGCTCTGAGAAATGTTTATTTACACTTATTCAATCAAACGAGCGAGGAGGAGGTACAGCTCGGCGCTTGTATATCACATTGAGTCGAGAAAGTAGAGAGTTAAACTGAGATATGGTGTGAACATTTGCAGAACATTCCTTAAGGCTCTGCGCCATGTTACGATAACAGTCAAAGAGTAGTAACAACTCACTCCCACAATCCGTCTTCACGTCTGCCGCAAGCAAGCTACTCATTACCTCCTGCCCAATGGATGGAGAGAGGGAGACAGACAAAGACAAACAGATAGAAAAATACATTAGCGGACTACACCAGGCTCTCGTAAGACTCGGTAGGCATGTTTCTCACATAGATTTTAGCAGGCAGAGAGGGAGAAAAAGGTGAATCTTGTTTTCATTACAGGAGAAAATTGAACTGGCAGCTATTGAGCCCCATCAATCATGAATTCCATCATGGGCTGTCAAGGTTGAGTTATCACCCTGAATGGCATTCCCACACACACAGAGGGCACCGGCTCACACCGGCACCAAAACCTTCATCTGTCTCTTCCTCTTGTTCCCCAGCACCCCTACACCCCCAATCGCTGCTTCTTGCTTTGTATTTTCATTCTATCATAATACCACATAGTTTCTGAAAGTACACAGGCCCTTTACACAGGAAAGTTTTTGGACCCTGTAATTCGATTAAATCCACAATGTAAAACTAAAATACAAACTGTTCCAATGCAGGTTTACAATATATATTGTGTTTTTAGTCTAGATATAAAAACACCAAATATCACAAAATATTAAGCAACTGTTTTCAATATTGATGATAATGAGAAGTGTTTCTTGAGCATCAAATCAAAGTATTAGAAAGATTTCTGAAGGATCATGTGACACAGAAGACTGGAGTAATGATGCTGAAAATTCAGCTTTGCCATCACAGGAATAAATTACATTTTAAAATATTTTAAAATAGAAAACCGTTATTTTAATTTATAATAATTATTATTTATTATTTTTTTATCTGTATTTTTGACCAAATAAATACAGCCTTGGTGAGTATAAAAGACTTCCTTCAGAAACATTACCAGACTCTTATCAGTTTTAAACTTTTGAATTGTAGTGTATATTCGGGTTTTAACTGAATGCTTAAACTGTCACTATTTTCTGCAGAGCTGCTTTATAGCCAAATTGAACTCATTTCTTAATTTAAGTACTTTACACAGATATTGAACCCGAAATGAATCAACACCGAACTGATTTCAACTGAACAATAACTGTTCACTATTGTCTTTTTAGAGCTGCATCATTGAATCATTATGTTCTTGTTGATCACTGTAAATCTACTTTGAAACAATCTGTATTGTATAAAGTGCTATATAAATAAAGGTGACTTGACTTGACAACTCGCCTATATAACGTGACAACATAACTGCATTAACATCACATTTCATCACCGACCAATTGCATTTCAATCTCTTGTAGTATCAAGACTGAGATCAACTTGGACAAAATGATTTGGACAAAAGTTCAGGGAAAGTTGAACCAAGAAACAGTGCGACAGGGTGTGATGTATAACGCATGCTAAAGTGTATATTTTAGAAGTAACTCTTCTTTTGCGAGTTGCCCTGCACGCTTAATAAACAAACTACAGCTGGTCCAAAACGCAGCAGCTAGACTTCTTACCAGTACCAGGAAGTATGACCATATTAGCCCGGTTCTATCAACACTGCATTGGCTCTCTATTAAACATTGTATACATTTTTAAATATTGCTGATTAGTTACAAAGCACTAAATGGTTTAGCTCTCCAGTACTTGAGTGAGCTCTTAACGCATTATAGTCCTTCACGTCTATTGCTATCTCAAAATTCTGGCCAGTTCATAATAACTAGAATATCAAAATCGACTGCTGGCGGTAGATCCTTCTCCTATTTAGCACCAAAACTTTGGAACAGTCTTCCTAACATTGTCCGGGAAGCAGCTCTGTCAGTTTATATCTAGACTAAAAACACATCTCTTTGACCTAGCATACAGATAATACATTATCAACTTCTATAATTCAATGTTAGGCTGATTAGGTCAGCCGGAACCGGGAACACTTTCCATAAATTCTGATGTACTCGTTACATCATAAGAAGAATGGCGTCTATGCTAATATTAGTCTCTCTGTTTATCCCGAGTTTTACCGCAGTCCGCCGGATCCAGGCCGTATCCAGATCTGATGAAGGACCTGCGCCTGGACACGACGACAACACAGTCCTGAAGTGTCAACTAGTCTCTCCCCTGTGAAGGCCTCCTTCCCTTCCCTTTACCTCTGTACAGATACATGTTGTCAAAATGATTCCAGTTCACACGGACATACGGAAGCGATAAAAAATTCTGTATTATGAATTTACCCTAAGTCCAGACAAGTAATTTGTTGAGGTCAATTTGTAAAGACAGACCACACGGCTGTGGACATATATATTCAAACGCGCATACCTATAGACTAAACGCGTAATACGCATGTGCACGCCGTCAGCGTTTTCACAGATTCGTGTTTTTGAAGTTTACACGGAGATGATAACGCACCGTGGAACCTATTTAGGTTTGCGTTCTCGATCCGTCAAGCACTATTGTTGTGCGGGTGAGCAGGCCGGAGCGCATTAAGGTTTTTCTGTTAGAACGGTGTCGTGTAAGCGGCCCCTAAGTTAATAACTAATGATCTTTGCAACGGAAGTGAATCAATCAAAACTAACTTTAGCTGGAAAATAACATTATTCTAGAGCAGCCAAAACAGCCAAAAACCAAAACAAAAAGTCAAAACAATCTCTGTTTCTTTAATTTCCTATTATCACTGTAAAGCTGCTTTGAAACAATCTATATTGTTAAAAGCGCTATATAAATTAAGGTGACTTGACTTGACTTTTGCATTCCAAAAAACAGCACACTGAAAATCATCAAACCGGCCCAAAAGAAAAGAAGCCCCTTAAGGATATGTAACCGAGACGTTGGACAGTGCCGTTGATTGACAGCTAATTCAGATCCAGTCAAACAGTGGGGGATGAAGTTTTCATTGGAGGACAATAGCTGGCAGGCAGTTCAGAATCAGAATCAGAAAGAGCTTTATTGCCAAGTGCGCTTGCACACACAAGGAATTTGTTTTTGGTACTGAGGCTTCCAGTGGACATATACAAATACAAATACAACAAGAAACATAATACTACAAATTATAAGAATAAAAAATAAAAATATAAATATATGAGAATAAAAGTATCACAGTTGGGTTTTGTCAGAATAGACATTTTCAGATTTACAGATTATGAACATATTTACAGTGTTTTGAATATTATAAATAAATAAATCTACATATAAGTATCACCTGAGTTGTAGGGTATTGCACTAAACAGTGGGAGTATTGCACTTAAGGCATATGCCTTGGGAGGAGTGTTAACTGTTCAGGAGGGAAATGGCCTGTGGGAAGAAACTGTTCCTGTGCCGAGATGTTCTTGTGGCCAGTGATCTGAGTCGCCGTCTTGACGGTAACAGTTCAAACAGGAGGTGTCCAGGGTGAGTGGAGTCTGTGATGATTTTACCTGCTCTCTTCCTCACTCTGGAAGAGTACAGGTCCTGGAGGATTGGCAGGGGGGCACCAATGATCCTCTCCGCAGTCCGGACTGTCCGTTGTAGTCTCCTGATGTCTGATTTGATAGCTGAACCAAACCAGACAGTGATGGAAGTGCATAAGACAGACTCAATGACGGCTGAGTAGAACTGAATCAGCAGCTCCTGTGGCAAGTTGAACTTCCTCAGCTGGCGAAGGAAGTACAGTCTCTGCTGGGCCTTTTTCACAATGGAGTCAATGTGATTGTCCCACTTCAGGTCCTGAGAGATGGAAGTGCCCAGGAACCTGAATGACTCCACTGCTTCCACAGTGCTGTTCATGATGGTGAGTGGGGGGAGTGCTGGGCTGTTCCTCCTGAAGTCCACGATCATCTCCACTGTTTTGAGCGTGTTCAGCTCAAGGTTGTTATAACTGCACCAGACAGCCAGCTGTTCAACCTCCAGTCTGTAAGCAGACTCGTCACCGTTTCGGATGAGACCGATGACAGTGGTGTCGTCGGCAAGTTTCAGGAGCCTCACAACCCTCATATTGCTGCATGGAGGTAGAATTTGGCATAAAACACACAACTCAGTCCGATGAGGAGCACATTCCCTCACCCAGATAAATAAACAGCAGCAGTCTATAGAATCTGCACCATCTTTCTCTCTTATTAGCAGCTAACATCGATTTTATTTTTCATTACTCTTTTCTTCCCCACCCGCTCAGCAGAGGCCGGTGGGTGAAAAAAGGACACAGTCAAAAATATGAAACGGAAATATGGATGTCTCCCTCTCTCTTTCTCGCATTTTTTCTACTTTTATCTCTTCTGCCATTTATTCTTATTTTTCCCTCCCCTCTGCATTTCTCTCTAATCCTCGCTTGGTCACCATCCGTTTGTGCATCTGTGTGTGTACGTGAGAGACCCGACAGCCCTCAGAATTGAGTCGTATTGATTCGAGAGCAGACGTTTTATTTAGGCGATGCATCAGCCAAGATGCACAGCATCAAAAGAGCTGAGGGGATGCTTTCATGTCAATGGAGAAGGTGTGTGTGTATGTGTTACCGCCCGAGATCAAGGTTCCTGTGTGTGTGTGTCTGTGTGTGCGTGTGTGTGTGTTTGTGTTTGGGCAGAGAGAAAAAAGACAAACCGTGTCATGGAGAGAAGCAGTGGATGGTGAAAAAGAGGGCATGTGCTCCGGTTTCAAGAAACGGATAAAAATGTGTGTTCATTTCCAAAATGTGAACATGCACCATTATGTCCAATTATTTGGGGTTAGCAGTTAATGTCTGGGGGTGCATCCCTATTTGCAATTCTATATAGTCAGCAAGATGAGGATTAGAGCGTCCCAAATCATAGTACACTGAAAATATAGTGCATCAAAAGCCTGGATGGTACACTCCTAAAAATAGGTTCTTTATTTGCATCAATGGTTCCATGAAGAACTTTTATCATCCATGGAATTCTTCAAGTGTACAAAAGGTTCTTTATAGTGGAAAAAGATTGAGTGTATACCAGGGGTGTCCAATCCTACTCCTGGAGGGCTACTGTCCTGCAGAGTTCAGCTTCAACCTCAATTAAACACACCTAAACCAGTTAATATAGCTAGTCTTAAAGGGCTGTTTACGTGAGTTCACGAGAGCACCACGACGCATGCGTGAGAACTGAGAAGATAACGCAGATGGGTCTCAATGTAGTGTTTAAAATGGTTCTAAAGTGTGCATTTCCTGGATGTCCGAATCGTGAGAAACCAACGAGAAAACGCGTCGTGGCGCTCTTGTGAACTCACGTCAGAGGACCACACAGAAGAAAATGAATAGTTGAATAAAGTCGTTATTTTGGGGGGGTTTTAGCACACAAAAAGTATTCTCGTTGCTTGATAAACTTAAAGGGATACTCCACTTTTTTTGGAAATAGGCTAATTTTACAACTCCCCCAGAGTTAAACTGTTGAGTTTTACAGTTTTTGAATCCATTCAGCCGATCGCCGGTTCTGGCGGTACCACTTTTAGCATAGCTTAGCATACATCATTGAAGTGGATAAGACCAATAGCATTTCTCAAAAAAAAATGACCAAAGTGTTTAGATATTTTTCCTATTTAAAACTTGACTCTTCTGTAGTTACATCGTGCACTAAGACCGACAGAAAATGTAAAGTTGCGATTTTAAAGTCCCCCCTGTTCATATGCAGTCGGCTGCGCCCCTGCCTTCGTCTTCAGGCAGGATATGCAGAGTCCATTACCCTCCGAATGTGAACTACGGACGGGGCCTGTGCCAAAGAACTTTACCATCCAATATCGTTGTCTTCATTTTCTGGTCTATTTATTAATAAATGTCATTGTGATATAATATCGCCTTCCGAGTCTTTCTGGTAGAAATGATTATATCAATGCAAGTGAATCCATCAAATAATCCATTAGCACCTAAACCTTGGAGCAGTCTTCCTAGCATTGTCCGGGAAGCAGACACACTCTGTCAGTTTAAATCTAGATTAAAAACACATCTCTTCAACCTGGCATACACATAAGATTTTGTCTCTGCTTTAATCTGGAGCAGATACAGAGATACATGGGGATTGGCTTTATTGCATCAGATACATGTCACTTTACTCACAGATGGCATGCAACAGGCCACTGGTGTATTTAGTTTTGTAGTATCCATTCTCTTTCGGGTAATATTTCCAACAATCAGCACTTGCACAAAATAAATATTTGTGACATGTCTTGACAAGTCAAATAGTAGAGCAGGACTTTTATCTGTAAAACCACATCATAAAATGTTTCTCTTATAGTGCAAGGGCTAATTGTGGATAATATTAGCCCAAAAATCATGTTTGTATATGCCATCCTGGGTCTTTTTGGTGAACGTGATTTCACCGAATACAACATGTTCCTGGATCAACATCTTTGTTGATCCGAAACAACATTCCAGTCAACCAATCAGATTTGAGGGACAAGTTTATAGTTTCTGTCAAGTTTAGGCTTACAGGGTTAGGTGCTTCAGTGTGTTATACATCATTTCCCTCTGATTTTAGGGATAAGTTATGGTAGTTAGGGAAAGGGTTAAGACTACATTTTTGGACAGGAATGTTGTTCCCTTTCGTTGTCACTCCGAGTTACGTCGGATGAAGACGAATGGGGTTTCGCTTAGAAAGCCTATCAACTTCGAGTATTACAAAACGAGCCAATGGCAAAGAAATGCCATGGGTCTGCGGAATTTGCATGACGTAACTCCGCCCCACCTCGTGGGTACAAAAGGAGGAAGTCCGCAACAGCAGTTTATGTTTTCGCTTCGGAGCCAAGTTTATTCTTCTCTCCACAAGCCATCTCTGAATTGTCAGCTTCACAAACGAGTACCTCGAGTGTTGGTGTGACGGCGATCTAAGGCGAGCGTGTGCTTCCTGCTGATCTGTTGCAGTGGTCTGCTAGTCGGTGCGTGTCTCCCCGGGTGCTTCAACACTTGAGTTTTCTCTCACTAAAAGAGCTCGCACGCGGCACGTCTTTTTAAAGACGGCTCGCCCGTGCATTTAAAAAAAAAAAAAAAAATGAATGGTGCGGCAGCTTGGTATCGGACTCTGATGGGCACGAGCGTTGTCTAGTATGTTTGGGCTTGATCATGCTAGAGCAGCGCTCGTGGATGACCCATGTTTTCTCCGTGGAAACATGATCATCGCGTCATTAAGGTCGAGACTCGGTGAACTCGCATGAGTGAGAGTCCCCTCATCCACCCCCCGATCTTCGGCTGGTGGCCAGGGTGACCTGAGGGTTACGGTCTGGAACAAGGCGCCGACTATGTGTCCGCGACCCCAGCCCCCCTCTTTAATGACGGTGCCCGCTAGTGAACAGGTGATTCCCACGGGTCTACCCTCTGGTGGCCCGTGTGTTTCATTTGAAGCTACAGAGGATGATACTATGTTTGTAGCAGCTTCACTAGGTGGGTTTGATTTTCCAGGAAGTGACGACTCGTCGAGTCTGATCCGGAGATGACGGCCATGCTTTCCCGGGACGATTGGTTTTTGGGTAAGGCCGCTGACCCTCGTCCACGGCAAACCCCAATACCATTCTTCCCGGACGTGCATGATGAGATCAGGGACCGCACGCTGATCTCATCCGCCTTTCCTCCCCTCGATGGGGCCGCTGCTTATGGGTACACTGGGGTTCCCCCGGCTGAACGCTCTGTTGCGATGCTATGTGTCCTCAGAGTGCTTCTTCTCGGCGCAATCCTAAGCACCTGTCCGTGGCCTGTAGTTTTTCGTCTATGCTTGTGACGAGATCCTATAGCGCCACGGGACTGGCAGCCGCCTCACTGCATGCCATGGTCATTCTGCTGGTCTACCTGACCCAGATGCTCATGGACCTGCACGAGGGCGGGACTGACCCAGGGCTCTTCACTGAGCTGCGCGCCGCCACTAACCTTGCGCTCCGAGCGACGAAAGTGGCCGTACGCTCCCTGGGTCAGGTGATGCTCACCATTCTGTGGCTGAATCTGTCTGATGTGCTGGATGTCGCGCGGACCCGTCTGTCCGACATTCCCATATCCCAGGTCGGCCTCTTCGGCGGTGCGGTTGAGGGCTTGCCCAACAGCTCTCAGCCGCCCATGAGCAGACTGACGTTGGTTCTGTCCCGACGGCCCCGCCGTCCGCTCAGATCCCTCGGTCTGCCCACCGCCGAAGCCGCCCTCCCTCGGCTCCCACCCCGCCCGTTCACCCGGGCCGGCCCTAGAGCGTCGTCCACGAGACACGCCTATGCGTTGAAGTGGAACCTCTTCGTCGACTGGTGCTGTTCTCACCGAGAAGACCCCTGGAGATGCTCGATCAGCGTTGTGCTTTCCTTCCTTCAGCAGGGGTGGAGCGAAGGCTGTCTCCCTCCACCCTTAAGGTCTATGTTGCCGCTATTGCCGCACACCATGACCTGGTCGAAGGTAAGTCGGTAGGGAAGCACGACCTGGTCATCAGGTTCCTGAGAGGAGTGAGGAGACTAAATCCTCCTCGCCCTCCTCTCGTTCCCTCTTGGGACCTCTCAGTGGTTCTAACTGCCCTGAAGAGTGCTCCCCTTGAGCCCCTGCAATCAGTTGAGCTTAAGTTCCTGTCAATGAAGACAGCGCTCCTGGTTGCACTGGTCTCCATCAAGAGGGTAGGGGACCTGCACGCATTCTCCGTCGACGAAGCGTGCCTGGAATTCGGGCCGGCTTCTCTCACGTGATCCTGAGACCCCGGCCCGGATATGTGCCCAAGGTTACTACCACTCCCTTTCGGGACCAGGTGGTGAACCTGCAAGCGCTGCCCCCGGAGGAGGCAGACCCAGCCTTGGCACTGCTCTGTCCAGTACGCGCTCTTCGCGCCTATGTAGACAGGATGCAGTGTTTCAGGTCCTCAGACCAGCTCTTTGTCTGTTATGGTGGGAAGCTGAAGGGAAAGGCTCTCTCCAAGCAAAGGTTGTCTCACTGGATAGTGGACGCCATTGCTTGGGCTACCAGAAGCAAGGTCGACCGTGCCCCCTTGGTATGACGGCCCACTCCACCCGGAGTGTGGCATCCTCTTGGGCTCTAGCGCATGGCGCCTCGCTAACAGACATCTGCAGAGCTGCAGGCTGGGCGACACCTAACACATTCGCCAGATTCTGTAATCTCCGAGTGGAGCCAGTGTCCTCTCATGTACTCACTTCAACTAGCTAGTACCGGACCCGCTCAGGTGTCTTCGCTTGCTCGCCATTCCACTCCACGGACTGGATACGTGCGATATTCTCCTCAGGTGAGCTTCCCCGAAAGCCCTGAGCTCCTCCAGCACTCCTGACGTCGGCACCAGTGTCTCTTGCCTGCGCGTTGGCTAGGTGCCTCCCGTGTGCATGGTCCCTCCCTTGAGCGACCCCCACATGTGTATTCCACTGTAATCCTCTCTGAGCATGTGTCTTTCCCTTGGCAAGCCACCTTGCCACCCCTGGGGTTGAAATATTCCACCTGCGGCTGGACACCCCAGTGTTCTCCATATGCTTCCTTCTGGTCATATGTGTATTCTCTAAGTCCCCCCCTCTGGGTTGGCATTAATTGCATACTTCCCCTAGCTTGGGATATGCTTCCCAGTGTACCTTGGTATTCCTGTGTTAAATGGAGTCCTTCGTCCGTCTATGACAGGGATCTCTGTTTACGCAGGGCACTGGAAGACAGCTGAGAAGGTGGCGTGATTAGACTGGTAACCCCATTCGTCGTCATCCGACGTAACTCGGAGTGACAACGAAAGGGAACGTCTACGGTTACGTATGTAACCCTCGTTCCCTGAGTAGGGAACGGAGACGTTACGTCTGCCTGCCACTTTCCGCTGTACCGCGGGGATCGCCTGAGCTCAGTCTTGGCTCCTCAGCGAAGAAACATAAACTGCTGTTGCGGACTTCCTCCTTTTATACCCACGAGGTGGGGCGGAGTTACGTCATGCAAATTCCGCAGACCCATGGCATTTTTTTGCCATTGGCTCGTTTTGTAATACTCGAAGTTGATAGGCTTTCTAAGCGAAACCCCATTCGTCGTCATCCGACGTAACGTCTCCGTTCCCTACTCAGGGAACGAGGGTTACATACGTAACCGTAGACGTTCCAGGATCAACAAATATCCAGGAAACTGTCATATACTTTTGCAAAAACACGGTGACCGTCTTTTAAGTCAGTGTACTATGATTTTATCTGTAAAATCAAACATTGATTGGATCATTCAATGTCTCTTTTTGACAAGTGTCTGGTAACAAGTGAAAGGATGGCTTGGTGATATCAAGTGAATTTGTTTCAGACTCAGAGAAAGTGATGACATTTTGATTAAAGGTTTATTTTTACTTTTAAATAATGCACTAAATTGTTCTCAATAAGACCAGGAATGTGTGGGAAGTCAATAGGATGAGTTCTGATTTTGTGTGGCCTTTAAAGGAACACTTTTTGAAATAGGGCTTATTCACCGTCTTTCCTACATTTAGATAGGTGGGCAAACGGATTTTTATCTCAGTGCATGCATTGTTTTAGTTTGGTAACGCCAGATAGCATGTCGTGAGTAAAAGTAATGTTTAAAAAATGTTTTTTTTTTTTTTAAAAACCTAATTACTTCTTGTGGCCTGCGTATTCACAACAAGTACAAATAGCAATGCAGATTAAGACTAGGCGATTTCCTAGGCAGATATTGACTTGGGACTATACGAAGCACTGCTACTTGGGCGCAGAGATATCACGCAAATCGCCTAGTCTTAATCTGCATTGCTATTTGTACTGTGAATACGCAGGCCATAAGAAGTAATTCGTACTTTTACTCACGACATGCTATCTGGCAACAAAGGATTCCATTCATTATGCTAAGCTAAGCTAGCGGCGGCGCTGCCAAACTAAAACAATGCATGCACTGAGACAAAAATGCGTTTGCCCACCTATCTAAATGTAGGAAAGATGGTGAATAAGCAATATTTCAAAAAACGGTGGAGTGTTCCTTTAAAGGAATGAGCTAGATGCTAATGCGCAAACAGTCTAAATTTTAGGATGTAGTTCAAGCGGCAATAGTAATATTCCAATAATGATGTACTGGCTTACTATTAAAAATACACTTACTCACTCATTTACTCACTCACTTTCTTAATGCCAGCTAGCTAACGGCATACTTTTAGTGTGCAGAGGTAGTATGTGAACTGAAATATACAAACTGTGCCTCAAAGATGTTGCAGTCACAACAGATCAAAGTTCTGCAGTATGTATCAAGAGTGTGTCAGCATGTTAATAAATTATGCACGAAGAATTTGGGAGGGGAAAAAATTTAATATAAACATTAAAGAATTTTTGGCTTAAGAAGGGCTGCTGTGATCTTCAAGTATCCTCATGTAAAATTCTGATTTTAATTTCCAAAAATCCGGTTCTGCCCGCGCTTCTGCCTGCACAGCGCTTACACAAGACTTGTGCATGTACCCTCACGCACACGTGCAAACACATATTCTGCATGGCACCAACGAGGAAGAAACGTCATAAGCCTATTAGAAAAAGCCAACTAAAGTAGTGCGCCAAACACTGAGGTCAGGAAGTATTTGACAAAGAGGGGAAGTTTTGCTATTTTACCTCATGCAGGTCAACATCACACAGCCAATATCACACCCCGTGGACTCATAAAAAAAACAACCAGGCACATTTCAAAAGACTTTCTGAGAGATTTTGACTCCTGAAGGGAGATACTGATAAAATGCTCAATCTCTTGACAAGGATTATTTTATTATTTTTTTTTTTTTGGTCCTATGTTGACATATTTCTGACTGAAATTTTAGGCAGGGGATATCGAAGTAGTCACAACAGCAGGCTAACATTACTTTCTGACCAGTTTCAGGGGGAGGGATCTCATTTTAAGGGGCATTTGATTGGACAAAAATTTGTGAAGTTCAGGATGAGTCATCAATTTTTTGGGTCCATTTACGTGCAAAGCAAAGGCTAAATTTTATATCTGTTAAAAGTGAGTTTTGGTAACAGACATGGACAAAAACAACACAAAACACATCTCATTTGATATCATTGGATCTTTAAATGTAAGATGTAAGAGTGCTTGAGCATGCTCCATATTAAAATAAAATATTATTTTAATATTATCAGAGTGCATATCTAAAGAGCTAAAGAACCAGAAAAGCACCCTCAACACGTATGAAAAACATCTGAAAATCACTAAAAATTAAAATGTATTAACCACTTAACATACAGGCCATCTTCCACTTAAAGATGGCTAGCAGGCAGTTCATCAGCTAGAATGCTTGTCTCAATGAAGATGTAGGCCTACAGAACGGTGAGAAAACCAGAGAGGTGGGAGTGCTTCAGTGAGTGTGCTCTCCTCTCCTCTTCCTTCAGAAACCCCTCTCTCCTGCGGTTATGACATTCTCTGCAGCAGAGGGGGAGGTGGGAGTAGGGTGCTTCCTAAGACACTTAGATCTGAGAGAACCGAGTCTGACCCAGTTTACAGAGGACAGAGAAAGAGAGAATGAGGGAGAGGTGGATGAAAAAAAGAGAATGAGATGAGGGATACATCAGGCAAAAAAAGGAAAAGAAGACTAAACAGAGGCAAAACAGTTGTCATAATTTCACATAAACACTATTTTAATATGATCAAACCAGAAACGCACACGGTCAGTTGAAATATTAGTTAACATGCAAAAAAAAAAAAAAAAATCAAATAATAAATCAATCAATCAATCAATCACTATGTCCAGACTTGATTTTGCATGTATTTCATGTGGATTTTGCTGTTGTAAACCTGCTTTACTCCCAAATGAAATTCACCATCATTCTTTGGTTCCAAATATCTTTTTTATTTCTTTTTTTACCACCAAGGGTAAAGATGTAAGCGTTTGCCCAACAGAAACAAAGCACGTTAAATCGACGATCAGGTGGCGACATCTGGTGGCCAGAGGGAATATTACAAAAAGAAAATTATATTATTTATTTATCCGTATAATTATTTTAAAAATATATTCTTTTAAAATAACGACTTTAACCATGTCAGCAATATCGCATTTTGAAAGCATGATTTAGCTATACAGCCCAATTTCTGTGGAAACTAGATATTTTATGCTTAATAATGCTTTACCATAACAGCTTAATTTTAAATTAAAAATAGCCTAAATAAATATCAAAATATAGATCCTTGCTTTTTTGTAAATTACCAGTTGTCTTTTGTTACTTCACAGCCATGAATCATGATTTGCTACTTTATAGTCGGTTGCAATTAGCATTCAGGAGAGAGATCTGAATGGACAAAAATCTGCATAGTGCAATAGATGTCGATTTTGAATAAATAGCCTATATCTGTAAAAAGCAAGTCTTTCCATTTAGACGCACAATAGCAAATAGATATAACAGACAACAAAACTGTAATTTCGAAAATTCTAATTTACTTTCATGACGTCTTTAAGACTAAAATGTGTTCTATCACACTGTTAAACCGTCACTATCCCAGTGAGGAAAATTAAGTTCTGAATGTGCAGTGCTTGCTGAAAGATCCTTTGGAAGTCCCAAGCTGTAATGATCTCTCTGTAACGTAGGCTAGTGAGTTACTGTATTATGAACAGGCACACTTCAACATGAAATATGAAGAAATGTTACAGGAAAAAAGAAGGAAAAAAGGGGCTGGTGAAAACAGTGACTCTGTGGAGTAGCCTGGCTATACTTCATATATTATCATTACATTTAAGAGAAAAAATAAAACTTCCATATTGATGGTAATCAAACAAAACACAACAGCCTATATTCTAGTAGTGATGTTCCCAGAGGAGTAAAAAAACGCTCCATAAAAGAAAATGGAGCTTATACTGTTACTACTACTAATAATAATAATAATGATAATATTAATAATAATAGGACTAAAAATTAACATATAATTTTTTTTGTGTGTGTGTGTGTGTGTGCGTGCGTGCGTGCGTGCGTGCGTGTGTGTGTGATCTATGACCAGTAGAGAACAGAAAATCATTCTCCGTGCCATTAATGTAATTAATGTCTCCGTGTAATGTCATTTCATTACCCCACTTGATTTAGAGAGGGTGACTGACAGTAAGACGATTGGTCTGAAAATTATATCAAACATAATAAATATTTTTTTATAAACATCAACCCAAAGGTTTTCCTTACAGATAGATGAGCAGCAATAGCTATTCAGCGAGGCTCGCGGGTTCTGCTCACTACACAGATCAAGCTTCACAATCTCCAGCAGATGCCGCCACATCTCATCAAAGCTTTTAGGACAATACAATGTGAATACAAACTGATTTGGGTCTTTCTCAAAAAATACTATAAAAACTTTAATATTTTGTATAAGTCCGTGCCGATCAGTTTTGTTCCATAAAAGCTGATGGCGAATATAATTACTAGACACTATGTATTACTTTACTTTGTTACCATTAGCATTATTAATATTTTATTGTTCAAATTAACTAGGATTGTAACAAAAGTGACAAGTTCCCTTGAAATGTAGGGCTTAAAATGCCATCAATTGTCCTATAAAAACACACATCATTGAACAGACTAAATAATATCATGCCATTAAATGATCATCATTCAAGTCTTTCACGCAAACAATTTAGCGGTTATGAGGCATAGCATAACCAAGTAAAAAAATAATAATAATTATCAATGAGCATTTTTTAATGTGTTCGTAAACTTTTACCTTGGAATCACTTTGCCACAACTTTTTGTATTTTCAAAATACTAGTTTAACATCAATAACTTTAAATAGCCTAAATGAAATAAAGGGACATGTTTTTTTTTTTGTTTTTTTGGTTTGTTTTGCACACATGTAAGACCTTGAACTCATATGTAAAAACAAAATAAATAAGGGAATTGGCTTTTGTCTGTTTGCTAAAATCAATAAAATATTTTTGCATATAAGACAATTGTGATTCATCAAGTTAAAAGTTGTATCTCATTTTATGTTGGAATGTGTAAATAAGCCAAAATCAAATCACATCCTCATTTCTGATGTCAACATTTCACTCTGTCTAAAATTTAACCAGAGAAAGATCTGGAAACTTTGGTAGACTAACCTACATGCTGTGGACTGTGCATATTTGAACTTAATTTGACTCTGACCTTTGCTTCACTTTGTGTTCTGTCCTCACATCATGTCAAAGTCTAAAACAAGCAAACAAACATACAGCACCAAAAAATGTGACATCCGTAGCGGGAAAAAAACTATACCAAAATTTAAAGACTTTTTTTCGTACTAAGTATATTCTACAAATCCATTAACATATTTACTGACATATCGCTTGATATAAAATATAATTCAACTTTATTTGGAGTACTGCTTTATTGTGCAATGCATATTTCTTAATATTAAGCCTAAAATGTGTTTTAATCACTATTATTAAGGATATGATGACTGTATAATATTTGTCTTTAAATGCAAGATATTTAAAGTGAATATACAGTTCCATTTTAACACAATCAAATATACTTATGTATCTTTAGTTGGACCTCAGTTGTTACAATTTAGCAGACTTTAAGTATATCAATTTAGAATACCAAAAGTGTAATTGCATGGTATTTAAGTACATAAATATGTAAATATATTTGTAGCATACTAATAAAATAAAATAAATGTATTTCAAATAGGCTACATTTTGGAATATTTCTTTTTCACTAAGGTATACCCTAGTGAAAAAAAAAAGTATACTTTGTTGTATTGGAAATATATTCCCTTTTAACTATTTTTAAAAATATTTTACTTTTACAATGTAAAAAAAAAAAAGATTTTGGACAGGAATTATTTCCTGTTTGTCAAATTACATAACCAATCAACTTATTCTACAGCACACAGACTGGCAATATGTAAGGCTTTAACTGACCTCCTCTGCTTTGGTCCAGGTTTAATGTCTGTTGATGTTTGTCATGTGAGCCACAGAATGACATATTAGTGTAGTTGATCAGATACTGTAACTGAACATCGAAGGGCTTCACTCAGGACTCATGTGAGTCATATGAACTGAAAAACGTGCACTCTATTAGAAGACAACTCGCACCAGACTCAGCCTTAACATCATGAGACCTGAATAGGACTCTCATTATCTCTGTGGGAAACATGGGATGCGAATTATTATTGCTGCAGCCATTGTGTGTCTTTATTTGGGTCTGGTAACAAAAGCCCGGTTTCTGAAACTACTCAATGTAACATTGTTGAAGCAATTTACAGGTTTTTTTTTTTTTTTATTGCTTTGGCTCAATTTTCACAAGCAAGTGTTACATTTTCAAAACTCCTAGTACTAATATCACAACAGATTATCAAAAGTGCACTTTTTTTCCCCAGACATTTCAGCATGTGTTCAATTTAGTTAGAACAATACACAAAATCACAAAGTATCCTTTTCACAACACAAAATAAGTGTTTCATATAAACATTTCATTCACAACTGCCTTTCATAATGCTTCAGTCAAACTTTTCATTTGCATCTCTTTTTATTCAGTTTAATACATTTGTTGCATTGTTCAGTGTAATATATTATTTAATCCAACTGATCTTAATGGTAACCAATTAATCATTTGGTACATTTACATATTCTAGATATAGTTTCTTGTTTGCTATTTCTGATGCAGATAACCAAATGTAATTAATTATTTTTACAATATAATTATGATATATTTATCTTAGATGAAAAACACTATGTCCAGTGTGTGTGTGTCACACAGATAGATTTGTGAACATATATAGAGTACACTCAATGACAGTACAACATCAGACTGATCAGAGATGCATCAGAAGAAGGGAGACAGATGGCATTAAATACAGAGTTTTGCATTACAGTGTGTAATACTTACTGTTCTTCATAACACCTTTTGATAACACACTAAACAGATACTATAACAAACATTATGTATTTTATGTTATGTAAGTATTTTCTAATGTGGCATCTGTAGCCTTTAATTATTTCAGCAACAAGGGTGATTTGAAACATATAGCCTATATTGCATTGCATTAAATCAACTGATTGTTTAAAAGTACTAAATTGAAAGAAGATCGCACTGTTGTGTTTCAGTGATTAACCAAATGTTCTCATTACATTTTAATCTTGTGTTTTGAAACAATGATTATGTGGACTGAAAATGTATATGGGATTAGGATTTGGAAAAAAATGAATCTGTGTTACACGTGTGATCAGTTTGGATTTGTGTACTAACCGTTAAAATGTACACTTTGTGAAAGCGGTAGTGAATAAAAAAAACTGTAATTGTGTGAAATGTAACCTCAGGTGGCATCATGTTCACATTCTTATCAGTTCTTTCTCTCTCTTTTTTTTTTTTGTTTGTTGTTTTTGAAAATGAATCTAAATGGTTACCTCAAATAATAATAAAGTATAATACATAAAGTTTTTTTTATGAACCATTCACCTAAGATGGATGGATGGATAGATATACAGTCTGACTATCATGAGCTTGGAATGTGCACATAACTGCCAATTTCCATATTTTTCCATACCTTTATCTATTACTGTAATTATTTAGCATATTCTGATAATCTTATAAATCTATTTCCATTCCTGTAGTGGCCCACAAATTTTGACTTCAGATAGGTTTTTATGAATTTTCTTATCCATTTGTTGGTATCAGCTTTAAATAAGAAAAAAAATATATTAATAAAAATAATTAGAGTACCTATGGAAAAATCAACATTGAATTGTGAAATTATGTGTTATTTGCTGTATTATTTTTGTAATACAAAACAAAAGTTAAATACATTGTTAACAAGAATAAATAGTTTAGTTATTTAAAAAACATTCAAATCAAATAATTAAAGAAAAATGCTCAGACTAGGTCAAGCAAGTTTTCTTCTTGTGATGTTTGGAGTGACTCACCCTATACAGATCAATCTAATTTTAGAATCCTTATCTATGTTAAACAAAGTTCTTCTGCTGACCATTGATGTTTACATCATGGTTTAATATTAAGCTGATTTAAGTCATGACTTAAATGCAATACATTAAAGATTCCGACACTACATTTCAAAACAATTTCAGCAATAGCTAGAAAGAGAATGGAAATGAACTGCATGTGTGATGGTGAACTTTGTTCCCTTTGGCAATATGGGTTGGAATAATGTGCTGCACAGTTAATCATGTACCTATTTTTTTCCAGCACCAGATTAGGCCCATTACTAAATGAGAGTATGTACGATCTAATGGATTCCAAGGTGCTGCGCATCGAACTTTAATTTTATTGCAGTTTTCTTGTGACCCTTCTCATGACATGACACGGAAATGGCACGAAGCTGATGATATATTTATTTGACTTATTTAGGACAATTTTGCCAGTTGGTGTGAAAGACAGCTTGTTCCAGTTACTGGTGCCTTCCTCCTCATGTTTTCTCTATCATCATCTCTCCACTGTAATTTTAGCTCAAATGCAAAACAAAAAGCCCAAAACAAAATCTAAAAAATAGAAAAAAACAAATTATCAGTTCAATTGCACAAATTAAACTTCGCTGAAATCACAGTTGCTGATTCAGATCCTTGATTGATGACCATAGGTCTAATTCGAGGTCATTGTTCTTGCAGTTACATTTGGTCTTGTGAATGTCATGGCCTTATCTATAAAAGAAAAAAAGCGGTCATAAGTCAGCCATCTAAACAATTTTAACTCTATAAAGGGAGAAGACCCTGTCTGAACCACTTTTTCATTGTATTTCATTAGGTTGGCATGCCAGAAGAAATTAGATTTTCCATGCACATGATCTGAGCGTGTACAATTGTAGCTCTGATCTTGAAACCAAGAAGCGTGTGCATTTTATTCAGCTATTTAGTAAGGAAACCAAATTTTCTTATAAGGGATGCTGTAACTCTTGTCAGCTGACAGACACGGGTCTTCATTCATTTACATATTACAGTGTTCCCATTCCTTTTGACATGTGCATTCTATAAATTTTTCATGCATTTGTGATTACTAGATAAGTATTTTTATTTTAAAAAAATCATTTTATAGAGATTGCACTCACACAGAGACATTTGCAGTCAAATACATTTTGCAGTAGAACTGAGGCATAACTATAGGAAACAAAATCACTGTAGCCTATTATGCAATTTAAATAACATGAACTCACAGATTTCCATGATTTTAATCACATTTTAATAATTCCCTGGTATGTTCTCCATGACCAACTCAGGTCTGATATTAATAGGCCTACTCAAATAAAAAAAAGGAAGAAGTAGGTTTTGTGTCAAACAGATACAAAAATATGGATATAAATATGACGCTGTAGTAGGCTTGTTAAACTAATCTTAGTTAACATTTCAGGGGAAATATAATAGCAGCATAGTTGTATTCTCCATATAAACAAATGTGCAAATATGTGTCTTCTTAACTTCTAAAAACGGAATAAATCAATATTTAAGATTTATCATTTCCAAGATCATGTGAAAGGAGCATGATAGGGCGGGGCAAATTGCGTCACCCAGCAAACCGACCAATCGCGGACTCTGTTTTGTGGTTTCTGATTGGCTTGTAAATAGCGACTCTTGTGTCCATCTCAGTCAGCTCTCCAGCCTCTGAATCACTGGCACTACCGATTCTACACGGATTTAGCTCCACAAAAACCGCGTCCCCTGCAACCACAACCTAGAAATCAGATAGAGGTCTGTGTCGTTTATAAGAAAAGAACGAGATAAATTAAAAGTGAACCCGTCAGAGGCAAAAAAGAGGCATCTGCGCACATCGGCAGCCGTTAGCAGGCTGAGCTAGCCGCATCGCGCGACGCATTTCGCCCGCGAGACATCGGGCTTAATAACTGTGTGCATTATAACCCTCATCTACATCAATTAAACTGAGACTGTCCAGCAGAATCGCAGCGGGGTTCGGCGGAGCTGTCCGGCTCTTGCTCGCACTGCAGGCCTGGTTGTGGGTGCGGAGAATGCTAAAGGATGAGTCAGAGGGACACACTGGTTCATCTCTTTGCTGGAGGGTGAGTAGCGAGCCTGAGACAGACTATCATTACTGTCAACCCGTCTCTTTGACATTTATCCGTTATAGTTGGGCTTGATTGTTCTTAAAATGTAACATAAGATACATGCATCGCAAAAGAACAGGTCGACCATTATAAAATGTCAGTAGATGCTCATTCAACATTGCTGTAAACAATCTAGCTGTCTGTCAGCATGTCTTCATGCTTCAGATGATCGGATGCTTTATTTGTGAATGCAAGGTCATGCAACAGATGCATAATCTCTTCTGGTTTTGTGAAAGAATCCTCTGGAACTCTCCAGAGTCAGACATAACGTTAGCCGTTTCATGTTTGTTCAGGAAGTGCTGTTTCTTTGATGTGTTTTGCCATGTAGAATGAGTTTAGAGACAGGAAAAACTCAAGGATGCTCGTTGAATGAATGTGAACTTGTAGCAGCATATTACTGTTTCCTGTAGCAAATCAGAGGCTTTGTTGTAGGCCTGTGGTTTCAACTGTCAGCTTGATGCTGGATGTGTGACAGGGATCTCTCTAGTATAGTACGGCTATTTTTGACGCCATTCTCATTCCTGCATTTCCCTGGCTCCTCTTTTGCACTCCGTGAGGCCCATAGACATCATTTTCTTCTTAGTCTTTGAATCAAAGGTTGCTGCCTCGCCAATTTTCATAATCAGCAATGTAACAGAAATGAGGGGGTATATCGCTCTTTAACAAGCTCATATCTCTGAAGGTCACTTGATGACTCCGACCCAGGAGGTGATAATAGCTGCGTAACATGTGCTATCTGATCATATTCCTACAATGAGTTTAAATAATTGTTGCATATAGTGTTGGAGGGAATGTTTTCAGGTTAGCTCATTCATACATTCTCTGTGGCATGTCAATATAACTAATGATGAGTTGTATCTATAAGTATAATTGTGAGCAGTGAATACATCACCTGCCACTGGAAATAGCCTAACTGTGATAAACAAATCGATGGTTCTGTGAAACAGATAATTACTCTGCAGTGCAAATGAGAATCCCTTTTCAGTGCATAGCAATAACAGTTTTTATAAACCTTTGAGAGTTAAAATAACTCTCCATCTATGCAGCTGTTCCTTTGAATGGGTTGTTGACCAATAACATTTATTTTAATGGTAAAAAAAAAAATCTAGGGAAAGCATATAATTTAGGTGCTGTAATTTTACACCATGTTTTGGTGTTATCAGTCGATATTGGCTATTTGTCGTCAAATGCTTGTTTAATTGTAATCTTTTTTCCCCCTATTTTAGATTATGACAAATTTAACCTTTAAAGGGCACTGTCTTTAATTTCAACAGAAATGTATAATCTCACCAGAGAAACCTTTTCATAGTTCCCATAACTAATGGTGGAAGAATCCACTTTTTGGTGTGTTTTTACTGCAGGATCTGAGAACAATTTTAGTTCTAGGAATGCCTTTTAGGGGAACTAAATTAGCTCCTATTTAAGAGTAGGGTCTAACCCAGCACAAAAGGAATTACAAGTGACACAAGTGTACGCTGATTGGCCGAAAACATGTGAAACACTGGAACAGGTCATTTTTAACATGGCCATGTAAACACTAAGTTTATAGCCTATATATTTAGGCCTACTCCACGAACATGGAAAACAGCGATAAATAGATCAACTCAACCTTTACGCTAAGAAGGAAATCCAACGCGTCTTTGAAGGCAGGGACCAAGCGAAACATGATCATGTATTTCTGCTCAACTAGCAACATTGGGCATCAACCACACAGCAAACGCTATCATAATTTTTCGTATCATTTACTTTCTTTGTTTAACAGTTCTATCTAATAACGTATCAGATAGGAGTGTTAAACAGATTGTAAACTAATGAAGATGTAGAATGTGAGCTCTGTGTGCTCAGGCTCTGACTAAGTCGTTCTCAGCGGCGTCAAAATAAAAGTCCTGCACAACAACCAGAGCGGCAGGATGTAAGTGATGGCTTGCGTCACTTCTAAGTTCCAACTGGTGGTGCGAATGCAACCAGGAAAAATGGTCCTAGGGGAACATTTAGTTATTGTACATTTAAACAAATATTGTACATTTACAATACAAAAGTAAATGTACACATTGCATCCAATAGTAACATCACAAGTGGTTCTTGTGTGGGACTCATTAAGGCTAGTTTTCTCAGATGACAGTGTCTGGGATCTTTTGAGTGGACTTGAGTTTCAATTTGGATCAGGTCCTGTTTATGTGGGGCTGGTTACTTTAGCAAAGACTTTTGTTAGTTTACACCTGGGAGTTTCAGCCCTTTGAACACTTGTGTAAACCTAAAGTGCAAACTGTTTTTTGTTTTTTTTTTGCTTCAAAACTAAACTAATCATTGACCAGGGGACTTCACTTTTGTGGTCACCTTCGCATTTGCCGATTTGGTCTTGCATTTCAGAAGAAATTAAATGCAGTTAATTTCCTCTTTTCCTGGACTACTTCCCTTTTTTCAAAAACAAATCTCTTTATGTAATAGTTTTTATAAAGTGTAGAATTCCATAAGTAACTGTGAGTAATAAAAAAAAATAATCAGGTGGAATTTTTCTAATAGGCCTCTGCAGAGCTTTTTAGTAGGAGTGGCAAATGGGTTTTGCTCGTGAAGTCGGCATGACCGTTCTGTTCATCGGCCAACCAGAGAAAGAGTGAGTGAGAGAGTCGGTGTGTAAACCTTGGCAGCAACAAACCAGAGGGCTGCATATCTGGGGCAAAGTTTGCAGCTGCTCACTGTATGTGTGTCTTTTCGAAGGTGGCACAAAAAATAGACCTTCAGAGGTTTAGAACGCAAGAATTCTATTCTGAAGTCAGCAGGTTTAGCTTGTCATCAACATTCAGTGCTTCCTTGTCAACTTTATCCACGCATAATAAAAGAAGAACAATGTGTTTAAGGTTTGTTTTATTAGTTTGATTGATTGGTGTCTTGTCAGACCTTTGACATTTAGTGACATAATTAAAGGTATCTTGTTGGTAGTCAGTTTTGATGCTTTTTAAAGTCAATTAGTGGAAACTAATCAACTCAAAAAGTGTCTGGTTTATATGCTATTGCATGCAAGTGTTTTTTTTGTGTTTTTTTTGGTTTTGTTTGAGGGTCTTGTCCAGGCCTAACCTCCGGATTTTTTGCATGTGGGGCCCACCTTTTTCTGCTCCCCCTAATCACACAAGCCAATACATGTTAAAATTGACACACATACAGATGTGAATGCAGAATGCTGCCTTGACTTACAAGTATAATCATTGTGCATGTCAACTGAAGGAAAAATGCTCTGGCACTTAAAATGCAACACACTTTTATGCCAGCAGCTTATTTTTCATTTGTCCTAGAGGATTTAGCCTTTTTGGATCTAGTAGTTTTTTTCCTGACAAAAGCAAAATCGCTGTTTTCATATATAAAACGCTGCCTTGGTGAGCACGAAAGGTGTCTTTCAAAAACATAAAAAAAATCGTACAGACTCTAAATTTTTGAACAGCAATTTATGTAGATTAATATTACTGTTTATTGATGTGTATTTGTAAATTGTGTACAAATTAAAATGGTTAAATAGCATTCTTACTTATGCACATTTATTAAAAAACAGTGTGGATTGTACTATATTTTACTTATTGCTCTAAACATTTCAAAATAGTTTAAAAAAGGTGATTTTTTTTTTTACAATGGCAATTAACTAGTTATTCAGTACAAATTATATTGCGTGAATAAAAGTGAATAATAAATAATTGTTTTATTTATTTTTATTTTATGTCTCTCTCTCTCTCTCTAGCTGTGGTGGCACTGTAGGTGCAATATTGACATGTCCATTGGAGGTGGTAAAGACGAGGCTGCAATCTTCTTCGGTGACTCTTTTCATCTCTGAGGTTCAGCTCAGCACTGTGAATGGGGCCAGTGTGGCCCGTGTGGCCCCGCCTGGGCCTCTGCACTGTCTCAAGTGAGTACTTCAAAACCCAACCTGGCAAAACCTGGTTTATCATGCCCAAGGGCATTTAAACTAGTTTTGTGATTGTTTCAAAAACACTGCAGTATGTTTATATAGAACATAACACTTGTTGGTACCATAAACACTACCAAAGCTTTTTAAAGGAGCTTGACCATCAACAGTTCTAGACTTTGAGCTTGCAATCAAAGCTGTTCTCTGTTCAGTTTCTCTGTGGATCTGCAAATTACAACCATCTGTATTAGAGATCGACCGATATTGGATTTTACTGATACTGATAACTAAGTTGGGCAGTACCTGCCGATAACCAATTAATTAACCAATAGTTTTAAAAAAAGAAACAAAACAATTGGAAATTTGAATATTTTTCTGTTAGTCTGTGTTAGGGTTGTGCCGATAGACGATATCATCGTCCATCGTGATGGCTGACAGACATCACGATGTTAAGCCAGCATCGCGATCCCCCCCCCCCATGTTTCCATGGTGACGCGTCATGCTTGGCACGTGATTCACCACAGCCAAAATAAACGTTAGCGCTTTTATTTCTAAATATTAACAAACCTGGTTACCATGTCATCGACTATCTTCTATTCCGATTCTCAAATACGTGTAAGTGAGTTTGTTTTGTCGTTTAAAAAACCTTTATAAATGATTTTGATCTGCAACGTGAGATGGGCACCGTCATGTTTGTTTGGGCCGCAGTTCAGAGATTCCTGTCTGTTGGGTTTATTACAGCACGTGAATTCATCAGTTTCCCCCGAAATACATGGCCGATAACCTGGGAGAAGAATGGAGTTAACTTTATAGTTAACGTTACTTACACTGTGTGTCTGATATGAATAAAATCCGTCGGCAAATATATTTGAATTGGTTGTTATTGCTGCTTCCATAGACACCATTGTGTATTTTACAAACTATAAATGTATTGTTTTGCTGTAAATTATATGTATTTAAATGTCTGAAACCTAAAATGAACATTATGTGGTTAAAAACACTGAATAGTTGTGATATATGACAAGCGCTGAGCGCGTCCGTCTCTGGCTCAGCGCCAGCCATAGAGCGAAAGCACAGTTTGAATCTGGCAGTTCTGTCACGTCAATGTACATTCGCTCGTGGTCAGCTGCTGCAGAGCGTGCCGAAATCAAAATTGCTGATGAGATGTAGAGGAAAATATCTCCGCGTTGTGCCTACGGCCCTTAGCTGTTCTAAATCCACTGTAAAACACGGCTTTGCGGGGCTTATTGCTTAATTGAAAAATTAGAATGTTAGCCCCGCCCCTCCTCCCGATATCATCGTCCATCGCGATGTTTCACTGTACACATCGTCTGATGCCAAATTGGTAGACATCGCACAACCCTAGTCTGTGTTTACATTGCTTAATGCAGTAAAATCTTAATGCATGTCAAATCTATTGCAATTTCGAGAATGAATAATTTATATTTGGATGTCACTTCCAAAACTTTGCAGCGTGTACATGGCTGTTGGCCCTCTTAGCAGCATGAAAAATAAAACTTTTATTCAAATTCTGAATGGGTTGTAAAGCACACATAGAGTGCTCCCTTTTTTAATAACTAAAAAGCTGTCAATTCATCACGATCTTACAAAGGTCCGTTATAATCAATGAAGCAGTTTACATCGAGTTTACACCGACTGCACAATAAATCTCTTATTTGCATCATGTCTACACTTTGTTTGTTATAATAAGAGGATTCAAGACCATGCATAACTCAGCACTGTACAAAAACGATGGCGTTTTGAGCGGTAAGTGGATTCTGACCAACTTAACCCTCTGGGGTCGGCGGTATCGCCGGCGATACCAGCTCACTTTTTTCCTTATCAGTGCAAAAGAGACTCAAATTACTGTTGATTTTGATCTTACATATAAGTGCTGTACATCATTACATCCTGTTAAGTGTCTATTTTTTTTGTGGGTACTCACAATAAAAACAAAGTGTTGTGCTTTTCGTCAAATAAAGAAAAATAAACATGATGCGCGTTTTACCTTCTCTCGTCAGTGAGGTCCATTCTGAAACGCGTCCGAAAAATGAACTGTAACTCTGTCAATACTTGTCACAGAGATACGAGAGATTTCTCTTTATGAAGCTGAAATTCTCTTCTTTTAAATGAAGTAATTTATATAAAAAAACAAATATTCTCAGTTTATGTAATCTGTCTGAAAAGAGAGAGATGTCAGTATTTTTCTTTCCAGCTCATTATACCTCATTACGCGTTAATGTGCCACGCCCACGGAGAGCGCGCATGCAAATGATCTAAGGCAAGCCATGCAGACATGCCAACGCCCACCAGCTGGATTATAAAACACATCGTGTTTAGTAAGTTTCTTACTACCGCTGTGAACACAGCGTATCCCTACCCTGTGAGGAATAATACTATCTAATAACCCTGGAAAATGTACCAGAAGTGCTGGTTGTTTCATTTCGAGGAGCACGGATCCAGCTGATGTAGTAAGTCATTTATTCTTAAGTGCTTTGTTCTAATCACGATACTGGATAGTGTCTGTAAACCGCAAAAAGACTGTTTAAATATGAATTGCGTGTCTGTGTGTAGGCTAAATGATGAATGAACGGCACAGGCGCGCGCGCTTTGTTTACTACAGTTATACAGCGCCTGTCTGTGCCGTTCATTCACTCTCGCATCTACATTAGTAAACATGTTATTACATTTACATGAACACATCCAAACTATATTGCTATAGCCTACTAAGATGAGTAAAAATCGCGTTTCTGTGTGTGAATGAATGAAAGGCAGAGATGCGCTGTTTACCACAACTCGCAAAAAGACAGTTTAAATTTGAATCGCATTTCTGTGTGTGAATGAATGATCCGCTTTTAGCAAACTATATTTCTATACTGAGATGAGTAAAAATCGACTGAAATATGTTGAAATAAAATGTATTTGTATAAGCAACGTATTAAACTGCAAATTAACATTTATATTTCTTATATAAAGGAAAGACCTATGTTACAGACATATGAAAGACAACATTTCGTTTTCTAGTTTTGGATAGATTATACATTTTTCCTCTAAAATATTTGCCACCTCAAATAAGCTTTTGTTTGCCAATTTTTGCTCATATGTTAAATAGCCTATAGTATGTTTTGTCAAAAATAATCAAATAATATGTTATTATGTGTTTGTTCCAATGTAGCCTAGGCTATATCCAAAGTAATGAATCCTTAACTTTGAAATATGTATGATAAAATGTATACTTTAGTTTTTACAAAGAAAGATTGCACTTGAATTGTTGTTGTAATTGTAACATTATTTAATAAAAAAAAAAATATTTACAAGGTAGATGTAAACAAACTATTAAAAAGTAAATATAAGCCTTTTCTTTAAATAATTGTTATTGAGTTTTATTAGTGACAAATTTGGGGAGAGGATACATATTCCAAAACTGAAAATACAGTATGAGAATTAACTGCACAATTACTAGACATGGAAAAATATTTAAAAAATGAGATGCTTCCAACTGTGAACCAATTTGGTAGAATATATATATACACACACACACACACACACACACACACACACACACACATATATATTGCTCTTGCATTCTTTCTTGTGGCTCAGTGACGCACCTGAATGAATGGCTCATTAAGTATGCGGGCCCCATTGTCTCCTCAGGTGTGAACCACTAAATATGCATGATGGTGTTGAAATCGTTGACGCCCCTTGCGCATATTGCCTTTTCAAACAAAAAGTGTCTTACAAAATTTAAATCAATGTATTGTTTTATGTGAATGATTAGGCAGGATGATTTTCACATCATTTTGAAGAAAAAACTCTAGGCAACGACATCCATTAGTCAAAAGTCTTGTGGACACATATTTAGTATGTGTTTTGTGGCCTTATTTCAGAAACTTTATTTTTTTCAATAACCATGCATAAACAATATTCCCTCAAAAATACAAACATGTACATACATGTTGCTCACATATTATGGTAGCCCTGTTTGTGCTAAATAGAGTGTAATTACACCTTTGCCATTAATATGTTTATAAGCAACTGAAAAAAGCACAAATGTCAGGGCATGTCAGAACATCTCAAGGACCCCAAAAATACTTTAGACCCCAGAGGGTTAAATACCTCTGATTGGCCATTACATTCAAGAGACCAACAGATATGTCTCTGTGATAGGCTACATTGCTCAACGTTGCAAAATACAAAAACACAAATACGCACTGGAGCATTTGCTAAATATGTTTCGCCAATATGATATTTTTTAGTTTTCACTGAGGGTGCTCTTGCTCTCGATTGAGGGTGCTTTGCAACCCTGTAGAACCAGCGTTCTCACATCGCTAGCTTTAAATATGCAACTTAGCTGGCTAACGAATCCATAGACCTGCCCAGCTAGATATATAAACAAATACAAATAGATCATAACAATCATGTCATTTAAACATTAGTTTCAGATTTTGTGTGTATTTTTGTCATATTGTTCCAATCGTTTGAAGTACTACTAATGTTCAAGTCCTCTTTAGCCATGTTTGCAAATTTTATTTGCTGTTCTCTACTAATGAAGCATCTAGTCAACAAATGAATCAATTTAAAATATGACAACATGTTCTGTAATGTAGTGTATACATACCTTTTCGTTGTCAAAGTTTTAAATCCGCATCTGATGTATTCTCCTGTCAAAACAAACACCACCAATGTAGAAGGCACATTTCTCAGCTGATCCCGCAACAGATGCAACCGAGAAAAACTATTGGTGTGGATTTATTGCCAATAACCGATTGTTACAGAAATTGGTTATCAGTGCCGGTGAATATGCAAAAGCGATACAGTGTTGACATCTAATCTGTAGTGACCGTAGAGGCAAGAAAGTCAATGAAGAGAGAAAGATGGATAATGTTTCTTGATGCCAGCAACATACCTTCATCTTCCTTTGTTCTGCTAACATGGTTGCTGGCCTACCATGAAGGGCAAATAAATTGCTTTCATAACTGTTATTGGCTATTATGTTGCAAATCATTTTTTACAAAATGCTTTGTACAGTCACATTGACATATGGCTATTAAAAAAAAAAAAGTTAAATTCTAAATTACTAAAATTCATACATTCTGTTTCTATTATGTGGCTCTTTGAGAGTAGTCTTAGTAGTCTTTATGAGTGCTCTACACGCCACATTTGCTAGTATTTTGCTAGTCTGGCAAAATGTTGCAATGCTATGGTTTCTGGGTGTAGCCTTGCTGTCTTTTCCAGGATTGGAATCACTTTTTTGGCCTCTGGCAAGCAGTGGTATACAGGCCTATTGTATTACTCCAGAATCAGAGGGAAAAAAGATTGAAAAGTAGGTCAGAAGAAAATGAGTTGCAGATGCTGTTTAAAAAAAAAACATTTGAAAGAAGAATTCTAGAAAAGTCTGAACATGTCTCATCCAGTTCCAAGCAAAACATTGACTTTCCACCTAGTTTGTATATTGCTGGTCAGCACGACCCTGCCTCTGGATTTGTTGAATGCTCTTAACCTCTTTTTAGTTGATCTGAATTACAGATTCAGAGGCCTATTTGACTGCTGTCTGTATAGCTAAAACCGTCACATATACAATTAAACACAGCAGATAGCACTAATTAAGATACAGCTTGGCATTGGTTCTCCCAATCACCTACTTCATCTTAAACCCTTTTGTTGGTCTGCATAACTTATTAAAAATGGTGCAGCAAGTGTTAAATGTTATGGCAACAACATGTTACATTGTTAAATCTTCCATTATTAACGATCACCATAATGGCAAGGTTGTAACATGGTTACACATACTGTTCTAACTTTCTCTATTTTTCTCAGGTTAATACTGGAGAAAGAAGGTCCTCGCTCACTCTTTAGGGGCCTGGGGCCCAACTTGGTGGGAGTGGCTCCATCCAGGTATGACCCGTCTGCAAAAACACAAATGCTATAGAGTGCAACAGTGCAACATTAACTCATTAGTTAATGTTAGTTAATGCAATAACACATTAACAATGAGCAATGGCTACATTTGTTACTGAAGTTATTATTCTTTGTTAAAGTTAGTTAAAAAATACAACTGTTAGTTCATGTTAGCTCAGATCAATTAAATACAGTTACAACTTTTGATTTTAATAAAGTGTTATTAAATGTTGAAATTAACATTAACTAAGATTAATAAATGCTTTAGAAGTATTTTTAGTGCATGTTCATTATCGTGATATACCATATTACCATATACCGGCACATGTCTAGTTGTGATGTTGCATAATGTTGTTCAAACAATGCCATGACGAATTCACTTAGTAATCAAAGCTAAAGGTAAAAAGCTAATTTAAGTAGTTTGAGGGAGACTAACTCTATTTCATGAGAGTGGGCAGGTGCTAAAGAGTTCATTTGGTGTGATTTGCTTATTGTGCTTCTCTGATTGGTGGAGATTTCTTTGCAGAATCATCAGAATCAATAAATACAGTTTTTTACCTGGAATTCTGCATGAATATTTAAAAAATAAGTTTAAATAATGTGGTCTGATGGCTTAAACAAAAGCATGTAACAACCTCGTAGCTCACAATAGGCGCTTTTCTATTACTGATTTGCGCAAAACTTTTGTGATTTTTTTTTTCTTTCTTCTAAACCTCGACAAAAAAACGAATGCGAAATGACGGCGTTTCCATTAACCGATGTTATGCGACTAAAACTTCATTTTTTCCTCTCGCCATAAGTCATTTCAAAAATCATAGCAACGGACGTTGGTAGGTTTATGTACATCTCAGCCACCGCACTGGCCATTGTTAATAATCAAAGGAGACGTATGTGTGTTATCCAATCATTAATGACAAGGAAAGACCCTTAAACTTGAGAGCGGCACATATGAGGTGTTTCTGGGTGTTTCTCCCTCATATCTGCTTCGAGGTCTTGATTGTGGCATTTCTTTGAGGTTTAGAATCCAGTATTCCTGTAATTAATTTGTCTTATGAATTTAATAAAGAATTATGTCCAAACATCACATCTACGTCAGGTGACCTGTAAATGAAATATTTCTTTTTCCGAATTGCCTGAAAAACCGCCCCATGCGAGCGGAAACTTTTTTGCGATAAATTGGAGTTTTTGTGAAATTGACGTGTTTCCATTGAGCGTATTTTCAATTCGCAATTTCAATTTGTGCAATTTGAAGGGTAATGGAAAGGCGGCTACTAAGTCTGTCTTTATAAGTTATCGTTCAAAATCAATTTCCCTATAGAGAAAATTAATGGGATTTTTACTTCTAAAACTCAACTAGTTTGTTTTGTGTCTGTCAATTTTGCATCTGCCTATTAATCTTGATATGCTTAAAAGGATCTTTGTTTTGTAAGAAACCTTAATATTAAAGTGTGATACTATAGTTCATGGAAATCTGAGTTTGCAAGCAAGCATGCATGTCCTTTAGAAAATATTAGCTGTAACTAATTTTCTGTCACAAACGTATATGTTTAATTTTTTAAAGTGTTTGTTTTTGGATTTGTGTTCCTCACTGTTTCCTGTTGGGGTTGCTTTATTTCCTCAGTGCAGTCAAGATTCCCCCTCAAACTGTTACATAAGGGCCTGATGGTCATGTCTCATTGCTCTAATCTCAGTGGATCATCATCAGGGGAGCATGTCACTGTCTTATTACAGACTAAACTGGCTATGGGTCCTCTGTTGTTTCACTGGATCGTTTCCAGCGACCGTACCAGTACTGTGCAGTTCAGTACTATTCGGGACGGTAAACCCTGATCCAGTTTGCGTTTCCACCGCAAGCAGTACCGTGACTTGATAGGCATGGTGTATGCCGGAAAATAGCGATCAACGTCATTCTCGCGCGAAGAAGAAAGAGACACAGTAAACAACAATTATACACAGGATATGCACCTCCTAGGTCGGCCATGGTACATTGCTTCCCGCCAACATTGGGTTCCAACCGTATTGTGTTTCAACTGTATATTAAAAAAATGGCGCCTCTTGCGTTGTTCTTCCCCTTGTAGCATGCGCAAGTGACGATTCTGTCAACCATTAAACGTTCTGCAGTGAGTCTAGCTCCACCCTTTAGGCACCGGACTACTGTGCTAGGTACCCTAACGGAAGGGCCCCAAAAAAGTGGATCGTATTTTGGTACCATTCACAACTTAAAAACGGAAATTATTTCATACTGTAATGTACCGTATCACTCGGTGGAAACGAGTCGATGACAGTTAAGAGCTTGTATCTCAACTGTAGTTTGTGTAGTGAGTGGATTCCAAAATCTATAGCATTTTCTAGATCTGTTCCAAATCCTAGCGAGCTGCCTATGGACGCAACATTTTGCTGTAGTAAAACTTACTAAGTTTTAGAAAATAGCTACTATATTTAGTATTGTCTATGAAAGTGATTGCATTCTCTGCTCTGTATGAGTGTATCGACTCATTTAGGCCTGTCACGATAACAAATTTTGCTGGACGATAAATTGTCCAAGAAATTATTGCGATAAACGATAATATTGTCGATCTGAGACCATTTACATCTAATATAATGATAATGGCATAATAATGCAGGTATTAAATAAATAAATTTATTCCTTAAATAATTCCTAAAAAGCTGACAGTTCTTCGCGATCTCACACATCTATTATCAATGAAGCTGACTGCACAATTAATCTTTCATAATATCCACACTTTGTTTGTTATAATTAGAGGATTTGCCAGCATACAGAATTCAGCACTGAACAAAAAGTCCGTTTTGAGCGGTGAGGAGAGTCTATCTTAAATGCTTCTGATTGGCCATTGCGTTCAAGAAATCAACACGTATGTCTGTGATTGGCTACATCGCTCAACGCTGCAAAACTCTGGCCTGTAAATCGTTTCTATATTGTTTTAGTTGTTCTTGTAGAATAAAAATCTATTCGTTTTTATACGTTTTATTAATAGATATTTCTAGTTTGCGGGAGTCCCGCGAATCGTTTTATTCTCCCGCAACCCGCACACACGAGTCAGTGCATTAGCCTACCGCCTGCGCTCGCACTCGGCCATCAAATCTAGTGCCGCGCCGCACTCTATTGCATTGGGAGTGCACGTCTCTAGATCAAGGGCCCGGCCCGGGTCAAGTTCGGGCTCGGGAAGATAATCTAAGCTCTAGTTCACGCTAAGGAACCGAGAGTTGTCATCCAGTCTCTTTGGTAGAGAGAGACGAGGAAAACAAACAAGCATGCAAATGGAAATTATCGCGGCCGGAAAAATTATCGAGCTCATTTTTTTTATCGTGCGATTAATTGATTTATCGACTATCGCGACAGGCCTAGACTCATTATCTCCAGTGAATATTCCCTCTCTCCTGTATATATCAGTTTGTTCATTGACTGCAGTATGTCATCATTAGGCTATACTACAGACTAGCTGCTCTCATGTCCTCATTCACTTGAGCTTTGTGTGCATGTCTGTGCAGTTTAATCTAATTTATATTGGTATGTGGGAGATGGTGTTGCAACTAAACCACTTAAAATATCTGTATTGCAGTGTTTGCACCCTTTTCATGGTGTAAGAGATATGTGTGTGTATGAGTGTGTTTCTCCCCATCTGTGCATGTGTTTCTCAGCATTCCTGTCCTGTGTGTCCTCTGCCATCACAGCTGGAGTGGCTTCCTCGTGACCATTTGCGTTACATAAAGATTAAATGCACACGTAGGTAGAAATAACTTGGATGGCTTGGTATGTGCGTATTTACGTACTGACATTAACTATACATTTTAAGATTGTAAACCATAATTAATTTCAGGTTTTTGATCCGAGATCCAGTTTGAAGTTATGTAACATCCTCCTGTGAAGGTCACGTTATTTCATTCAGATGGCCAAATTAAGCCGTGCACCAAACTACAGCATCATTACTCGCACAGGATTGGCAGATGTTTAGACTGGGATCTGATTATGTGTCATTCAAATGGAAAAGAGCACTGATTGGCTGTCTTTTTGAAGAGGCAGGAAGAAGCATGTTAGAAGCATGTTATAAGCATTTCATCAGGAAACAAATGGCTGCTTAGCTTGTTGGCAGGTCACTCAGTGATGCCTTAAAATTTTCTGTTGTTGTGTGTGTGTGTGTGTGTGTGTGTGTGTGAGAGAATTATGTAACCTAGATTAAAGCAAAGGAAAAAAACTTCCCACTGTGGAATGCTTAAATCCTACATCGGAAATTTTCATTTGAATAATCCTGTTGTTGTTTTTTTTCTTCGTATTTTTCAGCATTTGCCCTGTCTAAGAAAATAATTCTGGTAGCTAATACAGGACATGTGATCTGATGAGCATTCGGGATGAGTCACAATTTTCGAATATTTGATTAGTTGATTTTATTATAGAATATCAAATAGGTTGTGCGATTATTGTCTTTAAAAAAATCCCCATGTTTTCGGTTCTGATGTGGTGGTGACAATAACGCATCTAAAAGCTGTCAATCAACACTCAGACAAGAGAAGAAGATATGCATTGTGTCACACCAGAGCATGTGAGTGGAGTAGTAATATTTCCTCCAGAGAATTCTAGTCGACTAGTAGTTGTTCATTTAAGCCATTAGTCTAATCACATATTTATATTAAATTACTTAAATATATATATGGGACAGAATACTAAACCATAATGAGTGTTTCTGTAATATATTGCCTACTCCGCATCTCAAATGCATGCTTAAAGCTTGCCACAAAGAACAGGCAAAAGTAATGATTATGCATGAGACATTTTAATTGTTAATTAATAAACTAGTGTTTTCTGTGTCAGTGTCTGCTGCAAAGGTAAAGTTGACGATGCTGACCCGCCATCTTCGCAGTAGTGAACGCGCCTATAGAGAGAAATGCACACTTCATACGAATTAGCATAGCAGAGAGTAGCCCGTTTCTTACAAGATACAATTGATACAAAATGAAATTCACTTTAAAGAAAGGCTTTCTACAAAACAAAACTTTATTAAGTGGTCAAAATCATGTCTGACCCACTACAAATGTCTCCCGATATATTGGGTATCTTATGATCCTATCTTACTCATCTCATGCGGTTCACTTTTCGTATAATCAACATAGATGAAATAAAAAAAAAAACATGATATAAAATATAAATCTGAAATCTATGTTTAAGTTATATTTAAGTGTCACACCGCTCTGCTTCGCTCACATGCTCTGGTGTGTAGCTTATACATGCATGTGGGGAGGGGTGCGATAATCGAATAATATCCAGCGATCTTCGAATATTATTTTTGCTTGAAATGCCCATCCCTAATGAGCATGGCATACCTCTATCATATCACCCCCATTAGCTTTGTCATCATATGCAGAGTAGAGCACTATAGAGCACATCAGTAATTTTGTTTTGTTTTGTTTGAAGCTGTGAAGACATAATGACAGTCACCCTAAAGGCACGGGTATACTTAATTTTTCGCGTTCCACTCCGTCTCGATCGGAAAAAGTTCAACACATGCGCAGTACAATTGCTTTTTTATACCCTATCAGACCTCAGAGGGCAGCACTGAGTCATGTCATTTACAAGACATTAGCTCAGAAGGATAGAAGAAGAAAAGTAGCAGAACCGCCACTGCATGAAGGAACCAAAACAAAAGCGTTGGAGAAGGAAATGCTACCCTGTTTTACTGTTTTGTATCACTCTTTCCCCACTCTTCTTTGAACTGTGCGTATTGCCACCTAGTGGACTCTTTTGTCTCAACATGTGCTGTTGTACGCGCACCATCTACGCAGATGTGTGGGGACCCTCCCGATGATGAAAATTACGTCACATGGACAGTGTGCAGAACACTTCCCAAAAATATTCATGTGAAAAACATAACTAAAAATATTTCTTCTTTAAATAAAGAGAGATTTTGTCCCTTCAACTTCTAATAAACACTGAAATATTGAAATCCTCAAAAGCAATTTATGTTGTTAATTTCTGTTTTGTCCACAGAGCAATATATTTTGCTGCCTACTCCACAGCCAAAGAGAAGCTGAACAATGTGTTTGATCCTGACTCAACACCGGTGCACATGCTGTCCGCTGGTTTAGCAGGTAAGAGTCCCAGCAACATCTTTCACGTAGATGCATTTTTTGACTTAAGTTTGCATTGGCTCTTTTTTGTTTGTATTTCACACACTGAACTAAACTAATACTCACCTTTTAGTGTGCACAAACAAGAGAATGCATCATTTGGGTTTTTATAACCGATGTTTGTCAGTCGCTTTTGATTTTAGCAATTACAGCCTTATTACGATAAAATGTTTTATCCTAGTTGACCATCTAGTACAAATGGGGAAATTTAGACATGGTATTTCCCTCGTGTTTTGGGTTACCTTTTTCAAGGTATGACAGCATCTAGACCGAAAGCACAATTAAAGACTTTCAGGATCAAAATACTCACTTTAAACAGGCATATTTTAAGCTTATTTTTTTTCCAAGCTAAAAAATATTCAAGCAAATCATTTTGAAAATACTTGTTCTCTCTTTGTCTACTCTTAGGGTGCTTTCACACTGGCAGTTTATTTCAGAACGGGGCATGGTTCGCATTAAAAAACACTAATGTGAACGCTGTCATGCGGACCCTGGTGCGCATTGGGGTACGGAACCCGAGACTACCTGGAGGAGGTGGTCTAAGTTTGGTTGCTCCCGAACCGTGCCGCGGTTTGAGTGAATGTGAAAGCAACAGGGACTCGGGTGCACACTTGTTTCTGGGCACTAGTAACCTGCGAATGCGTTTTTAGCTGATTATGATGTATTTAGTTAAAGGTGCAATGTGTAAAAATTGAGTATCTATTAACAGAAATGCAATATGACATCCATAACTATGTTTTCAGTGGCGTATAAAGAACTTTTTTAATAAACCGTAATGGTTTTATTACCTTAGAATGAGACATTTATATCTACATAACCGCGAGCACCCCCTTCTATGAAGGTCGACATATTGTGACGTCATGTTTCTACCGTAGCCGTAAGCGAACAAACAGCGCTACAGAGCGCGTTTCGTAACTACCTTGAAAGAGAAGCAGCAGAAAGCTAGAAGCTAGCCATAAACACCGTGAGTAGTGACTTTTCCCTTGTCAGTGGTGTAAAATATGTAGTTGGATTGTTTCATGTAACTTAGTTCTTCTCCCTCGCTGTGTTATGGCTTTGCTATGTGGTGATAAATGTGCTGGTTACGTTCGTGAGACAGCTGATTAGTACTCTTGTCATTGACCGTAAAACAACGTTACAGGAATCACCAACCCGTCGATCGCGGTCGACAAGTCGATCTTGGAAGCATTTTAAGTCGATCGCGAAGAGTTTTCAAAATCAGAGAAAAAAAGCCTATTGTGTGTAGTAAATGGTGACTAGGGGATGCCTAGGCGCGCGAGCTGTTACAATCATGCCATTTTTGCCGCGCGCACCTTTGGGCTCATGCGGACGCGTCGAGTTTAAACAAGGCTTTACGCTTTAACCAGCTCAGCCACAGTAACAGCTCATATTAGCCAGCTAAACTTTTACTACCCTGTTAGAAAAAATATATAGTTGCATATAATTTCATGTGGTTCTTCTCCCTCGCTGTATTATGGGTTTGCTATGTGGGGGGAAATGTGCTGGTTATGTTTGTGAGACAATCAGCTGATTACTATTATTATATTATATATTAAGACCCTTGATCCTCACCTGACTATGGCTTTGTAAACTTTATCCATGATGTGGTTTATAATGGACTGTGGTACAGAAACAGTGACAATGTTACACACTCTTGGCTTACTCTGGCTATTCTCTGCTGTCTCAGACGACGACATGTTTGTCCAGTTTTAGCCACCGTAGCTTCTTCGAAAGGGAGGGGTGAGCAGTGGGCTTAGTGCAACTCGCAACCGAACCGCTAGATGTCGCTAAAAATCACACACTGCACCTTTAAATAAAACGCATGTAAGGGATGATAGTGTTGATGATTTACCTTGGATACAAGCGAGAGTGAGCCTGTAGTATATACACGTATAGCGCATGGAATCATGGCAACAAATTAATGGAAATCCACTGTCCCCTCACAAGAGTCCGTTTGCAAGCAGCAGAAAACCAACTTATGCGACACACACACACACACACATAGTAAACCTGTGTTGTTCACTCAGCTGCGCATAATAGCTCCAAATTAATAAAAAACACAATATGTTGGTACAATATACAATCGCCGGGTACAATCGCGCTCGCTCTCAGGCTCGGACCGCCGCAAACGAGCCCAGTGTGAAAGCACCCTTAGTCTTAGTTTCAGTTTGATCAATTTAAATATTATTTTACAGAATGTAAGCAACACAGAAAGAAAATGGGACATCTATAATAAATAGTATTTTTAAAGCATTTCTAAAACACATAGGCTAACTTTCAAGCATGTTATATTTACTTGAAAGCTTGTTAGCAATATTGCAAAAAAGATCCTCAAAGTTTGGATTGTGCTTTCCTTTCCCAGTTTCTTTTTTTTTCCTTTTTTTGTTTTCTTCTACCTTTTGAGGGCTGGAGGACATAAGTCATTACATGCCAGTGTGCTACTAAAAAGTCTGGCTTCACACGCTCTCTGTGCTGTGTGTAGTAGCGGCCGCTAGCAGGGCGCTACGCTAACATGTAGAGTGCCATGCGCGGTGGGCAGCGGTCCTCGCGACTGACACGGGCGGGATCTGGACGCCTCAGGTAGTCACGTCTCTACTCACCGGTATGATCATGATTCTCCTAATGATAATGATGATTAATAAATGATAATGATGGTTATTTAATTTAATGTAGCCACTGTAGCTGGCTTGCAGTTCTTTTCTTTTCTTTTTTTTTTTTTTTAACTTCCTTGTGATTATACAGTTTTGACACATGGCCCCCTTGCCAGCCTGTAACCCCCTAAAAAGGTAAATTCAGTGAAAAACTACTTGCACTTCTTTTCTTTTTTTTTGTCATTTAATTTCAATACTGAATGCTAACCTTGTCATTCGATTGCAGTATGTAGGCTATGCATTATTTTACAAGACAGTGTCACAACGTAAACATTCCTAGCATGTTTTGTCTGTTCGTTGTTGATAAGAGGGGCCACACGGCCTGACAAACTCCACAGATAGCCTTTGCATTACAAAAGTGGTTAAATATAGATCCCTGAAGGCCTGCGATGGAAAATTGGCATCCGATAAGGCACAGGCCAGTGAAATATTCATTACATGTGCCGCTCTCTTCTCAAAAGCATAGGTGACTGTTTTTTCCTCTCTTAATTGATCTTTGTAATGGCATCAGTTTGCAGTTGCCTCCAGCTCAGTTCTTGCAACCTGATGCATATCACTTATGGCCTACACATTGTTCATCATTGTGGTTAGGTTATGACTGAGTAGGGCTGTGCAATTAATTGAATTTCGATTTCGGCTCCCAATGATCACCAAAATAGTATAATCGAGTAAAAACTATTATTTTGCCATGTTCTGCTTTGCAAGAACACTCTTATTTTGTCTTATGTTCTGAATGACACGCGCACATCCGCCCCTCCCGAAGCCATAAACTCTCTCAGCTTGAATGTTTAAACTGATAAGACTTAAAAAGAAGTGAACATTATCAATTTTAGTTATGATGCACAATCGGGCCAGCATTGCAAGTGACAATTCCATCATGTCCCGACTCCTAAACGTGAGAATGTATTTTTGACGCTTGCCTTGTCCAACCCATTTTGAGAGACAGAGAGAGAGAAGACGCAGCACTGTTGAACACTCACGCGGTTTGTGAAATTGCGTCTTGGAGAAAGTTTTAAAATTATATATTTGATTTTATAATCTGTGTGGATTAATTTAGGCTACTCATACAATCTACATTCTAAAGTGAATCAATGATTGCGGGGGAATTTCCCGCATTATAAGTGGTAGACCTGCGGGAATTATTAAATAGCCTACTTATCGAAGTATTATCTGTTATATATATTTTTTTAATAGTTAAAGTACCATAAATGTTCAAATTTCTATTTTTTAAGATTTGTTGAAATAAATCTTTTTAATAAATGCGACACGTTCCCAAAGTCATGTGAAATAATCATGTTACATAATCGTGATTTCAATACTGACCAAAATAATCGTGATTATGGTTTTGGAGCTCCAAATCAGCATATTATAATGATATCTGAAAGATCATGTGACACTGAAGAATTCAGCTTTGGTATCATAGGAATGCATTTGAAAGTATATTAAAATAGAAAACATTTCCTATTTCAACAACATTAAAAACAATGCACTGTCCCCAAATGTTTAAACGATAATTTCTAACCTTTATCAAATAAACACGTGTGACATTGAGGATTTCACCTGCTTTCTACTAAACATCATATTTATTTGCTTCCATTGAAGCCAGGATGAAATTTGTTAAATTTTCAGTGTAATGTTTTACTAAAATTGTTATCCTAATAGTATCATTTGTAATTTAAATTAGAGAATTTTCATTAGTTATAATAGACATTTTGACCGTATTATTTAAACAAATTTTTATTGTTGAAAGAAAAAAAAATCCCACTCTATATGAACCCACAAATTCAGTATTAATTTTTGCGCAAGTAGTATTTTCCAAATAGCAGAACCACAATTGAATCTTTCAGAAATTGCGTTCGGCAAAGATTTTGCCAGCAGGAATGACAAGGTTAGCATTGGACTTTTACATGCACTGCCTCTGACCCTCCTTAAAGTTATTGTTTATATAAACTTTGATCCTAGTTTGATTTTGTAGCTGTTTATATGACCCAGCACTGATAAAGCTCATATATGGTCAAGATAAATAGTGTTACTGCAGCAGGATCAACTCTGTTCTGTACCTTTACATTTAAAATGAACAACACTGGTATAATGATGTCCTTTAAAACTCAAAAATTCTCTCTCTCTCTCTCTCTCTCTCTCTCTCTCTCTCTCTCTCTCTCTCTCTCTCTACCTCTCTCTCTCTACCCCTCTAATCATCTTTCTCTTGTCTCTCTATCCATAAAAAAGGAAAGGAAAAAATAAAAGCACTCTCTTAATTGTTTAAATTGGTGGTGGGTGGGATGGAATGGTCATTGTTTGATGTAATTGGTGTGCGGGGCTGGGATGGGGAGGTGGGCAGGGTTTATTTTGATGGTTCCACTCCCTCATGGGTTTGACTTTGCTCTGAGGGGCATGTGGACTGCTGCTTGTGTGACTGTGGTACAGAAAAGCCTGTGTCTATTTTAGGCCTTTACTGTAGCTTTCACCCTGCGTGAGGGTCTGTGAGCCAGCCTGCTCTGCCCCCCATATCTGCAGGCTTCGTCCTGCAGCTGTGAGGAGAGGAGCTTTGCCCCTCCCCTGTGAGTACTCGTCAGAGACACTCTCTCTCTCTCTTACTCTCTTGTACCGATCTGTCATCCCCCCCCTCCCCTTCACCAGTCAGTTGCCTTAGGCCTCTTACCCTCTCTAGAGCTTCTTTAGCTCAATAGACTTCTTTTGGTTTGTTTAGCCAAACACTGATGTTTTACACTGTACTGTTAGAAATGCACATGAATACCTTCATCTTCAATTGCCATTGTCTTATGCTCTTTCGTTTTTTTTTTTTTTTTTTTTTGGGGGGATATTTTGTTCACCCACAATACCAAGCACAGGCTTTGTGCTTCATTTTGATGCAGTTGAACAGATAAACTAATTGTTCCCACCAACATCAGGCAGAATATTTTGCTGTTGCTTTAAATGCTGATAATACAATGCATGCACACTTAAATCTTTTAAGATGCACGTAGCCTTAATTTGCAAACACGTACCTTAACAGCAAACAGGAATAAATTTGGACATTGACTACGTTTACATGCACCCTCATAAATGTAATTATAATGGGATTTTGGCAATGTTGCGAATAAATTACTCATAATGAGTTTACTCAAACTCATAATCGTGGTAACCATAATTGCTTTAAACTAAGTCGCGTACGCCGATGTTAATCGCAATGAGCAGGCATTTAAACACCTTGATTGCATTATCACCGCTCTGAACAAAGTGTGCATGTGCTCGGAAGTACACGGATGATGCGTGTTGTTCACACAACTTCATGAATGAACTCCATGACATTATTCTGAAGTTTTTCCTCCACTCTGAATCGAATCGGTGCAGAGAATGCGATGGCAACATAGGCAACCCCAGTTACAGCAGCATTGCTATGTTCATCACGGTCCTGAATAATATACAATACATCCATAGAAATGTTTTACATTTGACGCAAGTAGATTAAAACAGTGGTCAGTAACACACCTACTGTACGTGAGTTCATCATTTCTGCAATGCATTGGGGTATGTGAAGAATGGCAGAAAAAATAACCACACTTCTTGGTGAATAATCAGAATAATGAGAATTGCATGTAAACGGGAGTGAATAGATTTGCTCATGTCATGTAAACATCGTACTTCTTACGTTAAGTTCTTAATCTGATTATTGTAAAAAAAAAAAAAAAGAATCACATTATTGGTGCACATGTAAACGTAGTGAACTGTTGTGCTAATCTCGTGTACTAAGATTTTGTCATATCACACAATCTTGCCGGCATAGTACTCGCATGGCATGCCTTTCAACTACATCACAGCGGTGGTATAATAATTCACTGCCCATGCTGTGAAAAACAATAATTTACCTAACGTAAATAACAGTTTTTGTCATTTGGCTACATTTATGTAATTGGATAGTGGTTCTTTTTAACTTAAGACTCTTTTCTCAAGATGTTTATCTCATTTAGCTTCCACTCGATCCATAAAATACTGTTTAATTCTGTGAGGATAGGGCTAAATATTCAAGAAGTAACGCTACATTGGTTTTACAGTCCTGTTATAGATTGAAAACTGCTTAATGCTTTAGCTAAAAGGCCTTATACACTGCTGTGACCACTTTAAGATGTGCTTATGGCTCTTTTACCTAAAATATTAAATAAGTACCTGGTGGATCTGCAATGGTTTTCCTGACATTAGATCGTAATCGCTGTAAATGATGCTGGGCATTCCGGAGGGGGAACTTGTAGTCCATATCACAATGCTGGTGTATGAGATTGGTGTGACATGTCCTGATATGCCGAAACAAGAGTCTAACAAGATTAATATTCTACATTTTAAACCGAAACAATCAGGCCATAAGCATATTTTACAGAGGTCCACAGCACTTCTCTGAAGTGTGGAGTTTCTTTAGGGAAAGTTTGTAGTTCTAGAGTCATTAGACCTGCTGAAAGTGCTCTGAGTTGCTTTGACAATATCACTTCCAAGCCTAATCTGGAACACCTCTTTTCCCCAGGGTTCACTGCCATCACAGTAACTAACCCGATCTGGCTTATAAAGACTCGATTGCAGCTTGATGCTAGGTAAGTAATACTATTTGTTAAAAAGTTTGGAGTTGGTTTGAAGTTTTTGAAAGAAGTCTCTTATGCTCACCAAGGCTGCATTCTTTTATCAAAAATACAGAAAACGGTAATATTTTGCAATATTGTTACAATTTAAAACAAAATCTTTCGTAAGATTATAAATGTCTTTACTTTCACTTTCTAGCTACCATGCTTGTTTTCTTGCAATTTTGCATTTCAGAACGTCACCCATTAAAACAGATATTTTAGGGGACATTAAAGGAAGAAATATTATAACCAGATTTCTAACATTTATCAAATGTTTTTTTTCTTTAGGAACCGTGGAGAACGGCGCATGAGTGCATTTGAGTGCGTCCGGCGTGTCTATCGGTCAGATGGGTTACGGGGATTCTACAGGGGCATGTCTGCTTCTTATGCTGGCATATCAGAGACTGTCATCCACTTCGTCATCTATGAAAGCATTAAACGCAAACTAATTGAGTCCAAGGCCAACGCTAACATGGATGACGAAGATGAATCTGTAAAAGACGCTTCAGACTTTGTTGGAATGATGCTGGCTGCTGCCACATCCAAGACCTGTGCCACTTCAATTGCATATCCTCATGGTGAGTGCTGATTTATTTATTTACTTTTTGTTCTTTATGGTTATGTTAATATTTGTTACATTTATGGGTTTGGAGTTGGCATGTTAAGTTAGGGCCCGTTTACATGACAACGTTTTCAACTAAAAGCTGAAGACTTTTTATTAGTTTTTGCTAAAATTGGCATTACAGTGAATATTTCTGGCTTTGTGAAGATGGAATTTATCCAGACGACGAAGTAATAATACAGTATTATCAAGATTAACATCCTTAGAATGAAAATCGGACAAAAAATGATAGATTTTGTAATTTGTGTCTATAGGCATGTGCGTTCGGCTCGAGTGCACTGTTGTTAAAGAATGCATTTGTGTGGATCACAAAGTGACATCGCCAACTACCTGTTTGGCATGCATAAAAAAGCGTTATTAGTCGTTTTTGTAGATCCATGTTCAAAGAAATTTTTTTTTCCGTTTTTAGCACATCGTTGTCGTGTAAATGTACCCTTAGTTTGTTGAGATTTGGTTGATTCTTTAACAGTCATTTTGACCCTCAATCCATTAAATCCTTGAAATCCTGACTTGCGACCTATTTTCAAAGATAAGCCTACCTTCAATCTCCATCAGTCCATTTTTTTTCCCGTTTATTTTCTTTTTTAGATTTAAAATGTAGCAATTAAAAGGCACTGGAAAATGTTGTCATGTAATGAAAAAAAAAATCCAATAATTTAAGACCAGGGACTTTTCCCCCATTTAAACTAGAACTGAAAAAAGAAAAGAAAATGTATGTTGTAAAATGAAGGAATATTATTCTGTAAAGGCCCGTTCACACCGGGACGAATTTTGTGCGCGATATTCGCCGACGTTTAACGCCTCGTGATTAAACAAAGGGCGCCAATGTGAGTGTGCACACCGACGCGGAAAACGGCACGCGTAAAATCGTAATTTAAAAAAAATGCCTTGGGTTCGTTTTTTTGGTTTGACGCGCCGTGTCAAAAATATCCGACCAATGAGATTGGCGCTTTTGCTCACGTGTCTGGAGCTTCTGAAGTTACAGTAAAACACAACTTGGGGGCGCTGAAACACAAAACGGTCTTGCCGAGCACACATACGTAACGGCGAAGAAGATATACGCCAAGTAGCGTCTACACACTGCCGGGAAGAAGATGAGGAAGATGCAAGCCAAGATAAATGTAGAGCTGCTGGTGTCGTTGGTGTCGGAACATAAGCTTTGACATCCCACCTTCATGTTTTTGCCCATCGAAATGAGTCCCAGCTGCTACTACAGGTAACGCGACTCACCAAACAACACTTACTACTGCTCTGGGTAAGGAGTCATTCACACAGCTCGTGTTCTTGGTTCAAAAAACCCTTGAGAGCACAATAAAATGGAACAGAATCCAGGGGTCTGGATATTTCTGTTTTACATTAAGCGCCATCTAATGTCAGGGAATGAATTTGCATGTTCACTCGGCTCATCGTCAGAGAAAATCGCTTGGGTGTGAACACAAAAAACGCGTTGAAAAACGCTTGCGAATAACGCGCACCGATATTCATCCCGGTGTGTACGGCCCTTAAGAGTACTATTCTGTATAGCTGACCAAATACAAGTAAATTTGTACAATTTTCTTAAATAAATGTATAAATTTTTCAGTGAGATTTTTCACTTAATTTATGTTTATGATATACAGGTGCTGGTCATATAATTAGAATATCATCAAAAAGTTGATTTCAGTAATTCCATTCAAAAAGTGAAATTTGGATATTATATTCATTCATTACACACAGACTGATATATTTCAAGTGTTCATTCCTTTTAATTTTGATGGTTATAACTGACAACTAATGAAAACCCCAAAATCAGTATCTCAGAAAATTTGAATATTGTGAAAAGGTTCAATATTGAAGACACCTGGTGCCACACTCTAATCAACTAATTAACTCAAAACACCTGCAAAGGCCTTTAAATGGTCTCTCAGTCTAGTTCTGTAGGCTACACAATCATGGGGAAGACTGCTGACTTGACAGCTGTCCAAAAGACGACCATTGACATCTTGCACAAGGAGGGCAAGACACAAAAGGTCATTGCTAAAGAGGCTGGCTGTTCACAGAGCTCTGTGTCCAAGCACATTAATAGAGAGGCGAAGGGAAGAAAAATATGTGGTAGAAAAAAGTGTACAAGCAATAGGGATAACCGCACCCTGGAGAGGATTGTGAAACAAAACCCATTCAAAAATGTGGGGGAGATTCACAAAGAGTGGACGGCAGCTGGAGTCAGTGCTTCAAGAACCACCACGCACAGACGTATGCAAGACATGGGTTTCAGCTGTCGCATTCCTTGTCAAGCCACTCTTGAACAAGACACAGCGTCAGAAGCGTCTCACCTGGGCTAAAGACAAAAAGGACTGGACTGCTGCTGAGTGGTCCAAAGTTATGTTCTCTGATGAAAGTAAATTTTGCATTTCCTTTGGAAATCAAGGTCCCAGAGTCTGGAGGAAGAGAGGAGAGGCACAGAATCCACGTTGCTTGAAGTCCAGTGTAAAGTTTCCACAGTGAGTGATGGTTTGGGGTGCCATGTCATCTGCTGGTGTTGGTCCACTGTGTTTTCTGAGGTCCAAGGTCAACGCAGCTGTCTACCAGGAAGTTTTAGAGCACTTCATGCTTCCTGCTGCTGACCAACTTTATGGAGATGCAGATTTCATTTTCCAACAGGACTTGGCACCTGCACACAGTGCCAAAGCTACCAGTACCTGGTTTAAGGACCATGGTATCCCTGTTCTTAATTGGCCAGCAAACTCGCCTGAACTTAACCCTATAGAAAATCTATGGGGTATTGTGAAGAGGAAGATGCAATACGCCAGACCCAACAATGCAGAAGAGCTGAAGGCCACTATCAGAGCAACCTGGGCTCTCATAACACCTGAGCAGTGCCACAGACTGATCGACTCCATGCCACGCCGCATTGCTGCAGTAATTCAGACAAAAGGAGCCCCAACTAAGTATTGAGTGCTGTACATGCTCATACTTTTCATGTTCATACTTTTCATGTTCATACTTTTCAGTTGGCCAACATTTCTAAAAATCCTTTTTTTGTATTTGTCTTTAGTAATATTCTACTTTTCGGAGATACTGAATTTGGGATTTTCATTAGTTGTCAGTTTTAATCATCACAATTAAATGAAATAAACATTTGAAATATATCAGTATGTGTGTAATGAATGAATATAATATCCAAATTTCACTTTTTGAATGGAATTACTGAAATAAATCAACTTTTTGATGATATTCTAATTATATGACCAGCACCTGTAATTTAGAATGAAAGAGTTGGTTTATTAAATAAAAATGCAGAAATAAAAGCACTTTTTTGTAGTATTTTGAACACCACTGTATGTTATCTTCCTACGTTTTTTTTTCTCTGACAAATAACTGTTTGGTCTTTCTCTTTATCCCATGACAGAGGTTATTCGTACCAGACTACGTGAGGAGGGCAGCAAGTATCGTTCGTTCTTCCAAACTCTAAATATGGTGGTCCGGGAGGAGGGTTACAGAGCACTGTACCGAGGCCTCACCACTCATCTGGTCCGACAGATCCCTAACACTGCTATTATGATGTGCACCTATGAGCTGGTGGTCTACCTGCTCAATGGTTAAAAGATGGAGAGAGACCAGGAAAGAGAGGGAGAGAGATCGAGAGATGAACAGGGTGAGAAAGCGAAAGCTAGATGGAGACCAAGAGAGTGATTGTCCCTGGGTTTTACATCAAAGGAAGCAGAACAAATCCTAGAAACGCATTGTTAACCCGGACTCCCAAAGGGCGCTGTAGTCTCAGAGAACAAGAAGGTTTTGAGCCTGTCAGACTGGAGAGCGTGTCAAAAAAGAAAGACCGATGGTGAACAGACACGCTAAATCAGTCTGTCCATTAGAAATGTTTTAAGAGAAGTCTGTTTTGAAAGGAAAATCAGAGAGGGGAATGCTTAAAGAAAATGCAAAAGCCTGAATTGGCAGAATTGCTTCACATTCAAGAAAAGAAAAATCATCCTTTCACAGCCATTTCATTTCAAAAATCATTTTATCTAAACCATTTCTTTATAAAAAAAAGAAGAAAAACAAGCCTGTCAAGATCTGAAGTGACTGAAGGTCTTTGAAGGAAAGTAAAAAAAAAGCACAAGAAAGAGTTTTCAGATGTGGCACAATAGCACTACTGTAAAGGATGTTCTTCTTTTTTTAGTTCTCCATTTCGTAAAGATGATGCTTTGCCTTTCAAGCATTCTCCTCTAGATGTCACCTTCCACTCTTTCCAAACTTGCCAGGCAGATGGTTGCCCACGCACAAGAGTCCATTTGCTGTTGTTAAATTGACGGTCACGTGATACGTGGCCCCTCATGTGCTTCAAACTGAAGTGTTTCTTCGTTAGGTTCATGTTAAGTTTAACCATACTTACTTTGTGTGTGTTTTCAATGATCATACCGTTGTCCTAATATCAGTATAGTATATGCTCTGGGTGGTATTTTTGAATTGGGAGATTCATCACTGGGCCTTTTTTGAGATGGAGCGTTCTCGAATTTATCACCACGGTTCACTGCTGCAAAGCCTCTACTTGAATCCCAGGTGTCGGCGAGAGCAAGAGATAAATTTGCCGAAGGCTAAATGGTAGTGGCTAATGCTAACCCTGAGCATGTTGCCTACAAACAACATGCCACGTTGTGACGACATTATTCGTCGTATGGCAATAGTCATTTTTCCACTTCTGAGTGGGAATAAAAGCTGCAGAATTGTGTCCCACCCTCTGGATTCCTCTAACAGTGGCTTCTAACTGAGCGTATAATATATGCACTTTGTGGCCTGTCTGGGCTTGCGCAAACTTTTTTTTTTTTTCTCTGTTTGGGACAATTTTAATCTTGTATTGTAAAACATAGTATTACTATGTAAGCAAGACAGTGTTTTGCTGAACAATTCCCTTTGAAAGTTATTGTACAGTTCAGTGTACTAAACTTTAGTGAAGGATATTCTTGTATGTGTATATACTGTATGTATGCATATTAAATATCCAGTGTTCATAACTTAAGTCCTCTGATTATGCAGTAGTATTATTTGAATGACTGCATTTGTTTGATCGATCTATCACAAAAAGATATAGTGAAACTTGTTTTGTTGAATGTTATTTTTTTTTTCTTTTACTTTTTTTAAATATACATGTAATTTTTTTTAAAAAAAATTCTATCACTCCTCATTCTGGCCCTGGACTTGTTGCTTGAAGTGGAGTCTCACTTTTTTTGTGTGTGTGTTTTCAAGTGTTTTCATCTCGTTTGTTTGTTTACATTACTGTTGTATGTACTTTCACACCCTCATGATATGAAGGAACTTAAACTGTCCATGTTAGTGATTTAGACGTTATCCACATCATTTCCAGACAGTTCTTTACCAGTACGTGGGCTTAAAATTATAATTTAAGGTAATTATATTAAGCCTCATGTTAGTAGATCCCTTAAAGAGCCTCTAGGGTTTATGTTAGTATCTTAATAACAGTAGCATCATAGTAACAGTATTTGTTTTTCTAACAGCAAAAACATGGTTTTGGTTCCATCATTCATAATCAGAAGTGAAGTGTGTTTTCACATACAAGTGTTTTCATGCATTTCAGTGTCTTCTCTGTCCAGTTCAAGTCCATTTTCAAGTCATCAATATGTGTAATGCTGCTGATGAAGCTCTGGAGTTCTGTAATGATCATCACCACACATTTATTATACACAAAACATCATCCAATATTATGCAGTCAGCGCTGGACTCTCGTCACAGCTAATAATCTCAGCGATTGCGCTAATTGATTAAAACAAAAAGCATTTGTTTTCGGAAAACAAAAGTTTTTTTCAGGCGTGATGTTTTAGTGTAATTAGAATAGTTAGACTATCGTTGATGGATTAGTAAAATAGTTGTGTTGTATCTAAAGATGTAATGCCCTTGTGTTAGAAAGTGATCAAACATCCATGAATGATACTTTAAGTTTGCATTCAACAAATGCTCTTGTAACTTCACAGTCTCATAGATGGACACTTTAATGGCATTACAAAGAGATTAAAAAAGGCATTTTTAAAAAGTGATGTTGGAATATTCAGTTTTGGACTGAATGGACAGATGTGAACATACTATTAACTGAGCCTAACCGATTGACGGAAATATTGAACATGACACTCTAGATTAATCATTTCAATCTTCATTTCACATTTAATGGTTTATTCGGCAATTGCGTGTATGGTGTCTGTATTGTGCAGTCTAACATGACCAACACTAACAGATTGTATGTTAACGCCTGTTGTTTCATTTCAGTTTTATTTTTCCTTTTTTTTTTAAGTCTAGTTTTTATGGTAAAGGTGGCCTATTCTTTGCTGGTTATGTGATTTATCATACCTCTTTTTTTGTACAAACAGTCAATAAAAACAATGCAAACCCCATGTTGTCTTCAGTCTCTTTTTAAAGGCTGGGTTTTAATAGACCAAAATAAAAATAAATGTTGGACCCTTTGGTATCTGCTGAAGGTCTTTCGTTGACTTTTTGCTGTGTAGTTAAAATAATTAGATTTTTTTTTCTCTATCCTGTAAAATTGATGACTTTATATGACATAAAAATCACCATTTTAATGTAAATGTCTGTCTAGAATTTAAAGTCATGACGTGGATTTTAATATGTTCTTTAATATGTTCAACGCATCTTTAAGCGACTGAACTCCAGTGGGCGGGGCCTGTGGTGCGATGATGTAACTATTCGTCAGTCTGGACCCAGGCATATGCAAATGTATTTACACGTGAAGCCACAAATCCCACAGTATCCAAACGAGCCGTTTTGGAGCCTTAAATGCTTGTTCATAGTGAGGAGGATGTTTTAAAGGTACAAATATGAAGGTAAATTAGTAGCAAAACTCGAGAGCACGTAGATGTGAATTTGAGAACTTGTACAATAAATATTCGTACTTGTACAAGAACATTTACACTCACAGCTGCGATGTGAAAACCTGTAAAATAAAAATCTGAACTTGAATGCTGAGATTTGCACTTGCAGACAATAGTCACAAACCTGTATTCTGAATTTGAAGCTGCAGACAAGTAGTCACAAATGTGTAAAATGCCATTCACAAAGATACAATGACAGACACAAACTTGTAATACAAATTTGCACTTCTTCTAACATTCAAATTCGCAGTACAACCTCAAATTGGCACTTGCAACTTCTCAAATCTGACACTGCAAGTTCAAATTTCGCGCCTTTACTTTTGCTACTCTTTTCGCGATATATTAGGTGCAAAACTGACTTGTGCACTTGCAACTCAGTGGCGGCGAGAGAGGAAGGGGGGCGGGAGCGGGGGTGTTCAAAGGAGCCGTTTTATTGGTTGGCGCCTAGCCAATGAAATGGGACTTCTGTTATACGTGATGATGTCACGAAACCCGTGTGTGATGGACTGATATTAAAAGTAATAAATGATATTGTCAAACTCAGATAACAACACCATACTAATAAAGCATAGCCTTATAGGCTACAGAAAAGCCAATGAGCCCAGAATATGACGAAAGAAAGCAAATATGTGTTTAGTGCAAATAAACCTGCTGCCTGCAGTTTTATTAATAATAACAAATTGTGTGTTTTTTTATTTTTATAACTGTTGGTCCATTAAGCCCCATGAAGCTTTTTCTTGGTTTTCTATGGGAGGGAAATGCTTAACGTACAATTAAATGCGTTGCGTTCATATTATGTGCAAATTACTTTTCTATGCTTTATTAGTAGGCATGGTGTTTCCTGAGTTTGGCCTTTTCATGCCACTGTCTTAAATGCGTTGTGTTCATATTCTGTGCTGATCTGCTTTTCTGTACATAGTATGCATTATTAGTATGGTGTTGTTTACTGAGTTTGATAATATCATTTATTTATTTTAATATCAGTCTAATGCATTAAGCCATGTTAGCATTTCAGATCTTTATTTTTTTAATGCAACAAAGACAAAAAACAATAAATATACAAAGATTTGTACATGCATATACACCTCACAACACATTTAGCGTTTCAGATCATATACACGGGTTTCTTGTATACAAACAATACCGGATGCGCGCGCATCCAGGGGGCAAAAAACCGCTATCTGTTATGCCGAGTTCTGTAAAAGAACATTGTAATTAACGTAGATTTCGCATTGTTTGTAATTTCTTGTTGACTCAATAATAAACTGCAATTTCAGAGTTGGATCTGTTTGTTTGTTTTTCATATTAATATAACATTATGTAAAACGTCCAACTGTTTACGAATCAAAATCCGGACATACTGTGATGCATGTATGAATTATCATGTTAGACTAAGTTAGTAATGTATAGTGCCCGAATTTGCTTTTATATAAGTTAACCTTGTTTACGTTACTTTATGACCTGCAACATATCATGACTGCACACATATAACGTTACTTTACTGTAAATCAAAGATTTGACGATGGATTATGTGGGAAGTAGTACCTCCGACCGTGGCGATTATATTAAAAAACTTACTCTCAGCAATGGTGAGATTGCCGGATCCCTACGCAATACCTGACGATCTTTGGATTGTGGATGACAAGAAGTGGCCAGCAATTGTATGGCCTGATATATATATAATTGTCTAATTCAGACACCAAGTGTGTATAAAAGAGAAATGATTAGAGCGTACAAATCCCTTGATGCATACAACCATGCATACAACTACGTTCTATGTGGTCATGTGCAGCTCGTCAAATACTTTGATGCTACACCGGATTTTTGCGTGTTGAGGTCAGATGTGCTCCCTAGTCAAAGGCAAGGCATTAAAGCCGAGCCTTATGATGCCTAGGTGTATGTCCATAAGGGCCTTGGTTACATCCTTACGGCTAACTGCAAATGCATGGCAGGGTACGTCTATCAAAATGTATCTGCCATCAGAAACCCTTTACTCCGGTACGAAGACCGCGGGTCTTTTGCCCCCTGGCTGCGTGCGCAAGCAGTGATGACGTCGCCGAGAAATCCATGTATTCAGATCGTCCCCGAAGACGCGGGTTTCGTGACATCATCACATATAACAGAAGTCCCATTTCATTGGCTAGGCGCCAACCAATAAAACGGCTCCTCTGAACATCCCCACTCCCGCCCCTCTTCCTCTCTCGCCGCCACTGAGTTGCAAGTGCACAAGTTAGTTGTGCATCTAATAAATCGCGAAAAGAGTAGCAAAAGTCAAGGCGCGAAATTTGAAATTGCAGTGTCAGATTTGAGAAGTTGCAAGTGCCTACTTGAGGTTTGTACTGTGAGTGCAAATATATGTTACAAGTTTGTGTCTGTCATTGTATTTTTGTGAATGGCATTTTACAAATTTTTGACTGCTTGTCTGCAGCTTCAAATTCAGAATACAGGTTTGTGACTATTGTCTGCGAGTGCAAATCTCAGCGTTCAAGTTCAGATTTTTATTTTACAGGTTTTCACATTGAAGCTGTTAGTGTACATTTTAGCGTACAAGTACGAATATTTATTGTACAAGTTCTCAAATTCACATCTACGTGCTCTCGAGTTTTGCTACTAATTTACCTTCATATACAAAGACCTCTTATCAAAAGAACATTTATTAATTCTTCAGTGGCACATGATACTTTAGAAATCATTATAATATGCAGATTTGGTGCTTAAGAAACATTTCTTATTATCGATGTTGCAAACCGCTGAGCTGCTAATATTTTTTGAAATCGTGATACATTTTTTTCATGATCCTTTGATGAATAGAAAATTCAAAATAAGTCTTTATTTGAAATAGAACTCTTTTGTAACATTGAAATTGTATTTTCTGTCACTTTTGATCAATTTATTGTATCCTTACTGAATGAAAATATTAATTTCCTTAAAAATAATTACTGACCCAAACTTTAGAATGGTAGTGTATATGTAAAAATAGAAATGTTATTCAGTTGTCTTTGGTGCTGCCAGAGGATGGCAGCAAAGCCTAAATATAAAAGAAGTTGACCTTACCATAACCACATCACCATGGTCAAAGCTGCTACAATCAGTTCACAGTACAGTTAAAAACGCCCTTGTTGAACATCTCAGTGAACTGAAATGAGATGTACATTGGAGAAAACTCCAATATCCTACAAATAAAAACCTCGAGTTGCCACAGCAGACTGGCAAACAGCTATGCAAACGTGTGTGTGTGTGTAGCCTACAGACAATGGCACTGTAAAATAATATGCAAAAAGACAAGTATGAAATAGGCCTATGTCATTTATGATCAGTCCATTTATGAGAACATTCAGTACGACAGCTCTTCAGTTCTTCTCAATACACTGAAAATCATTCATTTAGTTCATAACATTTTGATTTCCACTTTCTTTTTTTCCACAGAAAGGTCGTTAATTTTTATGGTCGGACAACAGTAACTAAAGGTGCGGACACTCAAAGCCAGACTACTTTAAAAGTCTGCCCTCAGTTCAACATCTAAAAGTAACATGGCATGCTGTGTGTGTAATAATAATAATAATAATAATAAATGATTGCAGCAGACGTGTATTACTGTACAGTTTATTTATATTCGTGCAAAATAACTATTAATTAATTATTTGTTAAATTATAAAAAATATATATATACCAAAAAAAAAAAAAAAAAAAAATATATATATATATATGTAAAGCCTATGTTAACTAAGAAGGTCAGTAAAGTAAATCACTCTAGTCTCGGGCGTGCTAGTGGTATCTTTTGACTGCGTAGAGTTCGCTTGTGCACGTGGTTTGTGTAGGCATATTGTACGCTGTTTGTGCACGTGATTTGTCATTAACATAATAAATAGAAATGGAATATTTTCTTCTGTGTGTTGGGTTTGCGTTAAGTATTATTCTCATCGTCGTTGTGAAATATTATTTCACGTATTATCTTGAACCACTGTTGTTATTTTAGACGGCCATTGCTGTAATTTACTCCAGTTCTCCCACGTGCACAGACTGCACACCCTTATCACAATTTTGCCTTATCACGCATACAGTCCCTATGTTTATGTAGAGTTCGACCCATAGACAGTAAAAGATCGACCAGATCCATTACTCCCTTCATGTTATCTATTTCGCTTCTCCATTCCCTCTGCATATAATTATCGGTTGGATGACTATCAAGTTCTTATGAAATGCAAATGTATTTCCCTCCAGGAGAATGTGACGCTGGTGGGATTTCACTGGGATTGATGGGGATTCCTCGCGTTCTTTTGTCATTCAAGACTCCATTATGTTGGGAGTCAGCTGCTTCAGAGTGAGGTAAGAGCCTTTCGTAGTTTCTTTCTGAGAAAAGGCTCGTCTTCAAATTCTATCTATCTATCTATCTATCTATCTATCTATCTATCTATCTATCTATCTATCTATCTATCTATCTATCTATCTATCTATCTATCTATCTATCTATCTATCTATCTATCTATAGACCTTATTTGAAAAGGGGTCAGCTGATGTTCTGTGAAATGGCTCCCCAAATACAGCCCATTATGATGATAACTGTTGTCACTTTCGTAATACTTGAGTGGGTAAGTTACTGTCAGACTTTCCGGGAATGAAAGTGAGCACAAATAGGCTTATTATGTTTTCAGAGCTGACCTACCCCATCTCCCTTGATTTTAAGTGTAACAAAAGCTTTTCCTGCACATAGGTTTATCTTGGACCAGATACACCTCGCAAAGCCCTGATATATACCATCATATAGGCTACTAACAGATCTGAATGAGCCATGCAAACTAATTTGACTTTTGACCTGTAACCCTGATTGATGTATAATGTGATGTGGTCATAGCTTTAGGAGGGGGACATGGTGTCTTTTTGAAGGTCTGCTTTGAGCTCAGCTGTTCTGTGGTCCTTAGGGATGAGGCCAGATGCCACGCTAAGCCCGTTTTAATTTGGATAATTTGATGTGGGTCTCTGTGAGACTGACGGATGCGCTGTCAGAAGGGGTGGAGGGAAGCTGCACCATTGTGACAGTGCCCATTTGTCTGTCTGCCTGAACAGACAGAGTAGTCACTACTAGAGTCCAGCTATATAAGGACAGCTGGTGACACTGCAGTGTGTTTCTCTTATCTTTCATTTGTTTTTTTTTTTACATTTCTCACCTTGGCCCTTTTGAAACATTTATTTAGATAGAGAAGGATAGTGCAGAGAGGACAGGAAATGATGGAGATGAATGGAAATGTTATGAGCCAGGTTTGAACTTGCGCCACTTAAATGAGCACCAGGGCTCAACAGGTCAGAGCTTGTGCCAGGGTTATTATAGTTTTAAATTCTTAATTTAAATAATAAAATTAATAATAATTTTATAATGATACATTTTCATGAAACTAAAATTCCAACAAAATAAATGTAAAAAATGTATTCAATAAAAATATTACATTATTATATTATAATTATCCATAATTACATTTATTATGTTGGAATTTTAGTTCTCTTACGAGAGTATCTCTCGTACTGCGTAATATCTTACGCTAGGGGAAACCTCTTTTCCACGAGATATTGAAGCCAAAAATTATCCTTTCATTTTGATTAATGTAAACCGCTGTGCGGCAGCATGCAGACATAGGCAAGACGGCTCGCGCGCCTATTGGCTGCCCTGCGGCAACTGCAGCAAGCCTATCGAGAGAGGCCCTGCATGACGTGACATCCAATGGGGGCGCTCCGCGCCCATTTCGTCACGTCCCGCCAGAATAGGCGTGGCCTTGGCCTATAAATACGCTCGACAGGCTGATATAACTGATTATTCATCTCTTCAGCGAAGCATCACGCATCGCTGGATCCGGAGTGAGAAGCCATGCCGTCTGAGGAAAAGCACACAGCGGGACGAGCCATTGAGTCTGAAGTCGCTGGCATCGCCGCCTTTAGCCGCCGTACCTGCTACGCTTTCCGGCTTTATATCCTTTCAAACGATGTGTGTGTGTTCGCCGCTGCATCACGCTCGCCCGCCAGCTTCGCCGGCATCACTCGAGTCCCTCACCGACGGACAGCGGCCGCCGTCTGCCGCCGCTTCCACCATTGAGGTCGACGAAACAGCCCCGAGCCTTCTCCAGCCCGTGATAGCTCGCCGGTTCGCCCGCCAGCTTCACCAGCTTCACTCGAGTCGCTCGCTGACGGACAACGGCCGCCGCGCGCCGCCGCTTCCGCCATTAATGATGACGAGATAGCTGCATCTGTAGAGAAAGCCAGCTTCAAAACCGCGGCTAGCTTTCTTTATATTATAAGAGAGCTACCCCGGCCCCGCCCCCCGTGGGCATGCGTCAACGGCGAAATGAGGAAAGAGTGTGTTTTTAGTCCCGCCGAGGCCGGACCAATCTCCATTTCTCAAACATTTCTCAGCTCCTCTTAGTTTGAGCGGCTGAAAATGTCAATATTGCAGCAGTGAGCCTGTTGTATAACACGCACGCCTGCAAACAAACGCCGACACACACAAAACTGTGATGACGCTCTTTATGCGCTCGGGCTATTTTAAGCTTTTGTTGTTTCCCCCTGTGGCTCAGTGGTGAAACCCAAAGCCTTCGCACGGGAGACCCGTGTGCGAGCCCAGCTCTCGCAGCAGATAAAAATTTAGTCTCGCTGCAGCCAGACTTACACCCAAACTTTTCACTCGTTCAGTTCAGAGAAAATGCGACTGTTCCAGTGTATTTTGCAGTAAACAAGCCGGTACCATGGCCCGCTTGCCTGCACACAAATGCCGTTTCCACGGCGACCCAGAAAAATCATGTAAGCAGTGTATTTTCTGGTATTCCGGCCACAGCCGATGGTGTTATGAGTGTATTAAAAATGCCACAGCCCAGTGTTCATTTCTACACACAAACACAGCCCGCCAAAGTTCAGGGCTCGCACAAATGAGTTCGACTCATGTCAATTGTGCATTAATTATAGTGAATGTGCCCACAACCCAGTGCGCACAAACACTACACACTGCATGTGCCACGTTTTCTGTAAAAGAAACCAACACACATACAGTCAGCTAAGGCCCACGGTGTTTAAGTCTCGCCGCGGCCAGACTCTACCGAAACTTCTTGCTCGTTCAGTTCCAAACAATGTGACTGTTCCAGTGTATTTCGCAGTAAACGAGCTGGTACCACAGCCCGCTTGCCTGCACACAAACGCCAGTTTTACGGCGACCCAGATAAATCCCAAAAAGAGTGTATTTTCTGTAATTCCGGCCACGGCCGATGGTGTTATAAGTGTTGTAAGAATGCCCACGTCTCAGTGCTCATTCCCACACACAGACACAGCCCGCCACAATTCAGGGCTAGCACAAATAAAATCGACTCATGTCGATTGTGCAATAAATGTAGTGTACGTGCCCACAACACAGTGCCCACAAACACTACACGAAGCATGTCCCACGGTTTCTGTAAAAACGTAACCAACACATTCACAGTTGGCGCGAGCCGACAGTGTTCCCAGTGCAGTGAGTGTGCCCGCTATCCCACCCATCAGAATGGGTGCTGAAGACTATAAAAGAGGCTATTCGCTGCAGTTCGCTCGACGCCCCCGCCGTCACGCGGCGCGAGTCGAAACGACGGTAAAAAACGGAGTATCTCATCTACTTCGAGCCGAGATAGCGAAACTACTGAGCAAAGGGGCTATAGAACCTTTATCTCAGGCTCAGAGCAAAGGGGGTCTTTACAGCAGGTATTTTCTGGTACCGAAAAAAGACGGGGGTCTCAGACCCATTCTAAATCTGCGACAGCTGAACAGAGCACTCACAAAGCGCCAGTTCAGAATGATTACAACCAGGAAAATCCTCGCGCAAGTTCGCCAGGAGGACTGGTTTATGTCAATAGATCTGAAAGACGCCTATTTTCAAATACAAATAGCGTCGCGTCACAGGCGATTCTTGAGATTCGCCTTCGAGGGCCAGGCATACCAATACAAAGTCCTGCCGTTTGGCCTGTCCCTGGCACCCCGTACATTTACGAAGTTCATGGACACGGCTCTCGCAGCCCTGAGTCTCCAGGGCATGCGAATTTTGAACTACTTGGACGATTGGCTGATTCTAGCTCGATACAATCAGAGCTCATAGAACACAGGACCACATTACTCAAGCATCTCGAGAATCTGGGTCTCACAGTCAATTGGGCGAAAAGTTCGCTGTCTCCCAGCCAGAAAATGTATTTTCTGGGAACAGTGCTGGACTCGCTGTCCATGACAGCGCGTCTGTCGCCAGAGCGCGAGCTGGACATTCAGCGCGCCGTGAAATTCTTCCGCCGCGGCTCAATAGTCCAGCTCAAAAGGTTTCAGAAAATGCTGGGGCTCATGGCCTCAGCAGCTTCAGTACTCCAGCTGGGTCTGCTTCGCATGCGCCCACTGCAGCTGTGGCTGAAAGCGCGAGTTCCGCCCTGGGCATGGACCGCTGGCCGGTTTCGCGTCCGGGTCGATCTAGAATGCGTTTCAGCTCTGGAACCTTGGAAAGTAACCGACTGGTATCAGTCAGGTGTGAATCTGGGGACTCCCTCAAGTGTGAAGGTGGTGTCCACGGACGCCTCCACCTCGGGATGGGGAGCGCTGCTAGAGGGCAGACCGTTTGGCCAGTGGTCAGAACGGGAAAAGCTCCTACATATAAACTGTCTGGAAATGATGGCAGTTGACAACGCGCTACGGCGCTTCTGTCCCCAGATAAAAAGTCACCATGTCTTGGTCCGTTCGGACAACATGTCAGTGGTGGCATACATAAATCGCCAGGGCGGCATCAGGTCCCGAAACCTTTACAGGCTAACGGAACGCCTCCTGGTCTGGGCTCAGCACAACCTGCTTTCACTGAGAGCAGCGCATGTGCCTGGTCACCTGAATCTGGGACCAGACAGACTGTCCAGAAACAATGTCCCAGCAGGGGAATGGTCGCTGCACCCGCAGACGATCCAACTGCTGTGGGAGACATTCGGCAAAGCTCAGGTGGACCTGTTCGCGTCCCACGAGAACGCTCACTGTCCGAAATATTTCTCCAAGAGCGAGGACGCGCTGGCCCACGTCTGGCCAAGCTGTCCCCTCTAGGTTTTTCCCCCCGTCTCGCTCCTGCCTCAAGTGCTGGAACGAATCAGGGAAAACAGATGCCCAGTGCTGCTTGTGGCCCCACTCTGGCCGAACCAGACTTGGTTCTCAGTCCTGATGCGGCTGACCAGCACTGCCCCGTGGCCAATACCGTTGAGGAAAGACCTCCTCTCTCAGGCCAAGGGCTCGATTTGGCATCCTCGCCCGCAACTATGGTCCCTACATGCATGGGCCATCAACGGGTACCCGCTAACCTCCCAGAGGGAGTGTTAAATACAATCAAGCAGGCTAGAGCCCCGTCTACTAGACGGCTCTATTCCTCAAAGTGGTCAGTGTTCTCTGCCTGGTGTCAAGCTCAGGGCTTTTCACCCGCAGACTGCGGGGTTACGGAAGTGCTCTCCTTTCTTCAGGAGCTGCTGGATAAGGGCAGAACCCCATCCACGCTCAAAGTATACGTGGCGGCCATAACAGCGTTTGCAAAACCGACGTCTGGCCAGTCACTGGGGAAAAACGACCTCGTCGTGCGATTCCTCAGGGGAGCTCGGAGGCTGAATCCTCCCAGACCTCCCTCAGTCCCTATGTGGGACCTTTCTACGGTTCTGGAAGCCCTGAAAGGTGCCCCATTCGAGCCAATCCATTTGTCAGACATGAAGCACCTGTCTTTCAAAACGGTATTTCTTGTGGCTCTGGCTTCAATGAAGCGCGTGGGGGACTTACAGGCGCTTTCAGTAAGCGCTTCCTGTATGAAGTTTGGGCCTAATGACTCAAAAGTCATACTCAAACCAAAGCACGGGTACGGGCCCAAATCCCTTAGCACACCGTTCAGGGCCCAGGTTATTTCCCTGTGCGCCCTCCCGGTGAACAATGAGGAGGCGGATGCTAATCTCCTTTGCCCCGTCAGGGCGCTGAGAGATTATGTGTCCCGCTCGTCTCTCTTCAGGCAGACCGAGCAGCTCTTTGTTTTGTTTGGCGGACGCTCCAAGGGACTGGCCGCATCAAAACAGAGCCTATCCAGATGGATAGTCGATGCCATAGCGCTGGCTTACACTTCTAAAGGCCTGCAGTGTCCTTTGGGTGTCAGAGCGCACTCCACGAGAGGCGTGGCCTCTTCGTGGGCGTGGTCTAGTGGGATTTCCTTGCATGATATCTGTATGGCGGCGGGCTGGGCCTCGCCGTCTACATTTATAAGGTTCTATAACCTAGAGGTTCCCGCCTTACAGGCCAAGCTGCTGTCGGTCTAGAATTCAGTACTATCTGTCCCGCTGTGCCGGCGCAGAATGCTGAGTTTTGCTTGAGCATCGCTCACTGATCGATGGAACAGCTCCATGGGTGTTGAATAGCCCGTACTTTTGCCCAGTTCAGGCTGAACGCGTTCACCCTGTCTGCGGGAAATACTGTTAACATAACTAGCTTTTGTGGGACGCTATTTCATGGGGAATGATGCTGGTAGCCTCTCTTCTCCGACTCTCTGTGAGTCTACGGTGATTATGTACTATATGAGCCCGGGGCTACTGCCCTTGGGACTTTGGTGTCGGATCCCAGTACGCACGGCGTCTTACATTGTGTTCCCCATAGCGTAAGATATTACGCAGTAAGAGAGATACTCTCATAAGAGAGCGTACTTGGTTACTAACGTAACCTCGGTTCTCTCTAGAGAGGGAACGAGTACTGCGTATCTTGCCGTGCATACAACAGCGCTGGTTCGCTTCAGCGATGAAAACCAGTAATATCAGCCTGTCGAGCATATTTATAGGCCAAGGCCACGCCTATTCTGGCGGGACGTGACGAAATGGGCGCGGAGCGCCCCCATTGGATGTCACGTCACGCAGGGCCTCTCTCGATAGGCTTGCTGCTGTTGCCGCAGGGCAGCCAATAGGCGCGCAAACCGTCTTGCCTATGTCTGCACGCTGCCGCACAGCGTTTTACATTAATCAAAATTAAAGGATAATTTTTGGCTTCAATATCTCGTGGAAAAGAGGTTTCCCCTAGCGTAAGATATTACGCAGTACTCGTTCCCTCTCTAGAGAGAACCGAGGTTACGTTAGTAACCGAGTACGTTTCATGAAAATGTATTTTAGTTTCAGTTAGTTGTTAGCTTTTATTTTAATTTCAGGTATCAAAAATATTTTAATCTAGTTTTAGTTTTCTTGAACAATGATATGCGCTAACAGCTATGGGCCATGAATCCAAAGATAATTTTCAGTTCAACTAGACAAAACCTGTTCCTTTTAATCTAAGTCTATACATTGTTCCTGTCTTTCTTTTCTTGTAGCGCACATTGTCGGTTATCTATTAGCGAACATTTCTCTTTTTGTCTCATACTTTCGTTAAGGTTTCACACTTGCGCCAATTTCCTTTCAGTCCTTTATCCTTCACGCTTTCACTCTTTTTTCTTTCATCCTTTTCTCCCTTTGGGAGTAATAAAATATAATTATATGGACATATTCAGAAAAGAGACTGGCAGGTGGGCTCTCAATATAAAGTATCTCCCTTTCTCTCTCTCTCTCTCTCTCTCTCTCTCTCTCTCTCTCTCTCTCTCTCTCTCTCTCTCTCTCTCTCTCTCTCTCTCTCCCCAGTAAAGCAAAACAGAACGCATAAAAGGGTCTCTGAATTACACACTGGTTGGAAAATGATACTGCTGGCACTTCTTTCCTTCCGGCAGTGCTAAATATGTTTGAGGAGCTACGACAGAGCAGGATGGATGAATGGATCGCTAGTCTTTGTGATGGAAACAAAGCGATCGCTTGTCTGTTCTGCGCTTCTCAGATCGTATGTTACAGCATTGTTGCACATGTGTTTAACATAGGTGCTTATGTAGTACCTAACAATGCAGCAGGCTCTCTTTATGAAACATTCAACCATGCCAGCCAAAAGGGCTGGATATTTTTAATTTGCTTCACTCTTTCTCTCTCTGGTTTTAGCTCTCTGTGCTTTTTTCAGCTCTCTGTTTTCCCTCATCACACAGGCATAGTTTGAGCTACCGCTGTCAGGCACAGTGGGGGATGCAGACTCAGCAAGAGTCCACGACACCACATAGCCCTCAGCACACGCACATTTATCTTCCAATCCCACCCATCCAGTCTCACAAACAACGCCATTCAGCACTCTGCTGGCTCACCCTCTGGGAGCCGAATGCTGACATACATTGTGGTTCCTGACACTTGAAAAGTGCCAAGCACAGAACAGACCAAGTCTGACAGAGCCTGTCCACATCCACTGCGACATGGCACAGACTCACCTGAACTATATTTAAATCACTGCGTCAAACCCCAAAGGTAGCAAGTCACCTTGGGAATAGATCTGATTTGTTCTGTTGTTTATTTTATGTTGGTGAGCTTATTTATCTTCATAATCATTAGCGCACTGTAACATTTGTTCCCTTTCGTTCAGTCACTCCGAGTTAGGTGAGTGACTGACGAAATGGGGGTTTCGCTTACAAGCCTATCACCTTCGAGTTCTACAAAACGAGCCAATGGCAAGGAAATGCCATCGGCCTGCGGAATTTGCGTAGCGCAACTCCGCCCCACCGTGTGGCTATAAAAGGAGGGATGCTGGCAATCTCGCATTATGTTTTTGCTTCGGAGTCAAGAGCTTCACTTCACTCCTCTGCAAGCCTGTTTCTGAGCGGCTCTCCAGTGTGTTGTTGCAACGGCGTGTTCCAGCGAAATCACATTGCCTGGTGCTGATCTGTGCAGTGATCTGCCAACAGTATGTGTTCTTCTCTCTGGGCACTTTATCACTCTACTGAGCTTTCTTTCTCTCACAAAACAGCTTGCGCGTGGCACGTCTTTTTAAAGATGTCTAGCCCGTGCAGTTCTGGGTGCGGTCGATTGGTTTTGCCATCTGATGGGCACAATCGCTACCTAGCGTGTTTGGGCTTATATCACGCTCAGGCAGCGTTTGTGGATGACTCATGTTCTCATTGCGGGAACATGACCATCGCAGTGCTTCGGGTCGAGATTCAATGACCTCCGTAGAGGTAGAGTCCCCTCTGCCACACCCTAATCATCCCCTCCGCGAGAGGCGATACTTTGACTGGTGGTAAGGGTTACGGTGTGGAACAAAGCCCAGACGATTCCTCCACGGGCCACACCCCCCTCTTGCGCACCACAACCCGCGAGCGTGCAGGATGAGGTCACGGACGCTCTTCGGACGTTCCCTGAATCTCATTCGGCGCACCAAATGATGAATCGATGTCGATCGCTGCATCACAAGGTGGGCTGGAGTTTTCCGGAGATGAAGACTCAGCTCTGCTGCCGCCTTCGGGTGTGCCAGCATTGTCCGAGTCTGATCTGGAATTGACAGCCATGCTTTCCCGGGCAGCCGCGAGCATCAAGCTGGAATGGAATCCTCCACCCTGTCCCGAGCACTCTCGGCTGGATGATTGGTTTTTGGGGGCTGCCCCCAAGTCCTTTCTTCCCGGAGGTGCATGAGGAGGTCACAAGATCCTGGAAGTCACCATTGTCTTCCCGCGATCGTTCGTTGGCCTCCTCCGCTTTCTCTACCAACGATGGGGCAACGGCCAAAGGGTACACTGGGGTCCCCCCGGTGGAGCACTCTGTTGCGATGCAGCTGTGTCCTTAGAGCTCTCCTATATCCCAGACTGGGCTCTTTGGCGGCGCGGTCGAGGACTTTGCACAGCAGTTCTCGGCCGCCCAGAAGCAGATTGAGGCCATAAAACATATTCTGCCCTGGCGGCCAGCTGCTGCCTCCACCCAGCCGCCGGCTCAGAACCATCAGTCTGCTCGCGGCCGAGGGTGCCCTCCTGTGGCTCCCGTGGCTCCCGGCCCTCCCGCCCTGCCCCTGCCCCAGATGGGCTGCAGTTCTTTCCAGGAGATGGTAGCAGGGCCACTCCAGGGGACAATCCTTTGTTCTAGAAGCCCCGCTGCTGACCTCACGGCCGGCAGCACCCTAATGTGGTTAAAGAAAGAACTGACACCCCCATCTCTGAGCTCCCAGAGGCTGCGGATGGTAGTGTGTGGCGCTCCGCCTCGCCACACTCGTCCCCCTGTCGCCAGTCCCCTGTCAGAGGAGGTCTCCGCAGAAAGCTCATCCTTCCCTGGCCTCCTCTGTCAGGAAGTGGCATATGACCGTGCCCCCACACCGGGATGCTCCGCCTCCCATGTCTGGGCCGGTCATTCCGCCTCGTTGCCCCATCGATGGTAAGTCTGTGGTTCACATGACCCCGCTGGTTCAGTTTTTGGGAGCCTGGTTAGAGCTTCCCAATCTGTCCCGCTGGCTCACTAGAACCATGAGGCTCGGCTACGCGATTCAGTTCGCACGGTCGCCTCCTCGCTTCCGGGGAGTCCGCTTTACCATGGTGGGTGGCAATGTCCCTGTCATGCGTGCGGAGGTCGCCACCCTACTGGTGAAGGGCGCGATCGAGACCATCCCTCCAGCCAAAATGAAGTCCGGCTTCTACAGCTCTTACTTCATTGTACCCAAGAAAACCGGTGGGTTACGGCCAATCCTGGATCTGCGCATCTTGAACCGAATCCTTCACAGGCTTCCATTCAAGTTGTTGACAGCCAAACGCATTTTCAAATGTATTCGTCCGTTGGATTGGTTTGCAGCGATCGACCTGAAAGACGCGTTACCCCATTCGGGGTAAGCCCTGTCCCATCGCGTCTTCACGAAAGTCGTCGAGGCAGCCTTTGTGCCACTCCGGCAACACAGGGTTCGCATCCTGAACTATCTCGACGACTGGCTGATTCTAGATCACTCTCGAGACCACTCTTGCGAACACAGGGACATGGTGCTCCAGCACCTTGCCCGTTTGGGACTTTGGGTCAACTGGGAAAAAAGGCAAACTCTCCCCCGTGCAGAAGATCTCTTTTCCCAGTAGGGCTGCACGATGTGTCATTTTAACATCGATATCGCGATGTGCACATCCACGATAGTCACATCGCAGGATGTTGCGATGTAAGTAGCCTTAGGGATCGTAGTTGATCCGTGATTCATGATCAGTACGGGCCAGCAGCTCCCCGGCCCGTAACGCTTGCGATTCGCGGATTAATTGCAAAGTTTAACCATCATATAGTGAAAGTTTATCATTTGCATGTGTTTTTAAGTCCTGTTTAAACATCAAGCGTAAAAAGACTGGAACTTGCGCGTTGTTTTCTGTGAGCCGGGCAGACACAAAGATCAGTGGTCTTTCTCTTATTTCTGAGCTTGAACGAACATGAGAATTCAAAATAAAGTCAGATTGCCCTTCCTGCATTGAACATTTTTTGACAGCCGCCAAAGCGTATTTTTGTCCCGCCAAAGCCTTATTTGACCGGTGAGTGATAGATGACTGACTGCTGCGCTTGTTAAACTGAGAGAACGAGCAGAGAGAGAAAGCCCCGGTCGCGCGCGCGCACTCTCACCGTCTTCAAACTGTCTTGCTCTCTCTCCCTCCCTCACGCATATTAATGAATTGAGTTGACTGAATATCTTTGAGAATACACAATGGTAAAAGGTCGGAAGAACGAGGTTCACGTGAAGCATTCGGATATATTTTTTTCCTGAACTACTGGTTGTGAATTGTGCTAAAAAAAATATTCTCTGAAAAGCTTTCCACACATTCAGATAAACCACACTTTCAATAAACAACAACAAAAAAAAAATCTATCCAGTGATGAAATGTTTTCTGTGTTGAGACCAATCTTGTGCGATGTCCTCAACTGCCGGGATAATCTCACACGTGTGCCGTGGTCCGTTAATTACGCTACACCTCCAATTCGCGAACTAATGACTCCTTTGAACCGATTCACTTTAATGAATGGTTAAAACAACTGATCTGTCCAACACTGAACTCACGAGACATAACAAATCGGAAACACTTTACAATTAGGTTCCATTTATTAAACTCTAGTTAACTACATTAGTTAACTATAATAGTTGCTATGCAGATTTACTCCATTACAAAATCACCAGTCATTCAGATGATTCATTCTTTCCAAAGAGAGCTAATAAAGTCACCTGGTGAAATTGTTTTCATATCGCGATATATATCGCAGAAAAATAAAATATCGCAATGTGATTTTTTCCCAATATCGTGCAGCCCTATTTCCCAGTATTGAAATCGACTCAGTCGCCATGTGCGCGCAGCTTACGAGCGAGCGCGCGCAGTTAGTGCTGACTTGCCTGAGACAAATCGAGGGCAAGAGTGCGGTTCCACTGAAGTTATTTCAGAGGCTCCTCCTGGGGCATATGACGTCCGCAGCGGCTGCCACGCCGTTTGGACCGCTTCAGCACCTTGTTCATCCTTCAAAGATTGTCCTAAAACTAAAAATGTTAAGATGTAGGAAAACTCTTATTTAAACGCTTATAAAAAAATAAATAAAATTAAATTGGTTGTAAACAATAGGATGCTTATTGGCTATTTTCACTCCCTAATATCAATTTTTTCACTCGTTTTGCTTTTTAATTATTATTAAGACATTATGAACGATCATAATTAAAGTTAATTTCATCTACACAATAAATTAAGCTTAGTGCTTTATTGTCAGCCCCAGGTTCTGGTGCTGCTGCCCTCAAATGTTAGTCTGGAGCCCTGTGAACTTAAAATAAAACTGCACATTGTAATATCTGTACGTCTATTTATTATTAAAGAATTTGTCAGTATTACAGTTATTTTGGGGGAAATTTTAATAATTGCATTGCAAGCTGATTTAAGGTGTACCCCTAAATTTTCTGCTTGCACTCCTAAAATTTTCAGTCAGGGGCTACAGTGCTCGTTGTAAAAAAAGTTAGTCTAGAGCCCTGATTTTCCATGATAGTACCCCTTAAGTGTTGTTCATTTATTACTTCAATAAGGGCAGATGTTCGACGATGTGGTCTTATTTACATTTAGATGACAGTGGGAAGACGTTTTACTGTTGGTTGGTGTCCAGATAAATATTGTTTTGTGTGATATACTGCATGTTGTAAACTAGTTAGTGTTAGTGTGTGAAGGAGAGGCTAATTTAAGATGTGTTTTTTGTGATAGCTGTTGAATGAGATGTCTCTGTGTGTAGACCTGTATCAGTCTTCTATTTTTAGAGTATGTGATACCCTTGCGATTCCTGAGCTTTCTTTCTGTCAAATAAAGAGCTAAGCAATTTACTACAAGGTCACAAGTGATCGCTTGTCTTGTTGATTGCTTACTTTTCAGATGTCTTTATATGTGTGTTTTTGTCTGTTTGTGTTATTGACTGCTCCAATTTATTTAATTGTTGGCAGGTCTTGATTTTATTTCAATAAATGTGTGTCTTGTGTGCATTTGAGAGTTTGTTGTTCTGTGTAATTGAGCTGCACTTACGTCACTTGTGTATACAGCATCAGAGTGATATCACGCACAGGAAGCCGCTGCACTAAGAGAAGGCATTAATCATTAACAATGCTGTGAGCAGAGTTCACCAAACACAGCACAGCCCCCTTCCTCTTATTTATTTATTCATTCATTTTTCTTCACTTTGGCGAAACAAAACTGGGTCAAAACCCCTTGTGCCTCTATGCCAAGACCAACTGATTTGTTGTGCAGATCTTTTTGCAGTTACTCAAATTAGAAATCTCAAGGTATTGTCTTGTTTTGTGTCACTATAAATTGTGTCTACTTCAGATATTTGCCTCTGAGGCTCTTATCAGACTCTTATTATGCATTTACTGACTGACTAAGGTGAATTTGACTCCTAAATGTTTCACTTTTTATGTGAGGGTAGGATAAGAAGGATTACAACCTCTACCCATCATTTAGAGAAAAAAATAAATAAAATAAAGTGGTACAAGAGGTACAGAAGGTAGTGACCTACATGTATCATATAATCTGAAATGATCCAGTCTCTTCAAAACAATGTATAAATGTCTGCCTCTCATCGCTGCAGCCTGTTTATGTGTGTGTGTTCATTCAAATGCACCTGCAAACAGCAGCAGATAATTTGTGGTGGTAAATATGCTGTTGTGATTCAGATTCAAGCTATTTTCATAATAGCCTAAATCATATGCTAAATTAAACTTGGAATAATAGGAACAAGTTCAATGGAAGTCACTGCACAGATACAAAGATTATATACAGTAATGGTTGTCAGGCATGTGCAGGAGTATTTGGATGTGACAGTGATTATCGATCATGAAAAGGATGATCCCATCCATCCGTCCGTCCATCCATCCATCCATCCACCCAACCATCCATCCCATACATACATACATACATACATACATATCATTCAGTCATTTCCCCAACACAGAAAATGAGAGCATGATCACGGCATTTGTTTGTGCAGATAGCTTTGCTGAATCTTGGCTTACAGTACGCTATACCTCATATGTCTCTGACTAATTCAGGCAGCACCTATTGATTTCAGGCTGGGTCACCTTTAGCAACATGCTACTGTGCTTCAGGGAAGTAAGAGAGAAGATAGCTGTCAGTTTGTGTGAATATCAAGCAAGTAAAAGAGATTGAGAGGAGAGCTCGAGATAGAGATATGGAGAGAGAATATCAAAGCTATTGAAAGAAAGGAAAGAGCAGGATTTCACGCTCCGTTCCCCTCGCGTACAAATATTTCTTGTTACTTTCAGGCACTGAATTAATTTTAATGAAGTATTCATGCCCCTATGAGTAAAATATATTACGTAGTGCTCATTAAAAAAACACAAAGTTGAGTCAGTTCAGTCAGTGGAGTTCAAGTCAGGGCTACGCTGATATGCTATGTAGTAGTAGTGGGTACCATAGACTGTAAAAAAATATGGACGTAGTGTCCATGACACCACCCGTAGGTTTCTGAAGAGCGTTTTTGAAGCCTAAAGTGGGCGGAGTCAGCCGTCGCCATCTTGGCAGTCCTTCACTCCCGGATAAATGAAAATGGGCAAAAAGGCGGGTTTTGGGTGGAGTTGAGGTGCCTGGATGCTGAAACTACGCCCGCCTAGCTCGACTTGATTGAGTTTGCTAAGGAGCTAATGTGCTACTGGGCCCGCGCTAAATTGACAGCTGACTTGAAGAAGTAGGTCTAAAGCCAATAGTTAAAGTTCATGTTTTTGCCCTTTGAAATACTATAATTAAAAGACACAACTAAACGTGAGACTATGTGTATTGTGATGCATTATTATTCTGCTAGATAAAAATGTATTATCATGCAGTAACCTACAATATTTGCTCTGAGCGTGTGTGTGACAGTGATTCATGCTCAAACATGTCAGTCAGCGCGGCATCGCACATCAAGTTCGTAGAGAGCTTTATTCAGTCCATTTTAAATTCTGATAGATATTACCTAAGAAGTTCAAGTAAATGCACTAGAAATCCGTGCTCATTTAAGGGACGGAGAGAAAGCACTGACACCTGCAGGATTTCATCTGATGGTACTTTTTATTTAACACTAAAAAGTTAAATAAGCATATTATAATCTATCTGTTCCGTAAGATCAACGGTACCACAGAACGAGTGTAGCCTCTATATCTTAGACGTTTTTAAATCTGAACTCCAAAAGTCAACGAAATTGTCAGACATCCATGAGTGCATGTTCACAGAGGAAAACAACTGAAACAAAGCGCTGGTTGTTCTTTCGATACTCGACAACGACGGAATCCAACGGCAGTTGGCGAAGGTATAAGGCGTGTATTACATTTTATGAAATAATCCTGAAAAATGTATAAACACGGTAGAGATGGCAACTTCAGGAGCTAGAATCAGCTGAGGTGACGTGATGGCTAACAGAGAGCAGACAAACGGCTTGTGAAAGCAGGAGCACCTGTCACTCAAGTGGCCACGCCCTTGATTATGCAGCATTTTAAGGCTTAATATAATTTAAACGGATGAGTTATAAAACAATTCACCCCCCTCACATTTGTCATGAAGGGCAAAATTAGCTATATAAACCAAAACCATTTTTTTGCACCAGGCTGTAAACATATTTTTTTCTGCTGTAAAGTTGGGCATATTAACATGGGGGAGATACAGATTTGACTCACTTTTGCAGCCAGCCTCAAGCGGCCAGTCGATGAATTGCAGTTTAATTTACTTCCTTGTTGGTTTCAAGAGAGAGACCGGGAGGTTGCCGCTTGGTGGGTACAAACAGGAGCATTATTATTCACCATCTCTAAAGAAAATTTCAGGCTGTGTCATTCCATCGCTGAATAACCCTCATCAAGTCCTTTTCACCTGCAGAAGATGTGGAAAATGACCTGGAGAATTACGATTATAATGGTTATCTGCTAGCCACCTTGCTAGTTCATGTGTAAAATGGTATCTTAGATATTGATCAGGCATTTACAGTACAGTTCTCAAGGTGGTATTTGATACATTCAACAATGTGATAACCCCAGACTTAGGAAGGAAAAGGATACTTGAAATGACGTAATGTAATTTAGAAAGGTTACTGTATTCTGTTACAGTTAGATAAAAACAAATGTGACATAGGAAACTGCATAGGCAGCACTTTTGTCAATTGTTCTTTTTGTCCACTTTTCTGTGAATGGACATGGATTTACACACTCTCTGTCTGTAATAACACTCTTTGAAAATGAACTGTGACTTTGCATGTATTGTTTTGTATCGGAGCATTTATACTTTCTCCTGTCTAAGTTTAATGAATAACTTTAAGAAAGCCATTCATTTTATATTTTTCAAGAAAAGCATACACCCTGGCTCTGTGGCGCTCTGTTTGTTTGAGCGGCAACACTGAGAGTGTTTACATGCGCAATCATACACCGGTTATAGCTTAATAGCCCAACAATGTGTCATGTAAACGTCTTGTTGACACCAAAACCAAGAAACCCCCAAATGTAAATTGTTGTCTGAGCTGTTTTTTTTTTAGTTTGTTTGTTTGTTTCATTGTACTCATTAAGCCAATGACATTTTTTTAGCGGCAGGATGGATGGAGTATTTGAGAATACACAATTTCGTTTGGTGCCACTAGTGAGGCAGATTTCCTCAAGACAAAACAGCCTTTACTTAAATTAAAAGTAATTAAATTATATTAATTTAATATTTGAAAATGGGTTCTGACATATTTCCTGAGTGATTGGAAATTCTGTAATGTGCTACTGTTCAAAAGTTTGGGTCAGTAAGATTTTTTTTAAATGTTAAAAGAAGTCTCGTGTTTACCAAGGCTGCATTTCTTTGATAAAAAAAACCTGTAAAAACTATAATATTGTGACATTGTTGCAATTTAAATTATATAATATATTTTTAATATATTTTAAAATGTAATTTATTCCTGTGATGCAACACTGAATTTTCAGCATCAATACTCCTGTCTTCAGTGTCACATGATCCTTCATATTTGAATTAAAGTTTTGATCAATTTTAATGAGGCTTTGCTGCATAAAAAAATATTACTGACCACAAACATCTGACCGGTAGTATTCATTTTTAAAGAAGTCCTCCCTCATGACTAAAATTAAAAAATCCAAATGTCCTTTTGTGCTAAATTTTCATTGCTTTTTACAAGTGCTGTGGCTCTTTGACAGAGCTTACTTACATTTCAGCATTATACTGCTTTTGATACCTCTTAAATATATTGCACAGCAAAAATAGGAAACTCTGACAATAGGGCGACAAAAGGTTAGAAACACAGCTATCAAGCTGCCACAAAACCTGCATTTTTATACCAGTCTTTCTATCAGGGGAGTCATCAGCGCTCCTATGCCATTGACCATACCCAGTGACCTAGTTTGCACAGTGCTCGCCATTGGTAAATTCAGGTAGAGCAGAAGACGCACAAACCCCCAGCGCTCCACACACCAGGGGCCTGGAAGTGCCGAGCGCTGTTGCAAAGCCCCTTGGGAAATTTAGCAGTGAATTGACAGACCTATTTGGCAGGGAGTACTGCCATGTTGGTGCGACATGAGACGTCTGTAACGCATTTATTATACCTAGCTCTTTATTTGCCCTACTTTTCTGCCTCTGGTCTTCATACTTCTCTCTCTCTCTCTTTCTCTCTGCTGTCTCGCTGTCTCTCCACCACACTATATCATGGAAGCCATTCTCGCTGTGCATGGTGCTACTATCTATCCATGCCATCATTTCACAGTTGTCATGGAAACATAAAAAATTGTTTGCGCAAAGGTTTCAGGGTCATGATAGAAACAAGATCCTTTATTTCCCTTCCTTTCTCTTCAGTGTGAAATTTTGAATGATGTTTGAACATATTGATTAGCCCTTACTTACGAGCCTAATGCTTATGTTTCGTTTACTTGCAAACATATTTCCTTGCAAATGCCTTTCCTGTTTACAAAACAAATGATAGATGAATAGCTCAATACCATTTAGTTTGCTATCAAGGTAGATTACATTTAAATGTAAAAAAATCTGTGGAGCCATTTCATATCAACTCTTTTTCCTTCAAATAATTTTACAATACACTCTTGGTGCTTTTTTATACAAAGTGACGGTTGTCATAAGATTACTACGATTTCAATTCTCCCATTACCATTGCTAAAAAAAGCTTTAAACTCCCAAAAATTCTATATTATCCAAATACAGCACCGTTATCGATTATTATATATGACAAACAGATACAATTTTATTTTAAAATGATACTCCAATTGGCACAGTGTTATATTAGTATGTCTTAGTATTATAGTATAAATAATTAGAATTACCTGTTATTTTTATGTTCAGTTTTTATATTATTGTTGGTGTCAATTTAAATAAAAAACTTCTATTTGACTATAATTTGTTTTTATTTCAATTTGAATAATTTTAGTTCTTCAACTTTAACTTATTTCAGTTAGTTGGTAACATGTCTAATTTTTGTTAATTTTTTTAAGTTTACTTTTTCCACCTAATATTTATATTTTATTTTAGCTTTATTAATGAAGATTATTTTTAATAGTTTTAGTTACCGATAACAACACTGATTTGACAACATCAAACTCGCATACTCCCATAAGGCAATACATATTGTCTGAGACACACATTGGCTTAAAAAGCTATAATATGTAAGATTTTTGTAATAAAATATCCAAAAATCACTTGCAGAGTGTGATATATTTCCTGCAGTTATGTACTTACAATATGCCAAAAGTTTTCAAAGATTTTTTATTTCAGAGAAATTCCAATTTTAAAAAATGTCTCGTCCCTGTTCACTTGTCGCCTGTCAATGACGTAATATCCGCGTTATCCCTGGTTTCCGCTCGTACTGCTATAGTAACCATGGCGACAGACGTGGACAACTGTGTCACGCTCACGCTGTTGTTGTTTCTTTCAAACATTATGGACCATGGCAAGCAGACGGGACAAAAGTAGAACTAAAACGAGGATCAATATCAGTGTGGCGTTGTCGAGATGCCGAGAGCTCCACGTCCGTGACAAGGAAAAAATTACATATTGTAGCTTTAAGACTGAAATCCTAGAATCGCCCCGTTGCGAATGGCAACGTTTCTACATAAATGTTTTCTCTCCATTTTAGACCGGACCTGCATGAAGAAGGCATGTGACCTCTGGTGATCTTTGATCCGTGTTTGGTTGTTTACATGTGCATTCCTTTCGCCATGATGGAGTATGTGCCTGGCTCAGACACGGCAGACGTTCCAGTCACTGCTCTCCTCCATTCCCAGGTGAACATGCATTCATACAATCAATGAAAGAGACATGCATTATTGAAAGTAAAGGTTGACAATGATGAGCTCAGTCTAAGTCAGGTCTTTTATGCTTCATTGTGTCCAAATAAGCAGGTGTGTATTCAATGTTCAACCTCATTTATATTTGTGCATCATTAATATTTTAACCTTTTTCCCTGTATCAGAATCTTTTTGAATAGCATTTGATCTCCATGGTGGCTGTTCATGTTTCCAGCGTTTTTTGAAGGTAGAGTATGATTCAGCTGTTCTGAACGAATTAGATCATTCCACCTTTGAGGTACGCATTTATGTTTTGGTACCACGTGGCTGACAGTTTTCCGTAGGGAATGTAGATTTCAGAAGTTCTTTTAAACGTTTATTTCTTAATTTTCTTATCAGAATGAGGTGAAGATGGCTGAGGTAAAATGGCTGAGACTGTGGATCACACAAGGGCATGGCTTTGTTTTATTCATTTATAATTAATGAAATGCAGCTGGGCAGAACTATTTAGGTAGCTGATATGAACTGAATACTTAAGTTATTCTTCACCCTCTACTTCTGTCCGTCAACTCTGTCTGAGTTTATTTATCTTGTGTCTAGAGTAATATTTGGAGTCAGGTTGGGTGTGGAGACCGTTCAGTATGTCCCTTTGTTCCCTCTGATGAGTGTTGCCTTATAAAATCTAGATGAGACCAAATGAGGCCATGTGTCCTTCAAAATGGTTGCTTATCGTTTAAGCTGAACATATCAGGCGCCTTTTGATTATACGGACCTGGAGCAGCGCTATAAATAATGCAAAGGGCTCCGAGAATGTCCGGCAGTGACCACACACACTCAATCGTAAAAGAGGGAGAGGAAACTACACCTTCTGCATATGCGTATACCGTTGCTAACAAATGTGAGCTCTCTCTCACATGTGGAGACACACTCCGTGCTTGTTGCCCTTGGAGATGCTGTGGTCGGAAAGTGGATCCGCTGGCCCACGTCTGCTGGTCAGGCAGGTAACAGGAGCCTGTGTGTCTCTGAATATTTCAGAGAAAGACAGCGAGAGAGAAGTAGCAGCAGATAGAATTAGCAAATCAGCCATCCCATCCGCTACTCTCTATATGTCAGGGCCCAGGTTTGAATTACAAGGGGCCAGCACTCACAACACATGGCGGCTATTTGGCTTGAACAGAACAGAGCCTTTGTGGTGATAACACTAAAAGAAAGGAGAGTGGAATAACACGAACACACACATTCACCTAATTAGCCAGGTTCTGTTCTGCGGTCTGATAAGCCCTCAACAATGCCTGACTGGAACAGAAGGTTTGTTTCTGTTCTTAAGTTGAAGTAATGTTATTGCAAGGCTACGAAGGGGGCACAGAGTTGCTTTGTTTCAAATCGTAGCGAGCTGCCTACTGAGGTTGCCGTTTAATGGATTGTAGGCGCACTCCCGACACAAAACATATTCCAAAAGGTCATCAACGTTAGTAAACTAATTTACTAATAAGTAAACTTCTTCTAATGCATATATAATGCAGTAAAACAGTAATGTTGTGAAATATTATTAATTTTAAATAACTGTTTTCTATTTTAATATATTTTAAAAAGTAATTTATTCCTGTGATGGCAAAGCTGAATTTTCAGCAGCCATTATTCCAGTCTTTAGTGTCACATGATCCTTCAGAAATCATTCTAATATGCTGATTTGATTCTCAAGAATCATTTCTTATTATTATCAAATAAAGTTTTACTGCATTTGTTGTACTCCCATTAGTTTCTATGAAGCAGGTTCCTAACCAGCCAGTTATGAGATTTTACATCCATTAGGGTGCTACTTATGCAACTAGGTTGAGGAACATAGCTTGCATGAGGTGAGGTTTTTTTATTCAGAAAAAAAACTTGCTCATATAAACTACAGTGAAAACCCATTTACTGACAAAATTCTTAGATCACAAATGTCATCAATCACAGAGATTGGTAATGTTGACTGGCCAAAATGATTGGCTAATATCACCTCCCAGGACTGTCTGACAAGTTGAATTGTTTTTTTTTTCTCTGCATGCTCTTAAAGGTGTCTAAAGTTATTTATTACATTTATAAATACAATAGCCACAGTGTTTTCTCTAGTGGCTACTACTACCGTTTCTGTTTCTAGTTTGCATTAGTTTTTCCTGAAAGTGGTCAGTTGTTGTTTTTTTAATATATGAGGTGGAACATCATGGAAGCACATTATTTATAAGCATTATTCTCACACAGTAATTAATACAAATGTGTGTCTGTTGAGGTATTGGGGCCAGTGAAGGTGGCAATAGGATGGAGCGGCTAATCTTATTGTGGGTGGTTTTAGGGTCACACACATATCAACAGCTGCCATGGGGGTCACAGTGGTCAGGGTTTGGGGTCTTTGGGAGAATAGAGATGAACGAGGAGCCATTAGGCTAATTAAACCCTGACCCCTTAGCCTTCCCCTGACCTCACAAACAGTTATGGAGACAGAGACCCCACTGCTTCTGTGGGCTGTCACTGTTGTGCTTAAAGCCTGGACCTCAATATGAGAACAAGGACATTATGACACACAAAGATACTTAGATTAGACAGGACATGACCTCAAATGAAAGGGCATGGAGGGAACACTGGAACACTGTCTCTGTGTGTGTGTACAGAAATACACCAAACTACCAGACCTGTGGCAGGAGGTGAAGAGTTAAAGAGCTAAATGTAACACACATTAAAAGACTAATGCTGCCTACAGTTTGGAAATTGTAGAATGTGATGATAAAATTGGGAATACATTTTTTATTTGGTATTATCGTAATTCTTTCTCTATTTTTGACTTCCTAACAAACATAGAAAGCTTTATAAGTGATTTTTATAATTTTTTTAATACATTTTACAATTAAATATTGCTTCAATTTTCAAGCCCTGTTAATTTTGCTAGATCTAAACAGTTCGAAGAATCTTTTGTTAGGGGTGATTGCCCTACTGTGTATTCTTTCTCAGAGCTCTGTCTGTTTCTCTGACTGTTGAAGAGCAACTTCCTTATTTGAACACTTTATGTAGCAATGTTTTGGAGTCTGTTGCTCAATTTAAAATTAAGAAACCAAAGCTACAAAAGCAGCCTTGGCTTAGCCAGGATGGAGAATTCCATTCTTCCAGACTTCCAGATTGGCTTAGCCAGACAGGAATTGAGGAATGCTGAAAGACATTGGAAGCAAGATAAGTTCCAAGTATCCTATGAAATCACGAGAGATTGCATGGTGAGCTACCAGCACTCTGTTAAGGCTACTAGGGAACAATATATATGTTTAACTTGATAGAAAAGCATGCCCATAGTCCATCGATTCGGTTTAGTACAATACATAATGTACTAAATCCCACTATGCTTTCTTTTACTGATGCTACACCTACAATCTGTGAACTTTTTGAAGGTCAATCTGTTATTGACCCATGTTAAGCCTGTTTAACTGAGTTTGATCCTATTTTTGCTTACTTTTTTGTGGATGTTTTACCTAAAATGAAGCTTTCCTTGTGCTCCGTGGATGTGGTGCCTTCTCGTCTCCTTATGAAAGTGCTGGGCGTCATTGGACCTTTTGTTTTAACAATAATAAATAGTAGCTTATCTCAAGGCACTGAAAAAATCAGTTTAGTTCCTTTTATTGTCTCAAAAATCACCAATTTTATCCAAAATATTGGAAAAGGTTGTCTTCTATTAATTGTCTGTATTTTTAATTGCAAATAACTTAACTTGTGACTAGTTTCAGTCTGGTTTTAGACAACATCACAGTACAGAATCAGCTTTGCTGAAGGTGTTGAATGAACTTTTTTTTAGCTGTGATTTCAGGTACTGTAACTATGCAATTCTGGTACTCCTGGACCCAAGTGTCTAGGAATTCATGGTACCGCATTGAATTGGTTTAAATCTTATCTCTCTGAACATTTTCGGTGGAGTTTGGGAATTTTTCTTCTTCTACGGTACCATTAACTTGGGGTGTGCCTCAGGGATCAATTTTGGGCTCGCTCTTTTTTTGTTATATTAGCTCCCTTTAGGCTTTTATCATCTCAGATTCATTGTGAAACTGAAAGTTTCAGTAAAGAATTTAGAGACAGTGATCCATGCTTTTATTTTATTTTAGGCTGGATTACTGTAACTCACTGTACCTTGGTGTGGCTCAGTCCTCTTTTTTTTCCACCTTCGTTTGGTATAAAAATACTGCTGCCAGGCTTCTTACTGGAACTAGAAAGAGGTAAAACATTTTGCCTGTTCTGGCTTTAAAATACTGGGACTGGTTGCTGGTCGAATACCATGTTACATTTCAGGTTCTATTGTATGTGAATAAGTGGTTAAATGGCCAGGCTCCACAATACATTACATATCTTCTCAACCGGAAATGGCCCTTAAGGTCTTCAAACAGGTTGATGTTGACTGTGCCTAGGTCTCATTTAAAGTTAAAAGATGACTGTTCCTTTTCTGTTGCTGCTCCACGTCTGTGGAATGATTTGCCGGTACAAATTAGGCTGTCTTCTGATGTTGATAGTTTTAAAACCTCACTGAAGGCATTTTTTTTTTTCTGTGGCATTTGGATCAATTTAGTCTTATTAATTTGTGTGTTTTCTTGTCAGTTTATGTATTTTATTGTATTTTATGCTCTTGTCAGTTTATGTATTTTGTTGTCTAATTGTGTTAGATTGTACAGCACTTAGGTCAGCAGTGGCTGTTTTAAACATGCTTTAGAAAGAAAAGTGCCTTGCCTTTCCTTGCCTAAACATAAAAAGATCACCAAAAAATGCAATTCACTCAACTGAGTCATCTAAAACCTGTCTGTGACTGAAACTAGTCTTTGTTAAGAATGTGTGTCTTCAAATCTACTAATGCAGTTCTGCAATTTTTTCCCTCCATTAACTGCTGGGCATCCCATTTATCAAGCTATATACAGTGCTTAGCATAAGTGAACACACCCATGCTAAAGTTGACTAAAAAGAGGAATAAAAAATCATCTTTTGGAAATTGATCTTAATCCCTTAATTAAAAAAAATGAGGGAAAATCCAACCATTAAGGACACCAATTTTCTTTCTGAATGAATATCGTAAATGTTCTTCCTTAAAGTACAGGGTGCATAAGTCAGGACAGCCCTATTTTAAATTCCCATAGAGGCAGGCAGATTTTTATTTTTAAAGGCCAGTTATTTCATGGATCCTGGATCAGGATAAGGAAGAACATTTATTTATTTACGATACATTATTCATTCACAAAGAAATTTGGTGGCCTTAAAGGTTGAATTTTTCCTATTTTTTTTTAATTAAGGCATTAAGATTCAAATAAATTTTTCAAAAGATGATTTTTTTATTCCTCTTTTTAGTCAACTTTAGCATGGGTGTGTCTTCGCTTATGCTAAGCACTGTATATAAAAAAACAATATTATATTAGCTTAAATGTTTCAATTATGTCCTCGCGTCATTTCAATTGTTTACTGTAGGTCATTAGTGGTTTTTATATTGGCCTATTCATAATTCTTCTGCCCCCTTTCTCTCCTTTTTGTGAACAAGATTGACTCACATAACGAACTGAATGAACAACAAACCCCCTCTTGTTCAGTCTGTCGGTGAGGCTTTGTTCATTAAATGGATGATTGATTCATTGAGTTTGTTCAAAAATAAAATGTCATAGTTATTTAGTATGTTCACAAACCCGTTCAATGTCTCTCCTAGTGTTGTTTGGACGTTGAACAGTGACTTGCTGAATAGAAGTATTTACAAAAAATTAAATGGTAGTGTATCTCAACTTGTAAATATACCATTGAGGTGTTCATTTGCTCTTGTCTCATCATCGTTCTAACATAATTTGAAGGCTGTATAAGATCTCTGGTGGCAGAGGTGGGAAATTTAAATTGAATACCCTTATGTAGGAAAGAAGGTTAACCTGAAATGGAAGATTAAAGTGAGACTGAAATATAAGGAACAGATGAAAGAGATGGAAATATTTTGGCAGGACGGAAGGCTATCTTGCCAAATGTATCATTTATTTTACCCCCTATCCTTCCATGCTCTTCGCCACTTCTCCACCACTTAGGGCATTGATTCTGTGCCCTTCCCAAATTTATAGCCTGATGCTGTACTCTGCGCATTCATACGTCATTGATGAGAAGCTGCAGAATCATCACTCTCGGATCGAAGCTAAGAGAGACATCAGATGGAACATTGCCGCTTGTTGCCAGATCTTTTCGACCAATGTTTGTATGAGCAGTGTTTAAGTCAGCTTGTTTCTCGCAATTGGAAGGTGACGTCATGTGTTTAAGTGCCGTCTGTGGTTTGAGTGTGTCTAACGTATTGGTTTCTGTGATTGTGTACTAAGTTTTATTTGGAATGTCCTGTGTTTGTTGTCTGGAGTGTGTGTTTTGAAGTCTGTTTTTAGGTACATGTTTTGTATGGTGGTTGGCTTGTTGGCTGCCAATGTTGTGCACGTTTATCCTGTCAGATTTTTTTGCTTTGCCCACTTTTTGTCAACAGACACAACATACATTTTTATCCTTGTATCTCTGGGATTTCTGGGAAATCGAGAAATCAACCTCTACATAGACACTCAGGATGGTTATCCAGTACAATATAAAAGCTTTAAATGGGGACTTTCACTTTAGAACATTGTTGTGCAAACTGGATGCAGTTCACTTTAAGTTTGCTTTCATATGAAATGACGGTGTTTCATTTCGAAACAAATCTGTGGTTTTGATTTGAATCTTTTAGGTGAATGAAACATGAGTAATTATCGCAAATGTTTAAAAATAACTGACAGCCATACGCAAATAAAATAATGCGAGGATTGAAACTCTAATAGTAGGCTAATATGGTTGCCTTTTCTCTATAGCTTAATAAATGTCATGCTTAGTTGTAGATAAAAATGGAAGAAAACGAGATACTGTTACTTTGCTGGGGGAAATGTATATGACTTATAATATTTAAAAATAAGACTTTAAGAGTGGGGGGGGGGGTATTTGATGTGTAAGCCATCTGGTTCGGAGGTGAACCAATTTTGATGCATTTTTAAATGAACTACTATTGATTATACTGTATATATTTTGTAGGGTCAGCAGACATTTATCATTTCTAAATGAGTGGCAAGGGATTGCTTTTTTCAACGGGGAATACACTATGTTCAATAGAAGTATGACTGATGAAAACAGTAAGGTACAGACATCAATTTTTAATTGTTATAGTCTGCAGCATAAATAGAAAGGAATTTAAGCTAGTTGGTAACCGTTACAATAAGGTTCAATTTGTTGACATTAGTTAGGCGTTAGGAATCATGAACTAACAATGAACAACATTTTTTACAGCATTTATTAATCTAATAAATGTTAATGTTCATTTATAAATATACTGTTTTTCATTGCTTATTCAAGTTTTTTCATTTATGCAATGAAATCTGTTTTTAATATTATTTTACATATATTTAAAAATGTGTTGAAAGCAAATATTGAAAGCAACATTTTTAATCTGGAAAGGTGTGTGTGTGTGTGTGTGTGTGTGTGTGTGTGTGTGTGTGTGTGTGTGTGTGTGTGTGTGTGTTCTGAGTAAAATCTCTTTATGCAGATGCGTGTGTGTGTTTTTTGTGGTTTTTTTTTGCGGTGAATGATATCAGTGTGGATCCAGCTGGTCTGTTTGCACCAGGTGCCCGAATAGAGGGGGGTTGCAGAGTTTTCCATGTGCCGCCACACACTGATGTAAGCGGCTATTGTGTCATACACAAAGAGCAGGGCGAAACAGTTGCTTCCTCCTGGATCCATCCATCTGTGTGCGTGTGTGCTATACCTGTGATCTATAATTGTAATCTGAAGCTTGTGCGCTTGTTAATGTCTGCTTTATGAATATGTGTCATCATATCTGTCACCACATGACCCACACTCTTTCTTTCGTTCTCATTCTCTTTGCTTGCGTGTTTGCCATCTGTCCATGGGCAGTTTTGTAACTGCCAGACGAGAATGCTTTTTAACTCCCTTCTCGTCTCCTCCTCTCCACCCCTCACCTCTCCGCCCTTCAGCACTGGTGCTCGGACAATTGCAGAGCTTTGTTTGTGACGCGTGTGTTGCCTGGAGGTGTGCCCCCCCCCCCCCCACACACACACACACACACACACACACACTCCAAAGCCCCTCTATTATACGAAGTCCACTCAGATGGAGCCCCCCTCCTGGTCCACTGGGCCATTATCTCTTTGTGAAAGGGGGCCTCCCCTATTGTCCAGTAGATTAACACAAGTCCCTCCCATCTCTCCTTTTCCCCCACCACATGCTGACCCAAAAGTGTTAAAATGCCTTGAAGCAGAAAACGAGGAGGCAATTTACACAGCTGGCATCAATGCTGGGTCAAAGTAGAGAGAGGAGAAAAGACAATGAAAGATAAAGCTGGGGTAATGGCTAGGAGTTTGGTTGGAAACTGCAGTTTGAAGTGACACTTTACTTCACAAATAAAAAAAACCCTTTGCTAGATCAGTTGAATTCAATGGCGAGGCCAGAAATTTTAAAGTAAGTGGACCTTGGTGAAATAGGGTGGACTTCAACGCCTACTCTCAAATTACATAATTTTACAATACACGGGATAAAAATATTTTGGCAATTAAGATTAGTTAAATGTGATTTATTGTCAGCCGACAGTTTCATAAAAACAAAATCCATAACCAATAAACAGAACAATAAACAAAGGTAAATAATCATAGACGGAATGTGTGTAAGGACTTGGAGGGGGGGGGGGGGGATTATGGAATTATAATATATATCATAAAGGAATTATGCTAAGGGCACCAAAATGGCTTGCAGCGGTACTGCGAGTTCTGCATGCTCGCAAATCCTCTCATTATAACAAAGTGTAGGCATTATGTAAATGAGATTAATTGTGCAGTGTAGACAGGCACCACTTGTGATTATAAAGGAACTTAGTTAGATCGTGTCATCACGATGAACTAAAATTGACAGCTTTATAGTGATTATAAATGGACTGCTCTTTGCGCGCTTTTTAGGCAATATATAATCAATTCAGAATTTGAATTAATCTTTTGTTTTTCATACTTGACCAGCTGCCACATACACGCTGCAAAGAATCTACTAAATTCATGTATTTGAGCGACTATTTTCAATGTATGCATGATTTTTCTCTCCTTTATATATCTATATATATAGACATTGTGTCTCAATTGATTGGGTTGAACAGCCGCCAGTCTGAGTGGGCCAATACCACCCTGGCCCATGGTAGACACCTTGTCTTTTTTCTTTCTCGTTATAGAGAGTATTTGATTGGACAAAGTGAGTGAGTGCAGGGTGAGTTATCAATATTTTGGTGCATTCCCTGGAAGAGAAAGACTGTACAGTTTATATTGTGTATTACTTTTCACAGTGAACGGATGTACACTTTGCTGATGATATCACAAACTTTTAAAAAAGAGTCATTCCTATGGGAATATCATAGAGACTTGAGGGTGGGATCTTTTATCTTGGGTCAGTAGCCACCCAAAACATCTTAGCAACCGCATAGTCCTTAGAAAATAATTGTTTTTGCAATTGTCATTATTTTTTACTTATGTTCTTACAAAATCCAGCACTGTGCTTTTTTAAAAAAAAAATTTTTTTTGCTAAGTCTAGTCAAATTTGCAAAGATTTTCATTCACATTTTAATTTTCACCCACTATCGTTCTTAATGGACAATCACTAGTTCACTAGTTCTTTTAAACAAGGTGGCTTGTATATAAAGGAAAGGTAAATGGCCCTAAAGTATGTCTGGTACAGTTGATCCTACACGACTGTGTATGTTTTCACAGCCACTCTTGCTTCCTTCAAACTGAGCTTCCTCAGAGAGGGGTTCAGCACATTTGAAAAGGCTAATTGAGTTTTCAGCTAGAAGGCGAGAGGGGGTAGCGCAAGGTGACTCGCTCTCTCTTTACTGCCGCAGACATTTCGTTTTTTGTGTGTGGCCTTTAAGGAAATGGTCAGGAAACTCGCGTCACCCTGAAAGACTGAGTACATTCAGGGTGTCTCAGAGGGATTTGAGTGCATTTCGGGTTTGACAGGGCTAGCAGGACAGAGGGAGATGGTGTTTATTCAAGATCTGGAGCTTGACTGAGAAGTGTGCCTGTTAAATGTTTTGACCTAAAAGATGTGGGGTTAGTGTAGCACAGTGGGGAAAGATCGAGTCTGGATACCAAAATGTTGACTAGAAGAGTTATTCAGACCAGCATAGGCTGGTCTAAGCAGTTTTTTTCAGCAGTGCATATCCAGATGATAGCTGTCAGGTTTAAAATGCTTTGGGAAAAAAGCATCTGCTAAATTAATAAATGTAAATGTATGCTAAATAACTATTTATGTGAGGCTGTGTTATCATTTTGATACATTTTTGGGGTAGGCAATAAGCACAAAAGAAAGGCAAAGTTTATTTTATTTTTATTTTTAATTAATTACATTTTTTTATTGTATTGTATATATATATTTTTTAGGTATTTACAGTGAGGAAAAAGTCATGTGTCCTGATGTGTGCGTCCTGAATTGCATTGAAATATCAAAAACCCATTTGATTCATCATGGTTGAAATATGTGATATAAATAAAACATTGTGTATATGATTTTTAAAAAGTTCCTTATTTATTCTAACTGATTTAATTAATTTAATTTTCATTTAATTTTATGCTATATTGCATGCCATCACAATCACAGACATTCCTATCTAGACAGGATTAGATTTCCCTGAGTTAGCCGTACAATATTATATAATTTGCTCAGTAATTTTTACAGAGGCAGAGCCATTTTTTTATTTGAACAGGATTAAAATCATAAAGTACATCTGTGAAACACAAACTGTCCTGACCTCTTCTGGGAAAACTAGTCCTGAATAGGGCCATTTTCTCCTTAGTTAGTTAAAATTGAATATTTCATGTCAACCATAATAGAAATAACCAGATTACACCACCTCATAAGGTTGTTGCCACTCAAACTGGAGTCAGGTTATCTTTCAAAACAGATATCCGAGCACTGGAAGTAACAGGCTGGAGACTCGTAGCATGTGTGTTTATGAGTAGCTCTCGGCTGATTGGCTGAGCCGAAAGTGTGAAAGACCATAGGGAGGAGGATGCATGAGTCGGGGGTTGGGTAAGGGGCGTGTTCTCCCTCTCTCTGTTTGCCTGGTGTCCCTGCTTGATGAGATCAGCGGATCGCCTTTCATCATGAGGCAGCTCTCACGCTGCTGCTCGCACTGCCGTCTGTCCTCTCTCTCTCCTTGTCTTCCTTCTTTCTCTCTCTCCTTCCCTTTCTCTCTCTTCCGGGCCGCCGAGCTGGAGTTTGAAGCCGGAACCGCGACACAGGACAGAGTAAGGAGTGCGGAGTGGGACTGAGGCTGCCACGGCAGGGATTAACCTCAGGGAGGGGGTGGGGGGGTTACATCTCTGGGGAGAAGCTTCTTTTCTCCTTCCTCAGCAGGGAGATACAGAGAAAAGAGAAACAACTAGTGTGCGCTCCTTCTCACAAAGAGAGGAGCTGCTTCGTCCTTTATTCCAGTGGGTTCCCTCTATTCCTCTATTCTTTCCTTCACGGGTGCGAAGAGGAACGACTGGGGAGTTCCGCCGGGAAGACCATCACAACCGGGTCCGTGTAAGCAGCGTGCCACTGTGTTTGAGTGCAATGAAGAACTTGATGTGGCATGTTTAAGTTTTTACTTGTGTGAAGAAACTATCCTGTGACCTTTTATTCTTTCCCTTCTTGCTTTTGGCTGTTTGGGTTACCTCATGTGCACTTTCTTTCTAGCCCCCACTTTCTGGCATTCCCCGTTGTACTATTCCTCTAATAGAGGTTTGATCCACCCTGGCAAGGATACAGTCTTTTCTTTGTGTTGGATGTTACAGCTGCCCGGGATGTTTCTAAACCTGGGATTTCCATGCATTTAATACTTTCTGAGCTCCAGGGAGCAGGTTTGAGAACCCAAATGCTGCGGTGGGGTTGTAGGAACGGCGCCCGGTCTTGCTCTTGAGGATAGTGCATGTGTGGGTTGAAAAGCAAAGTATTTCCACCTGAACTCGCGGCTCATGTTTTCTCAGCTGCCATGCGCGATCAGATAAGGTGATTAGAGTATGGTTGGATCTTCTCCTCCTCATGTTGCGCGTCACTAACGTTTGTCTTTCCACTGGTTTGGTGTTCAGAGGAAGCGCTCCCACAGCGCTGGCTGATTCTTAGCCCGGGAAGCATATTTGAATGCTTTACGTTGTTTCTCTCGTGTTTGTGTGCACGCACGGCTTATGGATTTGCATGCGTCTGTTTGCGCACGTGTGGCTGTTTCTCCAGTGGTGGAATGTTTATGGAACAGACTGTGTGTGTGTTTTGTGTTGAGGGCAGTGGGGCATCTCTTACAAAGAAGTACTGTGGTAGTGTCATGGTACAGTAATGATATCAGATAACGTGGTAACTTTTGTACATTGCTTATAAAAAAAGTCATGATACTAAAAAAGTCCTGGCCACTTTTATAGTTCTGAAAGATTACTATATTAATTTACATTGTTGTAATATTACTATTCATTTACATTGTTGTCATGGTAGGCTAGGTGTCAAAAACTCCATGATGATGCCATGGTATTTTGATACATCACTTAGCCTACAAAAAAGTACCAAAATGTATCAGGAACATAGATCATGATACAAGATTTTCAATAAAAAGGTGTATTTCAAAGTACCATAGTATTACCACCATTTAATGCCATCACTGTACATTTTACCATAGTTTTCTGTAAGGGATACTATAGTTTACTTAAAGATTTACTTTGTTGCATTACTATGGTACATACCAAAAAAGAAAAACCTTGGTATGGTGTAATGTCCTGAAATAGGAATATCATTATGCCAGTGTTATTCTAGTATTATTTATAATATTATAGCATTTATTAATATTTTATTATATTAATATAATATTTTATTTGTATATTTTCCAATTTCATTCTAATTTTAGATAGTTTTTTTGTGCTTTTGTCATTTGTATTAGTTTTTTATATTTCTATTTAGCTTTCATTTATTTAGTAATTTAGTCATTTTTCATCTTAAACTATTTTATTTCACTTTCACTAATATTGATATTTTATTTCAGATTTATTTCAATGAACAAAAAAACTATTTTTAATAGTTTTAGTTAAGAACAACAACATTCTGTTTTAATATATACCATGGTATGTGTCTTGAAACATATGCTAATACCATGTTAATTTGTTATATACCATAGTACTTAAATATTACTATATTAATACACCATGGTACCATGTCCAAAAAATATAATAATACCATGTAACTTTGACATACTCTATAGCGATGAACGATTACTGTGATGATATTTATTTACCATGATATTTTATAATTATATTTATGTGGTACATGTCCTAAAATACTGTGGTATTACCACATTGTACTTACATATTATCATATACATATTCTATGGTACATGTCCAAAGACCTTGATTTCATAGGACTCTTTGTGAGTGATCTCAGCACATGTGTCCGTGTGTAATTGTGTGTGTGTTGCGAGTGGTGTGGGACGGGGGCACAGGGTGTGTGTGTGTGGGATGATGAGGGTAGTGAGACTGCTTTAATCACTGAGAGTGTTGTCTGAGAGCAGTGGGCTGGAAAGAGCTGACTGGAGCTGCTCTGTGGGGAGAGGCTCTTCTGGGAGAGCTTAGAGCTCAGCTGTTAGCCGTGTGAAGAGCTACACAACCATTTGCCTAGCCATTCAATGTCCCTCCTTTGGAGAGGACCAGTGGATTAGTGCCAGAAGCGCGTGTGCGTGTGTGTGTGTGTGTTTGTGTCGCTTAAGGGTTTGAAAAGACAGGAGGTGGGTTTGCACATCTGCCACAAGGCTGTGTGTGTGATTACTGGTTTTGGGTTGGGGGTGGACTCTTTAGTCACAGTGATAAATGGCCTTTGGGCTGTTAAAAAGCCTGGACTTCAATGGTTGTCTTATATTTACACTCTTCCTGCACATAGCTTGCATCGGATGTTCTCAATGCAATGCCTGAAGACTTGTGAGCCTTTAGGCACAGGGAAATTGAATGGGGAATTATACTGCGGATATTTGGAACAGCTTAATAGGAGGTACACAGGAGGAAAAAAAAGAAAGTATTTTAATGAAAATCAGATTTAGCATTGCCCTATCATAAAGGTTTGGGACATTTCATTGTTATTCTGGTGAATAGATGCTTGAAGTTGGCAGTACTTTATTAAATGTGTTTTATTGTGGTATTTATTACATAGTTATTTTTTTTATAGTTGATCGTATGGACTTGTTTTGCTAGGCACAAAGAAATTTAATTGGAACTTATATGGTAGATATTTGAACAGCTTAACCGGAAATACATTTATTGAATGTCAGAGTTTTATTGCATACACTACCATTAAAAAATTCCAAATTCTTCAATGTTTTTAAAGAAATTAATCATTTTAGATTCAGCAAGGTTGCATTATATATGGATGATTAAATAGATGTAGCCTGGTTAAGCATAAGACTCAAAACATTAAAAAATCTCACCAACCCCAAATGTTTGAAAGGTCGTGTAGGTTTGGATATTTCATAGCTTTTCTGGTAACAAAAACATTTTCAGTCTTCTGTATTTTATTGAATGGAGTTGTCTTGTGGTAGTTCATAATACAAAATAGTTTAACAAGGCATAGAGAAATTGAATCGGGGTTTATGTTGGGATAATTGGAATAGTGGGAAATACAGGCAAAATGGACACATTCAAAAACACACCCTTGTCACACAGGTTTTGATGTTTCAGCTTTTCTGGTAAAAAGCAACCTGCTCTCTAAAATGATGACTCTTTAGTGTGACTGGAATTTTCCTTTTAAAGTGTATGTTAAGGCACTTAGTGTTGACAGAAAAAATACTTTTCTCTGGTTAGGAAATGTTGTCACACTTGATGTTACTCTTGTGACCAGAATTCTTTGTACTGAATGTTCATATGCAGCCATTTCCTTTCTGTTGTCATTTGGGGAAATTTTATAGTTATGCTACATGTGACTGGTGATTTAGGATGCAGATGAGACATGGGTTCAATTAAATTTAGTAAAGTGTTGTGGCACGTGCCCCTGACAAGACCCACAAGATGGTTTTGCCACAACGAGTAGCTGCACGTATGTTGTAAACTGATATCTGACTTCTAATTGAAAGCAGTGATGGCGTAAGGTTCGCATTTATCCTGTGCCGGCTGTATTCATAGTCTCTAGTTTCACTTTGATGTGACAGCCTCCTAGGGCGATCGCTGGATTCATCTGCTTGTGTGTCACTTCAGAACACATCTCACCCATCAGGACATGTCGTACGGATAACTCTCTCTCTTTCTGAGACACGCTGTACCCAATCTGCCCAAAGATCTCATAATTTTATTACTGAACCCGCCGTCACTCTGGCGATTGGCTTCTCTTTTTTCCAGAATGTTCTGAACTTAAAAACAGCACAGCCTGCTTCAACAGATGCCTGTTGTGAGAGCATTTCTCTCACTCCACATGCATGTGTGTGTGGCGATAGTGTGTCTCCATGGGCCAGGTCTGTTTAATTAGGACTGTGTGGGTGGAAAGAGGTAGGGGGGACATGTGACCTTATGGCAGTCTGTCCTGTGCCCTCTGAACCACCGAGATGATAGAGTACCGGACACCAGCTTTACTGATCTGCCGCATGTGTAAATGACAAAAAGAGAGGGGAAGGGAGATTGATGAGGGTGGGGGTGGGGAGGAAGATGAGACAGTGAGAAAAGGTGGACAAAAATGCATTGTTAGCACTGCTGGAAAAAAACGGTCGTACTCACAGATGGTATGCTGAGTTTTTGGTGGTCAATGAATAGAAACAAAATGAATTTTGTTCTGAACAAATTATTTCAGCATAATGGGAAAATTTCAAAGAATTGTACATTATTTGGGAACTGAGGGTTTTCAAGTAGGTCACAAAAGCACCTTCTAAGTGAACCATGTGACTCAAGCACTACAACTGAACAGTTGTGCTGTTTAATATTTTTGTGGAAATTATTATTTTTTCTGAATACTTTGATTCGCATTTTGTAACGTATTGAATGTCTCTCCTGTCACTGTTGATCAATTTAATGGATCCTTGCTGAATAAAATTGGCTAACCCCGATCTTTTGAACGGTACTGTGTATAGGCTTTGCCAAGTCATCTAAAGCCAAAACAATAGTTTGTTATTCACTGAAAATCCACTGAAATTCCCCAAAGTGAGCTTTTATCTCCGTAACCAGATCATTAAGTCACTAAGTTTGATCACCCCTAATACTTGGAACTAATCATTCAAACGATCCATAAAAAAAGATTAGACTGTAAAGAACGATTCGTTCACAGATCTAAATGATCTCTCTGGAGCCTGCAATGGGGAATTATAGCAGTTTTTCATTTCAATTGCAGGTCTGTTTGTCACACAAAGCTATTTTATTCAGAAGATTTTTAAATGAAATTGGTAAGATGCAAAAGCTATATGAACTACTATTACGAAGTTTATGGTGCATTTGCGTCCTTTTTGAAGCTTGGAAGTCCCAGCCCTCATTCATCAGACCGCTCGGTAGGCCTATAAAAAAAATCAAAATATCTCCTTTTGTGTTCCACAGCAGAGACAGAACGACATTCCGTTTTGAAACGACATGAACATTTACCATTTTGGGTAAACTGTGGTGGTCTAACATCTCTATTGAATCTCAGATTGAATAGGATGATCCATCAGGTTTAAACTAGGGCTGGGAGATAAAATTATAATAATTGTTGTGATATAATTTCTCAAAAAAATTATAACAACAGTTTGATAAATGTTCGATATAATGTTTATGCTCTATGCAAATAATGCTTCACAATCTTTGTTGCAAACCATCACACTGCCAACTGATGAGCACTGCCATTTGTTACGCATGAGAAACTTGGCGAACGCGCCAAAAGCAGAACGAAGCAGTGTCACTCGTTTGAACCGCGCCACACTGAACATTTATCTGTTGGGCTTAAAAGACAGTGCAGAGTGAATGCGTTTACTCGCTGACGTTTCGATCGCACGGCCACTAAACAGCACAGTGAGAATGGTTCGAGTTCGGTGCATTAAAGCATGCTTTGTGATTTTAAACCCAGTTGAAACGGCTCTGATATTCTCTCCAACACTGATCCGGAAAACACTGTGCCATGAAAAATACATGTACATGTCTTTTCAATCTATAAATCATAAACATTTGCCATTGATTTACTCTAGTAGCACAAAGTGTAACCATGGTATTGTTGCAGAAATGGTGGAAATTCTTATTGAAGGTTGTTATATTATTAATATAGACATTAAATATATTAAAGTAGTACTGGAAAAAAATACAGTATTTTTTGTTATTAATCAGTTTTGTTACGCATTTGTATTACACTAAATGTCTTTATGCTACTGTTTTTCAAAACAAATACCAGATAAACTTTTTACATGATCTAAATACTATGGAAGACCAATGATTCATTTTAATCCTAACTCAAACAATCAGAATATTTAAATTTCACGCTATACAAAAGAGGTGGTTACAATTTTTGTTAATCAACTTAAATTTACATCTGCATCCCAACTCAAGCTCCTGCTACTGTCAACTCAAGCTACTGTCAAATATGCATTTGTGAGAGACAAAACGTAATTTTAATTTGTGAAATGTTCACCTGTTTGGCAAGTGTTTGTTATGCTCTGATGATAAAGTGTTGTCTGATGATAAAACCACAATTAACTGGTTTCTACAACTTTCACTCAGGATCAAAAATATGCCTTTAAACCTGAAAGAAATAAAGAGTTGACATTTATTGTGATAATATCGACTGATATGAAACATTTTGTGATATTTATTTTCGTCATATCTCCCAGGCCTAGTTGAAACAAAGCGGCAACCTTCCGGTCTCTCTTGAATCCAAGACGGAAGTGACTTAAACTGCAATTCATTTACTGGCTGCTAGCGACAGGCTCCATAAGAGAGTCAATCCCAATATACACCCCCCCCCCCCCCCCACACACACACACACACACCCCACCCCATCCCATGTTAAAATGCCCAACTTTACAGCAGAATTATTATTTTTTTACAGCCTGGTACAAAAAGTAGTTTTGGTCTATATAGCTAATTTTGCCTTTAACTGTGAGGGGGGTACATTTTATAACTCATCCATTTAAACTTTATTGAGCCTTAAAGTTCTGCATAATAAATTGCGTGGCCACTTGAGCCACTTGAGGTGGATTGCCCATTTTCTGTTATCCTGGAGTGACGCACTGCCAAGATTAGGGGTCGACCGATTATCGGCCTGGCCGATTATCGGCGCCGATATTGAGCATTTTTATGGTTATCGGTATCGGCCATTTTCAAAACCGATTTGCCGATAAAATAATTTTATTTTGAAATGCGCTATATTTGGCTCTAACGCAGCCACCTCTGTCGGAACTCACCACTCTGTAGACTAGACCAATGTCCCGCACATCTGATTTGTTGGGAGTCACGAGTCCGGCCAATCAGCGCGAAAGCTGAGGCATTGAAAGTGTTGCACTCTCACACCGAGAGCACTCGCTGACTGGAGCTGCTTCACTGATCACGCATCAGTCTCTCAAAGTTAAGACAGCAGCAGACTTTGCTGAAGTAGCAATACTTTACTCAGAGTCGGCGCCAGAGCAGATCTACTGGAGGGGCATTGGGTCATCCGCGGGGGGGCACTGCCGTTTGAGATTTTTTTTTTTTCTGCTAACACAGATGCTTTAAAAAAACGAAACACGTTTTTTTTTTTATTATTATTATTTGTTAATTGCGAATTTTTGGCTACTTTACAAATAAATAATTTTACACACAAAAAAAAAAAAAATTTTAGAAGTTTGATTTAAAAACGATTGTATTGCTTCCGCGTGAACATAACTGTGTCCATGGCAATGCTCTGTTTTTAATGGCAACGGTGTGCTATACTTAGCAGCGGTCTGTTATCAAGAAATTATACATTAGAATTCAACCAAGCCATTATTTCATTTAAGTTAAAATTTGTACATTTAATATTGAAAAAAATAACTAAAAGGGATATTTTTTTGGGACACGCCATTCAAAGTGCTCGTTGACTGCGATCTGTGGTGCTGATAGTGTTCTCTTGTGGCTGCCACAAGAAACATCTTCACACGGACGCGCGCTTGATCGGTTGCGGAGAAATCTCTATTCGTACCGGTGAAATCAAAGTAAAATGCACTTAAACATGTCCCTGACAACCACTGATAAACATAATCGGTTTTAATGAGGGGGGGAAAAAAGTAATTATGCGAGTGTGGGTTAGAACCCAGAATCTTTTGAACGCTCGTCTAAAATTCCACCACTGGACCATTCAAGCACTTACAAAGAAAAGTCGGATTGAATATATCTAATGTTATTTCTTCACGTGAAAATTCTTGGCACTAACACATATTAGATCTCATTAGACAACAAATTAAACACAATGTACTATTTAAATAGATTGCTGGACATTTGGTGTTGTATAGCCTACATCTGATTTATGATTTAGCATTGTATTAGAAACTCTGGTAGGAGGGGCATCAATGAGCGCTAGGGGGGGCACGGCCCTCGAATGCCCCACCATAGCGCCGACCCTGACTTTACTACACTGAAGTTGCAAAACACCTCAATATAACAGGGTCCTGTGATTTCCGCGATGCAGAAAACACGGAAGGAATCGCGGAATCCAGTCATAAAAACGGAATTTACTGTATAAAGCGGATCGTCACGGAATTTGTCAACTTCTTGATGAATTAATAAAAGAACAGGTCAGTACAAATCAAATCGAATGTCAAACCGCAAACCGTTATTTAAATATGAATCCTGCGTGTCTCTAAATGAATGGCGCAGACGCGTGATCATTACCACACACACACACACACACAGGAGCACGCGTGACTCTTGCGCTGTTTTCAGCCTCAGCCGCATCATTATATGAGGGCATGATTGCATAAACATCATCTCCAGAGCCGCTTAGTCACTTCACGAGCTTTTTAATGCTTCAACTGAGAAAAGTTATCGTCATATCCATAGGGTCATATCATAAACACAAAGAAACTCAAAGATCTCAACGGCAACCCGTCAAAATAAAAGTTCAGTTTTTCATAGGGCCCTAAAAATGTAATTTGTGTTAAACTGTAAATAAATTGAATTGTTTGATAATTTCAATTAATTAGAAATGCTTTTTAATTACTAAAATTTAATTTTACCATTAAAATAGTCTTTAAGTTTTACAAAATGTTTACAGAATGCTGCTGGGTGCTCCCTGAATTTTTTTATAGTTATTATTATTAATAATGTTATTAATAATGTTATTATTAACAGTTCTCAGATTTAAAGATATGTTTAAAATCATTTAAAGAAAGTTTTTGTAAAAACCCTTATTCTTAATTGTTATTCTTAATTTTGACATTAACTTACATTTTTACACCAGACATAGGCTATATCGGTTCAAAATATCGGTTATCGGTCTACTTGATCTGTAATAATCGGTATCGGCATCGGCCCTGAAAATCACATATCGGTCGACCCCTAGCCAAGATGGCGACGGCCGGCTCCGCCCGCTTCAAAAATGCTTTTCAGAAACCTACGGGTGACGTCACGCACACTACATCCATTGTTTTATACAGGCTATGGTTGAAACTAGGTCTGAGGGCTGACAGTCTAGCTAATCGACAATGTAGACCAGCTGACTTTTTAAAATGTTTTTTACTATATAATCTAGGTGGGAGGTGAGTTAAGAAAAAAAAGAGACCGAAAATGTGAGCAAATGAATGACACTAGCCACAGAGGAAAAAGAGCTGTTCCTGATGAAATGGGAAAGAGGGAGGATGCAAAAATATACAACAGATGGCGAATGTTTGTTCCCACTCATCAAAGCCACTGGTGGCTAGAGGTGTGCATGTCCATTACATCTCTGGTGACCAGGGTAACGCAGGCGAGGGACCATGCACCAGGCGCTCTCTTTATCACAGACCCCCCACCATCCTGAAGGGAAACGCAAGCCCTCGTGTGCCACAGAGCGTGCGAGAAAGAGGCCCTGCTGAGGGTCTGACGGGTGCTGAAGCATAAACAAATTTAGATGAGGATGTACACAGTAAAGGCCAGTAGACTAAACAGTGTGAACACACAGAAATGTGTCACATAGGGCCGACAACAGATTCAGATGTGTATTATTTAAGCAATTGGGAGGAGAGGGATTGTGTTATCACATTTCAACATTGTGATTTTTGTTATTATTATTTTGTCAGTTTTGCAAAGTCAAATAGGTATATTTCCTCTTGGCCATTTCATGAGGTTTAGTCCAAGTGTTAATGTCCCTGAAGATGCAAAACTCAACTTTCGGCAAATCAGATTGTCTGGACAGACATAAATGTTGTATAAAACAGCATTCAGGCCTTTTAAGTAGGCAGCCTAGGGTCTGCGATATTATCATTCTTCTAGTCATGCAGAACAGCTATAACAAGCACTTGATTCCTGGGGCGTTCGCCAAACAGAACGTAGTGGTGGAAAATTCAATTACGCGGACCTGAAGACAAAGAATGTTATTTTTATGATGGGACCAGCAAAACTAATAGAGCCTTGAATGTGGAATGGCAAATGGAGGAAAATGTTGCAGATTGAAGGGCGTGTCAAAAAAGAAATATGACGAAATGTGCCAGTTCCCTCTTATTCTTCATCTTTGTTTCAATAACCTAAAACGACTTCTTAAAAAGAAAAAAAGACACGTTTGGCTTGATTGAAGACCCATAGGGCACAATTACGCCAGGATTGTTTTGACTTTTACTTCGCTTCTTTTTGACTTATAGCCATAACAGCCCCGTCCCAGCGACACGCTCACCAGCAGAGTGCTTTTGTTTTTCTAATAGATAAGTCAGCGCAGATGGACACTTTCCCATGTGGAGATGTATAGCCCTGGCAGACCACTTTTATATGTAGTCTGGTCTCGCATGGCTAAGCAGATGAAGACAGCACATCAGCGGTCCATTAGAATGAGGTTGTTATAGTTACATTAGTCGTGTCTCATATGGTTCGGGATCATTTTCCCTGAGGAGAGTGAGTGTAATTGATGTAGTGCACGTTTTTTTCACTTCTCAGCTTGACGTTGGCATTTTATATCAGCAGTGTAACGCCCAAAGACATGGTACAGTCAGTGTGACTCAGACACTCTGCTGTGACGCACTGAAACAGACCAGCTGATTGTCTGTCTGTCATCTATCTGTCTGTCTGTCTGTCCTTCCATCCATCCATCCATCAAGCTTGTACAGTTGAAGTTAAAAATCAAACTACTCTATTTTGGGTGATAGTCAATACAAGAGGTATACTACTCTGTTTTATGTAAACATAAATATAGAAAAATGTCATGACATGGGGCATGAAGTGGACTTTTTTTGAAGCATCCTCATGCAGTATCAATTTTATACACTTTTAGACTTGATCTGGTGCTTAATGGAATGAATTGATCTACAAAAAGCATTTTGTTGTCTCAGTGTCTTTTTTGTTTTCCTCAGACATTTATTTTTCTCAGACCTTGTTTTACACGCCTTCATGTAATTACTTAATGTGAGAATAGTGTTTAAAAGTCTGTCTACAACTCCCAGACTAACAGCGTAATTATGTTTGCATCTGTGTTTATTACAGTTATTAGTGACTACAGCGGTTTGAGTGAGGGAATGTTAGTTAAACTGACACGTGTGAACCAAACACAACTGGAATGAAACGCATTATTGTGGCTCTGCACGGCAGCAAGTCTTTAAAACCCTTTTTGCCTGCTACGGGTGACTCTCCAGCTCTGAAATACGATACGGAAAACCTAACACCTTGACTCTTACCACACGTTATGATAGCTGTGAGTGGCATGTTAGGGCAGCTGCCTCTCTCTTTTTCATTCATTCTCTCTCACACACACATACATTCCCATTCTATCCCACTTCATTCATGACGTGACCTCATTTATGTTTTCCTTTAATATTAGTAACACTTACTCAGGAATCCGGGCACTGACTTGTCTGGCTGTCTGGCCACCCTCCTTCCTGTCGTCTGAATTCAGCTCTCTCTTTTCCTGTCTCTCTTACTCTGTGACCTTAATGTGTATTGAGTTAGTCTGAGGTGTGCTTGTGTGCAGTACAGTATGTGTGACCTTTTTCCTTTGTGTTAGTGACCTAAGTGCTTTGGTTGTCTGATGGCCGTTCGTCTGACAGAGTGTGAATATGTTGTCCAGCACTGCTGGGGAGGAACTAAAAGCTGCTAACAAAACTACATATTTAAGAAGTGTAGCTGAGCTGTTTTCATAGTACTGTAGTAACATGACACAACAATGTTTTATGTCACTCTATATCACGCAAACAGCCCAACAATCTACAGTTCTGTGGTAATAATCAAACATACTCTTCTGTCTCTTGTTCGATTCATTTTAGTGAGTCAGTTTGTTTAGATGGTTCACATTCATTAAATGTAATTAAATTCACTGATTTATTTTAATATTCACTCAAATTCCTCGAACTACCTCTGTATTTTATGTATTTTTGTAGTTTTTTTTATAGTGAAATAGCTAAATACTGCTGTTTATCATCATGCTTTGTTTTTAAAAGTTTACCTTCTTGATGTCATCTTAGAAACGCTGCACTCATGCTGCTGAAAAAGCAGTGAGATACTTAGCATCTTTCAGATACTTCGCTAACAGCACAGATGCTGCGGACACAATAACACATTTTATGTAAACGTCCCCTAACTGTCTTTTTTGTAGAGCTCCTTCCTGGGATGAGACTTTATTATTCCAGGAAAAAACAATGCGCCACTTACTGTAGCAGGAAGTTCCTACTTGAGTTTCATACATCAGTATCGAATTTCCAGGCTCCAGCAGGCTCTTAATGTGGAGGTATTTTTGTGACATTGAGGCTGATGCGAACTGAATCTCTCTCCTTTGTTCTCTTTTTCTTTCTCTTTCTCCCAGGAACCTGGAAATAAATAATGCTGTATTTTGGCATGCTTCCTTTTTTTTCTATTGCTATACTTAGGGTTGTTGATTTGAACAAACCTGAACCTAAAGTATTAAACTTCAGCTCTTAACTTGTCCCGTGTCATTTGTGTTAGACACTAATGATGCCTCTAAGGGTGCATCTCGATGAGAGTAGACAAATAACTACTTTTCTAAACAATCAGACAAATTACCAAAATAATCCAATTGACATCCCAATAGGTATTGAACTCCTGAGCCATATAGAGATGAGAATATCATTGGGACATAGGACTCTTTTGACATGAGCTAGCTTGCAACCACCAAGCAACACCATTGAAACCACACACAAGACCCTAGCAACGGCAAAGAAAACACTGTAAAAATCACTCAAGTCAAGATAACGTAGCAATGCTCTGGCAGTCACCCACACCTTAGTATTGTGGCAGGTTTTGCATAGCCAAGCACGACTCCAATTTTCTTCAAGTTATTTATTTATTTTTCTATTTATTCATTTATTGCCTCTTTTTAAAAAAATGTGCCTGATTAAAATACATCTGCTAAGAGATTGAATCTCTAGAAATGTCAGAGAGTAGACAGGGTCCTTCCATTTACAGATGGTTTGTTTGTAGTAGAGGTTATATCTGTTTTGAATGAATACCATTTATGAGATTTATAAAATGCAATATGTGTGGGTCTGTGTTGACATAAGTCAGGCTGTTTTTGAGCTAGAGGTGACATGTATTGTCATGTGTGTATATGTGCATGTTCCGTGTTTCTGTATGTCACATAGAAGGTGTCTCGTTCTCACCTGCAGCCCTCATTATTACATCCTTCCCCATGGCGGTCTCTCACAGGCTGTCAGGCCTTGGTTGGCTGCAGAGCCCTGATCCTTTCTTTCAGCTTATCATCTTGTCTTATTTATGCTGTTCCTTTATTTCTGTTTTAATTTTTGTTTTCATTCACGCTTAGTAGTTCTAGAATCACTCATATAACCAACCTGCAGACTCTTTGGTCTCTCTGATATTACTGTTTTAATGACATGGTGTGTTTGGTGTGTTTTCTCCTAGGGCTTCAGTAAGGCTGGCATTTTCGCCACTGCCAGACGGTGACGTGAGTTTGGGGGCCTCAGGCTGACGTCTTGGCGCTTTGATGAGGTAACGGCGGACCCCGGAAACCCAGCCCCTGCGTCGTGCCCCCTTTCCTTTCCCCTTCTCACTTCCCCTTTCCAACCAGTCAAGCCATGGGCCAGAAGATCTCAGGGAGCATCAAATCCGTAGATGCGCGTGGGGAGCCATCCTTCAGGCCCCTGAGGAGAGAACTGAGAGGGCCGGATTTCTTCAAGCCAGCCCGGCTGGACCTACTCCTGGACATGCCCCCCGCTCCAAATGAGCAGCAGCTCCGACATGCCTGGAACTCGGATGACCGCTCCCTTAACATTTTCATTAAGGACGACGACAAACTCACCTTCCATCGGCACCCGGTTGCTCAAAGTACCGATGGCATACGTGGACGAGTAGGATACACGCGAGGACTCCATGTTTGGAGGATCCATTGGCCTGCTAGGCAACGAGGCACACATGCAGTGGTGGGCGTGGCCACGGCAGACGCCCCGTTGCACTCAGTGGGCTACACATCTTTAGTTGGCAGTGATGGTGAGTCCTGGGGCTGGGACCTGGGACGTAACAAGCTCTACCACAACAGTAAGAACCGGCCGGCTTCTTCTGTACCAACATACCCAAGTTTCCTGGAGCCAGAGGAGGCCTTTGTACTGCCGGATGCCTTGATGGTGGTGCTGGACATGGATGAGGGCACACTGAGCTTCATGGTTGATGGACAGTATCTCGGAGTGGCCTTCAGAGGCCTTAAGGGAAAAAAGCTATACCCCATTGTCAGTGCAGTGTGGGGCCACTGTGAGATTACCATGCGCTACATCAATGGCCTAGATCGTAAGTATACACTTTCTTTTTAAACCTGCTTGAATTGGATTGGTGTGGTGTAGTGGTTAAGGCTCAGGAACTGTAAGATTGTTTGTTCAATTCCATCGCCATTTTACCCCTAAGCAAGGCATTAACCACAATTTGTTCCAGAGGGATAAGCTTATGGTGTTGTTCTACTTACTATTTGCATTACATTTACCCTGCTAAAAAAAAAAAAAAAACTTAAACCAGTCTAAGCTGGTTTGTTGGTCACCCAGCCTGGAGAAACTGATCTTCAGCTAGTCTAGCCAAGGGGTGTCCAATCCTGCTCCTGGAGGGCCAGTGTCCTGCAGATTTCTTGCTCCAACTTGGCCAATGCTCTTTCCTGGAAGTTTTTAGTTATCCTGAAGACCTTATTTATCTTGTTCAAGTATGTTTAATAAGGATTGGAGCTAAACTCAGTCTAGTTGCCCTCCAGGAGCAGCATTGGACACCCCTGGTCTAGCCGGTCTCCCAGTCTGGCCAACTAACCAGCTTGACCAGACTAGAAGATCAGCAACCCAGCTCAGACTGGTTTATGATTTTTTTTTTTCATCAGAGTACCCAGCTGGCTTTTTTCCAAACAAATTTAATGTCCATTCAAGCTACACATTGTATCACTGTGTTTGTGTTCCCTGGCTATTGAAACACTGACCTTGCTAGTGCCATGCTTTACTAGTTCAGCTGCAGCAACACTGTGTTATGTCAGCACTGCATGAAAAGTATCCACTGATTTATTAGTATTTCAACATACAGTGTCTTGTCTCCTGTCCTGTTAGTTCAAGACCACTATGTAAAGAGATGGAGTCTTGCTCTTCTCTCATGATATCCCTCAGGGTGCTTGAGCATTGTTGCAGGCATATATTCATTATTAATGTGAGAAACAAGCAATGGCAGTGGAGGCAGGATGGTTGAAAAATGTATAGTTAACTTATCTTAGCTGTATGCTACACCTGGCGTAGCATTACGACTAATGAGGAGAGGCTCCCATTTTGATATTCACTTAAAATGTGTTTTTTTGGTACATATATGGTTGCATACTGTACTGTGTGTTAGCATGTGTGTGTGTTGTGCCAGTAATTATATTTTAGTTTCAAGCCCTCAGAACTGTCACACTATTCACAAGGCTAAACACTGAGCCTCTGTGTTTGTAAAGGCTTGAAACTCTCCTTCAACCATCATCAGCATGTGTTTTGGAAACACTTTTTTTCTAATCCACTCCTGCCAGGTAGACACGCCAGGTAGACACTGTGTGTGTGTGTGTGTGTGTGTGTGTGTGTGTGTGTGTGTGTGTGTGTGTGTGTGTGTGTGTGTGTGTGTGTGTGTGTGTGTGTGTGCGTGCGTGCGTGCGTGTGTGTGCCAGAGAGTTTAGTATGAAACGGCATTTTAAAGCCAGAGGCATGTTTTTGTAACCCTCCGAGCTTTATTTGATAGCACAACCTCAAGGTGCCCATCCCCCCATCTTAGAACAAAGATTCAGAGAGTCATCTGTTAGATTTAGCCTAGCTGTTTCTCCATGAAAGAAACTTCATGTTCAAACGTCCATACCTGCAGAGGATTGTTCCATTTTTAACTTAAAAGGATAGTTCACGAAACTCATGTCATCATTTACTCACCCTCATGTTGTTCTAAACCTGTATGACACAAGATATTTTGAAGAACATTTTCTTCCAAATAAAATTAGACCTCATTGACGATGAGACAAAACACTGAGACATTTTTACAAATATCTTCTTTTGTGTTTCTCAGAAGAAAGGAAGTCATATAAGATTGGAAGGACATGAAGGTGGGTAAATGTTGACGATATTTATTTTTGGATAAACTAAATAAAATAAAGCATTAAGGCACATCAAGAGGCTTTGTTTTATCATGGTATTGAGTACTATTGAGTAGCTTGTTTCATTATAGTAGCAACAGCTGTATGGTAAAAGGCACCAATGTTAATACATAATAATAATAATAATTACATGCACGAATAAAAATTCGCAGTTATTATTTGGGGACATTTTTTAATCACTTAACAGACTCTTTGTCTTTAGACGTTTCACTCCATTGGATCAATTGCCAATGTAAGAGGAATAAAAGCATGATATCCCTTTATAAAACCTGTCATTGTACTTGATAAAGTAAAATTTTAATAAGCAACCCAGTAACCCCATAAGCAGAATCCTATCAGTGTAATTTCAGCCCTGTTTATATGGATTAGTCTGCTTTAGCCTCGGTGTCTCTCAACATAGTCTTCTTCTCCCTGGCGTGTTTCCATATCAGGGGACAGAGAGCAGTGTGGGACGCTCTCAAAGCCCCCTCTCTGAAGTTGAAAGAGCCCTCTTTCTCCCTTTCAGATGGAAAGAGCAAATCAGTAAGTGGCCCTAAGTCTGTTTGAAATCTTTTCAAAGCTTCTATTAAGCATGTCTTTATTTGCTGTAAAATTGTATGAAATGAGCGAAGCAACGTTTAATGCTTGAAAGAGAGAGAGAATTCTATGAATCTCGAGAGGTGTTTGGCAAAGCCAACTTTGGACCGGATCACAGGGCTGCTCTTGAGAGCTCATGCTTTCCAAAGTAATGTTAAGATTTGCACTGAAGATTGTGAGTTTATATGCACGTTTTAGGTGTATCGCACGTTCTAAGTCACGTACAGGGGGCTAAGAACCTTTCCTTGGTATGCAAGAGATTGAGAGTGACAATTAGGTTGAGAGAGAGAGAGAGAATCATGGGTAATAAATGCAGTAAGGAAGATGAGGTCAGAAAAATGTAAGCTGTGACATTTTTAAGATATGTGCAGCACAGTCAAAACCCCAGGCTTAATTTTAATATATATGCAAGCATGCTTCCAAAACTGAATTATTACACATCTCAGCGGACAATAGCAATAGTTTCATTACACACACTCAGAGCTGTCTGACTGAATCAGACTCCTCTGTGGTAAATAGGTCTATGAGATATGTATGAGTTTAAAGTGTCCATTGTTGGAGTGATAGATGGAGATAAAATAGGACACAAGAGAAAGATACAGATGTCCTCAATACCTAGTGAGCTGTCTACTTAGACATAATTTTTTTAAATCATAAAAAGTGTTTCAAAATCTATTGAGCTGCCTAATTGGATAGCATATTTGAGTATTATAGGATCATAGTGTTTCATGACCGAGTAGTCTGCACCCTTAGCATTTTGGGCACTATAGGCAATTAGGCATGGCATCTCAACCTACACTAGAAGAAAAGGTTCCTACCTTAAAGGGTTCAATCAGGCACTTCATATATAGAACCTTTTAGGGGTTTCCATCATGGGATCATTTTATGGAATTTGTTTTAATCAATTTTAAATTGAACAGAATTTTATGAATTAAATGGATTTATCATTAGAAAACAATGGAAATAACCAGTTAAACATGAACATACTATGCAAATCGTTTAAGACATTTCTCCATATACAGAACCTTAAAGGGTTCTTTAAAATTGCAAAGTCCAAATTGCACATGCTTGACATTAATTGCATTATATTAGTCACTTTGGAATATAAATGCAGAATGTTTCAGATAATATAAAAAAGTGACATATTCCAGACAATACAGTATTTAGACCACATTTTTGGAAATCATAGCCATGTTGTGTCAACTTATTGAGCTGCCTAATTAGACAACATATTTAACCATTGCAGCTACTTTTACAAATCCTACACAAATACTAGCATTTTTTTGGGCATAATTAGCTTCCTAATTGAACTGTGTTTTAGATGTCTCAGAAATTAGTAAGCTGTCTACTTAGACACCCAGAAGTGGGTAGATAATCCAAAAACTGTACTCAAGTAAAATGATATACACATGATATTATTTAGATATTTTTAATTTAAATTACTATTATTATCATAATTAGATAGGCTATCTTTGCAACAAAAACAGAAGAGACCAGCATTATTTCTGCCATCTGTAGCCCGAAAACCATTGCCTGTCCTTTGGTTTGTATAATAGTAACTTATACAACTACATTTGGATTATTAGACAATGTCGAAATAAAGTGACTCTGCGGAGTTTTGCATTCAAAGGCATGTAAAGGGAACCATTGACAGAGAGAAGAAACTCTTCACATGTGCTTGCGCTCATGACCGCTATTGAACTTCTGAACACAAACAACGATCAAATTCACATCGACGGATCTTCTTCTGTCTGTTCTCCAAAATGTAATCAAATGTATATTTCTGCAAGCATGTTTAAAACTGGTTAACTGTGCCTAAGGCAGGCAAAGGCATTTTTCAAGTCGAGTTCGCATGCCACTGCGCAATACACACAAATTACCGCGGGATGGCGGGTGTTCATTTCATAAACTGTGGACAATGGTAGCTTATTTAATGTATAGCCTAAATTAATGTATATGTATAATTTTTAGTGTTTTAGTGTTATTGTGGCGTAATAATCTGTTTGGTTGTAAAATGTATTACCTGAATAAAATGAAATCGAATGTATCGTCCTATGGAATCATTCATTCACAGACAGCATACGAAGATGTTCAACTAATAAAGATCTTCATCGCAGGCAAAAATATGATGCATTTGCAGATTTGCTTTCACTAGACTGTAGGTCCACGGCCACTTCATCCAACGCTCTTGATGTTCTTAAATCTTCCTGTTACGACTCCGAGTCGAGTGTGAATTGAAAGCGCTTCAGATGATTCAGTGCGTGCAGGAAACTGAACAGATTTTTCAAACAGATTTGTGAACCGATTTAGACAGATCTGCCTCGTTTGATGAAGTCTTTGAACAGAATCTACTCAACAGAGTGATTCATTTGTGAATTGAGCATCGCTCATGCCCATAAAAACGATACAGTGCGCTTGGAATGAACTACGCATTTAACAACATGTAGCCTATTGCATTAAAAATAATGTAACGAGAGGAACGTCGCCCAACGTAACGAAGTAAAAGTACAGTTTTTTCATTAGAAATGTACTCGAGTTAAAGTACATTTACATTTACATTTAGTCATTTAGCAGACGCTTTTATCCAAAGCGACTTACATCTGAGGACTAAAGCAAGCGAGTCATCGTGAAGAGGGAAGAACAACGCAAGAAGTGCTCAAAATACAAAGTTCAGGCATTGCTCAGAGTAGCAAAAGCCAGACAAGGGAAGATTTAAAAGGTTTAAAGGAGATTTTTATTATTTTTTTTTTTAATTATTTTTTTTTATTTTTTTTATGTTAAGTACTCACGGAAGAGATGAGTTTTCAGTTGTAAACTCAGTTGTAAAGTAAAAGTACCCACATTTAAATCTACTCTTAAAAGTACAATTTCTCCAAAAAAAATGCTAAAGTAAATGTTACGAAGTAAATGTACTTCGTTACTACCCACCTCGGGGCATCATGTGCACATTTTAAAACCTATTGAGCTGTTTAAAGGTCCCATATTATGCAAAATTCACTTTTGCATGCTGTTTGGACATAAATGTGTGTTGGCAGTGTGGGTACAAAACCACCCAATAGTGATAAAAATCGAATCGGTTACCTAACGTAACCTCGGTTCTCTCTAGAAGAGGGAACGAGTATTGCGTAAGCTAGCTTACGCCACGGGAAAGATTCATCTTTGCTGAGAGTTTGAAGCCAAAAAATTATTTCATAATTTGTATCCATTGACAACGCAGTTCCTCTGCAGCAGACCTAGAGCAGGCTAGCTAGCAGCTCATTGGTTCGCTCAGAGAGAACTGCTTAAGCCTATGGGAGAGCGGGGCTGAACCCGCTACCAATGGGAAGCGCCCGCGCGCTCATTGCATCATGGCCCGCCAGAGTGGGCGTGGCTATGGTGTATAAAACAGTCTCTCCCAGGCTTATATGATGATTTATTTCAGCGTGAAGTGAAACGCTAGTAGCGCAAGCACGGCCGGGAACGCAATACTCGTTCCCTCTTCTAGAGAGAACCGAGGTTACGTTAGGTAACCGATTCGTTCTCTTACGAGAGGTTCTCTCGTATTGCGTAAGCTAGCTTACGCTACGGGAACACCTGGTCAACGCCGTGCGCGCTATGAAAAACACTCATGAATCCCAGGGTGATACCGGGGGAATAATTTAATGTGGAGTGAATGTACAAAGAGGCCGGCAGAGCGGGCACATAGTGTATACATAAGCATCTTAGGAGAGCACAAGGGGCGATCCGGTTGTGTGAGGGACTCCCAGTGATGCAGCTTCTTAGGGAGCTGGTTTTTAGACAGCTAGTAGTTTTGCCTGCAAGGCGGGAACTTCCAAATTGTAAAATCTGACAAAAGTGGACGGGGAGGCCCATCCCGCGGCCACACAAATGTCATGAATGGAAATTCCACAGGACCATGCCCACGATGAGGCCATGCCTCTGGTGGAGTGCGCCCTGATGCCCAAAGGGCAGGGGAGGCATTTTGATGCGTAAGCAGAAGCGATAGCGTCCACTATCCATCTAGACAGTGTCTGTTTTGAGGCGGCCAGACCTTTGGTGCGCCCCCCAAACGACACGAAAAGCTGCTCAGCGCGTCTGAACGCGGCAGCGCGCGTAGTGTACAATCTCAGAGGCCGAACCGGGCAGAGGAGATTAGCGTCGCGCTCACTATCGGATGGAGGCAGAGCCGATAGAGAAATAATCTGAGCCCTGAACGGGGTACCAATCGCCTTCGGGACATAGCCATGCCTAGGTTTGAGAATGACGACTGAATCATTCGGTCCAAACTCAAGACACGCGGCGCTGGATGAGAGCGCGTGAAGATCCCCCACGCGTTTTACTGAGGACAGAGCCATCAGAAAAACGGTTTTGAGCGAGAGGTATTTTAGGTCCACAGACTCGAGCGGTTCGAACGGGGGTGCTTTCATAGCTTCGAGGACTATAGAAAGATCCCAGATAGGAACCGACGGGGGCCGCGGAGGATTCATCCTTTTAGCTCCCCTGAGGAAGCGGATGACTAACTCGTCTTTGCCCAGGGACTGAGCGCGCCGGGGTTCAGAGAACGCCGCGACGGCTGCCACGTAAACCTTGAGAGTGGAGGGGGACCTGCCCTTGTCCAGCATCTCTTGAAGGAAAACTAGCAAAGACGGTACCTCGCATGACCGTGGGTCCAGATGTTTGTCGGTGCACCATTTTGAGAACACAGACCATTTAGACGCATAGAGCCTTCTCGTGGAAGGTGCTCTAGCCTGTATGATAGTGTTTCTTACTCCCTCTGGCAAATCGACGAATAGTCGTTGATCACCCATGCATGTAGCGCCCAGCGCTGTGGATGGGGGTGCCAGATCGTGCCGCGAGCTTGAGAGAGGAGATCTGCTCTGACTGGGATGGGCCACGGGGCTGTCTGTGACAGCTGAGTGAGCTCCGGAACCCAACTTTGACTCTCCCAACGCGGAGCTATGAGGAGCACCGAGTGGCGTGTGTCCCTGATCCTCTGAATTACCTGATGTAACAGAGCGATCGGAGGGAATGCATAGAGCGGGCGGCGAGGCCATTCCTGGGCTAGCGCGTCCTCGCTCCTCGTAAAAAATATTGGGCAGTGAGCGTTCTCTTCTGACGCGAAGAGGTCCACTTCTGCTCTGCCGAATAGCCGCCACAGTATTTGGACCGTCTGTGTGTTCAGGGACCATTCTCCTATGGAGATGAGGTTCCTGGATAGTATGTCTGGACCGTCGTTCAGATGGCCCGGCACATGCGTCGCTCTGAGCGAAAGCAGGCGGCTCTGAGACCAAACTAAAATGCGGTGTGTCAGTAGAAAGAGATTCTTGGATCTGACACCGCCCTGACGGTTGATATAGGAGACCACAGCCATGTTGTCCGAACGGATCAGGACGTGGTGTCCCCGAATGAGCTGGAGGAAGCGCGAGAGCGCGTTCTCGACCGCAAGCATTTCCAGACAATTTATGTGTAAGGGGCTTTCCTGAGTCGACCAGTGGCCGAAGGCCGGTGAGCCCTCGCAGACTGCAACCCAACCCGTGTTGGATGCATCTGTCGAGATGACTTTTCGGCGGGAAAAGGTCCCCATCGTGACGCCCTGCCGAAACCATTCTGCTACTGTCCATGGCTGCAGCGCCGTGAGACATGTCTGCGTAACCCTGACCAGCTGGCGGCCTGTGTTCCACGCGTGGTGGGGTACACGGCTGTTTAACCAGAGCTGAAGCGGGCGCATGTGCAGAAGGCCCAGCTGAAGCACAGCGGAGGCTGAGGCCATGTAACCCAGCATCCTCTGAAAGGTTTTCAGGGGTATGCGGGTGCCCATCTGAAACGAGGCGGCTAGACGCTGAACATTGCGCGCGCGCTGTGAGGACAGGCGAGCCGTCATTGAGACCGAGTTCAAATCTATTCCTAGAAAGGAAATCGATTGACTGGGTTGAAGGGAGCTCTTTGTCCAGTTGACAGAGAGGCCCAGTGTTTTCAGATGGTCGAGGAGAACTGCGCGGTGCGACAGAAGCTCCGTCTGTGATTGGGCCAAAATCAGCCAGTCGTCCAGATAATTCAATATGCGCAGCCCCTGGCTCCGCAGGGGGGCGAGCGCCGTATCCATGCACTTCGTGAATGTACGGGGCGCCAGGGATAAGCCGAACGGGAGGACGGCGTATTGATATACATGACCCTCGAAGGCAAAACGTAAGAATGGCCTGTGACGGGGATTTATCTGGATCTGAAAATAGGCGTCTTTCAGGTCTAGAGAGATGAACCAGTCCCCCTGGCGCACTTGCGCGAGGAGTTTCCTGGTAGTGAGCATCTTGAACGGTCTCTTCATAAACACTTTGTTCAAAGACCTGAGATCTAAAATCGGTCTGAGGCCGCCGTCTTTCTTGGGAACCAGAAAATAACGGCCGTAAAACCCCGACTCGGTCATAGATGGCGGGACTCTCTCTATGGCGCCCTTTTGTAGCAGCGTCGCAATTTCTGAGCGAAGCGTGCCGGCGGCCAGCGGGCTGACAGTAGATTCGAGCCGAGCGCGTGCACGAGGCGGGCGGCGGCGAAACTGTAGCAGATAGCCGTTCTTTATAATGCTTAGCACCCACGGGGAAATGCCTGGAATGCCTTCCCACGCTTTGGAGCATGCGGCTAGTGGCCGAATGGTTATCACGCCCTGATTGCTGTACATAGCGGGCTAAACACAGAGTGTGGGCGTGCTTTGAATGTGTGTTGCAACGGGACTTGCACTCAGAGAGGAGTCTATGGGCCGTGAAACAGAGCGAGCAGAGAGGGGACACGTGCATGCATTCATGGGCGTGTTTATTTTCTCTGATGTTAGAGCGGGCTGTGCCCGTCTCATGTGAAGGGGCTCTGAGAGAGACACGGGATATGTTATGCTTGTGTGTATGGGTGAACACATGATTGTGGGCACATTTTCTACACAACCAGCAAATTTTCTCTTTTTGAGATTTCTCTGGGTAGCCGTAAAAACGGCTTTTTGTCGCTCGCAAGCGGGTAGGGACTCCGGCTTGTTTGTGGCGGTAAACACTACAGCAGTCGGCGAAACAACGGGGACTGGCAGAGGGCGAAGCTTTGACGGCGGTCCGGCCGCAGCGGGAGAGCGCCGTCGTTTTCTTAACTTTGCTAGGCAGACTTCTGATGATCAGGCTTCAGCGTGATCTTGGGTCGCGGGCCCCTCGGGGGCGGCGGTCTGCGGCGGCTGTCAGAGCGAGAGCGAGGGCGGCCGCCCTGTCTGCGCTGGGCTGTTTGAGTCTGCTGAGGAGGGCGCTGCGGTGGGGCTCTGACAGGAGGCTCACGAGAGCGGCCTGCGGAAGAGCTAGCGCGGCGGGGCAGAAACAAATTCATGGCCTGGGTAGCTTTCTGGACTTCGGAAAAGCGATCGACAATTCCCGTGACAGCAGATCCAAAAAGGCCCGTCGGGGAGAGGGGCGCGTTAAGAAACGCGGCGCGCTCAGAATCTCCCATGTCGGCGAGCGTTAGCCATAAGTGTCTCTCATCTAAACAAAGACTGGCCATGCATCTCCCCAGAGCTTGTGCGTTGGCTTTAGTGGCGCGAAGGGCGAGGTCCGTAGCACTTCTTAGGTCCGTGACAGCGGGGGAGGGGTTCCTACCGCTCTCGGCCCATTCACGGAGAATATCGCTCTGTAGTACTTGGAGGACAGACATAGAATGTAGCGCTGCGTCGGCTTGACCAGCGGCGGCATAAGCGCGAGCGTGAAAGCTCGAGGTCGCTCTGCAAGCTTTCGAAGGAAGCGTGGGGGAAGAGCGCCATCTAGCAGAGGGCGGGCAGAGGTGTGCGGCGACCAAGTCCTCGACAGGTGGCATGGTTGAGTAGCCCTTTTCGGCAGCTCCGTCCACTGAGCGCAGCGAGGCGGATATGTCGGAGCGGTTTCTAGCCGAGAGCGGAGCATTCCAGGACTTCGTCAGTTCTGCGTGAAGTTCAGGCAGAAATGGGGCGGCCCGGTTGCACGCGGGGGTCGAGCGCCGATGAAAGAAGCTGCCGTCCATCCGGTTCGGGGCCTGCTCGGGTGGAGGAGGCGCTGTGAGAGGAGGCGCATTAGCTCACGGCCTGTGAGAGGAGGCGCATTAGTTCCTCCTCTATTCCGGCGCGGATCCCCGCCGACTCTCTCGTGGATCCGAGAGATGACCAGTCTTCACTGTCTGAAGCGAGCAGTGAACATGAGTCCTTCTCCTCCGCGGCGTCATCGGAAGCGACAGAGCGGCCACTCGGCGGCAACTGTATGTCCGGCTGGGGCGGGGAGGGAGAGCGGGAAGCGGGGGCGGCGGCCCGCATGGTTTCGCAGGGGGCTCCGGCGGCCTCTGGGCGCGGCGTTTCTTTTTACGCGGCGAAGAGAGAGGCGGCGCGGGAGCGGATTGTGCCGCCAGGAGTCGTGCCCGCAGGGACGACAACGGCAGGCTTTCACAGAAGTCGCATCCTCCATCCGCGAGGGCGAGTTCTGCGTGCTCGAGTCCCAGGCAGAGAGCGCAGACAATATGGCGGTCTCCGTCCTCGAGAGGAGCGCGGCAAGAGCCGCAGGAAATTCGAGACATCTTTAAAAAGACGCTCAGCTCTTTTAAAACAGAGAAGGATACAGTCGTCGGATGGCGCTAGCTTGCAGGGCGGCTGAAGGTGGCGAAGACGGCCGGCTTCTTCAGGGTCCGTGAGCTCGCTAGAGTGATGCCTTCTCGACGGCGACGGCTTTTCTTCTTCTCAGAACAGCAGAAGCGTGTAGCTTGCTGAAGATGAAATGAATCATCATATAAGCCTGGGAGAGACTGTTTTATACACCATAGCCACGCCCACTCTGGCGGGCCATGATGCAATGAGCGCGCGGGCGCTTCCCATTGGTAGTGGGTTCAGCCCCGCTCTCCCATAGGCTTAAGCAGTTCTCTCTGAGCGAACCAATGAGCTGCTAGCTAGCCTGCTCTAGGTCTGCCGCAGAGGAACTGCGTTGTCAATGGATACAAATTATGAAATAATTTTTTGGCTTCAAACTCTAAGCAAAGATGAATCTTTCCCGTAGCGTAAGCTAGCTTACGCAATACGAGAGAACCTCTCATAAGAGAACCACTCACTCCTTTTTTATTAATCCCCATAAATCATCAGCAGTGTTTCCCAACGACCTGTTTTCAAAATGCTGTTTTAGTGATGTCACTAAGTACAGGCCCCGCCCACGAGTGTTGACCATAGACAGTATAAGAAGTGGACAGAGCCATCTCATTGGAACTCAGTTGAGACATTTTTGAGCACTTCCGTTCCTGACGCGCAGACTCAAACCGACTCAAACTAAGCTTAATGACGTGAGCAACCTGTCTGACAGACGTATATCTTCTAGTAGCTGTGCGTGAAAATTGCCAATGTTAATCAGTTCATATGTATTCACTTGCCACATACCGAATTATTTCCAATTCCCCCAAAACGTTGTTGAAATATTTTGTCCTGTTGCTTTTATGGACTCATTATCTATGGGCTTCTCCCTTGACGGGACGTCCCCCCGATTGCCTGTGAGCTTCTCCTCCTGTCTACACGGTAATGTCTCTATTGTGCGACATAAAGGCGCGTGGTTATGACGCAATCGTTAGCCTGTTTTTAACAAAAACGGCTTCTACGGGGCCATAACGTAAGATACAAAGTAATGGAGCCTTTTATACATTGTCGTGTTTATTTAGAAATAAATAATGGACAAATGAAGTCTTTGGACGCCTCAGATGTAAAGTTATTCGCTGTCAAAGTGACGCCAAAATGAATGGGAGTCAATGTAATGCCAACAGCAGGTGAAGTTCTGCTACAATGGCGGCTCCCGCGAGGCTTCAACTTCCGGCTGATGGATTACCCCCTTGGTGTTGACAGACACTGCCGTTCTAACATAGACCCGCCCTGATCGAGTTCACAGCTGCTGCACTGACGAGAATGTCTCCCAGCGTTGTAGGTGTTGTGTGGCTGGATGTATTAATCCACATAGCTCTCTCTATTTACTCCCGAAATCTGAGGCAGCCGCTGAAGACGAGGTGGAATTATTTTGTTTTTAAAGAAAATGCTCCCTCAGCTCTACCGAAATTCGTTTATGTACTTGCGCACTTCTTATATCTTACTGTTTACTCAGCTCTTGCGGTGAGTTTCTGAAGTAAAACTGACGCTTCATCTTTTGTGTTATGTACAATAAACTTTATTAAACTCATCAGTATATGTTTGATCATCATTCGGACCTGGTCCGAAACAGCAGACTTGTAGGCTATTAATAGTGGATACATACAAGCAGATGACAAATACGTTATAACCGTAATTAAACTACTAAACTATACCTGTTCCATCTCTATACAGCACTCTGACTCTGTAGGCATTATTGTCCGACTCCGGGTCGAAATGAACACCGTTACTGAGAGTTTCTGTTATTATTTTCATCATTCTGTGAGATGAAATTGTCCTGACACTGAGTGCGAGCTCTTGATGCTCCGCCCCCTGTGCCGTGGTCATTTGCATTTAAAGGGCACACACTAAAACGGCGCGTTTTTCTGAGCACCAAAAAATTACAATTTAAACATGCTGTGAAAAATGATCTGTTGAGTATTTTGAGCTAAAACTTCACATACACACTCTGGGGACATCAGAGACTTATTTTACATCTTGTGAAAAGGGGCATAATAGGGGACCTTTAAGTAAAAAGTACTTTGGTGTCTATTTTGCCTAGAAATCTAGGTAGGCATCTCTCTAGATTATGAGACACCATAGCCACTTTTCCACCATCGGGCCAAACTGTTCTCATTGCTTAACCGTTCCATTCCATGCCGATCCAGCCCAGCTGATACATATATGGTTTCATTTTCCACTGTGAGGCTGATAACAGAGCTCTTTGGAATGTAATACAAACAGATGATATGAGATGTAACTAGTGACTGTGTTATGGAGAATGATCAGATATTCCTTTTCAATTTAATAACTTTTACTTTTTAACGTTAACTTCCCTCAAATAGGGCACTTGACCAGCTACAGAGAAACTGGCTGCCAGGCAACAGACAAGTGACCAATCCTGAGTGGTGACGTCACTACACGCGTTGTACCATTCTAGCCAACTGTGCCGAGAACGGTTTGTAATCATGCCATGCTGAACCAAGCTCCAGTGTAAATACAACTGGAACCATTCCTTGGCGTTCTTGGAACCGTTCGGCTCCACGGTGGAAAAGCGGCTCATGTCTGTAATGCACAAAAACTGCATAGAAGGCAACCCACTAGCTTAGTGAGAATAGCTTATCTTTGTTTGAGAGGAACTCTGTGACCTGAGTATACCTGAGTATCTTCAAAGGAACTCTGAAAACATCGAATGTGTGAAAACAGGAACCCAGACAGTGTGAAAGTGTGGGAAAGAAAGTTATTTGTGTAGGATTATGGGTGTGTGTAGAAATTGTAAGCAGGCGTGTGCAGGTTTTTGTGTGAGGAGAGAGCGAGAAGACTGCAAGTAAGATGCTTCTCTGCCTCGGTGGAGCCCACGTCTGTCTGTTCTGCTGCGTACCGTGTGTGTGTGTGTGTGTGTGTGTGTGTGTGTGTGTGTGTGTGAGTGACAGCACCCCGAGAAGTTATCTGCACGGCATTAGAATAGTGTTTATCACTGCCGCTATGATTCATCGCACTGCAAATAAAAAGCAGCAGGCAGGCCCTCATCAAGCCTCACCATCGCTCACTAGTGCACATGCTGGATGTGTCAGGAAGGGCTCATTCTGTTTTGCTCTGTCCTGTTGTTTTTGAACAGAAAGAACCCATCCTGTGTGCAGCATGCATACCTCAAAATAATACCAGAATACCAGCCTAATTATTCAGGGCTTTGTTTAAATCACTTAGACTAGTTTAAACCACCTGGACTATTCGCTTATCAAAATATTTTTTTTGCACATTCTCAAAAGACACACATCCCAGCGCTTCCTCCACAGTGGCATGTGGACGCCTGGCATTCCACTCGAGCTTCTCCAGTTGTGACAGGACAGGGGCCAGACAGTGACACTGTTTGCGATATTACATGCTGCATCATTCAATGCTATGTCTGCGTTCCTTGCAATTATGAGGTCAGCCAGCCTGTCTTTCTGTTTCCAGCACATTTATGCAAGCCATAATGAGGAAGATGAACAGAGAACCTTTTGACTGCATGTAAACTTATGCCCTAATGTGAATGTGCAACACAGAGTAGATATAATTGAGAGATGGTGGAGACCCTCTATCTGTCTGTGCTTTCTCTCTCTTTCGCTCACTCTCTGACTGGCAGAAGGCTGCTGTCACTGTGCCCTGTATTGTCGGGGATTAAAACACCAATTCGATCTAGCTATGATTCATCACACAATAGCGTCTGATCCATATTCCCACTCCAATAGCACAGTCTTTTAGTCTCAGCATCAGAGAGAGAGAGAGAGAGACAGAGAGGGCGAGAAGAGGGCAGGCATACAGAGAATCTAGAATGAGTGCTACATAGATAATTACTGTGGGTCTGAGATCGAGATGAACAAGGAAAGAGACAAAGGCTGACTGTCATGTAAACACAATGCCTGAGATGTACACAGTGTCCTACTGTCCTCTCGTAACTGCTTGCCCATGTATAAATGGGCAACAAAGTGAGTTCCAGCCACTCTTTTTCTTTGTGTCTATGTGTGTGTACTTGTATGACAGTGGGTCTTATAGGGCTGGATAATTTTGTCAAAAAAAATAAGCTGATTTTTTTTTTTACAAGTATTTGACATTTTTCGAATGTAGATCGACAATGAGTCAAAAAGTGGATATGTGGATTTTCTTATTAATTATTATTATTATATTTTTTTTGTTAATTCTTCAACTTCTAATAGTATAATATAAAATACAATTGGATAATATTATTATTAACATAATAATAATAATTTGTATTATATTATATTGGTGAAAAAGTGGATTAAGATCTCTTTTTGTCAGTTCTTCTACTATATAATATAATTTATATATTATATAATAATATAATATATAATAATAAAATACAAATTATTGTTATTATTATTCACAACAATATATTTATTTTATTTTATTATAAAGGCATTTTTATTATAATTGTATTATAATATATAATATAAAAATGTGTCTTTATAATAAAATAAAAAATACTTATTTTTATTCAGTTATACTTTTTAATTTTAAATATTTCAAAGTTGATTTTATTTCAATGAATTGTGCTGCTCTTATGTCTGTACGACACAGTTGTGTCTCACTGTCTGTGTAAGACGGGTTGGAGACAGGGTGGAGAGGGCTGCTATATGGGTCAGTAGGTTAGCGTTGCATGGTGTCGCTAGCCAGTGGCAAACTTGCCTAATAAGTCGGCAGGGTCGTCTGCATCTTATCAGAGAGATTACCGTTCTCTCAGCCTCTCTTGACTGTGTGTGTGTGTGTGTGTGTGTGGAGAGAGTGTGACTCAGTAGTGCTGTTTAGGCCACATCTGTTCCTTAAGACCTAAGCTATGTTTGCTAAGCTGTATTATATTCTTCCCTTTGATGTTGGAGTCTCTTAAGACACCTACACTAAACGTTTTTACAGAGGAAGGCTGTAATACCCTGCTATAAAAGCGGCTTAATCCAGAATTTTCATGCTGGTCGAGGCTGGTTTTGTCAGTGCTGGTCTAGCTGGTGGACCAGTAAAGATGTTCAACAGAAAATAATAATCATCAATATTTGCCCAAAAATCATTAATGAATTCACAGGCATGTTTGACGTGCCATATTCAACAATGTATGACTCAGTCAGGACACAACGTTATGTCTAATCTTGAATATTGTTTAGGATGGTTAGTATGAATATTGAGATGAAGCCCAGACAGAATGCGTTTGCATGTGCGTTTATTTTCCTCTTCTGTCTCTATTCGGCAGATGACAGCAGCTGCCTCAGATTTAGTGTGTTAATCCATAAGCTTGTGGGAAATTAGCATTTGGATAAGGGAGTTAAAGCAATGTTGTCAGTGTCATGGCTTTTAATTGGTCCATCAGCATCTGTCAGTCAGCAGGAGAGGTGGGGCCACTTGCTATGTCACATATAAACTGAGCTAACGGATGCAGTGTGGATCCTACATTATAAACGCCTGTAAAATGGGCACAAGACAAAAAAAAGTGCAAAAATCCCCCAGATATTTATGATGTGTAAATTATTATGATGTGTAAATCATTCTGTATAAATTTTTCTTTTCATCTCTTATCCACCATATAATTTCTCCCCTTTTATCTATTATCTAACATTTCATAATAGCCTTTTTTTAAGCTTATCTAGTTATGGGTTCAAAGCCTCTGTAGACACAGTAGTGAACTGTAGCTGACAGATGCTATCTATTCCCTTAAAAGTAATATGGTGCCATAGTACTATCAGATACAGTACCATTGTACAATGATATACACCTTGGTACTGAATGGTTATTATGTTAACTATCCCATTCCTTACCCTGGAATTTACATGGTACTCCAGTGTACTTCAAGAAATACCAATACCAGGAACAGCAGCCAGCATTAATACTATTCTACATTTAATGTTTAAACGAAAATAACTTTATTTCATGAAAGTCATGAAAATGATGTGATAGCATTTGTATCCTTTATATTTAATATGACAAATGTTGATATGGGAGAATTTCTTTAACTTAATTGATTTAAGTATTTTACATAAATGAACGACATGTGTTTGTAAATTAGAAAAATATTATGAAAAAGTTATGCAACGTAAATGACTGTCAGTATCATTTACTTAATATCAGTTAATTAGTTAGTTAGTTCCAAGACTTCAAGACTCTTAGATAAATTAATGTCAATATATGTTTGTTAGTTAGTAAATTAGTTAGTGATAAGTTTCTTGGAATGTAAATATGTGAACGAATTTCAGGCCCTGTCCACACGGAGACGCGTTTAGCTGTATACGTACAAATTTTTTATCGGATCGGCGTTCCGTCCAGACGGATCCGGCGTTTTGGGAGACTGAAACCGCTATTTTTTTAAACCGGGTCCCAGGGTGGATAAATCTGAAAACGACACCCTTGCGTCTTCGTGTGTACGGCCAATCCGTATATTTTGTGAAACGATTATGTCATCACCCCACGTGTCGACTAGTCAGACACGCTAAATCAGTAACAACAACTGCGACTACTTGCTTGAGTTCATGCTTCAGAAGCTACTGAGCCTCTTTTATTTCTTTATTTATTTATATTTCTTTCTTATGCTATGATGCTTGTATTTTGTCTGATTAAGACATTTCGTATTTTGTAGGGATGGGCATTTCAAGCAAAAATAATATTCGACGATCGCTGGGAATTATTTTATTATTATTAAAAAAACGCACCTCTGCCCCTCATGCTCACCGTTAACACGGCGTTCGCTCCGACATTACATTTCTCTGTACTGTAGGCCTACATGTTGTAGCCATTAAAGAAAAGTAAGTTTCATATTTATGTTTAAATATTATGTTATTTTTTTCCATTTCATATACAGGTCCTTCTCAAAAAATTTGCATATTGTGATAAAGTTCATTATTTTCCATAATGTAATGATAAAAATTAAACTTTCATATATTTTAGATTCATTGCACACCAACTGAAATATTTCAGGTCTTTTATTGGTTTAATACTGATGATTTTGGCATACAGCTCATGAAAACCCAAAATTCCTATCTCAAAAAATTAGCATATCATGAAAAGGTTCTCTAAACGAGCTATTAACCTAATCATCTGAATCAACTAATTAACTCTAAACACCTGCAAAAGATTCCTGAGGCTTTTAAAAACTCCCAGCCTGTTTCATTACTCAAAACCGCAATCATGGGTAAGACTGCCGACCTGACTGCTGTCCAGAAGGCCATCATTGACACCCTCAAGCAAGAGGGTAAGACACAGAAAGAAATTTATGAACAAATAGGCTGTTCCCAGAGTGCTGTATCAAGGCACCTCAGTGGGAAGTCTGTGGGAAGGAAAAAGTGTGGCAAAAAACGCTGCACAACGAGAAGAGGTGACCGGACCCTGAGGAAGATTGTGGAGAAGGACCGATTCCAGACCTTGGGGGACCTGCGGAAGCAGTGGACTGAGTCTGGAGTAGAAACATCCAGAGCCACCGTGCACAGGCGTGTGCAGGAAATGGGCTACAGGTGCCGCATTCCCCAGGTCAAGCCACTTTTGAACCAGAAACAGCGGCAGAAGCACCTGACCTGGGCTACAGATAAGCAGCACTGGAGTACCCACAGTCAGTGATGGTCTGGGGTGCCATGTCAGCTGCTGGTGTTGGTCCACTGTGTTTTATCAAGGGCAGGGTCAATGCAGCTAGCTATCAGGAGATTTTGGAGCACTTCATGCGTCCATCTGCTGAAAAGCTTTATGGAGATGAAGATTTCGTTTTTCAGCACGACCTGGCACCTGCTCACAGTGCCAAAACCACTGGTAAATGGTTTACTGACCATGGTATTACTGTGCTCAATTGGCCTGCCAACTCTCCTGACCTGAACCCCATAGAGAATCTGTGGGATATTGTGAAGAGAAAGTTGAGAGACGCAAGACCCAACACTCTGGATGAGCTTAAGGCCGCTATCGAAGCATCCTGGGCCTCCATAACACCTCAGCAGGGCCACAGGCTGATTGCCTCCATGCCACGCCGCATTGAAGCAGTCATTTCTGCAAAAGGATTCCCGACCAAGTTTTGAGTGCATAACTGAACATAATTATTTGAAGGTTGACTTTTTTTGTATTAAAAACACTTCTTTTATTGGTCGGATGAAATATGCAAATTTTTTGAGATAGGAATTTTGGGTTTTCATGAGCTGTATGCCAAAATCATCAGTATTAAAACAATAAAAGACCTGAAATATTTCAGTTGGTGTGCAATGAATCTAAAATATATGAAAGTTTAATTTTTATCATTACATTATGGAAAATAATGAACTTTATCACAATATGCTAATTTTTTGAGAAGGACCTGTATGTTGATTATATGAAAAGTGAACAGCGTGAGTAGCCTAATCATAAGATGCGCAATATCGAGACACATCATTTTGACCACTTCATTAAGTTTTGTTTTGTATAAAGCCTTTCTTTAAAGTGAATTTCGTTTTGTATAAATTGTAACTTAATTTTAATCAATGTTTCATCAACCATTTTCCTGGATTTAATAAATAAGAAGCAAATATAGCAGACAGCCTAAATAGGACATGGAGGCGCCAACGCGATATAACTTGCATCGCACCTGAACTGGAGCTTGTCTCATAAATGAACAGAAACTCAGAAATATATCTAAGCTTGAAATGTCTAATTTTAAACAAAACAATTCAAAACGAAAAGAAACAGACTACTCCAATAATCCGTATGAAGTGCGGATTTCTCTCTATAGGCACCTTCACAATACTGCGAAGGTGGCGAGTAGGGATGGCTCGATACCACAATTTTGGCTTCGGTACGATACCAGAATTCAATACCTCGGTATCGATACTAAATCGATACCACAGGTTAAAAAAAAAAGTCTCAATTTAAGTGATACTTAAAAAAAAACACTGCTTGAAACTCTCCACTACCAAATGTGCAAAAAGGTATCAAAATGTACATTTAAAAAAAAAAATCAGTCAGGGAACATACAGTAGGTTAAATTTTGATTTAGAAAAAAAAAATACCCCTGAAATTATACAATTAAAATAGGTTAATATATCTATAATAATAGATTCACATATGGGCTAATAATAATAATAGAATAATGAAATGACATGTAAACCATAGCTGTCATGCATCAACAGAGAATTATCAACATTTATTTCATTTATTCATCGTGGTTTGGTTACTGTTTGGGTTAATATTAGTTTAATGCATTGCATAAAGTAATGTTAACATGCTAAACATGTATTAGTATATTTAATTTTTTAGGTCATTTAATTACTGATTGATATAGATGAATAAATGCTATAATACTGTTAGGTCAGGTTACCTAATGAATGTTGACAAATGTAGCTTAATTGTAACATTAGTAATATTCATATTACTACTATCTCTCTCTCTCTCTCTCTCTGCTTTGGTCGCCACAGCGGCACTAATATGCCATTCATTTTACTATCACTAATACTAAAATTAATATTATTCAAATTTTTATTCATTATTCATTCAAATTCAATTAATTTTGTTTGAAAGTATAACAATGATGAGACCTAAACTGAATTGGTTCTAGCGTGTCATGCAAGGAGATTTTAGCTTTTGTGTTTACCGTATCATATAATTGATAAGCTCTAACGTATGTGCGCTGTTCAGTGTTCAATAAAAGTCTAAATTGAATCAGTTGAATGATGGACTAACCTGTCGATCTCTGAACTCTTTGAACAAGTCAAGATGAGCAACTGACGAGTCAAGTGAGGCAGAATTGATGTGTTGCCTCCGCGTTTGCAGAGTGGTGCATTGAGATCTGTTTCTTTACTTTTCTCATGAATTTTGTAGGCAAAGTAATGCCTTATTTCACTCATACTGCTCTCTCTATTTATTAATTTCGGGCGTGAAGAAATTCGAATGAGCTTCGTTTCATCCGGTTTGATCCATCGTGTTCCTTTGTTGTCACCGTTTGCCGGTTTCGCATGACCCGCGTCAGTTTAGATAGCGCACTGCCGCCTAGCGCTGAACTTCGAAACAGCAGCGCATCAAATACCGAATTGAACAAAATTATGATATTGTACCGTTTGACATATAATATATACCGGTATTTTTGCAGTACCGGTATACCGCGCATCCCTAGTGGCGAGTCAGCATTGTCACAGAAAACACTAGTTTATTGATCAACAATTAAAATGTCTCCTTGCTATATTTGATACATTCATAATGATTAGGCTACAACGCTTGTTGTCTTTTGACTTCCGGTCTGTATTTTGACAGCGATCTTGCATAGGTATGAATGAACTGCTCGTAAAAAATTTCCCGGTCGACATTTGTTAAGACATCTGCTTTACAATGCTTATGATAAACATTACAATACTCATGATAACATTTTTTAACTCTACAATAAGTAAATCCACTTCACCAGCTAATTAATCCTCGACAGTGATGCCATAGAAATATACAGAGCAACCGCGAAACCGGAAGTTCAAAGACAATATTCTAAAGATGACGGCGCCCACGTTTCTCTGGTGCATAAGGTCTATACAGCGGGAAAGGTTTATGCGCAAGTCTTCTTCTCTGTTTTTAGTGTATCTGTGTCAGAAATACAGCGCCTCATACTGGTCTGGCATGTATACTACATAGGGAATAGGGATAGGGAAAGCTCTGGCTTCGTGTGGACGTGGCCTCAGTATCTGTTAGTTAGTTCAAAGACAAGAATGTAAATGTATGTCAGTATTTGTTAGTTAGTTGTTAGTCAGTTGTTAGTTAGTTAGTTTGTTAGTTAGTTATAGTTAGTATAGGAAAATGTTATGTCATTTATAGACATTGCTGTAAACATCTATCCACAATTTCATCTGGTACTGGGAGTGGATGAAGAGCACCTGGCATAAGTAGGGAGGGAACAGATGGATAAAGAGGTAGAGAGAGGACAGAGAAGTGGTCTTTTCTCTTTTCAGGACAAGCAGCTTGGCTCCGTGTTAATTGAGAGCCAGTCATTAGAGGATTAGTTTGCCAGATCAAGTTTCAGCTAACGCCATAAGGCCGCAGCCTCACCCACAGCTGTTACATTCATCCTTACTGTACAACAATACCACACACACACACAAACAAACACACACAAACACACACAAACACACACACAGTGAAGTCAAGGGGAGGTTAAGCACATGCACAAAATGCCTCCGTAATGCAATGAGAGAAGACGTTTGGAAACTGACTGTTTTTTTTTTTTTTTTCTGAAGTGTTTTATAAATTCTGGCTTTTGATATTGTGATCGCTAACCTCAGCATAGACGTTGTAACCAGGTAATGCCGAAATCAGCGCCACCCGCTAGTGGAACGGATCCACGTTTGACTCTTTGATTCTTGCTTTTGCCCCCCCCCGCCCCCCCAAACCCATTTTTCAGCACGTTTTGTCCTTTCTACACCGCTCTGTGATATTTGCACACCTAATTGCCTGAAGGAGTTTCCGTGGAAACAGACATCATTCAGTCACTGACAGAGACAAAGAGAGTGAGAGAAGACAAAATAAAGAGAGACAGTATGTTCAGTGATTGAGCTGTGGAGGCAGTGGGCTCTGTTAATAAGCCCGCCTGCTGGTTCCTGACTGACTCCAGCTCATCAGATTTGGCTGTTTCTCATCCTTACACTTATCCAACAGCAAATCTAACCACACAAATGAGAGAACAGGGTGACCACAGACGAGTAGACGTTTGGATTATGTTAAGCATTATTATCCACAGAGCTTAAAATACAGTACTTGACTTGCATTGTGTTCACTGTGTGTTTCCCTATATATGTGTTTGTGGCAACCTTTAAGAGCATGTTATGTTTCAAGACCCTGATTTTACACTGGACGTAGAGTGGTGGTGACTTGGCATAAAAGCAAACATTGTGGATTTTCTTTTCCAGTTATTAGTAGTTTTTTGAGGATAAGGTCATGTGTGTGCATAATGGCTATCTTCACCCATGTGCCAATGCAAACCCTTTTTTGGCGACTACTGTCAGGATTTACTGAAGACACACTTTGAAAAATTAGCTCTGAACAGGTGTGGACAGGGTGACCGGTGACCTTATTGCACATGCATTTGTTGGAGTCTCCCTTGAACGCAAAATGGGAGGAGAGTATTAAAATGAATCATGCAAGGTGTTTTACTAAGGTTTGCGCCTAAGCATGTCTTAAACCAGACGCTAATTTGTGCTGCCCTTGGTAGATTGCGTTGGTCATTATGGAAATGATCCGGCTGCGTATGTTGTCATTAATTTGCACGTCGTCAGTAGATCACACACAGAACTTTCCACTCCCATCAGGACTTTTTTGGGATTGCGCTTTCCTGATAGTCAGCCCTGTTTAGTAAATCTGACCCTTAAATTGCAACAATGACATCTTCATGAGTTTTTAATTCAGCTTTTTTTTTTTTTTTTTTACAATTTTTGTTAAGATATTTACACTTTCTAGTTTTTTAAACATGAAACATTTAATCGAGAAGCAACATTGGATGAGATTTGTGAGATATGTAAATATTTTTACTTGTTATGGATGTATATTTACAGGTCCTTCTCAAAAAATTAGCATATTGTGATAAACGTTCATTATTTTCCATAATGTAATGATCAAAATTAAACTTTCATATATTTTAGATTCATTGCACACCAACTGAAATATTTCAGGTCTTTTATTGTTTTAATACTGATGATTTTGGCATACAGCTCATGAAAACCCGAAATTTCTATCTAAAAAAAAATAGCATATTATGAAAAGGTTCTCTAAACGAGCTATTAACCTAATCATCTGAATCAACTAATTAACTCTAAACACCTGCAAAAGATTCCTGAGGCTTTTAAAAACTCCCAGCCTGTTTCATTACTCAAAACCGCAATCATGGGTAAGACTGCCGACCTGACTGCTGTCCAGAAGGCCATCATTGATACCCTCAAGCAAGAGGGTAAGACACGGAAAGAAATTTCTGAACAAATAGGCTGTTCCCAGAGTGCTGTATCAAGGCACCTCAGTGGGAAGTCTGTGGGAAGGAAAAAGTGTGGCAAAAAACGCTGCACAACGAGAAGAGGTGACCGGACCCTGAGGAAGATTGTGGAGAAGGACCGATTCCAGACCTTGGGGGACCTGCGGAAGCAGTGGACTGAGTCTGGAGTAGAAACATCCAGAGCCACCGTGCACAGGCGTGTGCAGGAATTGGGCTACAGGTGCCGCATTCCCCAGGTCAAGCCACTTTTGAACCAGAAACAGCGGCAGAAGCGCCTGACCTGGGCTACAGAGAAGCAGCACTGGACTGTTGCTCAGTGGTCCAAAGTACTTTTTTCGGATGAAAGCAAATTTTGCATGTCATTCGGAAATCAAGGTGCCAGAGTCTGGAGGAAGACTGGGGAGAAGGAAATGCCAAAATGCCTGAAGTCCAGTGTCAAGTACCCACAGTCAGTGATGGTCTGGGGTGCCACGTCAGCTGCTGGTGTTGGTCCACTGTGTTTTATCAAGGGCAGGGTCAATGCAGCTAGCTATCAGGAGATTTTGGAGCACTTCATGCTTCCATCTGATTTCATTTTTCAGCACGACCTGGCACCTGCTCACAGTGCCAAAACCACTGGTAAATGGTTTACTGACCATGGTATTACTGTGCTCAATTGGCCTGCCAACTCTCCTGACCTGAACCCCATAGAGAATCTGTGGGATATTGTGAAGAGAAAGTTGAGAGACGCAAGACCCAACACTCTGGATGAGTTTAAGGCCGCTATCGAAGCATCCTGGGCCTCCATAACACCTCAGCAGTGCCACAGGCTGATTGCCTCCATGCCACTCCGCATTGAAGCAGTCATTTCTGCAAAAGGATTCCCGACCAAGTATTGAGTGCATAACTTAACATAATTATTCGAAGGTTTACTTTTTTTGTATTAAAAACACTTCTTTTATTGGTCGGATGAAATATGCAATTTTTTTTAGATAGGAATTTTGGGTTTTCATGAGCTGTATGCCAAAATCATCAGTATTAAAACAATAAAAGACCTGAAATATTTCAGTTGGTGTGCAATGAATCTAAAATATATGAAAGTTTAATTTTTATCATTACATTATGGAAAATAATGAACTTTATCACAATATGCTAATTTTTTGAGATGGACCTGTATATATGCATATTTATACAAGTGTAATTTGTCTCAAGATTGATGACTCACACTCTTGTATGTATGCATGCAAGGCTGTATGCAAAAAATCTTTCACAAATGCTTTCTAGAATTAGTCCGCACAGCCCCCCGCCTCTCCCCCCACCCCCTCTTAGAATAGATGTTATTTTACATAAAAAAAAATGCAATATCAGTTTTAACTTGGAAGGAATGTTTTAAAGTCCAATTCTATTCCACCAGGTCACTTTAACAGTGTGCCTCTCTCTCTCTCTCTCTCTCTCTCTCTCTCTCTCTCTCTCTCTCTCTCTCTTCCTTTATTTTTGCTCTGATCTATCGATTCTCTCTCTGGCTCCTCAGTCATCTTGTGCTATATGATCTATATGTTCTGTTCTGGGCAAGAACTCCCTGCGCATCCATGCAGCCTAGCATGGATAAGAGCAGGAGGAGCAGTGATAACCCCCCTCAGGGGGTTACTGAATACTGATGGAGCATATGGATGCAGTGATAGGCGTCGTATTCCTTTAGGTTACTACAACCAGGAAGTATGACCATTTTAGCCCGGTTCTGTCCACACTGCATTGGCTCCCTTTTAAACATCGTATACATTTTAAAATATTGCTGACTTACAAAGCACTAAATGGTTTAGCTCCCCAGTACTTGAGCGAGCTCTTAACGCATTATAGTCATTCACGTCTATTGCGATCTCAAAATTCCGGACAGTTGGTAATACCTAGGATATCAAAATCGACTGCTGTTGGTAGATCCTTTTCCTATTTAGCACCAAAACTTTGGAACAGTCTTCCTAACATTGTCCGGGAAGCAGACACACTCTGTCAGTTCAAATCTAGACTAAAAACCCTAGCATACACTACCTTTGACCTAGCATACACATAATACATTATAGACTTGTATAGTTCAATGTTAGGCTGATTAGGTCAGCCGGAACCGGGAACACTTCCCATAAATCCTGATGTACTCGTTACATCATAAGAAGGATGGCGTCTACGCTAATATTAGTCTCTCTGTTTATCCCGATGCTTACTGCGGTCCGCCGGATCCAGGCCGTATCCAGATCTGATGAAGGACCTGCGCCTGGACACGACGACAGCACAGTCCTGAAGTGTCAACTAGTCTCTCCCCTGTGAAGGCCTCCCTCCCTTCCCTTTACCTCTGTACAGATACATCGTTGTCGGGATAATTCCGGTTCACGTGGCTACGCGGAAGCGATAAATAATTCTGTATTATATATTTTTCAAGGCTTGTACCTTGGAACCTAATTCATGGTTTGCGTTCTCGAGCCACCAGGCACTGTTTTGTGCAAATGAGCGACCGGATTGCATTAAAGGCCATGTTGCAGGTTAACCCCCACTGTTGATTAATGGGTACATAAATCACTCAAGATATGTGTATCATTTTTAAAATGTCTCAAAAATGGTCTTAAAGACCATTTTTTTACGTTTCTGGTATATATCTTTTTTTTACGCAACTCTGTGATGACGTCACGTTGGGGAGAAGCGGAGGAAAGGGTGCCTCAGCCTAGTATTAGAACTATGGCGACTGACTGGGATGAGGAAGAGTTGGCAAGAAGAACTAACATGTATTATGGCCCGCAGCCGTATAATTTTGAACCTGCTAGACGTGAGAGGGCAAATAAAGAATTGCCAAGAACTGATGGCCGTCAAAGCCAATTGAATGCATGGTCCGAGGAGAATGAGTGGAGAGTTGGTGAAGTGTCCCGGTGAGTTGCTATCATTTAGCAACGCAGAAATAAACACTGGAGCTAGTCTACAAGCTATGGCAAGCCGTTTTAACTTACGAGCAGCAGTGCACAATAACGACACATATATTTTTTTTACGGTCATTGAATAGCACCGAGTGAAAAATCAACGTTTTCTTTATATCTAGTGGCAGTATATGATCATGACCTTAGTTCAGATAAGTACCGGTACCCTTTGTCATAGTGTCGTAGTACTGGTAATGTTTGTCTTTGTCATCTAGAAATAGAAAGCATCATGCTAGCTATTAGGGGTGGAATTATACATGTATTCGTAGTGTGTGTGAGTGTGAGAGAGAGAGGCGCGGACATTTTGTTCATACAGGATATCGTTCAAACTGCAAAGTGTTTACTTATATTTGTGTACACTCGCAATAAAACACAACATTGTGCTTCTGTCACACTCAAAACTCGTGTCAAACTGTAACCTACAACTGTATATATTTCTATCTAGCTGCTAACGTTAGCTATATCTGCTAACGTTATGCTGTCTGCCTATCTCTCTCTATACTTGACTATCTATATATCTAGTCTATATATATATCTTGTCTATCTATCTCTCTATATCTATGTATTTATCTATAATCTGCGCTATCTGAATACTCTCGTCTACTACTCGTCGCTCTCAACAAGGCGGGTAGCGGGCTTTGGTAAATTCTCTCCCCAAGGTGACGTAATGCAATGCATTGTGGGGGAAAGGAGAATCGTTGCAATCCGCTGTAAGATAGTACCTACTTTTTTCGTTTTGTGATACCCAACAACATAAAATACAATGGATAACAGTTTAAATGTTTATTACCAACAAGCAAATTGCACAAATTCGTTGAAAAATTAAACCTGCAACATGGTCTTTAAGAGTTTTCGGCCCCTAAGTTAATAACTAATGATCATTGCGACGAGATTGAATCAATCAAAATTAACTTTAGCTAGACAATAACTTTATTCTAGAGCTGCTGTAAAGCCAAAACAATCTCTGTTACTTTAATTTCCTATTATCGCTGTAAAGCTGGTTTGAAACAATCTATATTGTTAAAAGCGCTATATAAATAAAGGTGACTTGACTTGACTAGGTAGACGTGGATCAGCTGAGAGTCAGCTGATGCGAGCTTGACTAACGTGACCTGCCAGAACTGACTTTTTGCTTTGCATATGTACAAGCCATAGTGACTGTGATTTATCTGTATTGTCAATTGCACAGAAACCCTCATAGTCATTCCTGAACTGAACCTGTTGGTTAGCTGGACCACAGTGTGATAAATGCTGCCAACTGGAAAGTGCTCTTGAGCAGAGCTGGTGCCATGGTGGGGTATGGCAAAGGTTCAAATGCTGAGAGATAGTTTATTCTAACGATGGCTTCATTATCTACTTTCACCTACTTATGCAATGTCTTTATTTATCTACAGAGCTCTTAGTAAAGTTTGACTGCCTTTCTGAAAAAGACCAGCCTAAGCTGTTTTGCTGATCTTAGCTGATCTCTCACTCTTGCCAGACTGAACATTTTGATGGATTTAAAGGGGTTGAGGCACCTTTCAGCTGATCAAGCTGGGAGACGTTGCAGCGAATTTGTAGCAGCGTCACATGATCCTTCAGAAATCATTAAATTGTACTGATTTAGAGCTCAAGAAACATTTCTTATTATTATCAATGTTAAAAACAGTCATGCTGTTTAATATTTTTATACACTGGGCTAATAATAATACTAAATTGCATTTTATTTAAAAGGTTTTGTATGAGGTTTAGGGTTAGGGCATAGAACATAATTTGCTTTGTATAAAAGACTAAAAGGCAATGGAAAGTCCTCACTATGATAGAAAGAGAGTGTGTGTGAGAGAGAATCTGTCTCTGCAATTCTGGCTCCGTTACATGTGGTAACCGGTTCTGGTTGTTCGAGGTGCGGGTGGAAAAGGGGTCAGTAGATCACCCGCTTTAATGGGCAGAGTGTCTGTAAGAGAGCCCTGAAATGAAGACACGCTATCAGAGAAGTGTCTCTCTAGACGGACTGTCTCTCTACTGTCCCCAAACAGTACAACATGCTTGCCAGCGGGAGCATTATATTTGCACACATAAATTAGCAAGTATCAGCATATGTAAATGTGGGTGATTGGCTGAATCTGTGGCGGTGGGGTACTTGTCTTTGTGTGTTCGAGAGACAGGCGATAACTGTAGCTCGATGATGTCTCTCTCATCATTCCACTCAGGCTTGTTTACCCAACCGCAAACAAGATGATGTTTGACACCGTGTGAAGCCGAGAGAGAATTTCGCTTTGAAAGTAGGGCCTCTAATGTTCCGCTCGCTCTCCGGCTTTGATCTGTTAAATGAAATGCCTCATCCTGAGTAGCACATTAAAGGAACTCACCTCCTCAGATTAAGATGAGGTGCAAATCACATATCAATTAAAGCGACTGCTCGGGGCTCAGCGCTGTGATGACATGGCCATCAGTCACTCATACAGGAGGGGTGGGAAAACTTATGGATGTGATGATATGAAGAGGGGTAAACGTGAGAGATATGAGCACATACACGGAGAGAGTAATACAGACTAGATAAGAGACACGATGTGTTAAGCTGAATCAATGAAATTAATGAATCACGATGTCCACGTCTTCACGACACGTGTTAGCAGTTGTGCTCATGAGGACACTGGATCTCTGTCTTTTATATCTTTCTTATCTGTATCCTTCTTTATACTGTCCTGTAGAATCAAAGCCAAAAATATGAATGGATAAGTAATAGGAAATGAAAGTGTTTTGTGCCACGATATAACTAGCAAATAATACAAAACACTTAGGAAGACACTTTGTTTAACATATTCACATTTATTCACAATTGTCTTAAAATGTCATTGGAACAAATAGGAGTCCGGTAAGACAGGATTTTGCTCCTCAGTATTCTAAGATTGCCCCTCATCGCATTATGTAAGATGTTGTAAAATATCGTCTTTGAGTTTGCCCTGCCTTACGAGTTTCCTTATTGATATTGTATACCCCTTAAAGTTGCAGTAGGGAGTTTTGAGAAAATGTTGACTTAGCCTGAAAATTTGAACAAGCACAACTTCCAGGTCCAACCCCCTTGCTCTCTGCTGCGCTACAGCCCTCCCTCCACAGCTCCTCCCCCACAGCGGAGCCTGCCGTGAACGCGCAGGCTAGTAAACAGGACCACCGATGACGGCGGATTATAAACAGTTATGGAACATTCACTAATAGGGACGAAACATCAACAATATGCTTTACATTGACTATGGCCTGCCCATACTTTGACTACAAACTTGGTCCTCAAATCATTATGTATTTTGCAATACATGTAACTTTATAACGTTGCACTCTTTCTATAAGTTATAAATAGCTAGTAAAATAACGTTAAAGGATTAGTTCACTTTTAAAAAAAACTTTTGCTGATAATTTACTCACCCCCATGTCATCCAAGATGTCCATGTCTTTCTTTCTTCAGTCGAAAAGAAATTAAGGTTTTTGATGAAAACATTCCAGGCCTTTTCTCCATATAATGGACTTCAATATAGGACACAAACGTTTCAAGGACCAAATGACATTTTCAGTGCAGCTTCAAAGGGCTTTAAACGATATCAGACGATGAATAAGGGTCTTATCTAGCGAAACGATCGGTCATTTCAAAAATAAATACAAAACTTTAAGTTTTATAAGCACAAATGCTCGCCTTGCTCTGTTCTGTGATGCACGTTCGTGATCCTGTTCGAACTCGTTCATCAAAATGAACAAATCTTTTTTCGAGTCATTTCGTTCATTGAATGAACGAAATGACTCCGAAAAAGACTCGTTCAAAATGAACAAATATTTTTTCGAGTCATTTCGTTTGTTGAATGAACGAAATAACTCGAAAAAAGATTCATTCATTTGGATGAACAAATTCGAACAGGAGAGTCACGAACGACGGTACGCGCTCGCGCTGTGCAAGAGAGGGGTGATCAGCGCGTACACGAGCGTGATTGACACTGCTAAGACATTCCTCCTGGCTCTGATTGGTTGTTTCTGACCGGGAGCGGTGTATTTCTGCAAATGGCAATAGGACCACAGGGAGGAGCCAGACGAGCTTGATTTTTTCCACAGATTATCTGTCTCATATTCTACTGTCAGGACATAATGACAGTTTTAACAAATACTTGTTTACAAAAGTGACCTACTGGAGCTTTAACTTAAAATCTTTAAAAAAGTAAATATTTACAATAATATTTTTAATTTAACCACACTGACTCACATTAAGTTTTAAATAACAATGTTTAAGTGAAAATGTGGGTAGCTGACATGAAGTAATTTTGGTAAAATAATAATGATGATGATGGTGTTGATCATTATTATATAACTTTTATGAACATATGCTCGTAACACTACTATACACTATTCAATAAGGTCTTGTTTTTTAACATTAGTTAATGAATTAACTAAATTGAACTAAAAAAGGCAGTATATTATTACATGTATTAATCTTTGATCGTATTTGTTAATAAAAAATGTTTGTGTTAGTTCACAGCACAATTTTTGATCTTAAATTTTTTTTTAGTAAATGTTGAAATCCACATTAAGAATAATACAATCTGTAAATGTATTGTTCATTGTTAGTTCATGTTAACTAATGTAGTTAACTAATGTTAACATATATACAATTAAATATTTGTACTTTTAATAATTCATCTGTCACACCACAGGACCACTTAAAATGAATGAAAATGAAAAAAGCTGTTTAAAATGGTGAAAAACTTGATGAAATGGTAACATGAAATGAAAAGAAATGGTAGCAGTTGCACAACTGAAGACATAAATATATAATATATATATATATATATATATATATATTATTTTTTTTTTATTTTTTTTTCATGAAGCACATCTAGAGTTCACTCTGAGTTAATCACGAAACAATAGTAATGCCGTGTTACATTGTTTGGCAGCAGTTAGCCATGGTAAACTAATTTCAGTAGAGTATCGTTCACATGCAGACACCCTTGTCGACTGGGATTTGGAACTACATCCAGCCCTCGATTGTTTTTTCCCCCTCTGTCTTGCATCTCTAGTATCCTCTCTTTCATTTCCCTCTCCCTTCTGCTCCATTCCTCCTCCAGCCTGCAGTACATGTGTAGGGAGAAGTGCCATCCCCCGTTCTCCATCAGTATGTCTTCCGCACGGTCCAGCAGACCAGAGACCTGCTGTCTGTCCTGGGGGTTCCTGTTGTTAAGAACGTGGTACCTATACCTGCACCTCTCCAGCAGCCATTGGAGATCCTTCCCGGACGCCTGGATGTAGTCCTGCATGCTGCAGTCTCGCAGACGGTCGCCCAGCGTGAACACAACCATGGTGTGGCGCCACACGCCCTCTGTGAGGATCTCCATGCGTTTCTGTATGACTGCTTTCTCGGAGTGGCTGAAGTTCAGTAAGGGAATGACAAGGAGCAGAACGTGGGGTCCGGGCTCACACAGCGATAAGGCATTAAACAGCTCCAGTTTCTCCTGTTTAGGGACGAGCTTCTCGTTTGTGCCCCATCCACTGGCATCCACGACCATCAGGTGTCGGCCTTCAGATTCTCTGTGTGCTACTGCGCTGGCCGCTCCACCCCATGTGTCGAATGCATCCTTACCCAGGAGTGTGTTGCCCACTGAACTCCTTCCGGTCCGCTTCTGCCCCACGATTAGCAGCCTCAGAGTTGGGGCATCATGACCAGGGCCTGTTAGAATACATTTGTTGGAGGGCAAATTAGATTTTAAAGAGAAAAAGACGTTTTTTTTTTTTCAATGTTGAAAAGCAGACTTACAAAACAAGGGTAAAAAAAATTATTTTAGTGCATATTTACACAGGAAAACAATTTTAAAAACATGACAGCTTGACAAATCCTGTGTAAACTATTTTAACTTTTTTCTGTTTTTAACTGCATTTTCAGTTTATACTGGTTTGCAACTAATAAATAAAAATATTTAACTCAAATTAAGTAGTATTTGTGCCATTAGAGTTTTGCCCAGCCAGTCTATACGTAATGTAAAATATATATATATATATATATATATATATATATTATTAAATAAAACAGATTTTTTTTTATATTTTTGAAAAATTGTCCAGGCCGAACAGTCCTACCATTATTGTTCACATTTGCGTTGTCCATTAATCCTATTTTCCAGTGTTTTTCAGTACAAGTGTTATGCAGTCCAAGCCCATTCGACTGACAGATAGTCGCAAACTGTATGTGCAGGTTATCACTGATCTGGTCATTTACATGAGAAGGGAGTGACCATAATTCTCCTCCCACTTTTGGTTTTATGATTACAGATAAGCTTTTTTTAGTTCCTCTCACCCTTGGCAGTAGAGTTTATTGTTTCCACTCTAAGCTATAAATGTAAAGACACGATATAAGCTAAAGAAATGTTGTACTAAACATTATTATTACAGTGTCATACAAAGCAGGAAAAACTGAGCGCTGTTTTTAACAAGTGACTGAAAGTGGTTGTTTTGGTTATAAAGTCACATGGCTGATATCAAGGCCACAAGTAAGTAATGTGCAAAAACGTGACTGAAACTACTTCTTTCTTCAGTCAAACAAAATGAACACAGCGCCTTATTTTTTGTTCGGCTGGTGTGTCATGATGAATTAGACATTTTTTGTGCAAATTGCTGTGGCATTCAATTGATTGGGACAATTTATGTAAGAATGGATTTGTGAAGGATTTACGCAGGAATTCATTCTGCTCATGTTTCTTTAACAAACAAGGTCCAGTGTGTGAAATTTTAAAGTGAGAATATTTTACGTTCGCTTCCAGCACATTCAGTAAAAGTAATAATAAATGCAATATATTACATTTGGGTGTAAATATTAAATGATGTGAAAAACATGACAGGTTGCCATTGTACTCTGTCCTATAATAGAGCAGACTGTTGTCTTACTCACTCTGTGTGGCTTTTATTCTTAATTATTATTAATGCATCGCTATGACAGTTTCATACTTTTCCAAATTTAGGTGTGTAATAATAGTCTTATGATTGTTAATTAATTATATTATATGATACACAATTTTAGGTTAGTTTTTATGAATGTATAAGGGTACGCGTACATTTTAGGTGTTGTAGCTGATCACCATTTCTTTTTAATGTTTTTTCAATATTTTAATCACCTTTATTGTGCAGTTCCTTTAAATAGTTCAGCACCCTGTGATGTGACAACTGCATTTTTAAATTTGCAATATTCCATGTCTCTAAATGAATATAATGTCCTAAAACTACATGCACAATGATTGAAAATTGAAAAATGTGGTTTAAGAATTTTAAATCTACATTTAAAATGTAATTGAAAAAGTCATTGACAAATCCATAAATACCTAATTTAAATGCAATACTTAGATCAAATACTTATAATCGGAATACGCAAGTATGTAAACACTTTATTTGCATCTATTCCACTCTGATCAAAGTGTGCTTGTGACTTACACTGATGTCGTCATGCACATATTCGTAAAAATAGTGGTAAAGAAGGCACCACATTTTTGGGGTGGTGAAGAAAATGAGTTCATGTTAACAACTTTGCACGAGTATGTTGATGGTCAAATACATCAAAATAAATAAAGACATTTAGGAGAGTAGCCGGAAAAATCCGATACAAAGTAGATTAAAACAGTGGCCTGTAAAACACTCTATGTGAGATCATTATTTGTGCTGTTCATTGGGGTATATGAATAATAAAATAACCACAGTTCTTTCAAATGATCAAAATAATGAGAATTGCATGTAAACGGGAGTGAAGAGGTTTGCTCATATCATGTAAACATCTTACTGATATTTAATCTGATTATTGGAAACAATCACGTTATTTGTGCACATGTAGACATGCAACCTCTTTTATATCTGTTTGTCTGCATGTAATTGTGCTTTACCGTTGAAGTCATTGTCATAAAGGAACTAAAAATAACAGCTTGTAACCACATATTTGTGTGCAATAACTATTACCAAGAACTGTAAGTGTAATCAACTAGGTTATAGTTGTGTTTTACAACTGTGTTGTGTTTTGAGAATTCATTTATCACACATTTCCGCTCTGTGAGAATGTTTTGTCACTAGTAGCTGGTAAATGATTAGCTAACGGTCACGCTGTCTGGATGTAAGAAAACGTGGCTTTGTTTGATATTTAAAATGCGTTTTATGGTGTTTTGTTCCTCTACTCACTTCCCTGTTTTTTTATAGTCACTTGCCTCACAGTACTTATTTAAATTTACCCTAGGATCTGCACACCACGTGAAAGACAAAGACTGAAGTGAACTGTAAACAGAGGCCTGGCGGAGGAGCGATGGCATCTGAGTTTGAATGACTCACATCTTTAGGAGGGAAAAATCTTTTTGGTTTGAGCTGAGGAGAGAACAGATGAAAAGAGGATATGAGAGGAATAAGGATGGAATATCTGTGGGCTGTAGCTCTGAGCCAAGACACATGGTATTTATTTCCCAGCATGCAGTGTTCTCACTTTGCACTCTCTTTGGAGAGTTTTTTTTTTTTTTTCTATGGTATGATAAACTTTAAAGGAGTGCTGATTTTTGCAGTGCTGAAGTGTTGCTCTACCCTACAGCTGTGTGTGTGAAAGTGAGACATTTAACCTTGAAGTATTATTTGAAAGTCTTCATTTCCGAGGGAAGAATTCATTTTGCACCCACAATTAACAGGGCATATTTTTTTTTACATGCTATTTGCATTGTTTTAGCACAGATGAATTATGCAAATTGGATAAATGTGCAAACACTCCTCAAAATTTCGAACTGAAAGCAATTTGCATGCAGTGGTTCTCGCAATAAAGCAGATTAGTTTGTAAATAAGACACTTCAATAATGCCGAAGTAGTGCAATTTAGTAAATTCGGCCCAGGCTATTTTACCTGATCCACTCCTGAGTGTATTGTGTGCATCAGGATGACTTGACTTGTTGATCTGTCCCCTTCATGTAATCTTGCCTACATCTGGCTATAAGTTTTCTATTTCTCAGTATGTTACGACATACTTCTTGGGTATATGCTGGTGCAGAGTGTGTCTAGTTTTACGTCTTTGTGTTATTTCTACATAGGGACCCAAAAATGAAGCAGCATATTATCCTCTTCAAAAACAATATGGCTCACACAGTCACATACTCCTTGTGTTCTTCACCTCCCCCAGAAACATACTCGCGTATAAACACACACTGTCCTGTTTTGTGTCAGAACTCTTTGTTTCAGCGCAGTTTCCTGGATAGTTCCCCAGACTGTTAACATCTGGTTTTTAAATCCGTCTGAGGTGATCAGATCATGAGGGTCCACAGGGTCCAAAATGTTCGCATTTGTAATGTAAACTCTAATGAGTTCTGATGCATCCCGGACAGCAGTAAAGGACCTCCTACCACCGTGCCAAAACAAGCACTTTAGACTTTGCTTGCTCTCTATTGGCGCTTTTCCACTGCATGGTACGGTACGGTTCGGTTCGGTACGGCACGCTTTGGCGCTTTTCCACTGCATGGTACGGTACGGTACGGCTCGCTTCGGCTCGCTTTAAATGGTACCACCTCTGTTGAGGTTCCAAGCGTACCGTACCGATACTAAAATGTGACGTGGAAGCACTGTAGATCACTGATTGGTCAGACAGACAGAATCGTCACTACCAGCGTCATTGTATTTGCAAGAGATCAAACCCGCTAGATTTAAATAGCCAGTAACAGCCTCCAATGTTTTAAAACTACTTGCTTGACTTGCTTGAAGAAAAAAAACTTCCAAAAAAGAAATGGCTGAATCGTGGTCAGTGGACGAGAAGTGCAGACGTTCCTCTTGTTAGTTGCCGAGGAGCGGATAAACTATAACGATCAGTCATAATCCCACCCACTTTGAAGCGGTACTAACTGCAGTGGAAAAGAAACCGAGCTAAGGCGAACCGAGCCGTACCGCGCCGAGCCGAGTCGTACCACGCAGTGGAAAAGCGAAGCGAGCCGAACCGTGCCGCGCCGAGCCGAACCGTACTGAGCTGTACCGAGCCGTACCATGCAGTGGAAAAGCGCCATATGGCTTTAACAATAAGTACACGTTTTGCACTGTATTTTTAACATGCAGTGAGTCACTGCCAGTGACACACGTGACTTAGTAAGTCATAGATGCAGTCACAACATCTGATGACAAAGTGCAGGTTTAAGCGGCTCAATTGACCACTAATAATCAAATCAGACATAAATGTTAATACGACATGGCTTTCTTGAAGCTTCCCTTCCCTAATGGTACTTCCTCCTGCGGGCATCATCACTTTCTATATATAGACTTGTATTCAATGTATACATTTGTCGTAAACTGTCAAACCAGGTGCAGTACTATGGCAAGGTCACAGATAGCAGCTGCATCTACAGAGCTCCTCTAGTGTGGTTAGAAACACCTCCATTTCAAAGATTTAATGCGTAAGCCATTTGTCACGGTGAATGCCACTAAATGTCAAGGTGGTAAGTGCTTGACAGCTTGTATGGGTTTTGTGCAGGTTTGCTGCTTCATTTATTATGTCTAATATTACACAGGCCTTCTCTGCCAGTGCCAGCGGGCATTTGCTGATTGCTGCGTTATTTGGTCTACTGCATCTGTGTACTTTATGCACCAGACATAAGGTCTATTTCAAAAATTGTGTGAGCTAAAGAGGCAGCTGACTTTTAAGGGAACATCCTAAGCTTCATGGCACCTATTAATTTGGAGTGCTTTACATAGGGAGCAACTTTATGCCAGTGTTATTTTAATATTATTTATATACTTTTATAGTATATATTAATATTTTGATCTAGCTTTTATGTGCTTTTGTCATTTTTATAACTTTTTTAATATTTCTATTTAGCTTTTTATTTATTTTAGTTTTAATCAGCGTTTAAATGACACTGAAAACTATTTGTACATTTTGGCTACTCATTTACACAATGCATTTTGGGGCCCTGTTAACGCAAACTTTTGAAAATGAGTTTCAAAGTTCAAGTGTTTGAAAACGGTACTACTTTTTGTAATATTGTAAACTACAAAATGTAAACATATTGTAATTTACATATGTAGTTTACATATTGTAAACTACAAAAACGCGAACTTGTGAAAACGGTGACATTATGCGAATGGGTGTTGCATGTTCAGTCTATAGGCGCGTAGTGTTTCTTTACAAAGTTACATCACCAACTACTGGCCTGGCACGCATAATACAGCATTTTTCGTTATTTTCGTGGATCCTTGTGAATGGGATCGTCTTGACAACATTGTCGTCTGTACGCAAATCTTTTCAAACGCTAAGGAAAAACATTTCTGTTTTTAGTATATCATTGTCGTGTAAACGTATCCTTAGTCATTTTAGTACTTCAACTTAAACATATTTATGTTTCTAATTTTCATTTAAATTTATGTTTGTAATATTTATAATTTTATTTCAACTTTCAATTAACAAAAATGATTTGTAATAGATTTAGTTAACAATAACTGCTCTTTGCACTACGACAGGAGATTTGACATTTTATTTTAATAGAGGTTGACATTATTAATTCTATAATTCTATGACAATTTGTTAAGCATAAAAACACACATTTGGGTAAATGAATCATTTTTTTATTACAGAAAAATTGTTGTTGAAACTTTTGGAACTGCATGAAACAAGTTTGTTCGTCAGTTTTATTCGTCAAAAGAATTAATTACGTTAGTTTCCTTCTTAAAGGAAATGTACAGTGCTGTCTTATAATTTGGCTTAATCTAATATTCTTAATTATCTTAAAAGACAGCATAATTAAGTTTTGGAGTAAACATTAGTGTACATGTGGTTTATGTGTCATGAGTGTACATGTGGTTGTATAATGTGATGTTAGTTGTTTTCTGCTTTTTATGTTAAGCACAAAGCAATAAAACTTTGGTTTTCCTTGTAGTTTTATATAGTTTTATTGATAAATAAGACTTCAGACTATGATGCTTACAAGTGCACCGTAGGCAGTTCACTAGATTTTGTGACTGACCAATAGTCAAAACGCAGACTAATTGTTAGAGTTGTGTTTATTGTTAGAGTTAATTTTAAATAAGCTTAAAAAGTGCTCACCAAGTTTGCTTTCTAGTGAGGTCAAAACATGCTTGCAATTTGAACTTTAAACTTTCATGTGTGCATTATCTTGTTGTGGCTAGTCTCTTAATGGTGATCCTTAAAAAGTATTTGAACAGTGCAGATATCAACAGCATGGCTCAGCAAATGAGGCATATGAGGGCTAGGGTGACCATATTGCTCTCCTTACTGTCCAGCTCAGCCGGAGCCATTACCGCACTGAGGCTCACATGGGCCTTCGTGTGTACCGACCATATAAAACATGCATTAGTGCTGCATAATGCATGATTCCACGAAACTCTGCCCATTCTCTCATGGTCCAAAGTCATTGCTATTGTGTGATGTTGCTTATGGGGTTCAGAAAAGCAAGCAAGTGAAGCGTTCAGTACAAAGTGGAAGAATCCACCCAGAACTTTAGTTATTTTTGTATTGATCTGATTTTAATGCTTTAAAGATTTTCTCCCTTGGTATTTGATGTACATTGTTTACCAAGGTTAATCATGCAGAAAGAAACACTCAAATGCAGCAATAAATGAACAGGAAACAGCAATGGTTCATTACTTCTTAATTCTCTTTAATTCATATTGGGCCTTGGGTAGTACAGAACTGTTGAGAGGAGAGGAGATGAGATGGGAAGATGAGAAACGTTAAAGACTGAATATAGATAGCTTTTTGGAGACGCTCCAGACATATTTGTCCCACAGTGAGACTGAGAGACACAGGACACTCATAACCCTCTGAAGGTGACTCGTTTTGATCCACATACTCACACACAATCCTAAAGCAAACAAACACAAATCTCTCTGTTCCCCTCTCTAAGCTCACACGCACTGGGTGTTCCATACTCACCTTTGTTGCTCAGCGGGAAAGACTATTTTAAGTTCGCCCACCCCTCTCTGGAAGGAAGCAATACAATTGTAATGCTAATGAGTGAGGTGCAGAATTAATATCTGATTCATTCACAGTTTCCTAATTTAGAATAATGAAAGTGGGAAGCTTTGAATTTGCTTCTGGTTCTGTTCATTTATAGTCACAGGTCCACAGAGAGAGGACGCCCACTCTTCCCGCTGCGCCCCGTGATTCATTATCTGCGGCAGACATTAGCATGTAATAACTAATTTATGTCTTAAATTGACTATTGTCTAAGTGTCTAAAAGGCAATTCTCCTGCTGGGCCATATTAACGGTTTGCTTACGGCTGTCATGGGCATTGATGCTAATCTGTCTCTGATTAGGCAGTGTGATCAGGTCTGCATATTGTATTACTGTTCACTTTTACCCTATAGTAATGCTTTTTTCCAAAGTTATGCTTGGAAAAAGTGGAATAATCCGATAAAAAAAGGAAAATTCGTTTTTTATTTAATCACCCTCACTTCTTTCGAAACATGAATGATGTTAATTCTTCCAAGGAGCACAAAAAGAAAAATATTCTACGGATTGCCCTGGCTGCTCTTTTAGATGCAATGCCAGTAAGTGGTGATCACAACTTTTGAGCCATATTTAAAAGGCTTCTAAGTCTGTTTATCACAGAACGCTATCATATGACTTCAGATGGCTTATAATATAGTGCACATGTCATTTTATGGTGCTTGCTTGTTATTTTTGAAGCTTTACAACTTCTGGTCACCATCCACTTTCATTGTGGAAAATGGAAAAAGGCAACTCATAAAGGTCATAAAGTTTTGGAACGACATGAGGGTGAGTAAATGATGACAGAATATTCATTTTTGGGCAAGCTATCTTTTTTTAAATCAGCTCCAAATTATTTTATATGCCTTACTTTTCCATTATCTACACACCGAGCCTTGTGGGTTAGTCATTGAAACTTCAGGATGCATTTGGATCTTTGTATCCGTGTCTCTGTTTCTCTGTTGCTCAGAGGCTACTGGGAAATATAAACTTGTGCTTCCAACTCTAAGTGCTGTTGGGAATCTGTAGGCGGATGTTGTGTTTCTGGCTCCTACACGTATGCCTGTGTGTGCTTAAAGCTACAATATGTAAGATTTTTGTAATAAAATATCCAAAAATCACTTGCACAGTGTGATATATGTCCTGCAGTTGTGTACTTACAATATGCCAAAAGTTCCCAAAGAATTTTAATTTCAGAGAAATTTCAATTTTAAATAATGGCTCGTCCCTGTTCACTTGACGCCTGTCAATGACGTAATATCCGCGTTATCCCTGGTTTGCGCTCGTACTGCCATAGTAAACATGGCGACAGACGTGGACAACTGCGTTACGTCTACCGGCACGCTCACGCTGATGTTGTTTCGTTCAAACATTATGGACCATGGCAAGCAGACTTTGGGACAAAAGGAGAACTAAAACGAGGATCAATATCAGCGTCAGCGTGGCGTTTTCGAGATGCCGAGAGCTCCACGTCCGTGACAAACTTCGACTTGACAGAGACTCCGCTCTTGCGTGTACTTTATTAGACAGGTGAGCAAATGTAAATAAAACTAATCAATCTTATATAGCTCAACATGATGAAATATGATGTTAGAATATGATCAGTATGTTATTCTAATGTTGATCTAGCTTACTGCTAATCTCATACAGACAAACTAACACAGAATAACATTATAACTTTCAACACACTCAAATGCAGTTTAGTGTGATAGTGTAGACCCAGTGAAACAGCGCTGCATTACCTCACAAGTTTCATTCGTCTAATAAACTGACCTGTGTGTATTAATTCAGCACTTGCGGGTAATTCGGTTGAATGAAATGTCCTTATTCCTTTATATCCACGGGACTCGTGTGTGGCGCTGATATCTGTCTCTTATTAGCAATCACACCCTGCTTCATACCACAGTCATGTCAAAAACATCAATGCATTCACTCATCCATAAACATTATTAGATCCTTCGGCATGACGGCAAGTTCCATAATTCCGCTTATGCGTCATCAACCTACGCCTTTGTTATTGTAAGAGGTTAGCGACCCCTAGTGGCGAAAAAAATTACATATTGTAGCTTTAAGTAGCTTTGATTAAAGTTCCAGTTGTAAACTTAACAGGCCCTGCTGACTAAAATGCATATCACACCTCATTTTGTAGTTTTCTAAGTCTGAATCCATTACATCATATCTGGATATTTTATTGGCTTCCCAAAGAGGAGGCTCTGCCTTCCGTTGGAGTCCATTTCTAGATGAATCTGTTCATTACAAAACTATCTATTTCTGCTAGAGAGTTTCCTTTTCCTTGTGCCCTGCCCTCTGCACCCCCCTGTCATCGTGACAAAGCTGTTTACCTGGCCTTCCAAAACCCTGCTGCATACATTTGGCCATTCACCAGCTTTAATCTCATCCAAACTCCAACAGTGTCAAGCGGTGAATTCCGCCAGACAGATCCATGGAATGAGGCTAGGGATGGGCGTCTGGCATCTTCCATGATCAATATTCGTCTACGGTCCATTTTGCTGACTGTGTAAAACTTGGTGGTCATTCTGCATGTACATGGAGATCCGCACTGCCTTAAATGGATCCGTGTAGTGTGTCTTGGATTTGATCCTCTAATGGCTCTGTGAAATATTGTGAATAGTAAAAAAAAAGAAAAGAAAAGAAACTTTTCAATAAAATAACCATTTTAATAATTGCAGCTTTTAACACTATAGGATGAAAAAATAAACCATGGTTTATGTTCATTTAGTCAGGAAATGGTTCACCCAATAATGAAAATTCTGAGGAAATATTCTTAAAAGAATATATTAAGAAAGATATAAGTATCTTTAAACTGTTTCTGTCCATACAATGACAGCCAATGGGGTCCAAAACAACATTGTTTGGAAGAAGGAAAAAAAAAATTCCAAAATATTTTCCCAAACAGAAGAAAAAACAAGAGTAAATAATGACACTTTTTGGGTATGCTATCCCTTTAATAAGAATTCACTACTTAAAACAAGTGTTTGGGAGTTTTAAACGGGGAGCCAAACTTGGTCTCCAAGTGGCTGTTATCCTGAGGATTTCTAGCTTTGTAAAATTTTGGCATTCTTATCTTCGGGAAGATTCTAATCTGTAGCTCTCAGAGGGAACGTCTGAAACATTTTTATTTATGTTCGCTGATATAAATTCCGTACAGCACCATCACTGGATGCAGTCAACTGGTCGATTGATTCAACTAATTGAATCATCATAGCTCAGTCGTCTGGTGGCTTCTGTGCAAACATTGGCCATCTCGCTTTTTGTACATCTTTCGACATATTAGGCTTGAGGTATTTGTTCTTTTCGCTGCCCACCATGCCCATAGAGAGTGCACATCTTTTGAAGTGGCAGGGGTCAGGCATGGTGACCTCACTGTGTGTATCTGTGCACAGATCACCGCCTCAGGGGAGGAACTGTAGACATAGCTGGTCAGAGAGAATGAGACTGGGAATTAAAAGACTAGCCCACAGCATCTCATGAACTGCATCACCGCTGACCTTTCTAAGAGCACTTCCAGTGGAAAATTACAGCTTCTGGGACTAATGACCTCATCTAGCATGTTCAGTTCATATACAGTTGTTATCTCAGAAATAATATGTTATTTACATTTTTAATCCAGTTTTGTTTAAAAATGTTTGCACTTAGAAATAAAAGCGGTGTTAAAAATCATGGTTGAGATCACTTTCACTTAATTTGTAACATTAATGGGTGAAATGACAGTATATTGTTGATGATATCAAGGGTCTAATGATAGAGATTTTGCTATATCATGTATTTTTCAGTATGTAAATGTATCCGTGCTACGCAGGACTGCTTAGTTATTGACATGTTAGAGCAATAAAGAAACATGCATGAATGAGAAAATTAAGTATAGGACTTACTTAATGTTAAAGGATTAGTTCACTTCAGAATAAAAATGTCTTGATAATTTACTCACCCCCATGTCATCCAAGATGTTTATGTCTTTTTTTCTTCAGTCAAAAATAAATTAAGTTTTTTGAGAAAAACATTCCAGGATTTTTCTCCATATAGTGGACTTTAATGGCAACCAATGGGTTGAAGATCCAAATTGCAGTTTCAATGCAGCTTCAAAGAGCTCTACACGATCCCAGCCGAGATATAAAGGTCTTATCTAAAGAATCTGTAATTTTCACAAAAAAAAAAAAAAAATGTATATACTTTTTAACCACAAATGCTCATCTTGCAGAACTCTGCTATGCTCCACGCATTACGTAATCACATCGGAAAGGTCAATCACGACTTAGACAAAAGTACCATTTACAAAGCAAATGTGCAAAGACTAATTCAAATGCCTTTTACAAAAAAAAGGTAAAACAACGATGTTGGATTATTTTCCTAGTAGGAGGAGAAAATTATATGGGAGATTTTTCCCTACCGCGGTACTTCTGCATACGTCACTCGTGACCTTTCCAACATGATTACGTAATGTGTGGCACATCATAGAGTTCTGCAAGACGAGCATTTGTGGTTAAAAAGTATATAAAACTTTATATTTTTTAGAAAATGACAGATTGTTTCCCTAGATAAGACCCTTATTCCTTGGCTGGGATCGTGTAGAGCCCTTTGAAGCTGCATTGAAACTGCAATTTGGACCTTCAACCCATTGGTTGCCATAAAAGTCCACTATATGGAGAAAAATCCTGGAATGTTTTCCTCAAAAAAATTAATTTCTTTTTGACTGTAGAAAGAAAGACATAAACATCTTGGATGACATGGGGGTGAGTAAATTATCAGGATTTTTTTTATTCTGAAGTGAACTAATCCTTTAAAAAGAGTTAAGTGCATAAGCATGCTCTTGAATGGTCAGATACTTAATCTTAAGTGAACGTAAATAATTGAGGGGGTGATCTGTGCATTGTCTTAAAGTGACAGCAGCCTAATATACATTACCTACAGAAATTGTGAATTGGTATCAACTTTCACATTCACATCAAACAAAGAGTCAAGAAGGAGATACTGCATGCTTCATTTCTTGTGTAAAAGTGGTAGTGCTTCATATTAATGGTTCAGCATGTTTCACCAGATTTATTTTTTCTTCTCTCTGCTGTAAGACAGATTTCATGCTATACAACACAAAACCAAATACAGACACGTGCATATTCCTGGAAACATGCAGTTCCTGCTGTTTAGCTGTTAAACTTCATGTGCTGAAGTATCACTAGCATTAGACTTAGTTGAATACTTGACCTGGCTAAGTATAGTAAAATCCTGGTTTCATAACTGAATTATTAATGAACGTGAGTCACCACATTCAAGGGCAGTGAATCCTCCATCATCAGCCACAAAATACAGCGTTTTAAATACAAGGTTGAGAGTACATCTACACCTAATTATCTGGGTGTTACGCCTGGTTTAGCTAACAGATCATTTACAGTTGAGCATCATCATTACCAAAGCAGCCTTTTTTTGTTCAGTCTGCTTTCATAATACATCCCAGATCTCATGCTAATGAAGCATTGCTCTGGGTGGGATGATTGAGTCGAAGCTTGAGCCACAACGCAAAACCCACAGCAGAAAGTATTCATCCAGGAGGAGCTGCTGTTGTTTTAGATGCTATGTTGTAATGAGCTTGTGTACTCTCTCATTCTGTGGGAAGATCACAGGCTCCTCGACGTGACCGCCGCAAATCTTTCAATTAATCAGCCATACATAGACATTAATCAGTTCACAATGATTTAATCGAATTACACCGCTGGGTTTGATCTCCACGTACGCTTCCTCCACTGGCACAAAGCTTTCCAGAAGGTTCCACCCTCCCCTTCCCGCCCTGGCGCAGGTCGTAGAGAGTGTCAGACCCCCCTGTGTGAGGCCGCCTGCCACTGCGGCAACCCCGCTGACTACGGAGGGTGGATTAATTGGATTTTACAAAATGTGATGCTTTGATATTTACTGTACGAATCCCATTGCTTTTCTTGCAACCACAAGAAATTGCTTTTTGGAACAGCAATAATGATCAAAAAACTGTGTCGGACTGAAATAGATGCAGTTCCCTCTTTTCTTCTGCTTCAGAGCTCATTTATTACGAGCCTAATGGAGGAGTCAGAGACGTGAAAGAGCTTAGCAGGTGCTGGAGCTGGACGATTTGTTAAACATGGAAGTTCGAAAAAGGGCTCACACGTTTCCCAAGAAACGGAATGGTTTGCAAGGACAGTCACCGGAGAGCCATCGCTCACAGTCGTTTTAGGCTCACAGATTGAATACTCAATGCGTTTTCTTATGGGCACGTCCTGCAGAATTTTATAATGTAAACTTCATTAGGTTTATTTTTTGCATAAAAAAGCATTTCTATCACTCAAATCTGTGATGTATTTTTTAAATAAAATGGCCAGATCCGTTTTGTCTTTCTAACGTTAATTTAGAGCATTTTTTTATATATTAAATACAATTACATTTTTTATTATAATGATATTAAAATAAAAGTCATGGACATCAGCTATATTAGTATCAGTATTTCAAATGCATTTTTCCAATTCAACTTTTTACTTGAATTGTTGTGCTGAAAATATTTGTAATTACCAATTCTGTATTAAAAATGGACTTATAGACACTTTTCACATTTCCGGGGTTCTCAGAAGCAGAATTTGTCGTTAGCAAATAAAATGTTTGCATTTGCATTTGCTAATAGCAAAAGAAAAAAATCTGAAATAGCATAAATGTCCACGTCTTTCCAAAAGAGGGAAAAAAATATCGGGATATTGATTACAGCAGTCAGAAGAGAGAAAGATCTCAAATTTTTCGTCACTCCCTCAGCCGGTGTATTAGAAACACCCTCGCAGCTGCGTTATTTCGTTTTTTTGTAATTTACTGACAAGGTAATATAACACAAAGTATAGCATTATAAATGTGTATTATTGTTTTTTTTTTAAATGCAAATATTAAAAACTTTACTATATCTGCAATGTTGATAACTGTGAAAAGCCACCTTCAAAGTCTGTGAAAGGGAAGTGTTGATTTTTTTTCCCTATCTTGTTTATAATATTAATGTTTTTAGGCCTACAATTTAACCATATACTTATATAGGTGTGTGTGTGTGTGTGTGTGTGTGTGTGTGTGTGTGTGTGTGTGTGTGTGTGTGTGTGTGTGTGTGTGTGTGTGTGTGTGTGTGTGTGTGTGTGTGTGTGTGTGGAAGAAAACCAAAATGTATCAGCCATTTTATTAGGTTGTTCTGAGAGTCTGATAACACGCACAATGGAATCACATTGACATATCCGAGACATGTAATTGCATTTATTGTGTATATCTCACATCAATATGATTTGTCGTTGTATGCGGCAAGTAGGCAGTGCCTTAATATGATTGAGTAGCGACGGGGAGGCTGTTGTGTATTTCACTGACATCATTACAGTCTTCAGACTAACCTTGAGCTTGCTGGCCTTTGCGTCTTCAAATGTGGGCTGGAAATGAAAATTATTCAATTTTACTGCAGTACAGCACTATGTCCATGCTTTGATCCATCTGTCACTTATGACCCTGACTGTCAGTCACCTCTCTCATCCCCTCCCGCACCCGCCCACGGGGTACTGCTGGATCCCGTCTACACTTGCCATCTGGCTCTTTATGAGACGTGCCGGACTTACTGTTGATGTGACTCTTAATGAATATATTTAGAAGGAATAGTTTTACTGCTATCAGAAGGTTATGTTGTCATTCAGCTTTGGTTGTTTAGATAATTAATTTGCTAAGATTCTAGATAATTCATTTGCTCAATAATAGTACGTAATTATTTTGGCGGCATCACTGTTGAAGATGTGTATTTACATCGCTCTCAAAAAATTTATTCTGATTCGTGACAAACGCAGCATTCTGCATTGAAATATATTTGTATAATGACTGTTAATTTTAATAACAATTATTATTATTATACAGTTTAACAGTCATTATGCAACAGCAATACTACTACTACTAATAATAGTGATAATAATCACATCAATATTAATATATTTATTATTATGAAAAAAATTCAATAGAAAAAAACGATAAAATATTTGATCATTTTTAATGTCAAATGTCAATTTACACATTAGAAAATGATAATGTACAGTGTAAGAAAAAATAACATTTATTTTGAGATTTGTGAAAGATTACATGTGCCATCTTAAAATATTAACTTTAAGTGAGTGTTAGATGTTGGCAGTGTTTACAGGTTTTTTTTTTGGGACAGCTGAAACTTTTTTGCAATTCTGTTTGGTGACGCTGGAGCCACAGAAAATGTGCATCAAAACAAATTCACGTTCACTGAGTGCAACGAAATTTCGATTTGACAAGCAACTACTTTGCTTTGTGCCATTAAATCATTTCACTGTGCATGAAGGGCTCCATTGGGATCCATTGTTTCATTTTAACTTCTTGTTGTGGTGAAAATTTGCATTAAGTGAGGGCATTACAATGCTTATGCCTTCAGTTCAGCTGCCAGGATGGAGGAAGACATAACTCACGACATGTTCTGTGTGGGACTCCATCACAGCTATAAATATTCAGTGTGGGGGCAGTGCAGCTGCATAACTATTCCTAACTATTGTTAGTCTCACATACTTACTACTAAACATTAGCCTGTCACGATCTCTTATTCTGATTGGCCAACAGAAGGAACGGACTCTGACTCTTGCAGCCTTCCTTGTGATCTGATTAGTCATATCAGCCCAGGTCCTGATAAAGACCTGATGATCAACGGTGGAGATGTGGCATCTTGTCCAGATGGAGCCGTGGCTGTTTTTGTGTTTGTCGGAATGAAATGTTGGCTGGAGAAGCGTCTGACTCAAAGCAGATGGGTGGCGGCAGACTCCTCTGTGAGGTAGCTGATCTCTTGATGAGATTCTGAGCTCTGGTGGCATGATCCATCCATTATTGAACTGCTCTGTCAGCTTATGTAGAAGAGCTAGATGCCCATAGATGCAGACAAACACTTGATTACGCACTGGGGCTTTTAAAGAAACAGCTTACCTTAAAATGAAAATCTGGTTATCATTTACTCACCTTCATGCTTTTCCAAACCTATATTGCTATAATTTTTCTGTGAAACACAAAAGGTGAAATTTTGGAAGAATTGTAGTCACTCTTTACTGTTTACAAAGGCTTTCAATTTTCAAAAAGGATGTGAAATAATCATAAGTATATCCAACTTGACTTGTGCCCTATTTTAAGTGTTCTGAAAGCACACAATACATTTGTGTCAGACATTTTGACTTGAGAAATTAATAAGTTGTCATTTATTGAAAATATTCATTGAAGATTTGTATCTGGTATGGAAACGTGACAGTATAATCATTCGTTTGAATCAGATCTTTTCAATGAATCAGTGGATCTGGTTCAAAGAATCCATCTGCATGATTTTTTCATGGATTGGTCCAATTCGCAAACAAATCATTATTTTGAGCTGGTTCTTTTCAATGAATCTCAATAAGTTGTTTATGTATTTGTCCAATTTGTGAACAAATCATTATTTTAATTTGGAACTTTTCAATGAATCAATTGATCTGTTTCACAAAATCAGACTGAATTATTTGTTCATGAATTGATGCAAATCCTTTGAGTTGGATCTTTTCAATGAATCAATATATCTTGTTCGTCTGAATATTTGTTCATGGATTAGTCCTATTCTTAAATTTAACTCATTGACTCAAAGCAGTTCTCGGGTTATCAGCTCCCACTACTATAGAGTTGTATGGACCACTTTTACAATACTTTGATGGTGATTTTGGTGAAGCTTGGAACACAATGAGGTTGAGAAAATGATGACAGAATTGTATTTTTTTGGATTAACTATCCATTCAAAGACTTGCTCTTGTTTTGGCCTTGAATCTGTGTGCATTTGAATTTTCCCTTTTTGAATACAATTCTAACAGATGCTTTTCTCCTTCGTTTCTCTGCAGCGGAGCCTCTCCCTCTGATGGACCTGTGTCGACGTGCGGCACGACTGGCTCTGGGACGAGAACGTCTACAGGAGATCGAGACGTTGCCTTTGCCCCAGTCTCTGAAGAATTACCTCCAGTACCAGTGAGAGCACAGGCTCTCACATAGAAACACACACGGACACAGAGAGGAAGCCTGAGGCGGGAATATAGCGCCACCATCAGGCCGCAGAGGGAAATGTTTACATTGTGGCTCACTGGTGGAATCTTAAGTTAGTTTTTTATTTTATTTTGTATTTGTTTTTGTTCAGTTTTCATTTTCCTCTTTATGAGTTGTTTAATTTATTGATGGCTATGGAAGAAGCAGCTCAACAGACCTGCAGCGCCTCCAGGTGTACGTCTCGCCCTGGAGAATACGACAGGAAGCGGCGTTTCAGAAAGCACATTAACCTTGGGATGCCTTTGAAAGCCCACAGTAATAATCGTTCCTCTTTCCCTGGGTGTAAAGCCTGCAGAGCACAGTCAACGGACACAGGAGACCGAGGCGGCTGAAGGTCGGGCTCAGCCGCCTCCCGAGTCAAAATCCGCCAAACGGGAGCCTAGAGGAAGAAACAACCCCTGGAAGGTGGTAAGCAGGTGCCAGTACTTGCGCACAAGACCACCAGGGGACAGTAATATGACTGACAGCAGCAATTTTCCCCCTTTTTTCCTGGAATGGATGTGTATTCCCGAGGACACACTCATGCGTACGCACATATACGACCAACAATACATATACGATAAAAAAATATTCTTATTTTTTCTCTGTGGGCTTGAGTCACTTTTCTATCTGATTTTATTGTCAGTGTGAGAATTTCAGTTGATGATGATGATTTTATCAAGATGTTTGGCTATCTTTAAATTTATTTATCAGGTTCTAGTTCCTTTTTAATTGAAATGAGGATGTGCGAGCACATAGATATTGAACACTATCATACACTCGTCACATATGGCTTTCTATTTTAAACTGGAATGCTGCTTTTATTATTATTAATATTATTATCATGATTATTATTCTGTCTGAATGCTCAGATAGAAGTCTGTTTTTTTTTTCAGAGGCACACAGTGGAATGTAAAGATCTTGCTAGCGTTAGCATATTTGAAATGTGAATAAAAGCCAAGTGAATGAGAAGGATATCATTGATAGTTTTTTTTTTCTGAAACAGAATATGTCCAGATGAGTGTTTCAACCTTCTTATTGAATACAAATATGTGTGTTTTTCAGCACAGAAGGGCCCATTTACATAATACCACTTCTTTTCCAAACGTTCCACTGAGAGTTACCTCGTTTCCCACTTCTCTCTCTCTCTCTCTCTCTCTCTCCTGTCTGACTCCCACTCTGTCACAGTCTGAGGCTGTTTTAAAGTATTATCTAACCTAAATCTGTGAAGAATTGGATCACTCTTCTCATGCTCAGGTTCATGAGATTTTTTTAACCAGTCTCTAACCGCAGGTGCTTCAGTAATCCAAACCTCTCTTGTGTTCTTAATCACTCAGTTATTCACCTAAAGAAAAAAATCTTAACATTTGTTAATTGAATAAAATTACAGGAAATGCTTACTAATCTATTTATTGACATCAGTTTTTGCAAAATAAGGATAATTCAAAGATGCTGTTGGACAATGATTGAATAGACAAAAAGTGTCTGTAGGGCTCAGTATTTAACCTGGCCTAAAGCAAAATAGTCAAATTCAAGTGAAGTTGCAGAACTGTAAGAATGTGACTTTTATTATACTATGTTCTGTCTACACTATTTGCTAATGTGTTTTTTTTAATTAGTTATATAACTAATATACTCTACTGTTCAAAAGCTTGGGGTCAGTTTTTTTTTTTTTTCAAGAAATTAATTAAAACTATTACAAAAACATTTTAAAAATATTACCGACCCCATATTTTTTCAAAGTAGTGGTAGTATTGTTTAATATAATGATGTCATTTTATATATTTTATAATGGGTGCTAAATGTTTTAAATGGGTAACCTTACAAAATACCTCAGTAATCCAGCTTGGATCAAATCGTAAGTGCAAATGTTGAAGAGAAACTCCATACTGTCTCTGCACTTCTTCCATTAAGGTCAACAAACTTTAAATGGATTTTTTAGGTAATGGAAAATACTGATCGTTTTTTACTGATCTTTGCTTCAAATAGTGTGATAGGGCTGTTTGGATAATATTGCCCTGTTTTAGTGTATCTGGACATGTTAGTACTGTCCTATTGGAAATCGATGTAAGATGGGAAGACACTGTCCTTTCCGTGCACTTTTTTTTCTTGGCTTCTCTCTTTCACGTTATGGGAAACAGCTCAAATGTAATTGAATATCACAGATCCGGGAGCTCAGGTACAAAGACAGGACCCTGATCAAAGCATTGAGATGGAGAACAAGGCACTATGGTTCAAGCCAGGACATTGATCCTCCCTATCCTCTGTTTCCCCCCAGTCTGGTCTTAAATCTCTAACAAACATGTTTAACCAAAGGGAACAGACTGTTCCGTGTCTTCCAGCCTTGAGAGAATGCCCGAAGTGTCTGTGTTTGTGTACAAATGCGTACGAAATACCTTGGGAATCTCTGATTGTTTATGTTTTAAGTCCTTCATTATTAGCAGGCGATTGTTGAGCTCTTGGAAATGAGAATTGTACTGACTTCCTCCCAGTGTGATTCTCCATATGCTGTGTAGACATGGGCCAGTGGCTATTTCCTTAACTTACCGGAGTGTAAATAGGAGGACGAGAGCTCATCCACCACTGAGAGGCCTTGGGAGATGGGTGTAAAAAAAAAGTAAAAAGCGAGACTTCCTTGATTTGCTTCCTTCCCTGTGGGTGTGCGGCGGTTGTGTGTGTGAGAGAGAATGAGGGTATAAATAGGGAGCCGGTGGCAGTGATGGTCTGGGGAAAAGATCTTTGTGTCCTAAACGACCTCAGCTTCCACATGCAGGTGCATCCTGGCCTGCGCTAGTCACAACATCACTGAGGGTACAAGAAAACAGTGCCGGTAAATCCGTTCTGCTGAGAAAACACTGGAGATGGCACCTTTTGTTGCGGTGTTCTCGCTGCAGATTTCTCATTCATGTGCCAAAACTCAGACTTCTATTCTATTTAAAAAAGGAAGTCCAGGAGAACAGATTGTTTTTTTACAATCAAGCAAATAAGAATGAAAGTTTTCATTTATGCTACATTCCTTTCTTTTTCTTGTATTTATTTAATGTTCTGTTGCTTAGGTTTATGTCACATGCTCATCTCACCATTTTGGGAAAAATGCTTCATGAGGTCAGGCTCACTTTTATGTCTTTGTTATGAAAGCACCATTTAAACAGTAACATTTGAATTTTCTCCTTCTTCACATTTACATTTTTGGAAATTTTTGAAGTAAATTCACCACAGATTGAATGAAATGATTGCTGCTTTTTAAAAATGCTGCCACACGCTTTATTTTGTCTGTTCGTTTAAAAAACAGGGGCTGCACATTTTACAGTCCAATCCTATTTGAAGATACTTTACTATTTTGTTCTGCAACATTAATTACACATGAATACAGTAAATTACACAAAAATACAGTAAAAACTGAAATGTTGTGAAATATTAAAATTTAAGATAACAGTTTTCTATTGGAATATATATTAAAATGTAATTTATTCCTGTGATGGTGAAGCTGAATTTTCAGCATCATTACTCCAGTCTTCAGTGTCACATGATCCTTCAGAAATCTTTCTAATAGGTCTATGCTGATTTGCTGCTCAAATAACATTTCTTCTTATCATTAATGTTGAAAAACAGTTGTAAAAACCATAATAGGCCTACATGTTTTTCAGGATTCTTTGATAAATAGAAAGTCCATACGAAGAGAATTGATTTAAAACATACACTTTTAACATGATAAATGTCTTTACTGCTGAATGGAAGTATTAATTTAATTCACACAAAAAAAAAAAAAAACGTACCCGACCCTAAACTTGTAAACACATGGTACAGATGCAGTTAAGAAAGTAGAGTCTTCAAGTAGTGTTAACCATAGACCTTATTTTACTCATAAGTCCAAAACCATTGCTCTAAAAACCCATTCGAAATTCCCGTAGTGAATTGGTCTTCCAAGTTGGCCTACAAGCTGACTTTTAATGACTGAACAGCTCTGTAATGTTATGCTAACATTGCAAATTATGTTCGTCAGGGTGATTACAGCGCCAGCTTCCAATAGGCTGAGGGGAGTTGGGGTATTTGGACTCAGCATGATTGTAAGGATTTGATTGAAAATGAGCCTGTGTGGTTTTCTCTCCAGCATAAGAGAAAACCACACAGGGAGTGTACAGAGAGATGAAACAGATTAGCGCGAGTCAACATGTTCTCTTCCTCCTTCACTCCCCTTCATTTTCTCTCCTCTCACGCTCGGTTTTCCGAGCCAGCCTGTATAAATAGCATGCGATCCATCTATTATGTCTGTATGTCTCCACTCTCCCTGGATCCTGTTTAGCTTCTCAGCTCTTCTTGAGAGCCCCATTGCAAAAGCAGCATTAAAGAGTTTCTGGAAGCGCCCAATTTTCCCATAGCATAGTCTGATTTAATTGTGTGCTTCCAGGAACATTCTAGAAGACTCGGTGCAAGCCTAAAAAACATCACAAACTTGGGTCAACCTGAGCCATGTAGGTTGTTTATGGCCATGATAGCCAATACTGGAAAGTTTAATATAAATATAAAATAGTATAATATAAAAAATAATAATTTATCTTTAATTTTATTATTTAAATTTTTTTTTTTTCATAATAAGCTTATAGTAACACGTTAAGTTACTTTTTAGGGAAAAACCAAAATATTATATGTGGATGTTTTGTCAATTGTGTGTGTGTGTGTGTGTGTGTGTGTGTGTGTTTGTGTGTATTTGTATTTATTTATTTATTTATTATTTACTTACATAAAGTAGTTCATTAAATTGTGCATGCTTTCTTAGTAAGATTTTACAAGAAAAAAAGCTTGTATTCATTCTTTAGTGACCAGCCACTAAGAACATTGCCACCTTTTAACAAATGAATAAATGAGCAAATAAAAATAATTAAAAGAAAAACAAAGGAAATAGTGGTCATCATGGTCGCCAAAATAAAAATTAGAGTGACAGGTGAGGGTGTCTTGTGGCTTTCTGACATATGCAATATAGCATATGGACAACTGGGGAGGGTTGGAGATGAAATCCCATCCATCTATACCTCCTTTCACTTTATGAAATCTGATACATCAAAAGCTTCTGGCCACTATATGAATAAATAAGGCATAATCTTCCGTGCCAACTCACCAAATGCTTCCATATTGAACATGACGGGTTAGCATGGATTTGGTTTAATGATGTTTGCCATTTTCTAATGAGTGCTAATAATGCACTTGCCCATGTGTCACCATTTATTATTACAGCACCAGATTGGACCTCAGAGTTAAATAATTGGAAAATTATTCATATTAAGCATGTGCAGCAGATTCAATTTGTCGTGTTCTCCGAGATTCAAGTGAATTAGGGATGTGCTTTGATATGACTTGCTTGCTGTTCAATTTCTTTTCCCCACAAACCCTTCCCCTAATGATTCCATGCAGATGCAGGAAAAGTGAAGCCCTCTTAATTTGAAAAGCACAAAGCAGGCCCTTGGGTTCATCTGTGTCTGTGCTGGTGCTGCTCAAATTAGGTTAATTAGCTCTCACAGCCAGGAGAAATTCTTAATGAGGTCTAACATACCAAGTATTCTGAATGAGTGCACACGAAAAGCAATTAAAAACTTTTTTAAGCCCAAAGTATACTTTATATAGTTTTTAAACGTACATGAGAGTCCACGTGATGCAAATTCTGTCACTAATCTGGTGGCATAGCTTCGTTGTATGAAGAGGTGGACGCCGACGCTGGAATGGTGGCAAAAGTTAATAGTGTAATAAATTGTGAGCTGTAAACGACTGGCAGTATCCTGGAGGCTGAGACAATGTGACAGATTGGAATTTGGTCAGGAGTGTAGCAGGACTGGCATGTTGCAAAAACGTGACATCACAAGCCCTATGTTATATACCACTTTCTTCTTCATCATGGATTAATATGCAAGAGCTATGCTTTACCATTAAATGTCATCATTAGCATTCATTACACACCGTCATTAGCACCAATTGCATTTCTTCCAATATGATCAATATGATCCAGTTCTGATTCATATCACGTGGATTGCTGCAGAACTTAGATGTGCTGAGCTGTTTGCTTTGTCAGCCAATTTTCTCTCTCATTCCCAATTTATAGTGTCCTGTACTGTAAAGCATATGTGTTTATAATGTGGTATATCCGTGGAATGCTTAAAAAAATATATATAAATAAATAACAAGTCGAAAACTAAAGCCTGCCTAATAATCTTTATCTTTTAGTTGCATCCATCAAGTTTCAACAAATTTTTTTTTTTATTTGCAATGCACTTTCCAGCCAAAATAGCTATATCATTATATAGCATACTAGCAGCATGATATAAAATATAAATATAACATTTTTCATATTGTAATAGCCTATACTACTTACCTGACGTCTTACTACATCTCCTACACACCACGTTAATAACTATAATATTTAAGCTCTGTGGGACTAAAGGGTTGCTGCTTTGTGCCCAGGTTTTTTAAAGAGGTTTAAAAGTTTCTTGTTAGTAGGCTATTTGGAGTCCTCTAGAGGCATACAAGAGTCAACACATCCTCTTTTAACTGCTTATTTACAACTAAGTTGAAGGCTGCCCTCTTCCAGCTGAATTTAGTCATTACAAGTAATGTCATATATAATTCAATCATATGATATATAGGATAATTATATATCCTTTATATATATATATATATATATATATATATATATATATTTTTTTTTCCTCTCTTCTCTGCCAGTGTGTTTTGTGTTTCCAGTCTCTTTTGCCACTATTTTGTTAAGTTTTCTTTTGTTTATGTTTTTCTCTTCTGCCCAGTTGTGTTGCGGTTGCTTGTTTGCCCCCAGAACTCACCTGTCTTGGACATCTCTCCTGGTTTTGGAGTCTGGATTCTCACTCATTACACTGCTTGCCTGCTTGGTCTTGCTGTTCTGAATATTAGTCTGATTTTGAACATGAGCCTGGATTTCTCTGATAATGTCTGCCTCTTCTTTGATCTATCTGTTCATCTGACCTTGACTATCGCCTCATGACATTATTTGCTGATGGACTGATCTGACTATATGACTTTCCCTCTGCCTATTGCCCATATTTGGTTCGGAGCATAACATTTACTACATCTGATTATATTGTGAATTAAAAATTAATCCACCTGTTCTAAAGTATCAAGTCAGCTGGCTTTCCATTTTTTCTTGTAACAGTTGCACTACTCAGAAATTGAATAAACCAAGTGAATACTGGTTTACAAAGACGCACCTGCAAGGAAAATCCAGCCACTGGTATGCTCTCTTATGTGGTATGGCTTTTGTATCAATGTGTGTTTATATATGACACTCTAAAAATATTTTTGCTAAATGAACTGCAATTATCTGAGCATGTTAGTGTTGTGAACTTTTTCTTCTAAAGTGTTTGAAAACTCAGAAGCGAAGACCAGGAGACTCGGGCGTATCTTTTAAGAAGGTTTCTTTATTGAGAACACGAGCTGTGCGTCACTGTAGTCTTCCAAGCTCGTCTCGAGTCTGACTAAGGGAAACAATTTATACACATTTAGGGGCAGGGCTTAACATTGTGATGAACAAAGCATGTAAATGATGTATACAGGTTTAGGAACCTGCCCTATAGTGAGAGTGTTACCAATTCCAATCCAATCAGCATAACTATTCAAACAGTGAAGCTACCAAAGTTTCAGTAATCTGCTTACAATAGAGAGAAACAGGAATAGCAGGCTCGATAGAGAGCAGTAATCTGACAGAAACAGAAAACAGGATTTGCCGGACTCTCTTGCTGGAAAACTGTTTCACAGCAAATATCATCACCATCATAACCTTAAATGCTAAAATCAGTATACGAAACTGTCTAAGTTTATATACTATTGTATTAGAACCTCACTTAAACATTTAATAAATTTGTAACACTAGCAATTATGATACAATGCTGGTGTGAAATGTGTGAAATAATAAAAACCTTTTTAAAAAATGATTTTAAAGATGCTCACCAAGGCTGCCTTTATTGGATCAAAAATACTGTAAAAAAAAAAACAAACAGTGATTGAAATATTATTATAATTTAAAAATCAATGTTATCTGTTTCAATGTATTTTAAAAGGTATTTTATTATGTGATGGCAAAGCTGAATTTTCAGCAGCCACTACTCCAGTCTTAAGTTTCATACCATTCAAGTAGGTACAAATTGATAGTGCACAGTCGATGAGAGTACAATTTTCAGACTCATTTAGTCCACAGCTATTCAGGTTATGTGATTGTGACATGTAACAATGCCCTGTACCATTATGTATCTGCTTCTTTCTTTCTTTTTTAGCTGTGCTTGTATGTCTGAGGTCCAGAAGTTCGTTCTCACAGAGATTCAGTCTGAGCTGGCAGAGCTGAAATCCACTGTGAGTTCTCTGAAGAACAGACTGCAGGTCACCGAGGAACAACTGCAACAGCTCAGGAAAAACTGTAACACATTCCTGCTTGTTCTTTTTATCATTTCTGTCAGCCTATACTTGTATACTTGGAAAACACTAAACAGTTAATATTTTTAAATATAAGAAAAACTTAGAGGAAACTCTCAGTTTGCTAGCCTCAGCCTGGCCATGAAATGCCCACAGAACATACATGGATCCATAAAGGGTGATACAATGATTATTTTTTTTTTATAGTGGTGCGGTTTCTCCATATATGATTTAAAAATAAAATAGAAACTAAGTTCCAAGCTATTAACCAAATCAACCATCTCTAAGATGAATCACAACTGTACTAAATTACATTTTCAGTCCATTAGTACTAGTGCTAACACCTTAAGAAGCATTCAGTTCCTAAAAAATCATTCAATTTTAGTCCTGATTCACTAAAAGGACGAAAATACATACATTACAGTATTTTATGGCAATAAAGAAAGTTTATTTAAATTTCTTTTTATGAAATATCTTTATGAAAATAAAATTGAAGTTGGCATTGTTTTAATCTAGAAATGCATTCTTCTTCTTCTCCCTCCTCCTCCATGGGAGTCTATGGCAGCACATAGAACCGTATGGTAAAAAGTTGTGAAATTCGGTACACTGGTAGAGGTCAGTCCAAACATTCACCACAGCAAATGTGGAGTCTCTAACTCAATCCCTCTAGCCACCAACTGTCCAAAGTTTCACTTACATTTATGCTAATAACTTTTGAACCGTAAGGGCTAGAAACAAAATATGGGTTTCCTCTGATTCATTGGCTCAAGGTGATTCGTTTGCATCATGACATAATTTTTCGTTAAATTTTCCCGGCACAAATCTACTTTTCGAACTCCTCCTAGACAGTTTGTCTGATTTTCATGAAAATAGAATTACATCAACAGAGAGCATGTTGGCATAAAGGTATCAAAAGCTTTTTTTATAAACCCAATCGTTCTCAAATAACACACGAACGAATTCGACGAAGTGCCCGCCGATTTGGGTGCAAGGCTATATCTCTGCGACGCTTTAGCGTATTCAGAACTTGGAACTGATCAGAAGATATTCAAAATTTCATTTTTTGCTTATAACCTCTGAATGGTTTTCTCAAAAATCATAAGATTTCTGATTCGATCGAGTCGAATGATACCTAATTCTCCCATATTGCCTATTGTGGGCGTAGGCCATTTAATTTTTTTTCCTAAAATGCTGTATTTTAAGAACGCATTACCGTATCGTTACAAAACTCGGTATGTTTCATCGCGATTAGCTCTTAAGAAAAGTTTTGAGACAGCTTCAAAAGTTATAATGAAATTTTCTAAAATACTAATAACTTTTGATTAATTTGACCTATTTTAATAAAACTGCTGAGAACAATGATACCAATTATGCCATATTTGCTTTAACTTGCTGTCCCCCATTTTTTATTTCTTTGAAAACCTACTTTTTTAAACTCCTCCAAAACCGCTGGTCTGATTTTCACCAATATTGGCTCAGATCATCTTCAGACCATGCCGGGAAAAAAAAAAGTTATCAAAGCTTTTTGACAGACCAAATTTGTTGCAATGATGCCAAGCTAATTCTTCGGCATATTGACTTCAAACTTTTATGTCATTGTCACCTCACACTGACCAGACCATAACAATTTGATAACAGTATCAACTATTGGTCAAAAGTGATAAGCAAGTTCATAATATTAGAGTATGTATTTGAGATTTCTCCCAAATTTTAACTAAAATAATCTAAAAACATATTTAATTGCTGTGCGAGGCCACGATAATTGCTGCTTGAAGGTATATTTATTATTTTCTTTTGTTCTCATAATTACCGGCGACTTTTAATTCACAATGTTTTAAACACCAAAAAATAAATCTTTAAACTGATGTTGGTTAAGCTCCATCCACACAAGAATAGAATCAGCATTTTTTTTAAGCCACTGCATCAACATCTCTCATCACGGGGGTGGGGAAACGGATTTCGACAGCTGGATTGTTTGCCATCGGATTCTGTACCCCCCATTTTTCTTATACAAAGAGGTTCTAATTTTAATCAAACTGATGCTGGTTAAGCTTCACCCACCCACAGAATAGAATCAGCCTTTTTTAAGCCACAACATCAACATCTTTCATCATGGGAGTGGGGGAACGGATTCCAACAGCTGGATTGTTTGCCATCGGAATCTGTTTTAACTTTGATTGTGATAGGACAATATGTAAACAGGAAGCAAAGTGGGACACAGAGAGAGAAAGGGGGACGGAATCAGGAAAACTGACTCGCCAGCTGGGACTCGAGCCCAGGTCGCCCGAAGCACAATTGCACTCTCTGTCAGCGCACTGCCAACCAGGCAATCGGTGCCAAATAGCCAGCATAAGTTTTGTAAATATTAGAACCTCATTGTGTCAGAAACATAGGGGGAACAGAATCCGACTGCAAACAATCCAGCTGCCGGAATCCGTTCCCCCACCCCCATGATGAGAGATGTTGATGTGGTGGCTGTTTCTTACACAATGAGGCTCTAATAATATTTACAAAACTGATGCAGGTGAAGCTTAATCCACACAATGAATAGAATAGGTGTCTTTTAAAACACCACATCAACACCTCTCATCATGGGGGTGGGGGAACGGATTCTGACAGCTGACATTAAAAGATGCTGATTCTATTCTGGGTGTGCATAGAACTTAAAGGTACAATATGTAAGAATTTTGTAATAAAATATCCAAAAATAATTTGCTCTTGCAATCCTGTAGTTGTGTACTTACAATATCCCAAAAGTTCCCAAAGATTTTTTATGTCAGAGAAATTCCAATTTTAAATAATTGCTCGTCCCTGTTCACTTGTCGCCTGTCAATGACGTAATATCCGCGTTATCCCTGGTTTCCGCTCATACTGCCCTAGTAACCATGGTTATCAGACGTGGACAACAGCGTTACGTCTAGCGACACACTCACGCTGTTGTTGTTGTTTCATTCAAACATTATGGACCATGGCAAGCAGACTTTTGGACAAAAGTAGAACTAAAACGAGGATCAATATCAGTGTGGCGTTTTCGAGATGCCGAGAGCTCCACGTCCATGACAAACTTCGACTTGACAGAGCTCTTGCATGTACTCTATTAGACAGGTGAGCAAATGTACATACAACTAATGTTATATAGTTCAATGTGATCTGTATGTTATTCTAATGTCGATCAATATATTCACTCATCCATGAACATTATTAGATCCATCAGCTTGACGACAAGTTCCATAATTCCGCTGGAATTATGCGCCATCAACCTACGCCTTTGTTATTGTAAGAGTTTAGCGACCCCTAGCAGCGAAAAAAATTGCATATTGTAGCTTTAAAGGCATATTTCTTCATGGTTTCTGGATTTAGTCACTCATCTAAAGTTTTAAATTTAGGACTCGAAAATGGGCAACAGATGGTAATTGTTTTCCACGATCCTCTGGGAGACCGCTACTAATCTAATTCAATCTCTTTGACTCTAGAGAAAGGAGATCGTGTCAACATGCTTCTCAGGGAGACTTCATGGGTCTTTGATACCCACAGCCACCACAATTCATTTGTTGGCCATTTGCTTTTTCCTCTTTGACAATCTTACTAATTTCATGAGGCTCAATGTACTTGTCGATGTAGAAGCATTTTTTACAGAAAGTCATAACTAACGTTGCTTACTAGCATAACTAATATATATACAGTACAACTGGTGAAGATGGAGGGAATAAGTATTAGACATCTGCCTGTATTATATTTAACCATTATAACTTGAGCAACAAGCTGTGCTAATCAAATTGCAAAATTCAATTTAGCTTAGTAATAGAGGAGGGGAATGTTAAATTTCATATATGAAGAACCATTTATATAAGAGAAATATTATGCAGTCATATCTTTGCATATCTATGTACCTATCCCATATAAACTGTCCTCATCTTATTGCTGGTGTGTTTTCTCTGCGATTTGTCTGAGATACTCCCGGCTGTGATTAAAGCATTTCAAAGGAATTGTCAGGAGTCTTATATGGTTACTGAAGTTCAGCAGGTTAGTATAGGGCACTGGAGATCCTAATTTCCAGTACTCAAGATAGTGTCCATAGGGGGCGGGACACCGTTTGAATCAGAGTGAAGCCAATCTTAAGTGTCTGAGGGGCATAACACAGTCAGAGAGGGAACCACCTTGGAATAATATTGGTGATCGGGGTCATGTATGGACTGGAGTAGATAGACATGCCTTGAAACAACTGTCAAGTTATATGGCTTGGGATCTCATCATTCTCAGATGTCTAGGGCCCCTGGTTAACTCCCCTGACTTTTTTTTCTACCACACAATCTTAAAAATGAATTAAGTTCAATGTACTTGCTAACAAATATGAACTTAAAAACATTTAGGTTTAGTCCTGATTCACTTAGGAGTTAAATAAAAACATTACAGAACTTTATGGCAATAAAGCCTCACTGTTCTTGTGATATCATGCTTGTTTATTCATGACTGTGTAAATAGGTTTATTCCAAACGTACATGAACAGATAGGAAAACAGGTCTCATTGCATCCTCTTGTCAGAGAAAGAGTTATGGACTAACGGCAATATCTATGGACTTTTAAAGTATTCAGCCAACCTAGCTAGTTCTTTTTATTGTTGCCGTTTTATTCGATTTACAGGTGCTGGTCATATAATTAGAATATCATCAAAAAGTTGATTTATTTCAAGAATTCAACTTAACAGGTGAAACTAATATATTATATTGACTCATTACATGCAAAGTGAGATATTTCAAGACTTTATTTGTTATAATTTTGATGATTATGGCTTACAGCTTATGAAACCCACAAAATCAAAATCCCAGAAAATTAGAATATTACATGAAATCACACAGTAATTACACAGGAATACCATGGTCATTGAACCAGGTTTTGGTTCTTTTGGCAGTGTGGGCAGGTGCAAATCCTGCTGGAAAATGAAGGAAGCATCTCCATAAAGCTTGTCTGCTGAAGGAAGCAGGAAGTGCTCTGAAAATGTCCTGGTAGACGGCTGCGTTGAGTGGACAGCACAGTGGACCAACTCCAGCCGATGACATGGCTCCCCAAACCAACACAGACTGTGGAAACTTCACACTGGACTTCAAGCATCTTGGATTGTGTGCCTCTCCGTTCTTCCTAAAGACTCTGGGACCTTGGTTTCCAAATGAGATGCAAAATTTGCTCTCATCAGAAAAGAGGACTTTGGTCCACTGTGCTTTATTAAATCCAGAGTCAACGCAGCCATCTACCAGGACATTTTCAGAGCACTTCATGCTTCCTTCATTTTCCAGCAGGATTTGCACCTGCCCACACTGCCAAAAGAACCAAAACCTGGTTCAATGACCATGGTATTCCTGTGTAATTACTGTGTGATTTCATGTAATATTCTAATTTTCTGGGATTTTGATTTTGTGGGTTTCATAAGCTGTAAGCCATAATCATCAAAATTATAACAAATAAAGTCTTGAAATACCTCACTTTCCATGTAATGAGTCTATATAATATATTAGTTTCACCTGTTAAGTTGAATTCTTGAAATAAATCAACTTTTTGATGATATTCTAATTATATGACCAGCACCTGTAAACATATAAATGTTAGTGAGAAGAAAAAAAAATAGAAATCAATCTGCATATGCGATGGACATTGGCTACTGTATGTTCATCTTTGCCCTCTCCTTTGAAAGATTCTTGAGTAAAACAGCTCTATATTTACCAAAGCACATAAAGTACAAAATAGCCTACCCGAGCTGGAAGCGATGCAACCTGTTTTACAGAATACGGAAGTTTGTTGCTCATAACCTCGATTGTTACTACTCCAATATATTTACATACTTACCAAACAGTGTTGGGTGTAACGCGTTACAAAAGTAATGCATTACAGTAACATTACGTTTGGCTGTAACGCAGTAAGGCATTACTAATCAATTTTCAGTAATATTTTACTATATTACATGTTCAGTTACGCTTGCGTTACAACACACTTTTAGTTTTAATTGTAAAAAAAAAAAAAAAAAACACCAAGACCGCGAGACATTAATGAATGAAAAATGCAAGTAGGCTAAGTTACCTGTTCGTGGTCAGTCAATAGCCGCGTGTGGTGTCCAAGTTTGTAAATAAAGACTAAATGGCAGCGTCTGATATATTTTTTATAGCGATTTATTTTTTACAGGAATGCCGTGAGGCATGATTTCAGCCTCTGTGCTCGCGCTGGCCAGTGGAAAAGCGGCTAATGGGTGAAGAAGAAGACTGTACATTCGCGAGATGGACGTATGCATTAGGCTACTCCATTTGTTCTGTGTTTTCATTCTAAACAGTTAGGCTATGTTTAGGTGGTATTTTTCTTGTTTTCATCACGCAATCATGTTTTTGATGCGGTGGTGACGCGTTCACGATGTAAGGAAAGCACCTAAAAGCTGTCACAAAGAACTGGCAAAAGCAATGATTATGAATGTCAAATATAGCAAGGAGACATTTTAATTGTTTAATAAAGATGAAGTTGACGTTGCTGACTCGCGATCTTCGCAGTAGTGAATGCGCCAGAGAGAAATGCACATTTCATACAGATAAGTAGAGAGCAGTCCGTTTTCTTTCGTTTTTAATTGTTCTGTTTACAAGTATACATTTCAATATATATATATATTCAATTTTTTTTTCAGGTCTGTGAAGTAGGCTACCTTAGGCTATAGCCTACGCTGAGTTTCGGTTAATTTATGAGACGCGCTCCAGTTCACGCGCAGGCGCCTCCGTGTCGTGATTATCTATTGTCTGCTATATTTACTTCTTATTTATTAAATCCAGGCAATTGGTTGATGAAACATTGATTAAAATTAAGATACAATTAGTACAAATCCAACGTGATCTCATGAGAATACGTGTGTATTTTTACGTAAAGTGTAATTCTACCATATGTACATTTACTTACATTTTATACACACAGAAACGTATAATACTGACGTATTTACAGCACTAAAACGTAAAATATTTACGTATTAACAGAACAAAAACGTAAATTATTTACGTATGAACAACTCTACCAACGTACATATTTGTACGTATTCTTATTTATGCATATTAAAATCGTGGCATTAATGTTTTGGCTTCATTGCATTCAAATGTCTTATCAATTAGCCTACGTTTTCAGTCGCATTTATTAAATGCAGTTTAACGTTACTCAAGAAATAGGCTAATAACATTTCGCTCTGTTCGTGCTTTCTGCTGCAAACTCGTTTCGGAAGATTAGCCTACATGCAGTTAAACAAGAATACACTTTAAAACCTTAAAAATACCTTCTTTAATCGTTTAACCATTTTGTAATATTTATTTTAACGTTATTTAGTGAGACACAAAATGCGTTTTCTCCAATACAACAATAATACACCAAAACCCAACATAAATTCACAAAAGACATCAATTTTATTAGCTTGATATAATCCAAATCTTTAGAATCCATACGTTTGCAAGAAACAGATCCAAATTCAGCCCTTTATCCAGTGAGTGATCTTCATCTTCATTTCACACAGGCTATCACAGCAGCGCAGTCGGTAACGGTCCCGCGCTCGTGATGAATTCAAATTCAAAAATTGCGCCCTCAAGAAGCGTTACGACATGTTTTACGGCAGTGATAACAAACGCTCATTGGCTCTCGCCACAGATTGCGACATGATGCCGTATTTCATGCCGAAATTCACTTTAAAGAAAGGCTTTGTGTCTTCTGTTTGAGGTCTCTGTGAAAGTTTTAAAACAGTCTTTTAGTGCCGCTTCAGAGCGGTTGCTTCCCTAACGGAGAACTGTCACATACATTGTTTTTTCCTCATAAATGCCAACACGAAAACTAAAATAAAATGAATATTTTATGTTCTGTGGAGAGCCAACCCTTCTTCATCCGGTGGGTAGTAGTAGGCTACTTTTGATTTGCCCAGTGTAATTCACAGAATTACAAAAAAATATTTTGCCTCCTAAAAGTTAAATATTTTTTTTTTGTTACGCATGAATGCGTGTGTATTTCCCTCATATTAAATATAAAACGCATGTGTAGACTGATATTTTTCTAATGTCTGGACTCTTTTAAGGGGGTAGCCTATGGATAAACAGACGTTTCAATATATTGGTATTAAATTCATTTTCTGAGAATTTATATTTCAAGTTTTGACTGCAAATGTCACGTCCAAAACGCTGGAATTCCCCAATTTTAAATAATTTATCCTCAACTAGTTTTGTGGTGTAGGTCTACGTATTTTATAATGTTAACTTCAAAATTCAAATAATACTAATAGTAATTTAAAAATGTGGTAGCATTGGATCTGGACGGGAAGGATAACTCTTGGAGTTGGAAGGGGTGTGTCGCGATTCTGCAGGTTCGTGGATCTGAGTGTCGCGATTTCGGTTTCATATCGCATATCGTTACAGCCTTAGAATGTCAAGTTCTACTACTGTATAGCTATTTTGATGAAAGTAACTCAAAAGTAATACAGGAGTAATGTAACGCATTACAATTCTGAGACAGTAATATTGTAAGGTTATGAATTACTTTTAAATAACAGTAACAAGTAATGTATAATGTATTACAGTTTTGAAGTAACTTGCACAACACTGTTACCAAATGACAAAATATTAATTTACACCATTCATCCTGTTAAAATTTCTACATACCCATTAATGTAGTGTTGCCTTCATTTTAATTTGTAATTTGTTTAATCCACTGCATTGTGCAAAATTAGGCCTACTACATGGTTATGTGTACTTTTGTGAATTTCCAGAAAAATATAAATATATGATATACTAGTTATGTGATATAAGTTGAGTGGTCCTGTTTTATAAGTTTCTTCTGCACTCCTTGGAGATGTCTAGAGGGATTGTTAGATCAACACACCTCCAGCAGGCCTGGTTTTTGGCAGCTATTGGTTGGTGGGCTAGGTAATATGAGAGTTTTATATAATCTGATATGAGAGTTTTTATCATATTTTCATTTCAAATAAACCTTTCTTTCTTTCAAGCTGAAAAAAATGTCTGCCCGTTTTCACTTGTGTGATTGTCAGCCTCTGCTTTCCCACTAGAAACTAAAGCCTAGCATTTGCTGCCACACTTGGACCCATTGACAACCTTGGACCTTTCAACACTGAGATCACTCTGGTTTAAAACAATGTGTCTGACTCTCTGTGGTCATTAAAAATCCCTGGATGTCCTTCGAAAAAAGAGAAGGGGTTTCACCCCGACATCCTGGCCAAATTTGCCCATTAGCCTCTGTCCATCATGGCCTCCTAATCATCCCTATATACACTGATTTACTTCATCACTCTGTCTCTTACCAATAAGCTGGTGTCTGGCACAATATGGCAGCCGTCACATTATCCAGGTGGATGCTGCACATTGGTGGTGGTTGAAGAGATTCCCCCCTTCTATTTAAAGCGCTTTGAGTGCAGAGAAAAACGCTATATAAATGTAACAAATTATTATTATAATTATTATTATTATGTAATGTAATGTAGTGGTTACTTTTTTAAAATGAGGCAACCTCAATGCCATATGCAGCAGACAAATGCGATCCCTGGAGGGTGCAGCCTTAAAGGGAAGCTCCATAGACATGTGGTGGTGTTCATTTTCTGCATGTGACTGAAAAATCAACCAAAATAGCTATTCATATTTTATTTCCTCATTCATTTGCATGAGTCATGAGTTAAACATCAATGCACGTGTTTTATATCAAGAGTTGCACCAGAAGCAGAAATAATCTGACCTTTGGTCTTTTGTTATTTTTCCACATGAGTGTCATGTTTTACACAATAACTACTTGATAAAAATATAATTTTTAAAGTCAATTTTTAAATCAAAGATCAATATTGCATTGTATTGTATTGTCTTGTATTGCATATATAGCATATGTCTTGTGTAAGTGTCATATATGAACTGATCGGCAGGGCATATGTATGTTTTGCTGATAAATGGATCACGTTGTACACGTGATTATCTGCAATAAAAAAATAATATTTTCTTTCCTCATAAAATGTGTCATGAGTTAAACATCAATCCAGCAGGGATATATCAAGAGCTGTGGGAACCTCTGCAACTAAAACACCTGGGTCTTGTTCAGGGCTGTAGGGGACGAGAAGCCCAATAATATTAACTTCTTCACTGACAGTTGCAATCTTCCACTTGTATTATCTTAAGGTAAAGATGTCCTGCATTATTCTGTATCCACTGCTGCTTCTGGTGATCATCTGTCACTGTATGTCTGAGGTCCAGCAGGAAGAGAAGGGATTGCAGACTGACAGGACTGAGCAGTTGAATGTGGAGGAAAGTAATGCTGGTTTGACTTCTGGTAAGTTTCAGCAACACTTTCTCACAGTGATCCACACAGTGATCCACACTGAGCTGGCAGAGCTCAAAACAGGTTTTGAGGTGTTCCTCAAAACATGCATGGGTCTACGATAATGGAAATGACCACACTAGATCTACTGTGAGGTCTCTGAAGAACAGACTGGAGGTCACTGAGGAACATCTTAGGAGAAAAGGTAACCCTCCCATCTGTAATATCACTTGTGTCATGCTTACAGATGGAAAATCAGTGCAAAAAAAAAAAAAAAAATAATTCCTATGGCTGGATTAAAAAAGTAAGTTGTATGAGTATCTTTGTTGCTCAATAAACTTGTCAGATCAGTCCAAAGTAATAACAAATTAGTTTATCATTAATAGCCAGCAATCGGAATAAACATTTTCAAACAGACAGACCATATAACCAATAGAAAGATATAGGAAATATAGTTTGTGATCTGAGATGTGTTGTACAGAGGTTTGCATGATTATTTTTTAAACACAATTTGATCTTTGATTCACGCAGATTATAAAGTGGCATTTGCTGCCACACTTGGACCCAATGGTAACGTTGGACCTTTCAACACTGAGATCACTCTGGCTTACACAGATGTCTTTGTGAATGAGGGAAGAGCTTACAACCCAAACACTGGTATGTGTTCTTATACTGAATCTGTATCTGTGTGTTATAGAACTTTGAAAGCTACATATCAGATAAACAGTGTATTTATATGATCATAGAAATCCTTGATAAACTATTAATTGTTGCATATACCGTTACAGGTATCTTCACAGCACCTGTTAAAGGCGTCTATTTCTTCACTTTGTCTGGACATAACCAGTCATCTAAAGCTATGGGGCTAAGGCTCTTCAAAAATGGACAACAGATAGTAACTATTTACAATCATCCTTTAGGTAACCGCTATGAAACAGGAACTAATTCAATCTCTTTGGCTCTAAAAGAAGGAGATCATGTCTATGTGCGTCTCCGGCAACATACATGGGTCTACGATAATGGAAATGACCACACTTCATTTGTTGGCCATTTACTTTTTCCTCTTTGATGGTCTTATTAAATTCATGAAGTTCAAAATACTTGTCAAGAGTCTAAACTGCTAAAAAAAGACTTTAAAAAATAGCCCGGATTCACTTAAGAGTAAAATAAATGCATTACAGAACATGTTCTTGTGAGGCTAAATCCTTAATGTTTGTTGACTCATATTTCAGGTTATTTTACCACTTTGATAGCTTTAATAAAATGCATTGCTTGTAAATAAATAAACTTTTACATTTAATTTGTGCTTTTAGCTTTAATTGACTGACAATATAGGCCTACTTAATTATTGTCAGTACTGCAGTGTCCATTTTTTGCAGTGTCATATTTTTACTATATGAAATATGAATGTTATGATACCATTATTAGCACAGCCCTGTGAATACATTTTACATCACGAGCAGTTTCACAATTTGTATGTGTAAATATGTGCACAACTTTATTAAATATCCCTACTGTATAAAAACTTTTTACACACAGAATTCAACTTTGTTTTATTCTCTTCCTCAATAAACGAAATTGACACATTAGGTTCCCAATTATTCAGAGTGGAATAATTTGTATGTGAAAAAGCTCTGTGAAGAGGGTTTTAGAGAAAGTTTATCAACAACTTTACAAGTAATTAGATGTTTTACAAGTTTTAAAAAGATGTTTCCTTCAAACTGAATATGCCATTTCTTCTTCTGTAAGGCTTTCTTTCTTCACTTGTGAACGAATAACATACAAACACGTCAAAATAGTTAAACTAATGAGTGTGCGATCATTGCACTCCAGGAATGTAAAGCTTAAAAGTAGTGTATAATGATGTTAGATATACTGTATAGTCAACCCATTCACACTAAATGCGTCTCTATAGCACGCATGGTGTTTATCGTGCAATGTATACGCCAAAATGAGTTTTTACGTGCATATGATACGCATGGGTAGGTTTAGGGTAGGTTTAGTAGTGGTAGGGTACGTGCATATGATACGCATGGGTAGGATTAGTCGTGTGGGGTGCGTGTGTATTACACACAATAAATGGCGTATCAAATGCACGCAAAAACTGCGTATCATATGCACGTAAAAACTAATTTTCGCGTATAAATTACACGATAATACACAATGCGTGCTATAGAGACGCATTTACGTGAGAACAGGGTATAGTGTGAGTTCATTAGGTGGCGGCGATGTTTCGTGGTGTTGGTCATGGGACAGTACTCTTGTGAAGTTCTGAGTGAGTTTGTAAGTGAGACTTCCCACAACTGGTTCGCGGGAGAGTTCTCTAACGCAGCTCAACCAGGCCTTGCCCACTTTTTTGCGTATTCCACAAGCGGGTGACATTGTGACTTCACAAGATCTGCAAGAAGTGCGTTGTAATCCAAACGAGCCGTATGTAGTTCTTGAAAATATCTCCCTTTAGAGTGGACTTTGAGCTTTGTAACCTTGCAGATATATATTTTAATGCTCAAACAGCAACATTACACACAAACTAAAGTTAAAAAAGGGAAAAAGCATAATAGGACCCCTTTAAAATGAGTTTTTTGGAAATGAAATCTACAATGTTGCACACATATGCCACTTCTAATGTGAGCTCAAAAAGGAGATGGGAGCGTATGATATTAAATGACATAGCCACAGCTCTTTTCTGAGTGTTGTTACAACACTCAGGTTTCCTCCTATATGCATTACACGGTTTTAATGCACACCTCGCAGCCAATCAGAATCAAGTATTTAGAGACAACTTCATGAATCATTTTCCAACAGAAACTGCTTGAATAGATTTAGCTATATGGTTTTGTCCTCAAACTAAGCATGTACGCAAAGTAGAATTAGCATTTGAACGGGAAAGAAACGCTTTGACTCATTCTAAAGAAAGTCTTTATTGGTCAATGTACAGAAAGTGCTGCAGTGACCATCAAAGTTAAACAAAACATACAAAAGAAGTCTTACATGATTTTACAGGGTTGATCTTTTTAAAAGTTTCTTTTTTGTTCCTTTTCTATAACACATGGTAAAAAGGACTAGCGAAATATAGGAATGAAAGGTGTGGAAGGTGGACGGAGGGGGAACGGGATGTCTCACAAGGCTGACATCACAAGCACGTTTTGGCAGATGGGATGAGAAATCCTAACCACTGCAACAGACATTACATGAAGCCCAATGCACATATTCATAAACGCACATGTTCAGGGGGAAAAACATAAGTGTCATCTAAAGATGCTCAAGTATTACTTCAACTCTCCTCTATAGGAAAACAAAACACCTCTGTGACAATGTTAAATGCTTTTACTCTGTCAAAATCCTGACTTTTCACAAAGACTGTGCTTTTGTTTGTACTTTTCTTGCATTCCTTTTTTTATTTCTTTTCCTGGAAGATTTAATTGAACTGTACACTGCAGGGAGGTTAGTAGAGATCTTCAGAATATACCAAAATAGCCCCAGGCTAAAATCATTGAACAATTTTCTTCTATTTCTTTCTCTTAATAGTTTAAAAGTGCCTTTGTCTACAGAGGCTCAGACAAATCCATTTGAGGTGGAGTAAGGGAGAACCAATTCTCGTTTGGGGTGAGGAGGACACCATGAACGATAAAAGAGATCAACACAGACAGAGAAAGGAGGAATCTTTCTCTTCAGCAAGCAAGTGTGGACACAAACAGGCCATGTAGGGGATGCAGGAGGATGTGAGGAGTCTACAGTTCTCTATGTACAGAAGACAGGCATATAAAAATTAACAGACACGCTTCCTCCTATCTTCCCACGAGACCCCCCCCCCCCCAAAAAAAAAGAAAAAAAATCATTTTTTTCATCTCATTACTATTGAAGCTCGTTTCCACCACCAAATAAAAAAAATGTAATTGCAACTTATTTCACATTTCTTACTTTTTTCTCACGATTGCGAGTTAACATCTCGCAATTCTGATTTTTTCCCTCACAGCTGCGAGTGTATATCCCACAATTCATTCTTTTCTCTCGCAATTTCAAACTCACAATTGCAAATTCTAAAGTCTGAATTGCAAACCCGAAATTCTTTTTTTCATGCAATTTTGAGTTTATATTTCACAATTCTGACATGTTTTCCGCAATCGCAAATTTATTTCTCAGAATTGTGAGTATATAGCCCGCAATTCAGATTTTTTCCCCCCTCAGAATTGCGATTAAGATTAAGATCTAAGATTAATTCTAAGAAATAAATTTGCAATTGCAAAAACAAATTCCGTAAATAAAGTCTCAATTCTGATAAAGAATTGCAGGATAGAGACTCAATTCTGCTTAATTCTGACTTTTTTCTTGCAATTTTGAGTTTATTTCTCAGAATTGTGAGTTTATAGCTCGTATTTTTTTATAGTTTTTTTATACATATTTTTATATTTTTTCTTTCAATTGAGAAAAAAGTCAGGTTTGCAAGATGTAAACTTGCAATTGTGAGTAAAAAAGTCAGAACTGTGCGATAAAAAGTCACAATTACCTTTTTTATATTTTTTTATTCCATGGAGGAAACAAGCTTCCATAAATTACTATATAACTTTTGTTTAAAGAGAACCGTCTCAATCAAAATCTCTCTGAGGATCTAAAATAAACCTATTTGCTTAATTTCAAATGAAGAAAATATCATTATTATATACTTTCATTGAAAAAACAACTTTTGGGTATTTACTATTGCACATCAATGCAATATTAAATGTTACACTGAAGACAACAAATGGTGAAGGCATAGCCGTACTGTCAAATATTACAGTTTAGTATTTCAAAAAGGGAGAACGCTTCATGATGTTAGACTACAATCTGATTAATCTACACAAAACACACAAAAAAGTGTAAACATAAAAAAAAAAAAACATCCCAGAGATGATGATTCACAATTTATTCCATTGTGTTCATTTATCTTTCATTTTCGTGGATCTACTGAGACACTGCAGCTTATACACTATAGAAGTAGATACAGGCTTTGCAGCGTTTGGACTGAAGGGTGCGCGTTCCAATATTGACCAGCAGATGGCGGTACAGGATGGTTTTTGTGGCTGTTGGAAAGAGTCAAACTCAGGTTGATGTGTGACAGCTTTTCAGGCAATAAATTCGGGCTTCTGTAAGTGTGAGAGGGCATTAAATGAGAGTGTTTTATGTATATATGTGTACATTTGTATCCACAAGTCTGCGTGTGAATCTTGCTTCTGTGAAGGAGTATGTATGTGTGTGTGTGTGTGTGTGTGTGTGTGTGTGTATGTGTGTGTGTGTGTGTGTGTGTTTGTGTGTGAGAGAGAGAGAGAGAGAGAGACTGTGTTTGTTTGTGTTTTAATAGGGTAACGTAGATGGGTCCCACTCTAGCTTTCCTTTCACTTTTCCCTTCTGAATGCTAGTCTCTTCCTCTTCATCACTGTCCTCGGATTCAGCACTAGAGAGATCTCCTGACAGTTCATCATCCTCTTCGTCTTCATCCTCATCTTCCTCAGGTTCCTCCTCCCTCACCTCCTCAGCAATCTGAGTCCCATCAATGCCCTAGAATCAAAAGAATTATGCTAATTATATTTAGACCATCTTCAGGATAAAAACAGTAAAACTCCTCATGCTACAGAGCCGTGTTGTTATTGTTAACTAAAACTATTGGTTACATTTTATTTTAAGGTGACAGTATTCATTTGAGTAAGTATAATGTAACTGAGTTATAATAATAAACTACATGTACTTACTATAGAGTTACAGTTAGGGTTTGGTTTAGGGTTGGTTACTTGTAATTATGCATAATTACTGTTATTAATATAGTAAGTACATGAAGTAATGTGTAACTATATTACCTTAAACTGAAGTGTTACCAAAATATGAATTAATTTAAATAAAAAAATAATAAAACAAATATAAAATATAAATATTAGATGAAAACCTAAACCTAAAAAAGTAAATTACATGAATGAAAATTAGAAATGTTGCCTTGGTAACTAATTGAAATCAAATAAGTTTAAAGTGTAAAAAAAAGTCACATAAGCACATACTGTAACAAAATGACTAAAATTAAAAATAAAGGCCAATTCAAAATATTAAGTACTATAATAGTAAATGAATAAATTTGACTTGCTTACCTAGATGTAGAAAAGTGTGATTAATTCAAGTGAATTGGTTCATCATAAACTGTCCTCTCTCTCATATGTCAATTTAGAAAAGAATCTGATGGATCTGATTAAATTTAAATTATAGGCCCACCATTGGAAGTTTTTTCATTTATAAAAAAAAGCAAAAACATATTGCCCTCTTAAGTAACTTCAAGACTGTTCAAGCTACTTTTTGTTTGTAACTGGTAATGTACCCAATTATTAATTACAATTTCATTAGTTTGACTATAGCTTGATTGTAGTTTAACTACTTCAGACTATGATAAGTTTAACAACCTTCAGAGTCAAAATTGTTTCCCCAACATTTGTTTTTACCAATGAGGCACATACTGACCTCCATGGGATTAACAGTGATGTTAAGATTGGAGTCATCCCAGTCCATCTCCGGGTCTTTTCTTCCCTCTTCGTCCTCTTTTGAACTGTCCTGGTGGGTGGTGTGGATGCGGTAGATGCCCAAGACTACAATGACCACCAGGGCAGCGATGCACATTACAATTACCACTGTGGCCGCAGGAGGGGTACCTAATGACACATAGGAAAAGGCATCTATGAATTCTACATTATGTTACTGCAAACTATTCAAATGGTTAAAACTGCATAAATTGTCTGTTGTGATTAATAAGATAAATGTGGTAAAAAGTTTTATAAATATAATTATTTATTGAACATTGTCATTTATTGCACTTTTTAGCCCTTCATACTGTACAACCAAGAAGCCCAACATCCTTTCCATGTTAGAGGCATCTATTTTCCAGTCTTTTTCACCATCAACACATTGAGACGCTCATTCTAAGGTTCACTAGCTCCTGTCATACCTAGATTCACCTCTGACCCGCTGTCAAACCCACACCTGTGTCCCATCTGCCATCTTAGAGGCTTATTGCTTTAGTCTCTCTATTCTGCAGTTATGTTTATTCATTCACAATTGTTATGACTCACTCAGCCATACAAAAATAAATACAATCCTGAATTACAGTCTTTTAGTGTTTTTCTAATAGAGGTCGGTACTAGGTAGCTGAGGTGAAGCTTATTTAGCCGTGTTGACAGAGGGAGACAGTTTGGCACAGTTCACTTTAAGAACAGTGTCGCTAACTAAGACCTTGCAGTCAGCAAGAGAAGGATTGGGAGCATGAGGTCACAGTGCCACCTGCTGTTTTTCCATGTCTCTCCTAAAGCAGCATGTCTCGTATCCTGTCATCTCTCTCTCCCCCTCTTTCTCTCTTCAGTCCAGAGAGCAGAGTGCTCCATCTCACTGCAGTCAGCTGTGCTCTGTGCGCCCTTGGGGAGATCATGGTGTCCCTGGTGTGTGTGAGCTGGTAGAGTAAGTGTAATTTTCCAAACTCCTTCAAACCAACAATACGGTCTCAAGAGCCTGTCATCCGCTTAGACCAGCTTGCAGGGGTTTATATGCATGTATGTGTGTGTGCATATCTGCTTTTTTGGAAGCTGAATTCTCCCATGAATGGTGTTTGTCACACATTTACTGTCCTCCTTAAAGCCACTTGTTTACAATTTAATAAGATGGTTTAACAAAGCAACAACACATTTTTTAATTAATCACAAGGTAAACCATCTTATTTTTTAGCTATTATTTACACAATAATATCACCCAGGGTAAAATTACTGCATGATTAGGTTTAGACAAACATCATTAAGAGGCCGACTTTACCTGAGATGTGATCAGAGTCTGCCGTATGAACCACCAGTGGATGATGCACAGGTCTCATGTACTGGGATTGGACGGCCATGTGATTGGCATGCTCCACAGACTCTGAGCTGTGCACTACTCCAATCTGAGGGGCGGGGCAAACAGAAAATAGTTTAGAGAGACAAAAGCTTGCTTGTTCTGTTTTGAGTCCATAACATCTTGGCCAGCTCAAGTTATTTCAGCAAATGAAGCTTCGTTATGTCATAATAAAAAATAAATAAAAAAAAATCTGGGATTTTACTGAGACCGTTTTATAATGAAATTTGGTCCATAACAATCATATTATTTTGAATATAATACTGAGGTCTCAATCACATTATATCTCCTATACCAGAAGAAACTTAATAAACTCATGTTTCTGGCTCTGCAAGAGCGGTTTTTGGTAACTTTTAATCACCAAAAGTCAAAAAGTGCAAAAAGCTGAAAGAAAAGCAGGAATTGAAAGAGAGGATAAAGTAAATGGATGATACAAATAATAAAAAAGCCATGCCCAGTATGAAGGCAGTCTCTGACCTCGAAGTTGAACTCATTGCTTGTGTAGCGTCCATTCAGTTCAGAGCAACTGAGCCGGAACCTTCTCTCAGACAGACCGCCAGGCTTCCAGTTACGGTACCTCACCTGCCTGATGGCCTGTTCATAATGCGCCATGGAGTCAACACCTGAGACAAGAAAGACTAGTGTCAGGAACTCGGTCTACTCAGACAAAAGAGCTCCAGAGCCCTGAGAGATCCTCAACGTGGAGCCCCTGAACAAGTAGGTCTTAGTCCTTCTTTAATAAATGTACCCGACACTCAAACCACTTCACAAAATGTCAAGGTGATTTGAATTTGCTTGCAAAAAGCCAAATGGTACAGTATGATAGAGGCAGAGATCTGTTCAAGAGTCTGAGCAGGATCTGGGTTAAAGGATTTTGAGCACAATCGAGAGTGACTTTTAAAGATCAAAACTTTTTTGAAAAGCATAAAAGCATTTAAATTTGACCTACCAGATATCCAAAAAGTGCACAATCTTTTTTTAGAACTGATATCAGCTGGAAAAATACATGCTGATTATTTTTCTCATATTAATTCTTTTTAAAGGGGTTTAACGATGTCAAGAAAAATATTAAGCAGCTGATAATAGGATAATAGGAAATGATTTTGAGCACCAAATCGGCATATTAGAATGATTTTTGAAGGATCATGTGACACCGAAGACTAGTCAATGGCTGTAATAGCTGCTGAGAATTCAGCTTTGCCATCACAGGCACAAATTATATTTTAAAATATATTGATATATATATATATATTTTTTGTATTGTAGCCATAAGAGATAAACACATTTAAAAATAGTACAGAGCCCAAACCTTTGAAAGGTAATATATTCAAAATCTTTAGAAACCATACAATGGGTTTTGTGCAATGTAAAGACAGACTGAAATTGTATTCCCTTAAAAAAAGTTCCCCTCTGCTGTAGCCTTCATACCTTATTGAATTATTCCAACATGTCACATTGATGTAATCTGACACTTTCCATTTAAAGGTGACATATTAATGGATACTATTGTTTGGCTTAGGAATTCTTTGAATATAGCACACAAGTCAAATGGAGCTCTTTTATGATGCTTTCATGTTTTTTTTTTTAGTCATTTTGGAGTTTGATCTCTATTCACTGTCATTATATGCAAAAGAGTGGCCAGAATGTGCTTCAACATATCTCCAATTTTTGCACCATAGAGGAAAGAAACAGGTTTGGATGACATGAGCGTGAGTAAATAATGACAGATTTCCCAATTTTGGGCTTTGTCCTTTAACACATTTATTGCTTATCCACAGCTTGAGGCTTTACATTTTTCTAGTTGCTTCATTTTAGCATGAGTTCTCCATGTAGAATGTATTTAAATCTAGATCTGTATGCATGTATCTGTAAATGTTTAAATGATTGTTCAACAAGATGTTAAACTGATTGTCCGGTAGTACAATCAGTCGAACATCTACAGATACACATATACTGATCTAGATTTAGTTCTAACTCATGCTAAATGAAGCAACTGGAAGATGCAATAAATAAGCAATAAATAAAGTCACTGTAATGCAAAGTGAAAAAGAGATTATGAGAAACTTTCTGGCAGCAGATGGCTGTATAGTAGATTCGAGACATGTGGTCGACCATACCGTAGATGGAGATGCCAGAGGTAGAGTTAGTGGCGTCCAGATGTTTGCCCAAGAGAGAGCTGTGGTGGATCTCCAGACTCTCCTGCTCCGGGTCCAGCTCCTCTCCGATCACCAGCACATCACAATAATCCAGGTTATGCATCAACTCCAGAATGCCAGGCCTCCGGGCTACACAAACACACAAATACACACACTGGTACACAGGCAGAGATATGCAGCAGCAAATATATGACCTTGCGCTGTATCCACAAACAACCATTGATTGTGTATGAATTTAATTTCGATGATTTATTGTTTCACTACCCCTGGCACCACATTCGATAAAAGAAGCCGGACACTTTTGTTGAACTTTAAATGAAAAAAGACTCTAATAAAAAAACAATTGACTTAAGGTCAGTGTAATAACCAGAAGGCAGCGTTTATAATCATGATAATAATAGACTAAACCATTATATAAAAAACAAATTCATGGGAAGAAACTTATTCAGCAAATATACTAAAACGTTTGTACGGTTAAATTGCAGGCAAAAATGTGGAACAGTGGCACCTGTGAAATGGATGAATGCAAAGGAGTGAGATTATGTTAATATATGAGCTGTGAAAGTGAGTAATCTATCACCTATGCTGAGGGTGTTGTCGGTCTTGGTGACGGTACTAATGATGTGTATGTCCTTGAAAAGGGCCACACCGACAGGGGCTCGGAGCTGAGCCGCGGGCCAAACTAGCCGCTCCACTCCAGCAATGGTGATCCGAGGTTCGCTGGGCGGCATTACCATCACCATCGCCTTGATGTCTGGAATGGAGATGCACGTATCTTCACCGAAACACCTACACGTTTCAAAATGGAGAGGAGGGAAACAAGAGACTTAACACTGGAGGTGTAAAAGGCCACAGAGTAACATGAAAAAAAGTATTCTAAAAACTAGAGTTTGAGATCTGATGGGATTAGCCATGTTCAAAATATTTGTCTTGTCTATACCTTTCTGTACACTGCTTTTCGGCAGATTTTACCGCTTCCTTTTAAAGCAATGAGACCATAACTAGTAAAATGTTTGGATACGCCTATTGGTCATGGTCTTTTGTATCATTAGAAACATTCATTCAGGTGTGATGGATTTATTTATAAAAAAATTCAAAAATGATAATGATAAAAACAACCAACCAAAATCCTGTAGTAAATACCTGTAGTAAAGTCTTTTTTTCAAAATAAAATATGAAATTCATATTATAAACAAACATTTTGAGTAATACATGACAAATTAAAATAAAAACATTTTAAATTAAAGTAATGAATGAAAATGAAAATCAAGGAAATGCATACAGGTCATTTAAGTAATCAAATAAAATTTTACCTTTTTATTCATTTAAACACTTTATTAAACATTGGAATTACCTAAACACACTTCCTTCCCAAAATAAAGTCTGTATCTCACTTTGAGTAAGAGCCCAACATGCACTGGCGCTCACAAACTCTTTTTCAAGCGAGTGTTTGGACAGTTGAAGACTGCAGTTTCTAACTGTTGTTTTAGACTGTCACCATCAACTTCAGCACAGTCGTACCTCACAGGTGAAATCCACCACAGGACCAATTAATGGTTAGTTAGTTAGTTTTAAAGCAGCGAGTCGACAAAAATATTTGCGAGAACACGAGCAGTGGTGCCACCTTCTCCGGATGCCAGCTGAAGAAGTTGATATGGCAGTCAGAAGCAGTGTTGATTAAGACAGAGGCGCTGAAGCGTGGACTGAAACAGACTCGCACACCGACCTGCTGGGGAAATTGGAGTCCCTCCAGCTTCATTAAAGCTAGTATGTGAGGAGAAAGGGGGAAATAAAGTGTCTTAGGATTAACAGGCCTCCCTTTCTCACGATGCACCCAGTAATTACTCTTTTTCAAGGGTGAGCCCTAAAGAGCACTCGTTGGTTTACTAATTCATTTATATATTCGCCCACTAATTAAGAACTATCTGTTTGTTCGAGACAACAACCCGCTTTCTGCCACCGTCGCGGGTGGAGTGATGCTTAGCCGTGCTCCCTGAGGTAATTCCTCTGTACGGCTCGCCTAAATGCTCTCCCTCAAACGGCCACGGAGAATAGCCTTGAATGAGAAGGAAGGGGAGCGCAAAATTGTGTGGAACCAACAAAACAATTACATCTAATGACTGCAGTAAAAATGACAGTGGGAAGTTTGTGATGTGTAAAAGTGTCTCCCTTCGGTAGACGCACTAAAGTAAAATAGTCGAGAGCATGCTCACTCATTAAAAAGGCTTTGAGAAAAAGGGCAACAATCTTGCTTTATTTACAGTGCTGATTTAAGGATATTGGGAGCTGGTCTAAGCCGGACTCTGGCTATTACAAGAGCTACGGCTCACTCCACTATCGACCAGGGAAGTCTGTTCTCATTTAGGCAATCCTCTTCACCAATGCACACCAGACAAGTTCAGAAGACTCTGTCGTCTTTTCATTCTCTCCTGCTCTCACTTTCTCCACGGTAAAGTTTCATTTGGGCACAAATTAGCCAGGTGCAATTGGATCCAATAGGTTTCATTAGACTGTGTCAGATGACACGATTCCTTCCACTCTTGACAATTAAATGAGTATCTCTAAAGGGAAAAGGACATCCACAAAAACACTGTGAATGTAACTGGAGGTGTTTCAAAAGTTTGGGGTTGGCAAGGTTGTTTTATTGTTTTTGAAAGAAGTCTCTCATGCTCACCAAGGCTGCATTTATTAAAGTAACTGTTTTCTATTTTAATATAATTCAAGCAGCAAAATTGTTTTCAACTGATAATAATAAGAAATGTTCCATGAGCATTAAATCAGCATTTTAGAATGATTTCTGAAGGATCATGTGACACTGTAAAAGGTGCTGAAAATTCAGCTCTGCATTTATGTAATTGTGGAAACAGTGGAAACTGTGATACATTTCTTTTCAGGATTCTCTGATGAATTGAATATTCAAAAGAACAGCATTTATATGAAAACATTTAGAAATAATTTATTTAGAATAATAAAAAAAAATGTTCATCAGTTTATTTATTAAAAGGACCGTCTGAACATACCGACTCAATAAAATGATCCCAAAGTGTCTTAAGAGACAGAATGGAGTCTAATTATCAGTTTAGTTCAGTCTTCTGGAAGCTGTGTCTGAAATACCGTTTTTAAAGATTTATATATATATATATATATATATATAAAAAGAAATATGTTTGTCATGGAAAAGCTACTCATTTCAGCTGTTGTCATGCTACTAAAAAATGTAATCAAGTTACTGGCAACCATATTCAAATATGCAGCTTTAATTACAATTATTTATAAGAGGAAGTTGAAATCTATAAAACAAATCAATTCTTTCTTTATTGGAGCGATACTTAAATGCTGTCTAGGTAATGATCAATAAACAAGAACCATCAAACCATCATTTTCCCCACTTATTGACCTGAAGTGCTTGATAGTAAAGCCTCTGAGAATTGTATGGTGGTGGCAATAAAACGGGAGAGATATAATGAGAGAAAAAAGATAAAGAGAAAAAAGAACGCAAGATCACAGTTAAAATAAGACAGGAAGTAACTCCTGTAAAGTCTTTGTAAATTATTACAGTGCTGTAGATTAACAGCAGGAAGTTCATTTTCTGTTCTGCTGTGCAATTATAGTAATCTGTTTTTCTACAATATACTACATTACCCTGTGTTAAAGTGATAGCTCACCCAAAAACAAAAGTTCTGTTGTTATTTACTCACCCTCATGTTGTCACAAACCTGTATGGCTTTTTTCTTGCGTGAAACACAAAACATGATGTTTACACCAGATTTCCAAGCTGCTCTTTTCAATACAATGAACGTGGATCCACCGTGGTCACCTTTCCTAGCTTGAATGTTGTGATAGGTAACTCTTTTTCCACTCAAGAAAGAAAGTCATACAGGTATAGAACAACGATGGCATTTGTGAGCGTGTGTGTGAACTGTTCCTTTAAGTCATGTTTTGCAGTGTTGTGCAGGCCTGTTTTGTCACTCTCTGACCTGTGCTGTGTCATGCTGTTTGACAGCATCTGTAATTGTGTTGTGCTGTACTGCAGAGGATGGCTCTCTGACACAACAGAATCTCTTTTATCATGGCCTTTCATGTGCTCATCAGCTCATCCCACTGCAGTCATCACCACTAGGCCTGCCCATTATCCAGAGACGCACAACCACTGCCAGAACACTACATGAACACTCCCTGCTGAAAATAACAGCTTCAGCACAAGCTCCTTTGATATCATCTTTTTAGCTTAAACAGTACATGGCATTTGCAACACCAAGGTGATGGGTTCAATGCCTAGGGAATGCATGAACTGATAAAATGTATGCATTAAATGTAATGTAAAATTTTCTGCCAAATGCATAATTGTTGTAATCTGGTTTAAGATGTTCTAGCTGATGGTGTTCAGCTGGTTTAGGCACTTTCAAGTGCCCAAAACCTCTATGAAACTTGCAAACCAGATCGATTTAAGTAGACCAGCAAAACATGTATAGGAGTATGATTAAACTGATAATCATGATTATTAACCACAATTGTTCTGAGCTGAGAAATTTCTTTTTACATTTAATCAGAATTATTGGACTTTCACATAAACACAAATCAAGAGACCCTCAACTCACATGCAAGTTTGAATTTACATCATCTAGTTTCCTGATTTATTATATTAATTATATACATTAACACACGCTTCCCTCAAAAGCTAGAACAGTGAAATTGACTCCATGGGGCTTTCGCACCGGAGGAACCTTTTCATAGTTCCTAGAACTATTGGCGGAAGGAATTGTTCTAGGAAGGCTGGATCCCAAATGGCACACTTCATGTGGACTTGCGGTCTCGTGGCCTTAAATTGCACATGCTCGCCAAGTGTACAAGTCTGTAGAGTGTCCCATTCAGCATTTCAGCGCTCAGAAGTGTGCTCGGCGAACATTTTCGCACCCTCCACATGAGTTACCTACTCAGGAATCATTGCAAACGCCCAATCAGATACAGTAAATGAGGGGAGGAGTTTCATGGCTGTTTGACTTTCGGTGGCATGATGTCATCAAGCCTGTCCCAAAATACACTCTTGCGTGCCTTAGTGGACCCGAGGCCAGAGCCCCTTAGGTCTGCACTTCCTGACATCACCAAGTGTGAACTCTTGTGTGTGTCCACAAGGCCGGAGTGTGCCATTTGGGATCCAGCCGAACTCGTTTGGAGGAATTAAATTAGCTCCTACTTCAGAGTAGGGTCTAAACCAGCACTATAGGAACTATTTGTGCTGTGTAAGCTGATTTGCCGAACGCACGCAAAACACCAGCATCTGCCATTTTTAAAAAGGCTGTGTAAACACACAGATTATAGCCTATACATTTACTCCAGAAACTAACTCTACGAACATGGAAAACAGTGATGGGCCTCTTAAGCTTTACGCTGAGGAGAAAATCAACTCAACTTTGAGGGGACCAATCGAAACATGATTATGTATTTCTGCTCAACTAGCAACACTGGACATCAACCACACGGCATATGCTACAAACTTTTCTTATACGGTCTACTTTCTATGTATAATAGTTATATCTAATAACATATTAGACAGGAATGTTAGACAGATTGTAAACTAATGAACATATATTTCGAACACTGTGAGCTCAGGCTCTGGCGTTCTCTGCACCATCATATAAAGGTCCGCCACGCCGTCAAAATAAAAGTCACAACAACAAGCGCGGCTTACGTCACTTCAGAGTTCCTACTGGCGGTGCGAATGCAACCAGAAAACGCTCCTAGGGGAACCACCCTGGTGGTTAGTTCCTTGAACTATTTGGTGCGAAAGCCCATGATCAATGCAAGATTACTTGGGCATTTAGCCTCAGTGACCACCACAACTTCCAGTGCAGTGCAGTGTATGGATATTGTGAGAAAATTCTATCTTAAGGAAGTGGTACATGACAGGACAAAGCAATATCAATATGATCTACCTTCACACTAAAGGTCTTTAAAGCTTCTGGAACTTATTACTAAAATGTTATTGTTTAATATAATATGCAAAAATATTATGTTTACTATAATAATAACACTCTAATTTGATGGCCCCCTTTAGTGATTCTGTTGACTATAAGTAATGTTGCACCAACATGTTAACTAATTCTCGTTAGAGTATCAGTAGACCATTAGAAGACTGTCTGCTTAATATCATTCAACATTTTATTTTGATAGTCCCCCAACAGAAATTCTAATGACTATAAGTAACTTTGCAAGTACATGTCAACTTATTCTACCATCCCTAACGGTATACTAATATTCTATTGAGAGATATTTGACATGTAGGAGCAACATTACTTCCAGTCAACAGAACGTGTTAAAGGGAACCATCAAAATAATGTGTAACTTAACCTCCTGAGACCCTGCGACCTCATATGAGGACATCACATTTTTGGTTGTGTGCAGCATAATACTTAATTCTGTGTAACTGAAACATGTTTTTCACAAACGAGGACACTTACACTGCCATCTGGTGGGGTCAGAAGAGAAAAAAATTTAACATAAATAATTTAAAGATGGCGGAGAACACAGGTCACATGTCACGCAGCCACTCCAGACCAAAATGTCCACAAGATAAAAAATCTAAAAACATTTCATTGTTGATTCTTGTTAAGTTATGCATAGAAGAGTTGTATGATTAAAATGGCATGCACATTTGACAAACTTTTGTAACAATAAAGATTTACTATGCTGCTAAAGTTGATGTCCACATATGAGGACAATGGGACTTAGCTTTGTTGAAATTGTATAAGATGTTAGCAAAAAAAAAAAAAAAATTGTAGTTGCATTGAGCTTCGTGACGCACACTGGCTCACTCACTCGAGCGCGCACACACACACACTCAACGGGGCTTCAGTTCACTCACGATCGCGCGCGTGCGCGCGCACACACACACACACACACACACACACACACACACTCTCTCTGTCTCTCTCTCTCTCTTGCTCGCGACACACACACACACACTCACTTTGCTCACTCACTCGCACACACACACACACACACACTCTCTCGCTCCCTCACTCGCGATCGCGCGCGCACACACACTCTCTCTTGCTCGATCGCGATCACACACAAACACACACACACACACACACACAGGATATCAATTGTTGATATCAACAATTCAATTGTTGATATCAACAATTACACTTTTGATATCAGCAATTTAATTATTGAAATCAACAATAGAATTCTTGATATCAACAATTGAATTCTTGATATCAACAATAGAATTATTGATATCAACAATTGAATTGTTGATATGAAGAATTGATTTCTTACTAGTAGAAATATAATTTTTGATATCAATAATTACATTGTTACTAGTAAAAATGCGAATTCCTGATTTCAATAATTCAATTGTCACTAGTTGAAATGTATGGCAAGCCGTTTTAACTTTTATTCATTTCCAGGATATGTATTGTTGATATCAAGAATGCAATTGTTGATATCAACAATTATATTTTTTGATATCAACAATTGAATTCTTGATATCAACAATTGAATTCTTGATATCAACAATTGCATTCTTGATATCAACAATTGAATTCTTGATATCAACAATTGAATTCTTGATATAAAAAATGTAATTCTTGATATCAACAATTGCATTCTTGACATCAACAATTGTATTTTCACTAGTGAAATGTCACCATAGGCTGCCATTCAAAATCAATTGTTGATATCAACAATTACATTTTTGATATCAAGAATTCAATTGTTACTAGTAAAAATGCGAATTCCTGATATCAATAATTAAATTGTCACTAGTTGAAATGTCTATTCTTGATATCAACAATTGAATTGCTACTAGTAACAATGTTCATTTTTGATATCAATAATTACATTTTCACTAGTGACAATGCTAATTTCTGATATCATGAATGTGATTGTTACTAGTAAGAAAGCCATTTTAGATATCTGAAATAATATTGATATCAATAATACATTTTCAGATATCAAGAATAAACATTTTTACTAGTAGCAATTCAATTGTTGATATCAGGAATTCGCATTTTTACTAGTAACAATCTAATTCTTGATATCAGGAATATAATTATTGATATCAACAATTGAATTCTTGATATCAAAAATGTAATTGTTGATATCACAAATGTAATTCTTGATATCAACAATTGATTTTGAATGGCAGCCTATGGTGACATTTCACTAGTGAAAATACAATTCTTGATATCAAGAATTACATTTGTGATATCAACAATTACATTTTTGATATCAAGAATTAAATTGTTGATATCAAGAATTAAATTGTTGATATCAAAAATTAAATTGTTGATATCAAGAATTAAATTGTTGATATCAAGAATTCAATTGTTGATATCAAGAATTCAATTCTTGATATCAAAAATGTAATGGTTGATATCAATAATTATAATTTTAACTAGTGAAAATTGAATTGTTGATATCAAGGATTCATATCCTGAAAATGAATAAAAGTTAAAACGGCTTGCCATAGAAATGTCTATTCTTGATATCAACAATTAAATGCTACTAGTAAAAATGTAAATTTTTGATATCTGAAAATGTATTTCTGATATCAATATAATTTCAGATATCTAGAATGGCTTTCTTACTAGTAACAATTACATTCATGATATCAGAAATTAACATTGTCACTAGTGAAAATGGAATTATTGATATCATAAATGAACATTGTTACTAGTAGCAATTCAATTGTTGATATCAAGAATAGACATTTCAACTAGTGACAATTGAATTCTTGATATCAAAAATAAAGGTTTTTACTATAAGAATTGTATTTCTGATATGTGAAATTGGAATTTCAACTAGTAAAAAATCAATTCTTCATATCAACAATTGATTTTGAATGGCAGCCTATGGAGACTTTTCACTAGTGAAAATACAATTACAGATATCAAGAATTATAGTTTTTACTAGTTGAAATTCAGTTGCTGATATCAAGAATTATAATTTTAACTAGTGAAAATTTAATTGTGGATATCAAGAATTAGCATTGTTACTAGTGGAAATGTAATTTCTGATATCAAAAATTGCCATTGTTACTAGTAGAAATCTAATTCCTGATATCAATAACTATTATTTTAACTAGTGAAAATTGAATTGTTGATATCAAGAATTCATATCCTGAAAATGAATAAAAGTTAAAACGGCTTGCCATAAACCCCAAAAAGCTAGAATAAATCTAAAATGCACGCCAAACCAAAACTCAGGTCTCAGGAGGATAAAGTTAAGATAGACCCATTGTCCTTGCATGAGGACATCATTTTATGCAAAAACTACTTCCTGTACAAAAACAAATTTTAGTTATTATACTTATTAGGTCCTACTTATACCAAATAGCAAGAAAAATTATAAAATGCACACCAGGCAAACTCTCGGGTCTCAGGAGGTTAATACTATATAATAAACTATATTATGATATAATAATAAAGAATACACTGTATTATAATATAATTCAATTATTTGTAATCGACAGTTATTAGACATATGATGGGGTTTGCTACTACCACAGATTGATATGAGAATACTTAACCTGAAGCTTACCAGCTCTTTTTATGCATTGTCCCTGCGGGACAATATTGCAGACAACGCTTAGATAAGCAAAAATCGTGATCACAGTTACAACACTATCGTGCAGCCCTAGTTTAAGCTGTACTTTTTTTTTGGCAGGGCAACACTTTTGACACTTTCCTTTTCTCAAAGTTGTCTGGGTAAGTTTCTGCTGGATATGTGAGAATGAGTTAATGGTAGATCCAGATTGAATTCAGGCACTCGAGAGTCATGCAGTGCAAGACAGATGTTATCAGACAACCCTGCAGACTCATCCCTTAGCTCTGTAGTATTGATCAGAGAGACAGCCTTCTGCTACTGTTCATCCTTCTTTCATAAACACCTAGCCTTGCTTTTATTAACACCACTTTCTTTTGAGATTAAACAAAATAAAATGATCATCACACTTTTATAGCACTCAACTCTTGAAAAGAACCCTATATGCAAGCTATACTTATAAGTATTCATTCGCTCAAATATTTACTCCCACACCTGCAGCATAATCAATCTATTAAACACTGTATGAGCTGATATAGTAATGTTTTTGACCTTTAGAGCAGTACTCACTGGACTGTGGTGGTTATGTGGAGTTTGCGCAGACCGGGAGTGGGAAACTGCCGAGAATTGATGTAGGAAACTTTTGTCATGGCTGTGTTGATGCTCTCCAAGTCATCTGCCTCCATGACCAGTACTGACTGAGCCGGGTTGAAGTGGAACTGAGAGGGATCAAAAGAGTGTGAGAATTTTCATAATCAAGAGAGAGAGAAAAAAAACTTAAAGAAAAGGAGCGAATGAACAAGTCAACACATTTACATATAGATGAATAAATGAGGGCTGGGAATGACTGATGTCAAAGGATTCTCAAATATATTCAAATTATATTACAGAGATGGACAAAGAATGGAATGCCTATAATCTTTCCATCCAAAGCTTTGCATATATGTATGCATACAGTATGTGTGTGTGCATGTACCTTTATGCCTTTGCCCAGACTTTCAAGCGAGCTGATGTCCAGGCCCTCCTTGCAAGCCTGTAGGCAGGAAATCACCTTTTGAGTTGCGATCTTCCCAGGTCGGATAGTCAAGCCTGAGAGGCTTCCCCGGAAATACTGTGTGAACCGTGGAGTGGTCACCTCTCCTCCTGTAAACAAACGCACTAAAATTTAGGCACACACAAACTCATGATAGCTGGCAACAAAATATAGTGTATAAAAGCAAAAGACATCTGGAAGCTAAGTGACACTCTGTTTGCATGTGTGTCAAAATATCAAAAACACCTTGTCTGGCACAATACTGACTCCAGAGGTACAAAGACAAGGCTGTCTACTGAAATGCCTCCATCTGCTCGATTTTAAAAAATAAGTGTTTTTTGTATTCTTTGCTGTAAATGGTAACCCACAATCCTGTGTGAATGTGATTAAGCAGTTCAAAAACAAAATTAGATCTGATGGACCAGTTGCATGAAGTCAGTTAATTTATAAATTCTCTATATAAATGTGTGTATACTGTATGTATGTACAGGTCCTTCTAAAAAAATTAGCATATTGTGATAAAGTTCATTATTTTCCATAATGTAATGATAAAAATTAAACTTTCATATATTTTAGATTCATTGCACACCAACTGAAATATTTCAGGTCTTTTATTGTTTTAATACTGATGATTTTGGCATACAGCTCATGAAAACCCAAAATTCCTATCTCAAAAAATTAGCATATCAGAAAAGGTTCTCTAAACGAGCTATTAACCTAATCATCTGAATCAACTAATTAACTCTAAACACCTGCAAAAGATTCCTGAGGCTTTTAAAAACTCCCAGCCTGTTTCATTACTCAAAACCGCAATCATGGGTAAGACTGCCGACCTGACTGCTGTCCAGAAGGCCATCATTGACACCCTCAAGCAAGAGGGTAAGACACAGAAAGAAATTTATGAACAAATAGGCTGTTCCCAGAGTGCTGTATCAAGGCACCTCAGTGGGAAGTCTGTGGGAAGGAAAAAGTGTGGCAAACGCTGCACAACGAGAAGAGGTGACAGGACCCTGAGGAAGATTGTGGAGAAGGACCGATTCCAGACCTTGGGGGACCTGCAGAAGCAGTGGACTGAGTCTGGAGAAGAAACATCCAGAGCCACCGTGCACAGGCGTGTGCAGGAAATGGGCTACAGGTGCCGCATTCCCCAGGTCAAGCCACTTTTGAACCAGAAACAGCGGCAGAAGCGCCTGACCTGGGCTACAGATAAGCAGCACTGGAGTACCCACAGTCAGTGATGGTCTGGGGTGCCATGTCAGCTGCTGGTGTTGGTCCACTGTGTTTTATCAAGGGCAGGGTCAATGCAGCTAGCTATCAGGAGATTTTGGAGCACTTTATGCTTCCATCTGCTGAAAAGCTTTATGGAAGATTTATTTTTTTAGCACGACCTGGCACCTGCTCACAGTGCCAAAACCACTGGTAAATGGTTTACTGACCATGGTATTACTGTGCTCAATTGGCCTGCCAACTCTCCTGACCTGAAACCCATAGAGAATCTGTGGGATATTGTGAAGAGAAAGTTGAGAGACGCAAGACCCACACCTCAGCAGTGCCACAGGCTGATTGCCTCCATGCCACGCCGCAATTTCTTTCTGTGTCTTACCCTCTTGCTTGAGGGTGTCAATGATGGCCTTCTGGACAGCAGTCAGGTCGGCAGTCTTACCAATGATTGCGGTTTTGAGTAATGAAACAGGCTGGGAGTTTTTAAAAGCCTCAGGAATCTTTTGCAGGTGTTTAGAGTTAATTAGTTGATTCAGATGATTAGGTTAATAGCTCGTTTAGAGAACCTTTTCATGATATGCAAATTTTTTTAGATAGGAATTTTGGGTTTTCATGAGCTGTATGCCAAAATCATCAGTATTAAAACAATAAAAGACCTGAAATATTTCAGTTGGTGTGCAATGAATCTAAAATATATGAAAGTTTAGTTTTTATCATTACATTATGGAAAATAATGAACTTTATCACAATATGCTAATTTTTGAGAAGGACCTGTACATTCTGATTTGTACATTTCTTGTTATGCTGCGTTTGTGCGTAACATTTACTGTTATTACGTATTATTAGCCTAAACAATAAATCAGATAATCTGGCTTTCATAACTTTCATGAATTCTCTTTAAGACATCACCGCCTCTTTAAGGGATCCCCCCCAAATGCGATTTTTCTTCGATAATCTGTTTCATTTGAATCTACGTCACACTATAGATGAAAAGATCTGTTGCTACCTTCCATTACATTGCAACTTAAAGAATTTTTAAACTACAGTTTGACAATCACGCCTTGTCCTATTAGAATGTTCTTCATTCATCTAACTGATAAATACAAATGCAATTATTTGCATTATGGTGATCTGTCTTTTCTTTTCTTTCTTTCCTAAATGACTATATATATATATATATATATATATATATATATATATATATATATATATAAAATAAATAACTGGTCACACTGACTGACTTAATAGGTTCCTCGATAAAAGTGAGAGGATGTTTAACACATGCTGTTTTCCCTCCCATACATCCCTCACTGAACTGGCAGATTTGGAGAGTCTAATAGATCCAGATGCAGTGAATTCTGTCACTTGTAAAGCCTCACAATGAGGGTCTGTGCTTCCAATGCTTAATTGCTTCCGTTTAAAATTATTTAGTTGACAGATGTTTTCAATTAAATGTTATTCCATGGATGAAACAGCAGAGGAACATTTGCATTCTCGTTCATGCTCCCCCTAAAGGACAAAAGCCCTACTGCAGTCATCGCATGGCATATAAAAGCTGTCACGGTCACATCTGTATCGATCAGTAGTGGCATATCAGACAATAACAAGCAGAACACATTGTAAAAGACACAGTGTAAAAGACACGGTCATGACCTTACATTTAGATAAGCACATCTGATCTCTTATAACCCAAAATAATCATATGCAATGAGATGGTGCAGCTCAGTAATGACCTTATTTATCTCACTTTATACACACTTATTATAGGGCAGCATTTCTTTTTAATTCATGAAATTAACATGAATCATTTACTGAATTGGATTACTTTTTAATCATACTTTTATGGTGCTTTTGAACACAACTTTTGCAAAAAAGTAGAATTTACATTTATGGAAGAAATATTTATCTTATTTCTTTCTTAAAACAACAGTTTAAAATCTTAGGATTTGGGAGATTTTTTAAATTATTTTATATTTTAAGAAAGTGATATTTCTATTCAGCAAGCATGCATTAAATTGATCAAAAATGAAAGCAAAGACATTTATCATGTTACTTAAGATTTCATTTTCAAACAAAAACTGTTCTTTCTAACTTTTTATCAAAGAATCCTGAAAAAGACACCATCACAGTTTTCACACTTCATTAGCAACACAACCATTTTTAACTTAAATGATAATAATAATTTTTAAAAAAAATTATTAAGCTCCAAATCAGCATTTTAGATATTGTGTGACTCCTGAAGTAATGGCTGCTAAAAATTAAGCTTTTAAAAAAAAATGTTATTATATTTTAAAATGCAACTGTAAATATATTTTTGATCCCAAAGTTTCAAACAGTAGTGTATAACTTCACCCCTATTGGCGAAAAAGTATGTTTAGAGCATTATTACATTAAACACATAAATTACATGAGGCATCAGTCAATGTCCTAACGAAGCTCTAGAAAAAACTAAGAAAATCCTATTTGATGTCTCGTGAAGACAATGGCAACCAAACCCCATTTCTACCTCGAAGAAGACAAGGATCTCAATTTGGCCTGAACAAATACTATCCTCACTTTCCATTATGAGGTGGCTTGTCATTACATTGTTGATTGCACAGAGTGAAAATGGACAGGGTGCGAGAAGCAATCTGGACCGCTAATAGCTTGAAAAGTTATCAGTTGCGGTTTAGTGGAGCTTAGACCAGCTTCATTGGGATGTAATAGCAAGTGAACTTGTCCTCCATTCAGGATCTCTTAATCCTCACTATGGGTCTCTTGTCAAAAAAAAAAAAAAAATTAAAAAAAAAGATTCACAATTCAAAGCCAGAAAAGAGGAGAAAATAATCCGCAATCAGCACGGATGAAAAGAAATGTAAAATGGTGCTGAAAGTCAGAACTTTAGGACCTCGTCGCCTAAAAGAATGATTTAGCCGTGACTTCATTCCCTCCGAGCCTTGTTTAATTATTTAGCTCATGAAAGCAATGTTAAGGACAGTCTCTCCATTCAAATGCGATCATTAGCTCCATTTCAAAAGGCTGAAATTGACAGGCCGTGTTTCTTTTTTGATGTTTTCACGCCTGAGTCTCTTTGATTAAATGAGGAATCAGGGTAGCCTGGGGCCAAACACATCGCCTTTCTCTTGGTATTCGAACCACCACTGCTGTGCTCACACTGTCATATATCAATAATGTAGATATCTCTTAGTCACACCCTCTCAGTCTCACTCTCAAGCATGAGACTATCTGATCACATCTCAAAATTGGTAGATGCCGATTCATCAATTCCTGCGTCTAGGCTGTCCAAACCACAGTTATGCCACCATTTCATTTTATCGATACTCTTTTTCAAATGGTAATCAAAACAACAGCTCTTTCATAGTCTCACCTTGCCAGCAGGCACCTACGGTTAGCTGTACATCGATCTCAGAAGGGTGGATGGGCCAGTCGTCTGTCACAAGGTAGGGTTCGTACGTCACTCCGTCTACGAAGAGCGTCACTGAAGGAAACTCCACATTGATGACGTAGTAATGCCACTCTTTGTCACAGATCTGTAGAGGAGAAATAGAACAAGTTTAGTATGTTTGTTCATGTCGTTAAAAGGGAAAATTTTCATAATCACTACCTGACCAATTGGTCGACCTAATTGTTAAACCTGACCGTATAGGATTCACTTCTTAGAGACATGTTTTTGTGTACATACAAAATGGAAAAATAAAACAGGATTCTAAACATGTTGTATAAAGTTACATTTTTATTAAATGAACACGTCATCTTCGTGAAGGTCATCTGAAACATCATCTAAAATAATCTTAAAATAATAATATGAATAAATTATACCTTGATAAACAAACCAACCTCTTATCAGATACTTGATTGATCCATCATGACTAATCCATACTAGTTAAAATTCAAAGAAAAACTTTCCCAGAATCATGTTTGGGTCACTCCAAGCTACAAACTAGAAACAGGACACACTGTTCTATATAGAAGGAACATTTACAGTCCATCGGTTTTGTGTTCTTATCTGAACGATATCTGTGTTTCTATAGCTTAATCTATAGAATCTATCAACATGAGGTTTTGAGTTCAAGTTTACATGTCCTTAATGACACTGAAAGTTAACTTAATTTGCCTTCATTAGCTATACTATTCATCATTTGTCATATGTCCTATTAAATTAATTAGGTATAATTATGAGCAGACGCTAATTATAGGAACAAAGATTATCAATGCAAACCAATCAGAGCCATTTAAAGTTCTTCTACACTTCATTATTTATTTATTTTATAGCATGTACACAGTTAACACCTTTAGGCATTGTTAACAGACAATGTCTTACTTTTTTTTGCATCAGCGCCACATTAAGATCCCAAGTTAAAAACAAATGAACTTTTTCTTGAGACATTTTATTCCATTTCGTTCCATCCCCTAAGTATGAGTAACACTTTGAAAAATCAATGAAATCTTAATTTCATTAAGATTAACTCTGCCACCTGTTCATGCTTACAGGCAATGAATGGTTATTATCAGTGCACACATAATTTCATAATGATAATTTTCTAGGATTGTGCAGTACACATGCTTATGCATACTCCACACACTGGTGTGCTGTCATGGATGGAGAGCACCATATGGAACTGAAGATGCCTGGGTGGATGTTGCTGAGCTACTGCAGAGGGGAGTTAATGGAGAGATGAGCCAGGTCTCCAGAGAGAAGCTCTCTCTCTCTCTCTGCCTCTGGGGACAGATCTCACTCCACACCTCTATTCCACTCTTTCTCTTATCTCTCCTTTTCTATCTCCCCTTTATCTCCATCTCACTAGACTCTTCAAAAAGCTCTCTATTTCTCCATTATTTTGGCAGCAATCTTACTCTATCAGCCTAACCTTTTTCTGCCCTTTCCAGTGTCACACACATGCACACAACAGACACACACACATACTTATTTTCCCGTTCAGGCACTTGATTTGAAATTCAGGACCAATAGAGGCAGTCTTGGGAATTAAGAATCTAAAACTGTCAATTAAATGAAATTTCTCGGTCATTACTGGGTGTCATTCTCAGTTGGCTTAAAAAAATAGGTTGGGATTCAAACCCCTTGCACTTACAGTTCAGGTTTATGTCTGACCTATGTGTACTGAATATAATATAATATAATATAATATAATATATAAACACAATATAATATTTAACCCTTATTATACACATTAACACCCATTTTTACAATGTGATTGACTGTTTTAACTACAGATTTAGGTTGTAATTGGGATGGAATACCTGTATTATAAAAAGAGAGCAGAAATTATAATTATGTGTAAGCTATTAAAGAAGAAAAAAAGACTCTTCAGTATAAGTCTCCAGAAATAAAACTGCGAAAATAAGCTCATGCAATTTCAAAGCAACGTCCAGTGTCAGTGAGGCATGAAAACAGCAGTATTAGCGCTGGTTAATTTAACAGCTCATGCAACATCCCTCAAAAACTGGTCTTCTGTTCAGAGTATGAAAACGAATAGCCTGCAGTGTGTAAACATGTGGACAACACTCAAAGCTTGTTAATGGCAACGTAATTCTGTGCAAGTAGGCAGAACAATTCATCAAATTCTGGAGACAGGCATTTCCACATCTATTAACCAGTTAATAGTGAATTTCCTTACAGCATCTAAACTAAGAATGTGCAAAATTACATAACAGACATGTGTTTCTTAGGGGCCATTTACAAAAGATGCATTCTTCCATTCAAATTAATAAAACTACAAGAAGCACAACAGAATGGGCCAAAACACAGGGGTCTCGAGACACATTTTTACAAGTCAAACAATTGACGAGAATTTCAACAAAAATAAAACCACAACAGTCAAAGGCATTCAAAGGCATTCATCTAAAAAGTGTGGATATAGCAATAGTGCTTAAAATAGTATGAAATATCATACTATTTGTATGAGAGAGAGAGAGAGAGAGAGAGAGAGAGAGAGAGAGAGAGAGAGAGAGAGAGAGAGAGAGAGAGAGAGAGAGACTTTAACTTAATTGTCTCCCAAAAGAAAGAACCAATTCTGAACTGCCTAAGGGTGCTTTCACATCGGTAGTTCGGTTCATTTGGTCCTGACCAAGGGCGAAAAATTATACTTTGTTGAATTTTTAAGGCATTTTGGTTCCTTTTCACACCACACTGATTGCTCTGGTCCGAATCAGTTGATGAGTTGATGAAACAAACCAAAATGCAGTCACGTGACAACATCCACATCACTCATTGGCCAGATCGGTCTTGAACGTATTTCAATAACTGCACTTCGATTGGTCAGAATTAACGTGCAGGAAAATTCCAACAGAACTCCCGGAAGTAAACAAAGAGGAGGAAAATCCAGCAGACAACACGCCGCTTTTTACTATGGAGAGCTGTTTGCTAAACAAAGTGAAGATTTCGCTGTTTGTTTTAGAGCGGGGGTAGGCAAGTTCGGTCCTAGAGAGCCGCTGTCCTGCAGAGTTTGGCTCCAACACTGGAAAAAACCTCACCTGCCACAATCAAGACCTCGAAGCAGATATGAGAGAGAAACACCCAGAAACACCTCATATGTGCCGCTCTCAAATAAGGGTCTTTTTTAAATGAGGGGTCTCTGACATGGGTTTTAAAGTACAGCCGTAAAAAAAAAGAAAAAAGGAATAACAAACAAATAAGTCTAAAACTAATTAACATCACTAACTTATTGGTTGTTGACCAGCTAGTTGACTACTTTACCCATATCTATTTTAATCAGATTGATATTGCTTTCGAATGCCATTTACAATAGCGTTGATGGCATGTCAACCTCTGCAGACTCTATCTGGTCTCGTCCTCATTACATGTCCGTCGAGGAACAAACAGAACACGGCTATGTGTGAGAGTGTGCATGCTTTGTTGCTAATGAAAAACACACATGAAGCATTAATCTTGGCCTGACAGGAGATGATTTTGGCTGTTTCAGCACACAAAGGCACACGCCGCCATGGATTAAAACATGCCGCCCCCCCCCTCCCCCTCCTCGCTCGCTCGCTCGCCACAATTTTTTATTTTGCCGCAAAATTTTTTAATCTGTTCCCTTGTCAACAAACTGCATCCACGACCTTCAGAGCAAACAAATAAATGATAGTGTGACAATAAGTGAGAGCTGGAACACAAATCACACCTAGGACTTTACGTTTCTCTACATGCACAGGCATCATTGTGTCATGTTGGCTGCAGGAGAGAAATGCCTCGCAGGCTGTGGCGGTACAGGCCTGTTCCTCATTCAACATTAATGCATTGTGTTTGCAGGCTTGTGCTGTTGCCTCAGATAAGGTTTGTAATACACTGAGACGGTGGTCTCTAACAAAGGTTGATATATATAGGCTATAATATAATATAAAATCTCAGATATTCAAGAAATGAAATGAAAATTAATTAAATAATTTGTGCAGGGCAGTCATCTTATATCTACCATTTTAAAAATGCTGTATTGGCTGATTTATTTTACAAGCATATATTATGGGGGTTACCAAGATAAAGTGATACATATTCAGCTGGTCATGTGATCTCAACATGTCATCCCCAACCAGGCAACCCACTCCATGTAAAAAATAAATCAATAAATAATTATGCAAGCATTTTATGTTACATGGAGCCTTCATCTAAATTTTAAAAATATTTTAAAAAATAACTTGTAATGTTTTTTATGGGGCCAAAAAAGCAACAACATGATGAACAACATATGAATATTGTGAAAGTTGTAATGCTTTTGATTTAGTATTAATCATTGTGTAAACGTCAGTAGCAAAAACATAGTTAATTAATTGAATGAATCAGTTCTTTGATTAAAATCAGCAGCCATATCACACTGTAGCCCAAGACTGGTTGCCCACTGAAGCTAAGCAGGGCTGAGCCTGGTTAGTACCTGGATGGGAGACCTCCTGAGAAAACCAGGTTGCTGCTGGAAGAGGTGTTAGTGAGGCCAGCAGGGGGTGCTCACCCTGTGGTCTGTGTGGGTCCTAACGCCCAAGTATAGTGACGGGGACACTATACTGTCAAAAAAGCACCGTCCTTCGGATGAGACGTTAAACCGAGGTCCTGACTCTCTGTGGTCATAAAAAATCCAAATTTGCCCCTTGGCCTCTGTCCATCATGGCCTCCTAATCATCCCCATATACACTGATTGGCTTCATCACTGTCTCCTCTCCACCAGTAAGTTGGTGTGTGGTGGGCGTTCTGGTGCAATATGGCTGCCGTCGCATCATCCAGGTGGATGCTGCACATTGGTGGTGGTTGAGGAGATTCCCCCTTCTATGTAAAGCGCTTTGAGGTCCCAGAAAAAGCGCTATATAAAAGTAACAAATTATTATTATTATTATTATTATTAAAATACCTGTTTGTGTCGTCATATTAAAAAAATAATAATACGGAAGTCTCCATGTGGCAATTTTTATATAATAAAAGATATTCAAAAAATATGTTTAAGTTAAGTATGTAAAATGTTTAAGTTTAATATTTTCATATTTGATACTGTTTCAAGTCTTATATATTTTTCAAATTATTTAAATTTTCATCTATTCCATATATATATATCAGGGTTCCCACGGGTCATGGAATTTCTGGAATGTCATGGAATTTTAAAAGGTCTATTCCAGACATTGAAAGTCAGGGAATTTTATATATTTTTTGTCCAAGTCATGGAATATCAGGGAATTTAGTTTCTTCCTTTAAATTTTAGTTTCCATTTATCAAAATGTAATTTTTCTATACCGATTCTCACCAGCAGGGGGTGCAAGCGCGTGTTGTTGATGAAGACCAGAGCAACAGTTAGAGCAAGCCATTCATTCATAAAAACTCATTTACAACAATTGAGCATGCATTAAGTTTTTTGTGATGATTATCTGGGTCAGTATATATGCGGAAAAGATGATAAAGGCACAAAAGCTGTTTTTTATGTTTCATTCATTAACTTCATTGTTACTTTCCCCGTGTTAGGCTACATGTTATCAACTTTTTCTACCATGAACGGGATTATAATCGGTTTCCCTCAGTACCTCATCATACTCAAGGATTCCCCTTCCATCTGGACAAAACGCTTAACGTAGCTTAATGGACTAATACAGTGATATAAAAGACCAAACTCGCACCTTATTGGGGAAGTATGCCTACATACATGTTAATATTTCTACATACATGATTAATCTGGGAAGGGTCATAGCACTTTCATATTGTTGTCCTATATGGTTAGTTTAACTGTAACTTAAGTCGCTTTGGATAAAAGCGTCTGCTAAAAGACTAAATGTAAAATTGTCTTGACATTCGCACATTTAGGGACCGTCTCTAAAGTAACACTGGTAGTCCCATAGACATAATATATACATAGACACCCTATTGGCCGCTTTGGAGCGTTGCTGCGATACGTCAACGTGTCCGCCATTTTGCTGAGGGCAAGACTGCACTGTAATCAAATGCAAGTAAACGGGTGAGCTGCGGTTTTCCTGGATAAAAACAATAATAACAGTTACATTTATCAGCCGATTATAGTGGTTTGTACTTGGTGTACGTTTCTATTACTTATTATATAATGACCAAATACAACCAAAAAAATGTTTTCAGTCTTGTTTGTGAAACGTAATTCCCCGAGATCTGTTTTCAATTGTGTGGCGACTAATGAGAGGTATAGGAAAGTTGCCCTCCTTGACATGGCGGCACCGTTGACGTACGCTCCAGTAGCCAATAGGGCGTCTATGTATATAATATGTCTATGGGTAGTCCTATAAGCCTAAACGTTTCTAACTTCAATAGCAAACTTCAATTTATTTGAATAAATTGCGCATTATGCCTGACACCTACAGGAACACTTTACAGTTGGTTTTATGACTGCAAGTCGTTCTCTTCAAATGCTATTGAAGTTAGAAACGTGTATACCAATGTCGTATGTAGCTTTAGAGACGGTCCCTAAATGTGCGAATGTCCAATGTCAAGCCAATGCCAGTATCACTGAGAAACGCTCAGCTTTAAACTTTGCGCGTTAAATTCATATTCTGAGTCCTTCTGCTTGCCTGCGAGTTTGGTCTTTTATATCACTGTATTAGTCCATTAAGCTACGTGAAGCGTTTTATATGTCCAGCAGAGGAATCCTGACGTATTGAGGGAAACCCTAGTAGCCTAACTTACTGCATGCAGCACAATCGCCGCAAAATAAGGTCGAGGCAACTAAACAACCAATAGATATGTCAAACTCAAATGTAACATTGGATCTGTATACATCCACATCGGGGGAATAACATTATAATCTCGTTCACGGTAGAGATGCATGTAGGCTACACAGGAAAAGTAATCGTGAAGACACTGAATTTCACATAAAACATAATAATCACAGATACACTTACATTGTTGTAAATGAGTTTTTATGAATGAATGGCTTGCTCTAACTGTTGCTCTGGTCTTCCTCAACAACACGCGATTGCACCCCCTGTTGGTGAGATCGAGTAACAGCAGATGGAGATTATGCTCGGTAATCTACTGTGTTTCCTGCAGTTCCTGGATGCTAACGTTGAATTTACTGTCGAATTTGAACCACTGAATTTGTGGAAGTGAATTTGCAAAGCGAAATAAAATGGACCGAAAACTGCCTGTTGAATATTATAGGTTGTATTTTTAATCAGTTTGAATATTTTGGAAGTGAAATATGAAAGGTGAATATGGATTATTGAAATTTTACTTATGAAAATGAGTTTGAAATGTTTTGAATTTAAATATTCACAGCTTAAATATTCAACCATGCTAAATTTCAGCCCATAAAAATGCAAGCCCTAAAAATGCAATGCATTAAAATACAAGCAGGGTTAATGCAATGCATATTTTTTTCAAGTAGGCCTAGTACAATTTTTATTTTTTTCATTTTTTTTTAAACAGAAGGGACAATACATATTAATGAACATTTTCACAAATGTAAATATGTCAGATTATAGCCTTAGGCTAATTTCCATCTGCAATTCAACAGGCTTTTTGTTTCAAAAACATTTGGCGTTATTTTACTTCCATATTATAGGTCATGGAAATTCATCTTTTTAGTCAGTGAAAGTCAGGAAAAAGTCAGGGAATTTGACATTTGGTTTAGAGTGGGAACCCTGATATATATATATATATATATATATATATATATATATATATATATATATATATATATATATATATATATATATGAAAGTTTGTGCTGGAAAGGGTTCAAATATGCAGAAGATGCTGGAAAACTGAAGACTTTTCGAGACCGGGAGGATTCTTCTGAAGAACATTAGGCAGTTTAACTGCTCAAGACAAACAAGGGACTCAAGAACAACCATCAAGAAACAAAAAAAAAAAAAAAAAAAAAAACGTTGTGGACCATTCAGGTAATGACAAACATATTAAGAATCAAGGGTACATAAACTTTTGAACAGGGTCATTTTTATACATTCAGCTAATTTTTTTTTTTCGCCTTGTGGACTATATATATATAGACATCTTTTATGTAAAATATCTTATTCAGGACAGTACTAAATAAAAAACAACATGCATTTTGTATGATCCCTCTTGTTTTGTTAAATTTATTCATAAATTCTGCAAGGGGTTCACAAACTTTCAAGCAGCACTGTATATAAATGAATCACCCAGCACTGGCCGTATTTTTTCAATAAAATGCTCTATAGAAATTCCCTCCCCTGATATCACATAGCAAAGCAAATTATGGCCCTTCAATGTCACATCCTGATTTCTTGTTTCCATAGGTCATCCCGTCAACACTAGGGAAAAAAGAAAAACTGCACTCATTTCAGGGAAAAAAAAATATCAAGACACCTTGTATATTGTCACAACGATGTAATATATTACATATTATCACGCTTTTGTTATTTCACCCATGTCTGCCTCTAACTAACAGTCGCACAGTGTATAATAATGCTCTCTCACAGCTTATGGAATGCCGCCATGTCCTTCTTCAAAGCGAGAGAGGCGGCAGAGAATTTTTGAAAGAATAAATGGCTACCGCAAAAAAAAACTTTTCAGCGGTGGCATTTAATCATGGAGTCCAGGGACTCTAACTGTGAGCTGACTAGGGAGGTGCAATTCAAGGTTTAATTATTTCTTTGATTGAACAGCAGATTAGGCTAATTTTAGGTGCTGCTTTATCTGTTCCATCATCTGCTCCCTCAAATGGCCTTGTGGGAGGGATGATTTGTTCTATATATGGAATAGCAAAAATAAAAGTGAAGAAGTGCTTTTTCTCTCCTCTCTTTTTTGGAGGTGTAGATATACATCTCATAATTGATTACCAGTAAGAATTGTTTGCAAATAGGTAGACAGAGATAAAGCTCATAGAGTGCGGGTGGGGAAAGATCTTCAGATAGCAGTACTGCTGTTCCCATTGCCCTCATGCAAGTCAGCTAAGGGCATTCTGGGTAATTGAGGGAAGTTTGTTGCTGTGCCAACTAGCACATTTTTGGCTCTGTTATCCACACACCTGCCTCCTCATCACCAGGAATGCTACCATTGGAACCATAAGGAGATCTTCGAGACACCTGTGGAATGATACTCTCTTAAAGCCGTTATTCACCACGACAGATGGAGCTCAGCCAGACGCTCATACCTGACCTGGACATCCCGATAGAATTAAATTAGATGCTGTACCTCTAACTGAGAAAGTCAATGAAAGAGACACTTTTAACCACCCACTTTCAAATGAAGGTCTAGCCTCGGTGGCCTATAGGCTGTGACAAGTAGAAGATAAACACTGCAATTGGCTGATTGCAACCATACAAATGACAGTTCTTTGGCCAAGATGATACGAGAAAGAAACAAAGAAAGTGGACAATGCTTTGTGTTTGATTTGTTTTAACTGACTTCTTTAAACATGATACCCTTGTCAGTGGGCAATTTTGGAATCATTTCAATAGGAATCCAGTTGAACAGGAAAAAATTTCCCCATGCAGAATTTGTAATGGGTTCAAGTTGGTCACATTGATTCACTGGGTTGACCAACAGAAAGTGTTGAAGTGGTGCTTCATACATTGCTACACTATTGACAATAGACAATGGATCTTTTTATCAACGAAATTGCTCTAACGTGACCACATGAAACTTAAGACTAATAAACACTAGTTAAGTTAGTAGCTTTACTAATTTTAAGTACAGTAGTTACTTATCAACACAGGTAATTAGAGTAATACTTCAAGAGAAATACTAGAGTCTTCTAATGAGATCTTACTTTTTGCCACATAACCACAACTTGAGACAACTTTCCATGTCAGAATCAAACCTCAAATGAAATATAAACCCAAGGCACAATGAAGAGTGACAATTCAATTTCCCCTCCTCTCCAGTGCCACACTATACACACATACAAAAAGAGTGAGAGGACAATAGCAAATCACATGTACTAGACTACTACTGACAATATTTTCCTGTATATCCATGTTATATAATATTCATTAAAGGTCCCATATTGTCAAGACTTTTTCAAAAGTCTTCGAAGGTTTTTTTCATGATAACAGAGGTCTAGGGGCTATGAAACTACCATATAAGTTTCAAAACAGTCAATCCACAGACAAATGCACACAGCCCGCGTAAAGTAGCTGTGCCTTTTCACGAGCCGTTGTGACTTCCGTAAAAATGTGATGTCAGAACTACTCAGACACCGCCTTAAGTCACCATCCCGAGCACTGCCCACCGTCAGGAAACTACATCAATGCACAGGCTTTCAAACAACATTAATATATAAGATAACAGATTATTTATTCAGAAACGCCACAGCAATTTAGTTCGACCTTAACCGTCTGTTCTGCATATTTCACAAGTGACTGCTTCGTCAATCAGGCACAGTTCAATGCTGTTTTTTCAAAGAAGCTACTCATCAAAGATGCTGCAGTCCCTACAGTTTATAGTTTTACAAGTTTACCTTGGGCATCAATTGCAGCATATGTTCTCGCGTTCTGTGGGCATCTTTGCACATTTACCACAAGTCCACCTTTTACAGAAAAAAGTAACACTGTAAAAGAAATTGTAGCACGTCAACTTACTGTATCAGTAGGAAAGCAATAGTTACATAGCTTGCTGCCTTCGGTGTCTGTCTGATAACTTTACATATTATAAAGCAGTTAAGTGTTTCAAAATCAGTGTATAACTAGATATTAACGTACATATTTTGGAGATTTAAATCGAATTTGACAAAAAAAAGTCTGAGTTTCTTAACAGACAGTTTAAATTAGCGTTAAGGTCAAATTAGTGCAGCATTGCTGTAATGGTAATTATAATACTCTTAAAATAACGGCGAAAGTAAGGAGGAGGTTGTTTGTCCTGTCGTCGCCGATGTGGGGTCTGAGTCCGGCTCGAACATAACATTTAATATGTTATTTAATATGCCGGATAACATTTCCCCTCAGTAATGTCATCATTACAGGTGTTTTATTTACCTTGTGAGCATCACCAAGCCGCAGGCTACAGCATACATGACCCTAGTTACCTGTGGTTGGCCTGGCCGTGCTTCACTCAGAAAACAACAAGCCAATCAGAAGAGAGGATAATGAATATTAATTAGAAAGACCAAAATCGACCTGTTCTTAGCAGAGCTCCTGGGAAAAAAGCTGTAAAAATATTTTGGTTTTTAATACAAATATAAATACTCAAGGACATCAAAACCTTAAATAAAACTTCAGAAAGGTGTACAATATGGGACCTTTAATACTACTACTACTAATACTAATACTAATACTACTACTACTACTACTACTACTACTACTAATAATAATAATAATAATAATAATAGTACCTTGGATAAGGCAAACAATTGTCAATTAAATTACTTTGGGTTAAAATTATAGTTATGAATTATAGTGTAATTATACCTATTAACAATAAAACAAAATTAAATAAAATAGTAAAAAGCTTAAATTAAAAAAAGGTTTAATTTATATGCTTTAGAAAATGTAACCAGAAATTATACAAAAGCATAAGCCAGTTAAATTTATTATAATTGCAGAACAACTCAAGTAGCTTGGTTATATCTGTGAGTACAATCAAAAAGTGTAATAGCAAGATGTGCATAAATGCATAAATGTGTTCACGTTTCAAAGTGAAGAATGCAATGTTAGAAATATCACATCCCTGATCTGAAACTGAAAATGGGAACTATTCCACTTGAAACGGGCTGTTTTATCAACTGTGCAACAGAAAATCTCAATATACTATTTTGCAAATAAATAAATAAATAAAATCCATAACCCACTCAAAAAGTGCTAGGGCATCATCCCAGTTAGTTTGGGCGTTCATTTATGCCATTAACTGATCTACCATGTTTCTGATACTCCACCACAGCTGGAAATCCCTGATAAATACGTTTTTCTTTGGGACTCTATGACTTTCTCAGTATTCATCAGGTCGTTTGGAGCAAGATTGTTATTCTACTCTTAAACCTTGTTTATCAAGTCAATTTCACGTAGAGGTCACAATTCAACAATGAAAACAACCAAGCACCACAAACAGACCTAATGAGCCAATTACCCAAAACACGTCGATCACGGAAAATATGGCAACCAGCGTGGCGGCATTAGATCATGATTAAGACACAAAAGTGTTGTGACTGAAATCTGACACATCTTGCTGTGTGCAGCACCTGATTTTTTTGCGGGTGTTGTTGTTCAGCGGCAGGCGTGCTAACAGAGGTGGTGATGGGCCTGCGGTACTCTGGAAGGTGACTATAAATTACAGGCTGACAGAGTGAGTAATTAGAGCAGGAATTAGACTGTGCCCTCCGGGGACAAAAGTCAACTAAAGAGTGACCTCTCCCAAGCTTCCCAATTTGGAGCCTACGCTGTATAAATTAATCTATCTGCAGCCCAGAGCAAAAAGCAAATTGTTTTTACAGTTAGAGATATGTGGAAATTGGACAATGGTAATGAGGGTTCACACACTAGTACAAGCATGCACACAAACATAAGCATGCAGGATAAAACCCCTAAACACCCCTTACAAAAGAATGCTTAGAATGGTACTGTCATGATTCCTTGTGTTCCCCTTGTCTTGTGTGGACTTTTATTATTTCCTGTTTTGTGCCATGTTTTTGTAGTCCTTTGTAGTTTTTCCTGTTGATTAGTTCATGATTGTTCCCAGGTGTATCTTGTTTCCTAATTACTTAGTTAAGCTTGTTTGTCCCTGTGTATTTATAGTCCTTGTGTTTCACTTGTTACTTTGTCAGTTGTTGTACGTTTAATGGTTGCTTCTGTGATCCCCCAGATTTTGTTCCTTTGTTCTTCGAGTTCTGTGTTCTCTGTTTTATGTGTTACTTCATAAAATAACCCTGCGTTTAGATCCTTGTCTTGGCCTGCTTTCCTCCTAGAACACTATTGTATTGCCACGGTCTATGTCCAAAATACCATAATAATACCATGGTACTTTTTGGTACTATGTTGTAAGTGTATTCCATGGTTTTATCATAGTACTTCAAAAATTACATTATAAAAAAGTACACATTAGACGGTAATAGTACTATACTGGTAAACATATCATGGCACTGAAATGTATGTACCATGGTATTAATAAGTTACTCCAAAGAATACCATGGTACATGTCCAAATCACAATGCTACTTTCTGTTATGTTTTGTAAAAAAATATTTTTTACCATATCTTTCAATTTTAATTATTACCATGGGAAATGTGCAAAACACTGCAAGTGTCATGGTAATCCTAAATCACCATGGTACTTATTATCCCACTATACATTTAGGGCGTTTTCACACCTGAAAGTCCGCATCAAGGTCTGAACCAAAGTTCAGGTTTTGATACATTTTATACATTCGGTAAGTTTTGGTTTGGTTTCACATTGCAATTATGTGAGCGCACTAAAGAACTTTAAATGACATACTTGCGTCCTGTCGTCATCATCTATGTGGGCTGCATCTTGATGCATCTGACGCAAATCGTTGCCACTATACTGTTATTATTACGGCATTACTACCTGCAGCACCAACTATACTCGAGGCTAGTTCAAATTCACCAAATGAACGTCCTCGTAGTGCAAACATTTTATCGTCGCCGGCAGGAAAGGAGGAGAAGACTGCAAGCAATCCTGCAAGAACCACCGGAAATTCCTGTAAATGGTCTGAAAGTCCGAACCATATCGAAAATGCTTTCACACTAGAAACAAAACAAACCTTTGTTCAGTTTGATCTGGACCGAGACTACCTCTTTTTGTCTGACCGAATTTCGTCTGGTTGGTCCGGACCATGGTCAGGGGGAGGTTTCACACCTGTAATTTTGATTCGGATCAAACTGAAAAGTCCAAAAGTCTGGATCAAACAAGGAAGGTGTGAAAGGGCCCTTAGTCAAGTCAAGACACCTTCATTTATATAGCGCTTTTAACAATATAGAAAGCAGCTTTACAGTGATAATAGGAAATTACAGTGACAGAGATTGTTTTGGCTTTACAGCAGCTCTAGAATAAAGTTATTGACCAGCTAAAGTTAGTTTTGATTGATTGATTCACTTCCGTTGCAAAGATCATTAGTTATTAACTTAGGTGCCACTAACACGACACAGCTCTAACAGAAAACACTCAACGTGCTCCGGCCCGCTCATCCACACAAAACAATGCCTGGTGGCTCATGAACGCAAAACCTGAAATAGATTCCAAGGTGCAAGCCTTGAAAAAAAAAAAGGTTATTTCTGCGCAAACCTTAAAAACGCAAACCCGCGAAAACACGACGACGTGCACATGCGCATCACGCGTTTAGTCTATAGGTGTCACACTACTGGAAGGATGAGGACACAAGGAATACGGTGGAATACAAGGAATACACAAGGAACACACGTACTGAGAGCGGACTTGAATAAACTTCCAACTTGAATGCAGAGAGGAGATACGAGGTCCGTAGATGCACAGAATAACTTGGAGAATCAGACTGGAGAATCCAGAAGCACCACTGCACACAATGGCTGCTTGGAAATACACACAGGAGAGTGGTTAGTGATAAACTTGAGTATACTTGCTGTGAGCACAAGGGAATCCTGGAACCAGAGAAGCATGAGGAACCGGATGAGTCACACGCGTCGCTAGACGAGACCGGACAGAGAACAATGGAGAGACTGAGGCCACGTTTACACGAAGGGAAAACACAGATATTTCCCTGCGGTTTGGCCTCTCATTTACACGAAAACCCCGTTTTTATCACAGAAAACGATTATTTCTAAAAACTCCGGCCAAAGTGGAGATTTCTGAAAACGCCGGTTATGTGTTGCCGTGTCAACTGGGAGAAACAGGGTTTTAGGTTCTCTCTTGTCGATTCCTTGAGGATTCTGATTGGCTTGCATGGCTTTATCCTTCTCCCTACACTGCCGCCCATAGGTTTGGCATAGTTATGATGGCGCTCGAGGCGTATTTATGCGGGTTGTGTGCACGATGTTATTATTGAAAACGGAGGGAGGGAGGGGGGGGGGGGTATTCGTTTCTCTAAATACCCGGCTATGTGTAAACGTAGCCTGAAGCTTAAATCCTGTGTGCAGTGTGGTAAGTTCGTGATGCAGTGCAGGTGGTGAGTAATCAGTATTCAGGGGATGATGAGCGTGACCAGGTGTGCTGAGTTGATGCTGGTTGGGGTGTGTCGCTAGGTGTATCCGTGACAATAGGTATGTGTGTTTGTATATGCAGGCGTGTAGTCCTTCTTTACAAACCAACCCTCAACAAACTACTTGTCTGGCCTTAATGTCTGGAAATATTTATTCCTTCCGCGTAGCCACGTGAACCGGAATTATCCAGACAACGTTTTATCTGTACAGAGGTAAAGGGAAGGGAAGGGAAGGAGGCCTTCACAGGGGAGAGACTAGTTGACACTGGAATTTGCAATGGAATTACATGGCACTTCAAAAAATACCAAGGAATTATCATGGTACATATCCAAATAACAGCAATAGCACAGTATTATAATACCACAGTAACACATGAACATGCAATTTTATATGTGTGAGTAATTTGCTTAAATAAAATTTTAAAATTGCATGTTTATTTATGTGTTACTGACGAGGTACATGTAAAAGAAAAATACACTATTAACATTTTTTCCTTTTAAAAAAGCACATTAATATTGTGCTTTATATAACTGACACATGCAGAGAGATTTTAAAGAAAAACAATTTAATCTCACTTGCACGCACATTTCAACATGTTGACATCCAAAGGCAGTCAGGTTAGATTGCTCGCTGTGGGTGTGAAAGTAGTGAGTCTCCCACTGGGCTGTTTAATAAAAAAGCAGATATTCTCCCCACACAGTGGTGAGCAACGGCAGCCCTGCAGTTTTCCACACGGCTGCTAACTCATTAGTATGTCAATAATGACACACTGGGGTCTGTGTGTCTCCTCTGTTTCCCCAGGGAGAGTGAGTGAGGGAGAAACTTTGAGCCAGTTGATATTTCACGGTGCATCACTGTGACAATACGTGCATATGTGTGTTTTTGTGTACGCACTTCTGTGTGTCTTTTCAACTGGTAAACAATGTAATGAGACAATAAAATACTCAGCTAATGAGCCTGGGACTGTCTCAAAGGCACATGCCTGTTTAGAATGCAACACTGTTGGACACAGAGACACACACACAAGGGTCTCTGAAGGAAAATTCAAGCTCGTTCATTGGTGAAAGCGCAAATTCAAAATCCAGTTTTCAATTATAGAATGCGATTCATGAGCTGTTGTTGTTCTCCTGTGCAGTTTTTCAAACGCAAAAAGAGAAATCTAAGAGTGTTGATGTGGTTAAAACACACAATCATGTTGCTGATACCATCATATAACATTTTAAAGGACAGAAAAATATTTTTTTCCTAACCCTCTGCCATTTTAGCTGTTATTTCTGATGTGGGGTTTCAGTCCGAGCTGTTTCCGCATGCCAGAAATGGTGCTGTTGACCTCAGACACTGGCTGCTTTATCAAAGATGCTCGTTTGACACCTCCAGATCTGATGTGCTCCACATGCTTTTGAGTGGAGAGAGAGTGAGAGAGAGTGAAAGGCTATAGAGCAAGGAGGAGACTGGGAATGGATGGGGGTAATCGAAAGTGTGGGTGCGAAAGCTGGGAAAATAACTCACTGGAAGTCATCAGAGGAATAGAGCAGCAAATCTCTCCAGCCACTCAGTCCGGGACTGATGGGGGCCACTAAGTTCAGCTTCAGTTCATCAAGGCATGCACACTTTCATATCCACATGTGTGCCGATTCAAACCCCGGTTCCTCCGCCGTGCTCTCTAAAGCGTTACGCAAATCTATGCACACTACATCTATCACTCCCTATCTTCCCTCAAACATGTACACGCACTCTTTCAGCATGGCTTTTTCCCTCTTGCCCCTGCATTATTAATGCAAATCCATTACACTGGCATGGCACTGGGACTGAGGTGGGCCAAAAGAGGTTCAGATGCAGGGAAGCAGCCTTGTTCCTGGATGAGGACATGCAGCAGCACTCAGCCAATCACAATGCAAAGCAATCACTTCCCCTTCAAGTTAAAGGGGTCATGAACTGCATTGTTTTATACAGTTTCCTGGGGTGCACTAATAACATTAGTATGATTTGTACATCAAAATGGTCATAAATTCTAGAGTTAAGAATTTAGTGGAGTGGAGAACAAAATTTACTTTGAAGCAAAACATGGTAGGAGGGAGAGAGAACGGAAAGAACACCTCCCTCCACTCCAAAAAAAGAAGATCAGACTGTGAATATTTTGGTGCTGCTATATTTGGAATGTCAAAAATAAAAAAGAAGCAAAAGAAGAAATGGTGTAGATTAAAGTCAGGTGAAGTCAGATTAAAGTCTTCTATTTGGTGAAAGTTATGGAAGGGTGTATGGTCGTAAGAAGAGGCGGTGGTGCCTGGCGCTGATAGATGAGCAAAATTTGTTCAGCTAATGTGGAAACAGAGCTGTAGAAATGCATTATTCAGAGGCTCATGATTATTTCACAGTGCAAAGCCGCCTTTAGGTACATCACAATAGGCTTTGATTATGGCAAGACGCAAGGCATGAAAAGAAAAAGAATACAAATTCAGGCTTAGAGCTAATACAAAACACAATAGTTTCGCAACTTTTCTGACTTCCCGGTTTCCTTCCCCTATTCTTTATATGCATAATAAGAACATGTAAACGGGTGAATGACATTTCAATTCATTTAAATTCTAATGGAAAGTATTTCACATTTCAAGTTTCATTTATCTCTCCATTGTGTTTTTGTGGCCAAATAAGTAAAGATAAAAAAAAGAAAAACATGTGGCCATATAAATAATACAATATAATATAATATAACATAATGAAGCAAAGATTAATGTTCATTGGACAAATGCCTCACTTAGATCCTCATCTGAATGGCATCCTTCACTGCAAGTCTGATAAAGCATTCTGAGCGTCATTTGCATTTGAAAAAGTATCTGATTGTTTATTTTTGGGCTTTCATTCAATGTGATCTTCCAAACCTGGAAGTCTTGCTTCTGATTAAAATGATCGGAAGAACTGTCAAACAGGCTGGACTTGGCAAACAAATAACAATGATTCGAAAGCAGAACTTTCAATGATATAGACAATAATTTGTGATATGTAATAACATAATGTAGCTTTCAAAATCATGTCTTTTGCCTACAGCCTTTGGAAGCAATAATGCAGACATTATAATAAAATAATTGTGATTATACATTGACTTTTTTCACACGTTTGACAAGCAGCAGACAAGATTTGGGTGTATTTGCTGTAAATCTATGTAAGCACCTGAAAAATCAAACAACACGAGTTCCTCCCCAGATTTAAATTAGCTTTAAGCACCAGTGGGACTCATCTGTTTGTCTATAGTTTAAGTTTTACAGCATTCGATAAGCTGCACGCTCTCCTCTGTGAGATCTCATTATAAGTCTTCATGTATTCATTAAAGCAAGTAAGCGGTCATGCATGGAGCGCAATCCATCTAACGCAAAAGAATACAGGTTCTTAAATGCATCGCCGAAGGAAGCCACAGATGTGGTGCATGTAATTGTGAGTAGATAAGCGTACAATGAATGTCATATTGACAGGACGGGGTGTAATTTTCTGCCGCAGCAGTGCGGGTCGATGATCTGAGCGAGACAGGTATAAATGACATGCCTGCTCAGGCTTTTCTGTGCCCGTACTGATTGGTCGAGTTGGGAAACGCACAGACTCTTGGTACATGCACACACACCTCTTATCAATGAGCAGAAGTGTCGATGCAAATAAATATTTGACTATTGATTTAGGCCAGCGTTTGAAGAGCCATTAACAGATGATTCGCCTTGCGTCTTAAACAATGTTTTCATAGATCTGGTGAGAGCTCATGGATGTCTTCCATAAGTCTCTGTTTAATGGCCATTGTGTGTGCGGGCAGGGGGGTTTTAAGGGGGTGGCATTATTTGGAGGCTTATTTGATTGCTCTAATTCAATGCAACCGTTCAGGGTGCATTGCTCATTTTAATAGAAAAAGTCTTGCCAGACCGAAAATACCAGATGAACTATGTGCACTGACACTGAGGGGAGGCGACGACCTTTGGTTTTGCCTGCCATACCATATCACAATCATGCCATTGAATCATCTTTTCATTTTTGATGTATCTTTTTGTTTTACAATTTTTTTTTTTGCATTTAGAAATGTAGAGAATTAACTAAATACATTTGATTTTATATAATATAATACAATATAATTGGATATAAATCAACATTTACTTTCAGGCCACAGCCCGCAATCAAATTTTTGATTTTTATAGTAAAACGTTGGGTAAGATCTTAATGTTTGGATTAAAATGTTTGGATGACAGAATCTTAAATTTTGATCTGTTCCTTACACAAACCTATTGTAACCTAAATAAAGTGCACAATTCATTTGAACTACCTACTGCTACTTTATAGTGCTTTTTCTTAGCTTTACATATACTCTCTATGGATGGCAAAAAGCTGTATACAATTTTTTTAAAACGTCTCACAACAGCAAACAGGTTTGGAACAACATAAATGACAAAATTTCATTTTTAGTTAATTCCTTTAAACAATAATAATCTAATAGGCATTACTCTGAAAACATCTAATCCATCTGATTGGAGAGACAAAGAGAAACAAAGCAAGTAAGTGAGCAATAAAAATGACAAATAGTACAGAATAAACCCCATCAAGTATTTCCCTCCTCTCACTTGGCATCACTCCCTCCCTCTCCATCATTCTTTTCCTCTCAACGAAAAGAGGGGGGAAAAAGCTAAAGAGGCAGGTGTGAGGAAGATTGCAAAATCAATAGGGCTAAATGGAGTTGCAGCGGAAGCCATTGAGTGTCCTCTCAGAGTGCTGATGAGACTGCAAAGAGCAGCATTTGGATGAGATGCCCAACAGCCAACACTCAGTGTGTTTTTTCCCACTTCCTCTCTCTCCAACTTAAAGCTTGTCTTCTGCGCTATCACCGCAAAGCTATTTTACTAGATCAATGTCGGGTCCTTAATAGAACACGACGCTCACATTGCCGCAGGCCGCTAGGTGTCTACAGGTGCCTAAGAGAAGCTCTCTGCCATAGTGACAGAAATACCACAGCACCTGCGGCCCCTCCCTCACTTCACGACAACAGGCCCTGAGTGACACAAACACATTCACGTCCTTTCACTCAGCCGACAAGCATCTTGTGCAATGTGACTTTCTCACATTACGGAATTAGCAAGCTGTGCGGCTGTGGGTCTCATTGCACACACACAAAAAAAAAACTGACTCAACATCAAAAATGTGCATGCTAACATAACCTTAGCCTATAACGCGGCCTCTTATCGACCATTCACTGATCATCTGATGTACTGTATATCACACATAATAATGGCAAAATCCTTCAGAAATCATTTTAATATGCTGATTTGGTGCTCAAAAACATTTCTTACTATCATCAACATTGAAAACAGTCGTACTGCTTGTGTGTGTGTGTGTGTGTGTGTGTGTGTGTGTGTGTGTGTGTGTCTATGTGTGTCTCTCGCTCTCTCTCTCTGTGTGTGTGTGTGTGTGTGTGTGTGTCTCTCTCTCTCTCTCTCTCTGTGTGTGTGTGTTTGTGTTTGTGTGTGTGTGTGTGTGTGTGTGTGTGTGTGTGTGTGTGTGTGTGTGTGTGTGTGTGTCTGTGTAAAATGTCATACAGTTTTGTTTCGTTTTCAGGATTCTTTGATGAATAAAATGTTAAAAAGAACAGCACTTATTTGAAATTTAAATATTTTGTAATATTATTAGAATTTTAGGTGCACTTGAGATCAAAATTGTAGAAGTTTTTTGTTTTCTTTACATTTACTAAACATCCTTAAGATGTAAGGTGTTAAGGTGTCTCTTAATTGTGTCTTTTAATGTCTGATGACATAAAAGTCTTTACAGTACAATAAAATATGTTCCACTGATTTTAGAATAACCCTCCCCTAAATGTCACATAAAACAAAAAACTGGTCACTTTACCCTTTCTTCCTGTCTAAGTAGGCTGTTCTTGGCCAGAATAAACTGCAAAGTGGACCAGACGTTATGCCAAGAGTCAAAAGTTTGTGTGTTTAAAGATTAAAGAAATTAAAGAAAAAGCCAAACTAACTACGATGACATTTACAACAGGATAATCTGTTGTTTGTATCAATGGCAAGTAGTCAGAGGTAGGGCAGAGAGAAAAGAAAGAAAAAAAGATGTTTCTCATGTTGGGAACAGAGCTGTGCTGTGCTCCGAGATCAAGGCGAGCATATTCTGTTTACCGCCTCCAAGCTGGAGAGACACCATTATCAAACCATGCTGGAGAAGAGGTACATGGCAGGAAAAACAGGAAGAGAGAAAAATGCACTGAAGTGTAAACAAGCTCTTTCACACCTTTTCTCGCTCTCTCCTTTTCACGCGTTTTCATTTACAAGCAGATATCAGATGGGAAGAAATACTCCTCCCTACAAAAATCAACAAAGTGGCCATGAAAGATAAATGTACAAAAAAGATATACAGAGAATATCACAGCATATATGTGAGAAGCAAACCAACAGCTGTGTGGAGTCAGACGTTTTTGTCTACAGTGTTATATGTGGTGGATGTTGACAGGATTGTAGGCATAGCGCGGCTCCTTCTGCAGCTGACATTGTTTTATGGCAGCCTGTCTACTGACCCCATATTGTTTACTTGTGTTCCTCATCACCTGCTGAGCTCTGCCTGGTCCCTGGGAAAGGAGCCGAAGCTTTGAAAGGAGCATATTTTCTCTGACCTGTAACAAACTAAGTACAGCCGTCAAGAATACTGAGGCAGAACCAGTCGTCTGTCTGAGCTGTTTGTTTATTGTCATTATAACTGCAGTGAACATTGACTTTACGTCTCCCTAGAATATGCTGGATAAAAAAATGTAAAAATCACATACACAAATTATGGTTTATATAGCTCCAAATATATAAAAACTTGGATTGCATGTCATGTTGTCTTATATTATTCTATTTTTAAAAAAAAAAAATTGAAAGAAGTGTCACCAAGGCATGTACTGTATTTAATCAAAAATACTAATCAAAAACAGTACAGAAATGATATTGTAAAATATCTTTATTTAACATAACTGTTATCTTTATATATATATATATAGGATTTATTTGAAATAGAAATATTTTGTTACATTATAAATGTCTTTACTGACCCCAACCTTTTACACAGTTATGTATATCGGTGTCAAACCAATATTGCAAGCAAATAATATCAATAAATAGGAGCAAATAATATCAATATTTCTAAACAGTTATTTATCTTATCCACTTTTTATGCCCAATTAAGTTAGTTGCACATTGTCCTGTGTAGCCAAACCTGACAACAATATGACCACAATATAGCAGCTTATTCGAACCAAGAATCACCAACTTAGACAGGAAGATACTGTCTAACTGACATGTAAAGCGACCAATCTCGATCAATTTCTTTTTTATATGCCTCTTAAGGCTGGATTATCTAAAAAACATTATCCTACAATAAAATACCAGTGAAAATAGCAGAAAATTGTATTGATAATTTGTAACACAATATACAGTTCTGCTCATACATTTCTAGTTTACCTGCTAATAAGTGTTTCAGACAAATCTCCGATGCCAACAGCCTAGCTTTTATCCAAAGTGACTTACAGTACAATTTACTTAATAAGGGTTGCTCACACTTGAAGATTTTCAATAAGATTTGCCAAGTAGATGTTCTGTTGGTTGCTAGTAGCTAGTAACGGCTAAACTGTATCATGAGGCAAATCACATTGCAACATATTTGGATAATGTTGAATGTCAGTATTGCTAACAGTCTCTGTTGTATAGCCTCCAATCGGCAACTGAAAGCGAGTGCCTTCCAATAGCTTTGTCACTGCAAATCGCTGTCAGTGTGAACGCCCTTTTTTCAGGGTCAGTTCTCCTGGAGCGACCTGAGGTTAAGTGCCTCGCTCAAGGGCAAAAAAGCGAAAGCTCATGTCTTGTCCTATGAGGGATTTAAATGTATGAGCTTTCGGCAACCAGCCCAGATCTTTAACCACAACTGCCACAAAGAGGAAACAAATGCAACTCACGAGGCCAAATTCTTCGCATCATAGTTCGGCTGATCAAAACAACTGCGAAAAATTGTGGCACTCACATGAATTTGGACCATGACCAAAACCTGCTTTGTTGGTGCACTCCAGAGTTCTACTTACAGTAATTGATCTGGACTATTGATCAAAGGCCTCTCAGACATCGACCTGTTTTGTGTATTTGAAAAGAACAAAAAGTCTTCTTTCAACAACATATATGGGTGTTTACTGAATAGATATGCATCTAACTTTTTGTCCATTTACAGCAGCTCAGAAAGGTTCGAGAAGTTACACGTGTGCTAGTGCACGTCTGGATGTGAGAATGTGTATGTGCGTGTAATTTGTGGTTAAGAATTGACGTGGGCGAAGGGCTATCATTATGTTCACTGCGAGAGGTCATTGCCGTGGAGAGCTTTTCATACTGATTACTCGTATCTCACCTCGGCTCTCTGTTCCCCTTGGCAGACGTTGAGAGGCATGGTGACACACACACACAGTCCGTTTAGTGCTCTCAATCAAAAGATTTGTCCGCACTCAACATTAGCCAAGGGAAATGTTGGAAATTTGAGAAAATCAAGGTGTTTCCAAACACAAACAAGCCACATACGAGCCAAATAAGCACTAGGAGAGAAAACGTGAGTGCTGTCTTTGCGTCAGCTTTCCAATTTGTTCTTCAGATAATAATCATTTTACCAGTGACAGATCACTCGTCGCAATGGAAAGATCAGTCATTCGGATAATGAATAATTCAAAAACAGGTAATTGAAAATTATACAGAGCGAACTTCACTTCACAAGTGATTACTATAAATGGAGCCCGATCAGTGTGGCATTTTTCCCATCCTGTTTATCAGAATGCTGGTAGTGATGTTGAAGGGCATGTGTGACAGGCACCCGGGGGCCCCTCACCTGTTCCAGTCTCCAGTGGAACTCTGCTGGCCTGAAGGAGTCCAGCTGAATAAAGTCTCGCCTCAGCAGAAACACTAGACGGCAGTTGTGTACATACAGGGAGTAATGATGTCTGTTCATCTCTGCAAAAAAGCAAAACACAGAGAAGGCTTACTGTATATGCATTACGTATCACTGTGACACAGGGCAAATACTTTTTTTTAAAACATCACTCTCAGGAAATAACTCGCAATGGTTGTCAAAGTAAGAACTTCATGTTGTTGATTAAAGATTTATATTTTTAGATTTCCATGTCTAGCTCCGAGAGCTTGTCTAAAACTGCATAGTCATGTTCGGAAAAACTCCAGTCCAGACTGTTACATTAGATTAGACTTCAGATGAGGAGAAAAGTCTTGACATAGAGAGAAATGAAAATAAATTGAAGTTCTGCAGAAACTGTAAAGGGAATAGACTAGGAACGGACTGACTGAAAGGATAGATTCCCTGAATCCTACTCAAAAATCCAGGTATGACAAGCTTAAAATGTGCACTTTTTACACATTCAAATAATGAATGAATAGTAAGTTTGACAAATCATACTCAAATAAATTGCTATATACACACAGATCTGACACACATCGGATCTTCATCCAAACTTGTATGTTTATTTAGGACTTTTCACCTCATTTTAGACGCTTATGAGGATTCTCACCAAAAACGGGGATTTTGACAATTCTGAGTAGGGTTGTTTTTTTTCATTAAAAATCGTTGAGACTCAAAAGAGAACTCAAATCGGTACTGGCACACTGTCTGAGTAGTGGCTTTCTATGTATGTGTTCACAGAGAGCCGCTTCACAGACAGTGTGCCAGTACATATTTGAGTTCCCTTTCGAAAGCTACAATCGATGCTGCGCTGCTCAGCGCATTGGGAACATATTTTATCGTGACCAGCTGTGAATATTGTGTATAACACGTCAATGAAATTGACCCGGAGGTAATATAGCCTCGGTCGGTGACGTCATCGGCGCGCCCCCGCGACACGAGGCTATAAGTAGATGAGCCACAGGTGCATCGTCAGGTCTTTTGTCTTCAGACCATCACTGTGCATGTGTGAACGTCCAAACTCTCTCTCTACCTTTTGTCTGATACAGATCTTTGCTAGGAGTTAGTTTTTTTCAGGCAGTGTGCAGAAATTTCTCATTTCCAAATCTTTTTCTCTCTCGTTACATCTAAAGAGTTTAAAAAGTAAAAAAAGAAGTGAAATGAGCCAACAAAGCAATAAGCGCTGTGTTCCTCCATGCTCCCGTCCCATGTCTGAGCTGGATACACACGATTATTGCTTTGTGTGTTTGGGGGAAGAGCACGGATACTGGCTTTAGAAAGCGGCGAGGATTGTGAGCGTCTCACTGTTAAGATGCTTCGCACTCGTCTCAACTATTTCCAGTCCGCACCCACACTACCATCGTGGGGCTCGCGTATTGATCTGCATGACGAGCAAGAGACGGGTCCGTCCCTTTCGCTTGCTGCGTCACCAGATCCAAACATCCCCTCTCGTGATCTCGAAGCGCGCTCCGGTGCTTCTTCGGTTCACGAGGAGGATGATATATCTCTTGGGTTTTCAGAGCACGAGCAGCCAGCCTCTGAGCATTCCTCTCGTGAAAAGAGATCTGTCGAGGAATTGCTAGAGGTTGTTACTCGTGCGGTGGCCAGGTTACAGCTTGACTGGCCACGCGAACAAGAGACCCCCAAACACAGTAAGCTTGAGGATAGGTTTCTGTACGGTGGCAGGGGGAGAGAACATTACATCAGTCTCTCCCCTTTTTCAAGGACCTCCATGATGAGCTGTCTAAATCACGGAGTAAACCTTATGCTTCTCGTGTTTTTGTGCCCTCGACGTCGACTTTTTAGACTATCGTGGGTGCGAAGACGCGGGGGTATACGGAGATGCCTCGGGTTGAAGAGACGCTCGCGAGCTATCTCTCACCCGAATCGGCATCTTCGATAAAGAACCCTACCCTCCCCACAAAACCCTGTCGTATAACATCATCTTTAGTGGGAAAAGCTTATCAAGCTGCAGGTCAGGCTGGTGCTGCGCTGCACACTATGGCAGTGTTACAGGCGTACCAGGCTGACCTGTTGAAGGATTTGAGTGCGGGCAGTACGATCGACGAAAAATCATTCTCCGAGCTTCGTCGTGCCACAGATCTGTCTCTCCGCGCGACCAAGGAGACGGACCGTGCCATCGGCCGTTCAATGTCTGCTTTGGTCAGCACGGAGAGGCATCTGTGGCTTAATCTGACAGGTATTAAAGAAAAAGATCGTTTGTTTCTCATTGACGCTCCTATTTCTCCATCTGGGCTGTTTGGTGACTCAGTGATGTTCCGTTGTTTCCGGCTGTCATCCCAGGCGCGGAACATCTAACATCCCCTCAAGAGGAAGTATTAAAATTAATACCACTCTCAGAAAGTCTGGCAGCGTGGAAACTTCTGCCAGGCGTTTCTGCGTGGGTATTAAGCACAGTACAGTTAGGATACAGAATTCTATTTATCCGTCGTCCTCCGCGTTTCAACGGCGTGATTTTTACTTCCGTGAAACCGGAGCTGATGCATGTACTGTCACAAGAGCTGAGAACTCTTCTGAGCAAAGAGGCCATAGAATATGTTCCTCTTCCAGAGAGGGAGTCAGGTTATTACAGCAGATACTTCCTAGTTCCCAAAAAGGATGGGGGGTTGCGTCCAATCTTAGATCTTCGAGGCTTAAACCGTACAGTAAAAGCACTCAAGTTCAAGATGTTAACCGTCAAGACGGTCGTGTCGCAAATTCAATGTCGCGATTGGTTCATTACGATCGATCTGAAGGACGCATATTTTCACATAGAAATATTGCCACAACACAGGAAATTCCTGAGGTTCGCTTTCGGGGGCGAAGCGTACCAATTTCAGGTTCTTCCATTCGGCCTAGCCCTGTCACCCCGCACATACACAAAATGCATGGATGCAGCACTGGCTCCAATGCGACTCCGGGGCATTCGCATTTTGAATTACATAGACGATTGGCTAATTCTAGCACAATCACGAGAGATGGCGCTCCAACACAGAGACATTGTGTTAGCTCATCTAGTTTCTCTAGGGCTGAAACTCAACACCAAGAAAAGTGTTCTTTTTCCTGCTCAGAGAACGAATTCCCTTGGGATCGTTTGGGATTCGATTACGATGCAGGCACAAATGTCTCCTGCTCGAATCTAGACCATTCGGCAGACCATGACCAATGTCAAGCTAGGCCAAATTCACACTGTTCTTCAGTATCAAAGAATGTTGGGTCTCATGGCTTCAGCATCCACGGTGATTCCTCTGGGGCTGTTACACATGAGACCATTTCAGTTGTGGCTAAAAGCCAGAGGGTTTCATCCAAGAGCCAATCCTCAAAGGCAAATAAAAGTGACGCGCCGCGGGCTTCGTACACTATCTCTGTGGCTCAGACCCCGGTTCCTCGCCTTGGATCCCACTTTAGGGGCGCCGTGTCGTCGCAGACTGCTAACGACAGACGCCTCCCTGATGGGCTGGGGAGCGGTCTTAGATGGCCGTCCAGCTCAAGGGGAATGGGAGGGTCATCAGCTCGATTGGCACATCAATTGCCTCGAGTTGATGGCCATATTTCTGGCTCTGAAATATTTTCTCCATCAATTGAGCGGCTGTCATATCCTAGTGCGGGTGGACAACACAGCAGCAGTCTCTTATATAAATCACCAGGGAGGTCTGCGCTCACGCAACCTGAACAGAATAGCGAGGCAGATTTTTCTCTGGGCCCAGAGCAAGTTTCTGTCACTCAGGGCAGTTCACATCCCAGGGCATTTGAATGTGGGAGCAGATCTATTGTCCAGACAGACACTACCGACGGGGGAATGGAGACTCCACCCGGAAGTAGTGAAACAGATCTGGGCCAGATTTTACGAAGCGGAGGTGGACCTCTTCGCCTCCCAGCAGACAGCGCAATGTCCCCTCTACTTCTCTCTGAGTCACCCAGCTCCGTTGGGTCTGGAGGCGATGGCGCACTCATGGCCCAAGATGCGCCTGTATGCGTTTCCTCCAGTTTCCCTGCTCCTGGGAGTTCTAGCCAGAGTTCGCCAATTAGAGTCTTGCCTCTTACTGATAGCGCCACGTTGGCGGAACTGAGTATGGTTCTCGGAGATAATGGCTCTCCTCGGCGGCTCGCCGTGGGCGATTCCGGAAAGGAGAGACCTTCTGTCTCAGGCGGAGGGCACAATATTCCATCCCAGGCCCGGCCTGTGGAATCTTCACGTGTGGCCCCTGAGGGGTACCAATTAAGAAACACTGGGCTTTCGCCGGATGTTATTGAGACCATTCTGAGTGCTAGGGCTTCCTCCACTAGAAAAAGTTATGCCGGTAAATGGGGTGTTTTTGAAAGGTGGTGTGTTGAACACAATGTAGATCCAGTTAACTGCCAGATTGCTTCAGTGCTGGACTTCATGCAAGAGAAATTATCAACAGGTACATGTCCTACCACTCTTAAGGTTTACGTGGCCGCTCTTTCGGCTTGCCACGCCTTAGTTGATGGGGCGCCACTTGGCAGACACCCCCTGCTCTCTTGCTTCCTTCGGGGAGCCAGGCGACTGAGGCCTCCAGTAAGAACCAAGATCCCTTCTTGGGACTTAGCTATAGTTCTCGAGGGCCTGGTTGACCCGTCTGATAAACTTCTGACTCTAAAAATGGTTTTTCTAATGGCAATAAATTCATTGAAAAGAATTTGGGGTTATGCAGGCTCTGTCTATCTCGCCATCCTGCTTAGACTTTGCCACAGGAATGGTGAAAGTGATTTTGCATCCACATCCTGATTACCTGCCTAAGGCTGTACATCCTGTCACTCTTGAGGCTTTCTGCTCCCCACCGTTCTCAACGCCAGAGCAGGAGAGGTCTCATAGACTGTGTCCGGTCCGTGCTCTTCAGGCCTACGTCCACCGCACTAGCCAGTGGCGTAAGTCGGAGCAACTGTTCGTCTGTTATGGGGGCAGCAACAGAGGAGGAGCTGCTACCAAGCAGATTATGTCGCATTGGGTCAGGGATGCTATCGCTCTTGCTTATGAGGCGCGCGGCCAAGCTTCGCCTATAGGTCTTAGGGCTCACTCCACCAGGGGGGTCGCCTCTTCTAGTGCTTTGGCAAGGGGTGCCCCCTTACAACATGTTTGTGATGCGGCAGGATGGTCCTCTCCGCACACATTCATAAGATTTTATAGTTTGGATGTTCATGCCACTCCGGGCTCTCATGTCCTTGAGTCGACATCACAAGCTAATGTCTAGGCTCTCTTGCGTTCTTGTGAAACACACCTGCACAACCGTGGGGGTCCAGACATATTCAAACACGGCGGCGTGGGTATTCTCGTTCCCAATGCGCTGAGCAGCGCAGCATCGATTGTAGCTTTCGAAAGGGAACGTCTCCGGTTACTTGACTGTAACCTTGTTCCCTGAGAAAGCGGAACGAGATGCTGCGCTGCTTTGCCGTGCTAAAGATGTCCTAGGACTGCTCTTCAGACAAATATCCTGACGATGCACCTGTGGCTCATCTACTTATAGCCTCGTGTCGCGGGGGCGCGCCGATGAGGTCACCGACCGAGGCTATATTACCTCCGGGTTAATTTCATTGACGTGTTATACACAATATTCACAGCTGGTCACGATAAAATATGTTCCCAATGCGCTGAGCAGCGCAGCATCTCGTTCCGCTGTCTCAGGGAACAAGGTTACAGTCAAGTAACCGGGGACGTTCTCTTTTGCATCTTTATCACGCTTGAATGGTTTAGAAGCACTTCAATTTAAGACAGGGTGATCATAGAATAGCCCTACATGCGGACCATCCTTGGTAGACAGCGCTCTCTTGCTTTTCTCATGAAGGAATGCTGAGATAATTGCATTAAATATTTTTAATACATTAAACAGAAAATATTAATAGCAGAAATTATCACATCACTTTTATAATAAAATGCATATCAGAATGATTTGTGAAGGATCATGCGATACTGAAGACTGCAGTTATGGCTGCTGAAAATTCATTATACATATTTCCCCTATTTTTATCTTTAGTTTACCTTTGCCATCATTTAACACTTGAAGTTGAACTTTATAACAGTAAAAAATTAACACCGTTAATGATAATCTTTAGCAAATCTCAAAATGAATATAAATTTTTCATATTGTATAGTACATTACATTAATAATAATATTGTGATGCCTAAATCCACTTGTAGCAGCCTAAATTCACTTGTCACATTTTAAATGATTTAAATTTTTAGTGTTTTACTTAAAAATTTTTTTAGATTAAATATTAGAAAATTCTATTCAGCCATTTATCAGTCATTGGCACATAACATGAAAATAATTATCAGCTTAAAGGGATAGTTTATCCAAAAATGAAAATTTCTGTCATCATTTACTCACCCTCAAGTTGTTCCAAACCTGCATGAATTTCTTTATTCTGCTGAACACAAGAATTTGGAAAAAAAAAAAAAAAATACTATGGAAGTCATTGGGGCCCAGCAACTGTTTGGTTAACCATATTCTTCAAAATATCTTCTTTTGTGTTCAGCAGAAGAAAGACATTCACATAGGTTTGGAACCAATTATGACAGAATTAAAAATTTTGAGTGAACTGTCTCTTTAATGCTATAAGCCAGAATTCAATCCACCGTGGTTAAAGAGGTGACAACTAGCTACCTGCAAAAAAACCCCAAAAACTGTTTTGACCACCTTAAACTGGTATTGCCTGTTTTTTTCCAGCTTGATCCAAACCAAATATCAATCTGTTATAAAGTTAATACTAACAGGGTGGGCATGAAAGAGCTGCCATTCAATCTGAGACTATTGTTTAAGATTTCTCTTCTCCCACTGATATTGACATGTTCCACTGTCCATCACGTGTCTCCGCTCAAAGCATGTCTGGACTGCTTTCATACTCTTTCTTAGAAACCTCTCATTGATCAAGGTGGCTGCCACGTCTCCTCCACATGGCGCCCCTTCTCTACTCACCCCAACGCTGCCCGATACCTCTCGTGTGACTGCTTTTAGTGCGTGTTAAATTGATTAAGTCTCACACCCACTCAACATGACGCCTGGGATCAATGAACTCGAGAGAGTCCTGCCAAGCAGCCGGCCCCGATCAGGGCTACTCAATCTCGGAGAACTGGCCCCTGACAGTCACACTGCATTTCTTCCTGGCTAGAGTTTCCCTTTAACCTCCAGAGAATTGTGTTCTGAACCACTCTTTAATCCAGATCTAATCCATAGTCTTAATCTCTCTCCCTAATACTACTGGGCATCGTAAGGTACTGATCAAACTATTGTCAGGTTAGTCTGACACATCTGTACCACTAATCTCTTTAGCTCTACCAAACTGATCATCTTGTCTTGGCCACCAGACCTGGAAACTGTAGACGTAATCTAAAATATTTGAGCACGTAGGGGGCCTACACACAGGAAGTTATTGCATGCTAATGCCACTGTTTATTGGCAAGGCTTATTTTAACGTCTGATTCACTAAAGCAAGTATGCATTTTCTACGTATTTTGCAACTGTTTAGTGAATTCACACCTGAGTAATTTCCATATAATTGTGTTTGGCCTCCTCTGATTGGTTTATTGTTTTAAAGCTGATATACGCCAGGTTTCCATTCACATATTTTTATCAGAATTTTGGGATAAAAAAGCAGAATGGAAACACAAAGCACAATTGCTAAATAAATGCCAAGATGCACATTAAAACGTAACATGACTGTTTCAAATCATAATAAACGAAAAAAAATATCACTGGACCAATTTCATCGCATTGAATCTCAAATGCTGCTCTGGTCATTCTGAAATTCTGGAGTAAAGCATGGGATGAGAAGTACATACAAATATATACAGTATATAAAAATGCTACATATATATTAACATTCAAAGGTTTGGGGTCAGTAATATTTGAACAAAAAATATTAACACTTTTATTAACCAAGGACGCATTAAATTGATCAAAACTGACAGTAAAAACATTAACATTGATAACAATAATATCTATCTCAAATAAAAAGTGATCTTCCAGCGATAGACATTTCTATTCATCAAAGAATACTGGAAAAAAACGTTTCAACCAAAATATTAAGCAAAACTACAAATTTCAACATTTATAATAATACGAAATGTTTAATGAGCACCAAATCAATATATTACAATGATTTCTGAAGGATCATGTGAGTCAACACTGGATCAACACTGAAGACTGGAGTAATGAAGACTGAAAATGTGCCATCATTTGAATAAATTACATTTTAAAATATATAGAAAGAAATAGATCCTTGTTTTAAACGGTAATATTATTTCACAATATTACTATAATTTTACTTTATTTTTGATCAAATAAATGTAGCTTTGTCAAGCAAAAGAATCTTCATTCAAAAACATTGTTAAAAAAAATCTTACTGACGCTAAACTTTTGAACAGTAATAATAATAATATATAGTTTAATAAAAGCACAGAGACAACGCAAGTGCCCTACACGTACACCCGTCTCAATCGAAGACCCTGCCTCTCATAAGTGTTTCACACATACCTATTGAGTCAACACAACAAAAAGCTCACCAGTTTTATCTGAATTACAGAGCAATGTCTCCTTCTCGGCTCTCAGTCCAGGACTTGGCCCGTGCTTCATCCATGTTGCTATGGTAAACTGATCTGTCAAGTTCTGTGGCACAACCCACTCTGGGATATTGGCCGCCTGTCGCCCATCAAATCTGAAGATGAGGTCGCTGTCTCGGCCACTGTCTGTCAGCAAAGAAGCCGTCCAATTGGTGGACGCGCTGGGGGCCGGGAGAAGGTCTGTGCTGCCCGAGGCTGCTCCTGTGGAGATAAAAGCACAAAGGTTAGTTCAGGTTACTGCGAGAGGCAGCGATGAAAAATTACAAGCTGTCTGTCACAAAGAGTTAAAATCATGTTAATTGCCCTGGCATTCAAATATACTGTGCATACATCACACTTCAAATCAAATTAGAGATGAAAAGCAAATAACATTTGGTTCCGAGACCCACATTCAACCCTGACTGAAATGTCATTTCTGAAAGCAATCGTCTCATTATAAAAGTCATTGCTCGTGGCCTAGCAACACTCTGACAAGTTAAGCTAAGGGTGCTAATGCGGGTTAAAAGAGTTTGAGTTTGGCTCCATCTTCACTTGGGAAGCATATGTCATAAATATGTGCCAATAATGAGAGAATTTACATTTTTGAGTGAACTCTCCCTTTAAAAACATGCAGTATAAGACTAATTGTGGGCACACTCGCTTTGAGGATAAGTCTAGTACAGATGCCCTAAATATGCAAGAGCAGTGCCACCTATCAATCTTTGATTAGCCTCCTGTCTTCCTCCCTCCTGCCCACGCTCACTCATGCCTCTCTCTGCGTGTTTTATTTGGGAGTACAGGAGGATATTGAATCTTTTTTCCTCGCTCAGGGGTGACAGGACGGCCAGCACAGAGGGACAGAATGAGCGATGAGCCTCGCCGATGTCAGAGCAGCGTGTTCTCATTCCACAGCTCCACATCACTCACTTCGGCACAGGCCCAAAGAGAGACAGAAACGAGAGAGAATATGGCAGCGCCGCTGCTTTTAAGCTATGCAGTATTTATTTCTGCCAATCGATATTGGACGATAAATTCAGTCAGTCTCCAAGTGAGCATCTGAGCTCTTCTGAGAGGATCCATTTCCAGAAATACCGTAAAGGTACAGGTCAATGAGATTACATTACGCAAGCAATGTCTAGCACTACATGAGTCTCAGTGGCGGCTCATGTTATCAAATGTCCAGTCAAGAATAAACAGATAATGTCCGTGTTTCAAGGTTGCACTAATGATTACACGTTGGGACTTTGTAATTTCCATAATGCATATTTATCTAAATGATTTGGATGTGCTTTTAAAAAAAATATTATATTGGGTTGGCAGCTTTGTTGTCTACTTCAGAAACACTTCAAAAGTATGCCTATTTTCAAAAATTAAACACTTATTTCCGTTAACTGTACAGAGTGCTTGTGCAAAGCAACTGCCACCAACAGGGGAAATTATTATTACCGAGAGAGAGCCAAGACAGTAAAAAGACCAACACACTTAATGCTTCACAAATCAGAGCCAGAACGGTTTTGACTTCATGATGTATCAGCCTTATGGAGTCTTTCATCAGATTTAAATGACTGATTTACTGAGGTACGTGAAAATTGTTTTATGACCCATTTACAAGTATGTTGGACATGCAATATGAGGAATAAAATCTTGAGGTATGGTTAGGTGAATTGTAGGGATAAACAGGGATAACATTTTCCCCATACTAATAATATGATAATTATTTTCGGTTTATGACTCATAACTGATAAATGACCAATATTAAAATTCTACATTGTTCTGTCTAAATAAATTAACTCTTTCCCCACCATTGACAGAATTTTCTGTCATTTATGAGACGAGGCATTGTATACGGTAGGGGTAGCTATTAGGCATATTCTGAAAAAGTACAGAATCTCCAGATCAAAAGACATGTAAAGAAAAAGCAGAAACAAATGAATCATCAACGTGAAAAAACGAGATCATCAACATTAAACAGCATATAAAATCAAAACTGCTAATGTTACCGAATAAAATGTCGACCCACGACGAGCAATAGGACTGTGAAGCTTTGGGGGTGTTGATGGACTTGATCTACTCCATCTATGTTTTGCTCGTCGTTCTAAATCTAATCCAGACTTAGTCTTTGACAAAAACACGATTTTCTCAGCTTTTTGCACAAAATGTTGCTTTTTTATGAAACAGAAGAAGACGTTTTATTTGTTTAAAAGCAGAGGGTTTGTTCTGTCTGATATATTTCTTGATACAGTATATTGCATGTTCAGATATTGAGATGTGTGTTCAGATGTGTGTGGATATGTGTATCATAATTGAAATGTGTATATATGTGTGAATGTGTATTTATGTATATAAGTACATATACATATATATGTGTGTGTATATATGTATATGTGGATAGTAATTATTTGTAATGTATATATATGTATCTATATCTATGTATTGTGTTAGTATATATATATATATATATATATATATATATATATATATATATATATATTTGATATATATATATATATATATATATATATATATATATATATATATATATATATATATATCAAAAACTCTGGCGAGGAAAGAATTAACAATAAAACATTTCAAAACTAAAAACAAATCATTTGTTTTGAAAGCTACAAATGAATTTGGGCATCAAAACATTGCAATCTAGAGTATGACCAGAGAAAATTCATGCTGTGATTTGCTAAAATTAAATTTAACATTGTTATTAAATAATTAATGCTTTCAAAGATTAATTTAGTTGATGGCAATGGTAATTATAAATGTAAAAATAAGGGGAATGTGCATGCACAATTAAATATTCATTATCCACTGTTACATGTCTAATATGAAACAAATTATACAACCTATAATACTGTGCATCCCTATTTCCTAGTGAATTGTTTTGAGCATTCCTGTAGCAAATGCTGAAGTTTGTGAATTGTATTAAACTCATTAAGCTCATTAACCCAAGTCGAGACAGTTCTGGAAGTTGACCATACCACAGAGCTTCTGAAGAGACTTCTCAGAATAGGTCTCTCTGTCACAGCCCTTTCCAATATGGCTGGTCTGTAGCTCCACCATGGCTCGCACTGAAGATAAAGGGCCCTCACAGGTCTCCAGGTGCATCTTGGGAAAGAGCTGCCTGCTGCCTGTTCCAGGTTCATAATCCACACGCTTGTTCCAACCTGAGAGGAAAACACATGTTAGCCATTTGAGAACTGAAGAGGTACAGATGTAAAATCTGTGTAACTATAAATATACTGTAAATGGTATGGAAATGCTAATGGGTGGTTTTCTACAGGTACTATAGAGCTCTTTGAATCAAACAGCCCATAAATAAGCTAATAAACCATATTATTTATTTATGCATTTTTAAACTACATTATTTGGTGAATTATTTATTGCTTATAGTAATAATAACAATAATAACGATTAGTAGTAGTAGTAGTAGTAGTAGTAGTAGTAGTAGTAGTAGTAGTACAAAAAAACAACACAAATAATTTAAAATACTCAATATTGAACTTGGTGTTTTCTGTTCCCACATTAATTATTAATTACACAACTTCTTCACATCATGTTTCAACACCCTTTAAGTTAAAACCACTGTGACACACAATCTATTTGCTTTCATATCAGCTCTACTGTTGCTACAGCATCTGTGGTTGTCGCATATCAGATTTGTACATCTGAGCTGAATCCTTTTTTATCTTTCAGTACAAACATGGAGAGGTAAAACCAATTGTGATGAAAGCCATGGTTAAAAGCAAACTGCAAGGTCAAAGGAAAAAAAGGTATCCATGATGAATTATTTTCTTTCTTTGACACGTTTTCCTCCTGGTCAAGGCTGACACGTCACTATGTGCTTTAATATGTGTTCATGCATGTTACATTACTCTGTCTTGAGCTTTTTATAAAACATGATCCTCAGAGTAAGAATAGCCAAAAAGATAAAACATCTCACTCTTCTTAGCTGGCCTTTATGGACTCTCTCTGTATAATTCAGAGAACCAAGTGCTTTGTATTCACCTCAGCTGAGAGATATTCCCTCAGCCCGTTTCCCTAACTGAATATCTTATTACATTATTCATTGGCACTACTGTGGATAAAATGGGGCGACAGTACAGTACCACAGGTCTCAGTCTCTACCTCTTTTTGAGAAAAAAAGGTCTTAGAAAAGTTCCTCATGAATATCTGAGGTAGCAGTTCGCCCCATATAAGCTGAGCAGAAATGCTTTATAGCTCAACCAAACAAACTTTTATGAAAAACACCTAAAGAGAATCTAAAACACTGGGTCTGCTTTTAATCCAACATCACAAGGGAAGCATGTGCATCAGGACTACGGAACACAGTGCTTTCGGAATCAAAACAACGTTGTGTGTGCGCTGCGTAATGACTCATCTACTCCCTGGAGAGTGAATAATTCCCTTGATTATCCAAACACACCAAAGCCAGAGGCCAGACTCATTCTGTTCAATAGAAAGACCATTTCAGGACCTCGGGGTGAGAATTAACATTAACTACGGCATTAAACATTCATTGCTTATTCACAAATGCCACAGACACCAAAAAGTCGCGGCAGAACAGCGGAGGGACTAATATTGCCAATGGAATTGCTGGATTAAAAAAAAAAAGACAAAAAAAAAATAGTGGTGGTGGAGGTGGGGGGGGGGGGGTGACAATGTGCAGAGAGGGACACATGAGAGGTGGACAGGAAATGATTTTAGAGTGTAAGACGTTCTCAATATAATTCATAATCCCAGGAAACTCACCTTATTTCTGTTACAGTGTTTTCACCATTAAACTGCCTTGAGATGTTCACGGATGACTGTAATGCTAATTATGTGACTGAAAGTGGTGCATTTGTAAATTTATGGGGTTATTTTAATTTTATGTTTGTGTTTTTTGAAATCTAATTGGAGAGTGTAGTGGAGTGTCACATGAAACTATTAGAGAGCGGAAAAGTGGAAAAAGATCAGGATATGATGCCGGTCAGATTCCAACCCTTCTGCCCACACATCAAAAAACCTGTAGTTTTACTGACAGTGACATCTGCTAGTTTTAAAAAAGTGCAGGTCTGCATTTGAACCAAAACTCTGTTTTTGACAATTTCAGAATGTGTTAAATGATTAATTAAACAATTTTAATTAAAACATGCTGTTGATGAAAATATGTTACAGGTTGACATTTTTGTTTTGCTATTTTCCACATTTTCATCAGTAAATTACATTGCCCTTCAAAAGCTTGGAAACACTCTGGGCAAAGTGAGGCTTTGGACACTATCAGCATAAATCATCATCCTTTTGTGATGACTTTGTACTGATAAGGAACAAAACAAGCTATATGAAGACCTCCGATGCAAAAGCCTCTAAACGGCACCTCTGTCAAAAATTAGATAATATTATTGAGTGAATGCTCTCCGCACATAGTAGCCTATACGCTCATCAAATACTTTTTAAATATAAGAAATTATAAGGATTTATGCTGATAATGGCAAACATATAAAGTTTTATAAACTTTTGGAAGGGAATTGCATGTCATTTTAATCATACTAAAATCAATGAATATGATATGACAAAATATTGACAAAATTTTAAAGTGAACATGAAGGTTATTCAAACCAAAACAACACAAAATAGAAATAAATTATAAAATGAAATGAAATGAAATAAAATACTTATAACAATCTAGATCATCTTTCATCTTAGCAACTTGCACTTCCTCCGTCGCTTAAACTGCACAGCCTATCATATTATGGTATCCAATTTAGGCATAACTTAGGCAATTTAGGCATTACAGCTCAACACTACAAAGCTAAAGAGATGGTGGTCGACTTCCGGAGACCGAGGCCCCACCTGCAGCCTGTGTTCATCGAAGGCATATGTGTGGAGGTGGTCCAGACCTAAATATCTAGGTCTGCAGCTGGACGACAGACTGGACTGGTCCAAGAACACAGATGCCCTATACAGGAAGGGACAAAGTCGACTCTATTTCCTTAGAAGGCTAGGGTACTTCAATATCTGTCAGAAGCTACTGCAGATGTTTTACCAGACAGTCATCGATAGCGTCTTCTTCTATGCTGTGGTATGTTGGGGAGCAGCATTAAGAAAAGGAACGCCACGCGGCTGGATAAGCTGGTGAAGAAGACTGGTTCTGTGGTGGGTGTGGAACTTGACTCCTTAACATCTGTGGCAGAGAGGAGGACCCTAAGCAAGTTTTTGTCCATCTTGGAAAATGTTTATCATCCACTGCACAATAACATCGTCAGGCAGAAGACCACCTTCAGCGACAGGATGCTGTCTTTGTCCTGTTCCACAGACAGACTGAGGAAGTCGTTTGTCCCTCAGGCGATACGGCTTTTTAATTCCTCCCTATTTATGTATATTGGGGTGCTTGTCTTGTTTTGCTTGTTTTTAGTGTTTTAATTGTTGCTACTGGAAACTTGAATTTCCCTAGTGGATGAATAAAGTATCTATCTATCTATCTATGTCGAAATGTCCATGTCGATCCATAATATTTTTCCCTCAGAAAACGTCATGCACACTGCGTGTACAAGTGTAGACCTGATTGGCAGTGCCAGTTTTCTTTGGCTTCTGCACTCAATGAGAGATCTGTCATTCTCAGTGGATGGCTCAGCAAGATGGACGGAGAGATGGAGAGATCAGTGTTGACAGACTGGATTTGACCAGAGACAAAGAGTGGTTTCCCAATTACACGCTTATGCAAGCGGGAAGCGATACAACCAGAAATCCTCGCCCTTCACCTCTGCGGTGCCTGTCATGATCGTATCTGAGTCCTCACTTCCACCTCACTTATTATGAATCACACTGAGAACACAAGCCATGCAATCTCTCAGCCAATGACTGCTTATTCTCTGGGCGTAGGAGCCTGTCAGCGACTGTCAACACATCATAAGGTCCTATCATGCTTTAGATGATGCCTTCACCTGAGAAACAGTACTGACCCTGGGATAAAGGAGGAGTGCTTGAGGAGAGAGAAAAAGAGAAAAATGCTTTACCATGCCAATCAAACTACTTTAATCTTACCGTTCAAAAGTGTTTTTGAAAGAAATCTCTTCTGCTCACCAAGGCTGCATTTTTTGGATCAAAATGCAGTAAAAGCGGTAATATATATATTTTTTTACATAAAAATAGGATTTATTGAATTACATTTTTTTTTATTAATTGAGAAGAAGTATTTAGTGTCAGTGTTACTAAAGTCAGATTACCTTAAATAACAATACTAAGTATGGTAATTGTAGGAATTGCAATTAAATCTCTTTATTTTCTATATACATGCTATATATATACATAATTACTTTTAAAAAAGCTTTGTCAATATTGTAAATGTGAATAATCATGGCAATAAAGTATTGCTGACTCTAAAAACTGAGTAGGTATGACAGGAATGATTTGAAAGTTCTTGTGAACACAAACTTTGTGGCTTTGTGAGAGAAAACCGAATTACCTCGAGTCAAACAGACATGCTTGGTGAACTGTATCACTGCCAAAACCCCAACCTGAAAACTGTATTGCAAAGGGTTGAGGATTTACAAGATTTGTGGCTAATACGCTCAAGTCTGACATTTTGGCTTGCTTAGACTAGAAGCTGCCCTTTATTGGAATAAGTCTCATCTTGGCATAGAGAGTGGCGTTCCTCTCTCCAGGTAATAACTCATCTAAATCCATGTCACCTCACACCAAATTCTCTTTACAAACAGGTAACAAACACACTTCCTCTAATTAGTTAAATCAGGACACTGTTCTTAGAACAGTTTCCCACTTTCTGTGCTGTCACCTTGACAAGTGTGAGGAAAGGAAGATGCGACGAGATGTGTGACAACACCTGGGATTGGAATTAAAGTTTGAATGAAAAATTTGTCTTTAAAAAACTTTTGTAAGAGAGAACGATCTGTGTCTTAAAGGGATAGTCTACCAGAAGAAAAAAAAAATACAATTCTAGGATCATTTACTCACCCTCAAACCCTGATCCTCATTTGATGGAACAAAATGGGAAAATAATATTATTCATGCTGCTTTTTCTATACAATGATAAATAATGAATACATTTAAATAAATTTAAAATTAAATTTATAGATAAACACATTCACACACGCACACACACACATACACAAGCACGCACACACACGCACACACACACACACACACACACACACACACACACACACACACACACACACACACACACACACACACACACACACACACACTGTACATAGGGCAGAGTCAAAATTCCTTAAAATTTCTTCGTTTGTGTTTAGTAGGATAAAAATAGTCATACAGGGTTGGAATGACATTAGGTTGGGTAAATAATGAGTTCAAAATATATATTTTATTTTGAAATATCCCTTTAATGAAAAGTCTTGAATTATTTAAAATCTGACACTGTAGCTGCTGAATGTTTGACAAAGTTTGACTTTTGTCTGGATTGAATTAGTTACATTGTTTCCTTTATCAGAAGGACTTGGGTTTGACTAACTCCTCCTGGCAGAAGAGAGAAAGAAATCCCCAGTCTCTTTTCATGCTCGAAATACAATTTTAGATGACAGTGATTAGGTGTCTGTCTCTCCAGCCCCTGAAATCCGCTTCTTAATGGCTCAACTGATGCCTGTGAATTGAATTTATCTGCAGACATTTTCCATACCTCAATCGATGTGTGAAAGAAGGTAAACTGTGAAAAATGTTGCCTCGTCCTTTTCTCCGATTTAATGACGTTGAATTCTCTGCCCACTGACTGTTTAGAACAAATCCATTACCACAGCATATGTAAAAGGCATTGTCTTCTTTGTCGTGTAGGCAATAGATATTAAAGCAATAATGTGTTCTTTCCGAGAGGTCAGTGTGAGTGTCTGTGGACAAACTGAAGGCTGAAGCTGCTGTGCAGTCCCTGTGGGAAGAAGGACTCTGCGGATATCGATCTGTCTAGTTAAGACCACTAATAGTGTATGCCACAGACGAGAGGGGAACAGAACAAGGGATCACAGAGGTCAGTGAGAACAGACTACTCCGCTGAGTCACAATACTGACCATTTTGTGGATGGAGGATGAGGGAGGATATAAGGCTGAGACAGAAAGTCTAGTCTGCAATTTAAATCATTACTCACAGAAAATCTTAACATCCACCTAAATTCTTTTTAGCATGTTCATGAGAGAAGTAGAGGTGTCTGATATTTGAACAAATCGTTTGTCAGATCTTTTACATGAATCAGGTCAACTCTCCAAGTTTCTCTTCAAGTCAATTTTATTGTGACTTAAAAGGATAGTTCACTCACAACTTAAATTCAGTGGGGTCTGATATTTTGGAGCCCATTGACTTTTATTGTCTGGACATTCAAAATATCCCCTTTTGCGTTCTGTAGATGAAGAACATAAAGGTTTGGAATGACATGAGGGTGAATAAATGATGATAGAAATTAAATGTTTGGGTGAACTTTAAGTCAAAATCACTAAATTAAAAAAGGCAGAGTTGTGAATCGACAGGGACTCAAAATTAGAGAGAGTTTTTATCTGAATATCAAGACACTATTTAAAATAAAATGACTATTTAGGCACTCTGTTACTCTTTCTTTCTGCAATAATTTGTAGCCATTTACTCCTGTATTCCACAAGGGACACTTTTTCTTAAAAATATAAATACAATTATTGGATTTCAAAAAGACCTTCAGCATATCGAAAACTATTTCTAAAGGGCCTTTGAGATATTTGTGACAAAAGATAAATACTTTACTTTGACGTGGCCTTGAAAGACCTAGAGAAAGTCAATAATACCTGGTGAAAGCTATTTTTCTAGAATTCCCAGTCATCTCAATGGTAGTTAGTCAACTGCCACATGACAATTTGAAATCTCTCTCTCTCAAAAAAAATAAATAATAATAATGGACCCACATAACTTTTTGAGAAAGTTGCATGAGTCATTAGCAGTGTCAATGGCAAAATATTAGCTGTTCATGAAAAAACTGATTAGGATACACAGCTAATTTGAATGGCGTAAGGAATAGGGCAACAGTGAAAGTTGAGGTAACAATGTTTGGTTAGTAGTATCTACTGACCTTGCCAGCCAGGCTTGCACACTGGTTTGACGTCAATGTGAACCGGAACGCTTTCCATCGCCCTCTTCTGACCACAATCGTAAGCAGTCACCATGATTTTGTAGTGCTGCTGTTTGTCATAACTCAGTCGCTCCGTGTTCCTGATGTTGCCTGGAGAGAAAAAAAAAAAAAACAAGAAAAAAAAAAAAACAAGCTCATGTTATGTGACGGAAATAAAACTTAAGAGAGCAATTTGTAATTGTTGCAGCCGCCAGACAGAGATACAACAACATATGATTTTAAACAATAATTAAGCTCCCATACAATAACTCTGGCCAAATGTTTTCAATCACAAAAGTAATTTCAACAGTGTAAGTGTCCATGTTTCAGCAATTATGGATTATATCTGCAAGACTGTTTCCAGTGCTGCTAATTAGAATAAAGACAATTACAGCTAATCTCCATATTTTGCATTTCACAAGGCTTTATAATGGTTTATTATCTGCATTCATGGCAAATAAAATAACGTAAGTGGGACATATGGTTAACAAAATAACAAATGATGACTTCATACTTTGAATATATATTTACTCCGAAAACAGAGCTCATTAGTAACCACCTTCCAATCTTCCAGGGAGAAAACAAATTGGATGCATTTCAAAATTGTATCCCCATTCTCAACAAAATCATTCTAACTTTAATGGATACTCTATTCAGAGCCTGATTAGAAGTAACTACAAATCGATTTACAGTGTACACCACCACTCAAAACTTTGAGTTCAGTGTGAAGTCTCTTATGCTCACCAAGGCTGAATTTATTTGATAAAAAATACAGTAAAACAGTAAGGTTGTTAAATATTATTGCAATTTAACAATATAGCTGATAAAAAAATGATAAATACCAGTAATATGATTTAATTTTATATCACTGTTAAACATTAGGTGGTGATGTTAAAGAACGGTTTGGTCAATCAAAAATCTTTTAATTACTTTTTGCCGGCATGGTTTGAAGATGGTCAGAGCCAATTTTGATGAAAATTGAACCACAGGTCAAGGAGGAGTTAGAAAAAGTAGGGTTTCAATGTAATTCCAAATGGCGTACAACAATTTCGACCACATATAGCATTATTGCTATTGTTGTTCTTGGTATGACTCAATCTATCAAGACTAGTTTCATTAAGGCGAGACACTACAGGTGAATAGGGTAATTTTTTTAACTATCAGATATCACCATGAAACTTTGCCAATTGATTACCTACATTAAGATGAGAAAAAAATGTATTACAAGTTTTCTGTAATTTAATGTTTAAATATGCAAATGAGGCATTGTCTCATTAAATATGCGCTATTTTGCATATATTTAAAAAAACGAAATCTGAGTATTGGACAAAGCCAGGTTCAAAATTATTTTTTCATTGTGTTCACATATTAGATGGGGAAAAAATTACAGAGGGATTTATGGATATCTACTTTTGTTATCCTGTAAATCAGAATATACTGCCAATAGCCTTAAAAAAATGATTTTCGCCATGTTTTTGGGAATAAAATGTTATATAAATCAGGCTAGGAATAATATATTTACAAATCCCTCTGTAAATGTCTTCATAATATAACTAGGTACAAGGCTGGAAAGTTTGGTGAATATAGGTGCTACTGAACTGGAGATTTCGGACTTGGAGTATGAGAGAAAAGACATTTTGAGAAAACGTGCTTTAAAGATTTAGCATCAGCCAATGAGATTGCGCATTTAGAGTAAAATCCCCCCTTTTACTTTCGCGATTGGTTGCTGATAAAAAGGAAATGACCATATTTGGATCCGGCAGTCTTGTTCAGGAGAGAGAGAGCTTTCTAACGGTGTGTGTGATGACAGGGTGCAGATCGCGATCGCGGAGCAGAGGGATGATTTATAACGACAACTTTTGATGAATTTATGAGAAATCTACAGACGCAAACAGACAAAGTGTAGTAAAATAAAGACCTAAATGTGTATTTCGGACTTTTTTTCACCACAAGTCTGAAAGAAGACATGTTATTGAAGACAAATATTCCAAAATCTCAAAATTGACCAGTGAAAAAAAAAACGATGTTTTTGCCTGCCGTGTCTCGTCTTAAAATAGGCAAACTTAATCAAAAGCTATTAGCATTTTTTAAAATGTTAAAATTTTCAAATTGTTTTAAGTACCTTCGGGGCATGGTCTTGATGACCCATGCTGAGTTTCGTAGCGACACACTAATGTGTTTGTAAAATATAGCATTTTACAACAAAATTCAAAATGGCCAATGCCCAAAATTGCTGATATGGGAAAATTGGGTATCATTCAACTTGGTATGCTGCACTGAATCAAAAGAGTTTTATGAATTTTGGGCAAACCATTCAGAAGTAATAAGCAAAAATATCCATTTTCATATATCCTGACCAGTAGATGGCACTGTGCCAAAAAACTGCAAGTTGCCTTAGGTCATTCTTGTGATAAAGTACCAGCCTCGCATACATTGTGACGTGCTCTTCATTAAATTTGTTCGCTTTGTTATTCAAGAACGGTTTGGTTTGGCAAAAATATTTTAATAACTTTTTGCCAGCATGGTCTGAAGATGATCTAAGCGAATTTTGGTGAAAATCGGCATGACAGAAAATGACATGCATTCAGATTGTCTCCGGTTACTTAACTGTAACCTTGTTCCCTGAGAAAGCGGAACGAGATGCTGCGCTGCTCAGCGCATTGGGAACGTCTTTAAACATGACCTGCTGTGAATATAGTGTGTAAACACGTCGATGGAATCGACACGGAGGTAATATAGCCTCGGTCAGTGACGTCATCGGCGCGCACCCGCGACGCGAGGCTATAATTAGATGAGCCACAGGTGCATCGTCAGGATATTTGTCTGAAGAGCAGTCCTAGGACATCTTTAGCACGGCAAAGCAGCGCAGCATCTCGTTCCGCTTTCTCAGGGAACAAGGTTACAGTTAAGTAACCGGAGACGTTCCCTTTCGAAAGCTACAATCGATGCTGCGCTGCTCAGCGCATTGGGAACGAGAATACCCACGCCGCCGTGCTTGAACATGTCTGGACCCCCACGGTTGTGCAGGTGTGTTTCACAAGAACGCAAGAGAGCCTAGACATTAGCTTGTGATGTCGACTCAAGGGCATGAGAGTCCGGAGTGGCATGAACATCCAAACTATAAAATCATATGAATGTGTGCGGAGAGGACCAGCCTACTGCATCACAAACAAACTGCAAGGGGGCACCTCTTGCCAAGGCAGCAGAGGAGGCGATCCCTCTGGTGGAGTGAGCCCTTAGACCCGTTGGCGTAGCTTGGCCACGCGCCTCATAGGCAAGAGCAATAGCATCCCTGACCCAATTTGACATGGTCTGTTTAGTGGCAGCAGCACCTCTGTTACTGCCCCCATAACAAACGACTTACGCCACTGGCTAGTGCGGTGGACGTAGGCCTGAAGAGCACGGACTGGACAAAGTCTGTGAGATTTCTGCTGCTCCGGCGTTGTGAACGGTGGAGGGCAGAAGGCCTCTAGAGAGACTGGATGTACAGCCGAGAAAGCTACCTTAGGCAGGTAATCAGGATGAGGATGCAAAATCACTTTCACCATTCCTGGGCAAAGTCTAAGCAGGATGGCGATCTTGACAGAGCCTGCATGTCCCCGATTCTTTTTAGAGAGGTTATAGCCATAAGAAAAAAAAAAGAAAAAAAAACATCTTTAGGGTCAGAAGTTTTTCAGACGCTGACTCTAGAGGTTCAAAGGGGGTTTCAACCAGACTCTCGAGAGCTATAGCTAAGTCCCATGAAGGGATCTTGGTTCTTACTGGAGGCCTCAGTCATCTGGCCTAACGAACGAAGCGAGTGAGCAGAGGATGTCTCCCGAGTGGCACCCCGTCAATCAGGGCGTGGAAAGCCGAATGAGCGGCCACATAAACCTTGAGAGTGGCAGGGCATGTGCCTGTTGATAATTTTTCCTGCAGGAAGTCCAGAACTGAAGCAATCAGGCAGTTGACCAGATCTGCATTATGCACAAAACACCACCTTTCAAAAACACCCCATTTGTTGGCATAACTCTTTCTAGTGGAGGAGGCCCTAGCACTTAGAATGGTCTCAATAACAGCAGGCGAAAGCCCAGTGTCCCTCAGTTGGTACCCATCAGGGGCCAAACATGAAGGTTCCACAGGTCGGGCCTGGGATGGAATATCGTGCTCTCCGCCTGGGACAGAAGGTCCCTCCTCTTCGGAATCGCCCATGGCGAGCCGTCGAGGGAAGATATTATCTCTGAGAACCATACTGTGTTCGGCCAACGCGGCGCTATCAGTAAGAGGCAAGACCCTTGTTGGCGAACTCTGGCTAGAACTCCCGGGAGCAGAGCCACTGGAGGAAACGCATACAGGCACATCTTGGGCCATGTGTGCGCCATCGCATCCAGACCCAGGGGGGCTGGGTGACTCAGAGAAAGGTAGAGGGGGCATTGCGCTGTCTGATAAGAGGCGAAGAGGTCCACCTCCGCTTCGTAAAAATCTGGTCCAGATCTGTTTTACTACCTCTGGATGGAGTTTCCATTCCCCTGTCGGTAGTTTCTGTACAGTAGTTCTGGACAGTAAATCCACTCCCACATTCAGATGCCCTGGAATGTACACTGCCCTGAGTGACAGGAACTTCTCCTGGGCCCAGAGAAAAATCTGCCTCGCTATTCTGTTCAGATTGCGTGAGCACAGACCTCCCTGGTGATTTTGTAAGAGACTGTAGCTGTGTTGTCCCCCCCGCACTAGGACATGACAGCCTCTCAACTGAGGGAGAAAGTATTTCAGGGCCAGAAATACAACCATCAACATGGGGCAATTGATTTGCCAATCTAGATGATGCCTCCCCAGATCCCTTGGGCTGGACGACCACTTAAGACCGCTACCCAGCCCGACAGGGAGGCGTCTGTCGTTAGCATTCCACGACGGCAAGACGCACCTAGAGTGGGACCCAAGGTGAAGAACCGGGGTCTGAACCACATAGAAAGGGAACGAAGCCACAGCGCGTAACCCTTACCATAAACATGGATTTTAGAAAGTACACGAAGCGTTCAGCGCGTGTCTTACCATAAACATGGATTTTTAGAAAGGACACGAAGCACTTAGTGCGTGCTCTTGCCTTTATTTGCCCTTGGGGATTGTATAGCGATTTTGAACCACAACTGAAGTGGTCTCATGTGCAAAAGGCCCAGAGGATTACTGTGGACGCAGCTGCCATGAGACCCATGTAATGTCCTGACCTAGCCAGATGTTGATTTAGGGTGTTTAAAATGGTCTTGACACATGAGCGGGGGACAGTTGTACCCCCGATGGTGACAGAGTCCCATTTAACCCCCAAGCACGTTACTCTTTGGGGAGGAGAACGAACGCTCTTCTTGGCGTTGCAACTCAGCCCCAGAGAGAGAGGATGAGCGGGGATCGATCTCAATGTCGAAGCGCCAGCTCTTGAGACTGGGCCAGTATCAGCCAATCGTCTATATAACATGGCTAGGTCAAATGGAAGAACCCGATATAGGTAAGCTTTGCCCCCAAAAGCAAACCTCTGGAACTTCCTGCATTGTGGCAATATTTCTATGAAATATATGCGTCTTTAAGATTGACCGTGAAGACCCAATCGCAATGTTGAATTTGCAACACGATCTTCTTGATAGTTAGCATCTTGAACTTGAGCGTTCTGACAGAACGGTTCAAGCTTCAAATATCTAAAAACGGACGCAGTCCCCCATTTATTTATTTATTGTGACAGCTTATGCGCTTATTCCTGTTTTACGGTAGTGGGAACCACACCGTTAAAACGAGGAGGGCAACATATTCCTTTTTACTGTCTTTAGGACACAAAAAGAGATACCCGGCAGTAGCTTTCACGCTGCCAAAGTCTCTTAATACTTCCTGATAGGGGAATGTTAAATATCCAGTCTTTAAGAGGGGGAACGCAACTCACCACACTCTGCTTTTTATTTTATTTTTTATCAGATCAGGCTGGTATGCCTGCAACACTGCCATAGTGTGCAGAGCAGCACCAGTCTGACCCCCACTAGCGTGGATGTAATACACGACTTGGTGGGGAGTGCTGACTCCTTAAATGACGATGATCCACAGAGAAGAGATAGCCTGCTAGCGTCTCTTCGGACTGGCGCATCATCGTATAAGCACATGATGCCCCTGCACCCACGATAGTCTAATAAATTGACGTCGAGGGCACAAAGATGCATGAATAATAAGGTTTTCCCCATGCACGAGTTAACGTCATGGAGATCCTCAAGGAGGGCAGCCACCTCGAGAAACCTCTCACACGCTTTATCGTAGCGAGAGAAGGGATTGGAGGCAGCACTCAATATTTAATTTAGTCAGACAATAAACACAGCCAAATATCAATCAGACAATCAGACACAGTCTGGATGACAGGCTGTGTTTAAATCTTTCAAAAGATCAACCTGGTATGCCTGCAACACAGCCATTGTGTACAGCGCAGTACCAGCCTGACCCGCTGAAATGCATATGATAATGCGATCTCAGCGGGGAGAAAGCCCGCGAGCGTCTCCCCAAACTGAGGTAGCATCATATAATCGCGTGCCCTCTCACCCGCGATAGTCGAACTGGTCGACATCGAGGGCACAAAGACACGTCATGTATAAACATATATATATATATATTCAATCTTTATTTATAAGCTTTGAGTGTTTTATGGGACTGTTTTTGCTGTGATCAGAGTAGTCTGGACACTGCACGAACGATAGCCCCGAGCAGTTCTCCTTTATCATCACGGGAGGAACGCTCGGAAGCGGCGAACTCAAGAGATTCAGTGTCCTTTGCCCGAGCCGAAGAAGCGCTGAGGCACGCTTCGGTAGTCAGGCAAAAGGACATCGCGATCTGGAAAGAGAGCGAGCGAAAGGGACGCACCCGTCTCTCGTTCCTCAGCCAGATCGCACGAGAGCCCCACAATCGTATTGTGGGTGCTACCCCTTTGAAATAAGCAAAGCGAACGCAAAGCACTTTAACTGTGAACATTACACTGTGCTCACAATCACCATGCTCAAACGCAAGGGCAGCATACGCTCTTTCCCCAAACAAACAAAGCAGTAAGTGTGTGTATCCAGTTCTGACATATAGGACAAGAACATAGAGGGACACAGCGCTTACTCTGTTGCGGACTCATTTCTCTTTTTGACTTTCTTAAAACTCTTTTGAGATCGTTCAGAGATGAGAAATAGAAAAGTCTGCACACTGCCAGTTGTAAAAACTAAATAACTCCTGACAAAGATCTGTAGTGGACAGAGAAAATAGATGCTTGCACACCAAACACAGAAAGGTCTCTGAAGACAAAAGACCTGACGATGCACCTGTGGCTCATCTAATTATAGCCTCGCGTCGCGGGTGCGCGCCGATGACGTCACTGACCAAGGCTATATTACCTCCGTGTCGATTCCATCGACGTGTTTACACACTATATTCACAGCAGGTCACGTTTAAAGACGTTCCCAATGCGCTGAGCAGCGCAGCATCGATTGTAGCTTTCGAAAGGGAACGGCTTGATCCAAGGAATCAAAGGGAAAAAGAAGTTTGTAGCCCTTATGGTACAAACATTTTTAGCATAAACATGAGTGCAACTCCAAATATGCTGTGGTTAATGATAAGACTGTCCTCCATCTCCGTGTTAAATTTCATAATTTTCCCACAAGTGGTTCTATGACCTGCTATAGACTCAAGAATGGAAGAAGGAGGAATAATAATAGTAACACCACTAACAGATATTTATTTATTTATTTAAAATCACCAAACTTTTGTTAAGGATTTATTCTTAATCAATTATCAATGTTTTTAAAATATCATATCACAATTTTACTGAAGATAAAAATGGTCAAATTAACTGTTTTCTTTGTGTTTTTAATTAGCTTATAGTACAAACTGGTTAAAAAAAGCTATTAATCAGATTGAAATCTTTCAGTTATGTTTAAAATGAGGCATTTAGCAAGAGAGACATGCACAAATTATAGCGCTGCTGTACAGTAAACAATAAACCTGTTGTTGTACACAAGGCCTACTGGAAACTGGTTCTGCTTCCACTAAGTAAGATGGACTTTCATTCAATCAAGACATATGAAACATAATCAATCATTACTGACCCGGACCTCTGTACAGAAACAATATACAGATCTGACATTGTTGTACGAGTCATTCTTTATCAGCTAAGAGCTAAAGGTACAATCTGACTTTCTAACCTTTGGCGGGAAGCCAGGCCATGCTCTAAAAGCTTTTTTAGTGATGAGTATTCTTCCTGGTTAACAGCTCAAGAGGTGCCAGACTCTGTTGGTTGAAAAAAGCCAGAAAACCACAGACTGCACATTTGCAGAGCTCCAGGTTAAATAACCATAATGACATGGATCCTCTACCTGGTTCCTGTCATTTGAGTAATGAGTGCTCTTTGTCACAGGACTGATGTGTATAATTTAGCATTTAGCTCCCATAGTTGCTATAGGCAGCAGCAGGGTTGCTGTTTGGTGTATGGTGGCGAGTCCGAATGCACTCCGTGGTGACAGAGTTCAGATGAGGCTGAACTAGCAGCTAGTGATTTGATGCTCTCACACGTCCGTGGGCCTGTGGTTATTTTTACCTGCTGACTGCATTTCAATGAGACCAGCCGTGCTGTCAAGGAGACAGCAATGAGGAATAGAGGTCAGTCGCTCTGAGCTCCCAGCAAGTCTGCACCAATCCTCAGAGCCACAAAGCTAAAGTGTGTCTTGAACACCCCTCAAAGCCTTATACTTCAAGGTATGTGGGAGGAAGCAGGTGTGTGTGTGCGTGTGTGTGTGTGTGTGTGTGTGTGTTCAGTTGATAGAGCTGATTACAGCAGCTAATGTCAGGTGACATGATTAAGAGCAGGAGAGTTTTAAAAGGAACAGTTCTCCTCCAGTGAGTTATCAATGGGCCTCTGTCTGTGCTGCACAGATATAAACCAGGAGTATGAAAACAGAAAATAAGACAAAGAGGGAGAGCAAGCATGTGAGATCCTCAACTTTCTTCTGCGGAACAAAAAAGAAGATATTATGAATGTTTTCTCATTGTTTTTTATACATACAATGAGTCAGTAGATTTCAATGTTGTTTTAAACCCCATTGACTTTCATTGTATGTACAAAAACAGTTAAAAACATTCTTTCAAAAAAATTATTTTGTGTTCCACAGTTAAAAAAAGTTGTGTGGGTAGATGACAGAATTTCCAGTTAAAAGCAAATAATATGCTGCATGTACAATTAAATTGGACTGATTAGACAAGTGAATTCTGCCACAATGTTCCACACTTTTCTTTATCTACAATAAATCACGCACTATAATTATCAGACACTTTTTTGTGAAAGTTGCATTCAAAATCGGAGGGGGCGTGTGCCTCAGTTTGAATAGGCATGACACTTGTGATTGAAACTTTAAGCATGCGCCTCAGCGTGTGTTTTAATTTCTGTTCTAACAGAATAAAAGCATAAAGAACAAAGAAAACTTCATGGCTTCCAGCAGAATTTTAGTGCTGCCGATGGTATAAATTACCATATCTGATATCCCTTTTTCTTTTACACTTATTTCTCTTATTCCCACTTTCTCTCTTTTTCTGTTTTTTTCTTATATATTTGTTATTTCTGTCTTTCTCTTGCTATTCATATCTATCGTCCTCCTTTTCTCTCATCAAATTCATTCAAAAGTGAGTATCAAATAAACATGTCTGTGCCTTTTTGCGTCTCGTTTCATTCGCATATGCAGTCTCTATGTCGGAAACAATGAAACAATGTTAGGAATATTTTCCGCTGATAGTTCTTGGGTGCACAAAAACAAGGGTTTCGAAATCTCACAGAAGATCTTTAGTGAATCACCTCAAGTTTCATAATGTTTCATACTGCCACCAACACATACATTAAATCCCTTCTACCTAACATCATTAGTGCATGTTTCTATACTCAATCTATTAATCTTTCTCTATTTCCCTTCTTTCTCCTGATCTCATTTTCTTTGATTCTCTCCCTGCTCTTCCTCCTCCTCTCTGTGGACTGGAGAACACAATGCCAGTGGGCCTGCTGTATTTAATAACTCTCTCTGCCCTCTGATCCACAGTAAATAATGGAGCCAAAAGCCCTCAGAACAAAATCCACTCAGACGGCCCATGCATCACTCAGCTCTCGCCTGGCACTAACCAAGTCCTGTCAATGCCAGTCGCACTACAGACGCTGGCAGGGCCCAAGGCGGCAAGAGGAAGTGAATGAGACAGGAGCTCCGAGTTCGACTTGAGCCCATGAAAGAGACCACAGCTCTTTGCAACAGCTGACACCCCACAAGAGAACATGAGAAGGAGGCAGACAGCCAAAGCAGAGAGACAGCTATGTGATCTGTGGGCTAACGTCACTCCTGCACCTTAGAGTCGTTTCTGATGTGCCCGGATGTGTCAAAGATTGGAGCTCTGAGGGTCCAGCTGGCCAAGGAGCCGTTTAATTCACTCATGCATTCGACGATAAGCAAATAAGACATCCATTCTGCACCCATGAATGACAAATACAGAAAATGAAAGCTAAAACAAATCAAATTCAATCATCTTCCTAAGAGAGAAATCACAGGTGAAGTACGGAAGTGAGAAAATGATTTGAATGTCTCTATCACTTTTATAATCTTCATGTAATAGCAAAAGAGTGAGAAAGACAAGTAGAAAATAGCCAGCCCAGCCAAAACAGAACTGGGGTGTACATTGTACTTAGTTACTAGAGTAATATTTTGGGAATTTGTGAATATATGTACTCTTCCTCAGTAGCATTCTAAAGGAACATTTACAAACATACTTTATACTTCCTTGTCTTTACTTAGAAGGTAAATATATATACTGTATACAGTATAACCTAGACCTAAAGTTTGGTTAAACTATTAAAATAAAGCAATGATGTTAAAACCACTGTTGATGATAGGGTCATTCTATCAACACTCACAATGCAAAAGAAAAGGACCCGTTAATGAGCTTTTATTTAGTCTTTTTTACTACACCAGTGAAAAAGTTGCCAGATCAGTATAACAAAAAAAAAAAAAAAAAAAAATCCCAAAGATACAGTCTCTGAAAACAAGTCTAAATCTTGTATGAAGTGCTGCTTATCAAATAAACACATATAATGTTGTTTTATATTTGAACTTAGAATTTAAAGTAGACAATTAAAATTGAGCACAAACTATCATTCAAAAGTATGATTTTTTAAAAATGTTTTTTAAATAAGTCTCTTATTCTCACCAAGGCTGCATTCAAACTGATCAAAAATACAGTAAATGTTGTCCAATATTACTACAAATTAAAAACAAAAATTGTTTTCTATTTGAATATATTTTAAAATGTAATTCATTTCTTTGATAGAATTTTTTTTGTTTAAAGTCATTACTCCAGTCTTTAGTGTCTCGTTATCCTTCAGAAATCATTATAATATGTGGATTTGGAGCTCAATACACACTTTATTATTATCAACGTTGAAAACTTAATTATTTTTGTGTTTAATATTTTTGTGGAAAATGATTTTTGAAAGTGACATTTTCTTCAGCATTCTTAGTATTGCTTAGTATACTTATTACTTTTGTTCAAAGTAATAGTAAAAGTTCAAAATAAGCCTTTATTTTAATTTTTACAGCACTATTGATCAATTTAATGCATCCTTGCTGAAAAGTAATAATCCCTTAAAAAATAATAACTGGCATAATAAAATAAGTGAAAATAAAAGGTTAGCATTAATATTCAATTTCTTTAAAAGGTTTAATTAACGGCAAATAAAACTACAAATTTCAAGTATTTCTGGCAGAATACTTCTGCTTTACACCTTATGCATTTTTACACTTTTCGCACGTCTCCTTATATAAGACTTACCATTTCGATCAATAGCAAAAGGTGTCTCCTGTGTAACAATCTCATAGTTGCAGATTTGGCTGTACTGGGGAGAGCAGTCCTGATCCCAGGCCTCCACCTGCAGGATGCTGTCATAGATCTTGCCCTCGGTTACAGTGGCACGATACAACGGTTCCCTGAACACCGGCGAGAACTCATTTACATCATCCACCTGGATATGAACCACAGCCCTGCAATAAAAACAGGGGGAGGGACAGAGAACAACTAATCAGGGTGAGGAACAGAAGAGATGTTAACTCTACTGAGACACACTGATATAACACCTCCGAATTGTGCAAGTGAATTGTGAATAACTTTACAAAGAAATTAATTAAGACAGATAGAAATGATTCTCTAAAAACTGTACTGAGACCACACATGGCCAGACTGATTATTTAAATTGAACATGTTCATGTCTTTGGTTAATATAATCTAATTTTAAGTATTTTAAACATGTTTACTTGATAACAATAGTACTGTCGTGCAGGTAGAATAGATGTCTTGATTAGCAGTTTCATCAAAATAAAATTACTCATCAGACATTAAGCTGTTGTTTATCAAACTGCATTCTGCACACCGACACGAACGCAGATGAAGCTACAGTACGCCTGCAATATGCCTGCTAATACAATCATTGCTAAGTAATGCATTTCATTATGAATGAATCTGAACGTTCACAATTAAAAACATCTGGATATCTGAAAACATAGGCTGAGGGTGTTTAGTTTTAACTGGGGAAATGTTAAATAAAGTTGAACTGCAATTATACAGTATACATAGGGCTGTCACGGCACCAAAGTTTCAGTAGTCTGTACCAATACCACTAACATTTTGCGGTTATCTCTCTGTACCAATTTCGGTACCAGAGCAAAAACTGTTGAATTAAGTACTTAAATTGTTTTCAGTTTTGTCTCATCCGTTGGTTATCACTGTCAATCAATGCTGTTTCCAATTCAACTGTGTATTTAAATATGGTTGTTAATCCGGAAACTTTGCGGTGTACTTAACAGCATGAAAAACTAAGCTCGTATTCAGATTGTGAATGGGTAAGAAGCAATAAATAAACAGAAAGAAGCAAGAGAAGAGCCCTCCTTTAATAATCACTAAAGGCTGTTAATCTCTAAAGTGCAAGCTCACTGAATTCTGTCTCACGGAAACTTCTGTTATAACAAAAAAGTGCTGTTTTAATTGTACAATGAATCTCTTATTTACGTCGTGTTTACACTTTATTGGTTATAATGGGAAAACCTTGTGCGTTTTCAACGGTGTTGAGCTGATTAGCACCTCTGATAGGTCATTGCATTAATGCGTTCATCGTCATATGATTATTATTGGCTACAATGCTCAACGCTTGTAAAAACATGCTGTAAATAGAAACCTTTGACAAACACGAACGAGAGCATGAAAGCAGCCTCTATCAGTGGTGTACCAAATATACTTGGTACTACCGGTAGAAATGCTGGTACCGTCAACTTTATTTTTTTAGTACTGACTGGTACCAGTAGTATGAGTACAGTATTTTTCTTCAGTTTCATTTAAAACATATTATACAAATAAATTGATCTCATCACACATGAAATGGAGATTCCAATCATATCCATAGCCTATAATAAAAAATAAAAAAAATATATATATATATATATTATTGTTTATGGAGCAGATCTTCTCTTTCTGTTCTCTTAATATATCTTTCTCTTCTTTTAATATCACATGACCAACAGAGAATATTTGCTTTTTCTGCGAGACATCCAAACAAATCTAAAACTTATCAAGTACAATAAAAAGACTAAAATGAAACATGTCCCTACTTTCCCTTCCCAAATCATTATAATAACCCGCCATAAAAGGGCTCAGAGAAAGTTTCATTGGAGTACATAGAGCTCACATTAAATCTTAAAGAAGTCCAGCTCAGTGTCTGCTGTTAAGTCAAACCAGCTGTGACCTTCTTTGACAAAAACATAAATTCATGTGTTGTTGTATGTCTTCCTAAATGGAGACATTAAGATAATGGGACCTGCATTTAGATTATCCCGCTGATATCCTGTACTCTGCGATCTCTCTTGCAAGCACACGTTCCCGCACACCCCTCTGTACCGTGCTGTCAAGAGACATTCATCAGAATGGCCCAAGCTGTGAAATCAAAAGCACTTCTTCATCTCTCTCTCTCACAGCAGTAGGTGCCTGAAGCACGGCTCTCTCCTGCACTTCATCAGAGCTGTGTTCCAGCTGCAGTGAGTTGCTATTGTAAGAGAGATTGTCGTGCACATACGGAGCTTCCGGCACCTTTGTAAACATCTTAGGGCTGGGTGTGTAGCAATGTGTGCAAGTATTTGTGTGTGTATGTGTGCCTGTAGTGAACTTATTTCCTGGAGTGCCACCAGGGACAGAGAGAGAAAAAAGAATGATGGAAGGAGAGAGCAAGTGAAGGCTGGACGGTACACTAAACTTCACTCTGATTTGAGAAATAAGGTGACGAGAGCACATTTTAAAGGCTCTTTCACACCAAGGTCAATAACTATAAAGTTTTAATAATCATTATAATTCTATTAGACCTTATGCGCCAGAGAAACAGCCATTATTAATAAGCAGACATTTTTAGAATTTTGTCTTTGAACTTACGTTTTTGCAGTAGCTCTGTATATTTCTATGGCACCACTGTCGACAAGTAATTAGCTGGTAATCAGTGGATTTATTTTAACGAAGAGTTAACGAAAGTTATCATGAGCATTGTAATGTTTGAAGTGGATGTCATAACAAATGTCAGCAGACCAGGAAGATTTTAAAATGAGTGGTTTAAGCGCTGAAAAGGGGCTGGGCTACATTAAGGTCTATATAGGATAGTGAAGTCCACAACACAGCTACAACAGTAACGACATCATTGGAATCACTTTCAGAATTGTTTTTTTTTTTCCAGCCAATGAAGGTTATGTCAAAAGCACACAAAGTTCACAAACACACAGCTATGCTAATAGGGCAGATCCCGTGCCAGTCGTGAACGAGGCCTGTTCCAATGTGACGTCACATTGGAGCATATTCCTGAACGGCTCATTTTGAGACATACCGTTTCAGATTTATGGGTAAAATAAAAAATGGAGTGGATGGATTTTTATCACAATAGGGTGGTTGTGTACACATACTGTTGACACAACTATGTTCAAAAACAATACAACATAATTTTGCATACTAAGTCCCCTTTAAACTTAAATTGTTTTAGAACAGAGTTTACTGGCTGATTTAATAATAATAATAATAATAATAATAATAATAATAATAATAATAATAATATAGACCTGTATAAACAAAATAATAATAAAAAGCACCAACACAGAATTAATCAAGCTTAATCAAGCTGAATTAGCTCCGAACAATGCATTAACTTATTGTGCTAGTATTAGTCTGATGAAGTGTTTGTCTCACTTCAATCATCAGTGTAAGTGATCCGTCCAACATTTCAGATAGAAACAGTGAGTTCATCAGCTTAAAAATGAGCACATTGAAAAAGTTTAACATTTGAATGAAATAGGGAAGAAAACAGCAATCTGACATGTTTTTTACATAATATATAAAGATTTTCATTACATTTACTATAAACTAAAGGCTGAAAAACTGAAAAATTCTCTAGGCAATATCATCTAAACTTTTACAGAAAATCTTGTAGTGTATGATGGGACACAGAATCAGGCTTTTAGCTTCAAACTATGATTCTATCTAAACATGTTTGTTTGCGTCAATTTTAGAACATATATTTTTTATTTGTCAAGTGTCTCCTAGCAATGAGCAGGTTTCTGTGTGAGTTATACTGTATACTGCTTAGACTAGTCTTACAAGTTAGTCATCTAACGTTTTCTTCAAGAAGAAAAAGTCAGTTACATAAAAAGGTAGATTGGTCTAATTTGAATCCAAAAAGACTGGTTAGCCCTAAAAACTTTTTGGCTATGTTCAACTGGCCCCTGAACACATTTTAAAACACTATGCATCATCATGGACTTTCCGACTTTAAGTGGTTAGAGGCATCATCCACTTAAAGATTGGGAAACACACACTTCCAGACTTTTAGGTTGTTACAAACTAGGGATGCACCGAATCCAGGATTCGGATTCGGCAGAATATTGGGCTTTTTAACGGGGTTCGGTTTCTGCCGAACCTCAGAATTTTTTTCCACCGAACCGAACCCTAGGCTTGCACTACGCGCGCTATGTCGAAGTCACCGATCAGTGAATGACATCAAAGTACCGCGTGAACGAATAGAGAGCAGACGGCTCCTTATGCTTTTGAATTGCTCTCGCGGTACTTTGATGTCATAAACTGATCTGTCTGTGCAGCGCCGATTCAAGTCGAACAAGCCTGTAGTGAACTGTGTAACGCGTTGTGTCAGGAAGAAAAATAGGGATAGCTCACAGCTAAAGTTATTGCAGAGGCCAGACAGACTCACGGAGGCGATTGGCATCTCACAACTCGCACTTTATTCCACAATCGAACTTGTGTAACTGTCTGTCACACGTTCTACCGTCCACAGCGTTACTTAACAAAATAAAGTAAAAATGAGCATGAAACAGAAATAACCCGCATACATGGGCATGTGTTCGAGGCGCACGGCACATACAATACGGACTGCAGACAGTTCAACAGGGAGCGCGCAGTTCTTAAAGGGGCCACACCTTATTTCCACTCGTTACAGTAGGTGGACCGTTCGAATGCAGTAGGCTGTGAGAAAGTGAAAATAGAACTCGTGAGCAGAAAAAGTGTTGTTTGGCAGTACTTTCAGTGAAAAGAAGGCAATTCAAGTCGAGCTACATGTTCAATTTGCAATGCCGATTTGTCTCATGGTGGCAAGGACTCTAAACAATAGGCTACACAATATCGCCGCTGTTCAAATGCATAATGTTGCTTATTTTTTTTTTCTTTTCTTTTTTTTACAGTTATAAAAGTAAAAGTAGTGTTTATTATTTACAGTAATAAAATAAAATTAAAAATCCACTTTGTTTACTTCATTAATGTGTTTACTGTGTTAATGGACTGAGGATGAGAGTAGGATTCGGTATTCGGTTTCAGATTCGGCAGAATCTTAACCAGTGCATTCGGTATTCGGCCGAACCCCACAAATCTGCATTCGGTGCATCCCTATTACAAACACAACAAACTCACACAGAAATGTGTCTCTTTGCTAGAAGACAATTGACAAATTAAAACGGTTTTCCCTCAGTAACCATTTACAAAGTTGGAAAGTGTGTGATTCCTATTGTTTTAAAAATATATATCACATTTTAAAAGTTGTGAAGTGTATTCCAGTCTTAAGGGTAATTTGTGCACTACTGAAAAAAAGTAATTTTAATAGCTTAGTTAAGGGTAATTGGTGGTTGGGGATAGGGATGTGCCCAAAGCATAAATCCGAATGAAAAACGCATTCTACAGAGTCCATAAAGGCAAATGGTTAGGCATGTAGTAGGTTACATTACAGTACATCAGATTTCACTTATCACATGGAGATCGTAAGGAGAGATGACTAACAGGACGATGTCTGAGGATTTGGTGCGCAACAGATCCTGAGTGTATTGACAAATATCTTGTAATATGTGTGGTCAGTAGTCACAGAGTATGCGTGATTGTGATTTTGAAAGTGAAAGTAAAAAGCGAACACGCATTCAAAAGCAATTTCAATACCTCGCATATTGATAGCAGCTCCCTGATGCCTGCAAATTATATACAATATAGTAACCCAACTATATAATTTTGAGAGAATGCAAAAGCATTGAAATATATTTTTCCTCCCATCACATTTTTTCCCCCATCTCCATGTCCCTTTAGGGACTCTGTAGAATGTGTCATTTCCTTTCCGATCATAGCATTCAGCATCGGTCTCAACCATAGTTGGGGTGTTAGGTGGTCTGCATTTTTGTTGAAGTGAAGTGAAAACTGCATTTTTTTATTTATTTTTTGGCATGGTACCATGGTAATACATGGTTTTTGAACACTACCATAATGGTAATATGGTGGTAGGGCTCTATGAAGTATCTTAGACTACCATGTTAATATTAAATACAACTCCAAAGGAAACCGATGATGGTCTAGGCTGGTTAACTCTCAGCACAGCAGTTGGTTTACACATGGCTCTTCTGCCTCAAAAGCTTCCACAAATGTGGTTAAGCTTCATTCTGCTTTTAACTTTGATAATGAGATGATGAATTAAACAAATGGATCATTTGCACAGCAGGACACCAGTCCCTTAATTCACACAGTCCATATCACAGAGGCGATTGCTCTTCTCGCAGCTGTAAACTACAGCTGAAGTATTTTGTAGCTTTTATCCAAAATCCAAAATGCTAAATACCAGTACTTGAACCACTAGACCGAACTTTTCTAGGTGACGTGCCACATCAAGAGTAAAACAGTAATTATGGACTACATACAGTGCCCTCCACTAATATTGGCACCCTTGGTAAATATGAGCAAAAGCGGCTGTGAAAATAAATCTGCATTGTTTATCCTTTAATCTTTCATTAAAAAAAAATCACAAAATGCACATTGAAGTAAAACAATTGAAAGTGGGGGGAAAATCTCATTATGAAATAAATGTTTTTCTATAGTTCACAATTATTGGCACCCAATTATTGCAATGTCCTTTTCCCAAGATAACAGCTCTGAGTTTTCTCCTATAATGGCTGGTGAGTTTGAAGAACACCTGACAAGAGATTAGAGACCCTTCCTTCATACAGAATCTCTCCAGATCCTTCAGATTCCCAGCTCCATGTTGGCGCTTCTCCTCTTCAGTTCACCCCACTCATTTTCTATAGGGTTCAGAGGGAACTGGGACGGCCATTGCAGAAGCTTCATTTTGTGCTCAGTGACACATTTTTGTGTTGATTTTAATGTTTGTTTTGGATCGTTTTCACGATTAAAGATCCACAGCCCATGATTTCTAGCAGAGGGGATCAGGTTTAGATTTTTTATCTGTTGGTATTTGCTAGAATCCACAATACCATGTATCTGAACAAGATGTCCAGGACCTTCAGCAAATAGGCCCACAACATTAAAGATCCAGCAGTATATTTAACCGTGGACATGGGGTACTTTTTTTTTTTTTTTTTTTACAAAGAACCAGGTCCCTTTTGAAGTTCCAGTCTTTCCACTGAATATGCCCTCCCAAACAACTTGTAGGGATGTAGGTACTGTTTGATAATTTTTTTTAATGCTTTCTGACCCCAAGACTCAACTAATCTCTGGAATTCTTCATCTGTGATCCTTGGAGAGTCTTTGGCCACTCAAACTGTCCTCATCACTGAGCATTAGGACAATATAGATAGACATATATCCTCTTCCAGGCAGACAGGTATAACATCTTTAGTTGATTGGAACTTATTAATTATTGCCCTGATCATGGAAATGGTTATTTTCAATGTTTTAGCTATTGTATTACAGCCATTTTTTTATTTTGTGAAGCTTAACACACTTTTACTGCTCATCAGAACTATATTCTTTGGTTTTACTCATTGTGATGAATGATTAAGAAAATTTGGCCTTTGTGTTTCCTCATATTTATACTACTGTGGAACAGGACGTCATGGCTTGATAATTCCATGCTCCTAGTCACCCTGGTGTGCAAAAAAACAACAAAAACAAACGTAAATATGAATGGGAATATACTTCAGAGATATTATACTCATAAGAATTTCTAGGGGTGCCAATAATTGTGGCCAACATGCATTGGAGAAAAACATTTATTTCATAATGTGTTTTTGAATGAAAGTTCAAAAGGATAAACAATGCAGATTTATTTTTCACAGCTGCCTTTGCTCATATTTACCAAGCGTGCCAATATTAGTGGAGGGCACTGTAATGCCCCAAATGTAATTGAATTGAAGTCTTTTTGATTTGACGTCTTTTTCACCGATTGAGTCACTGATTTGCCCTCATTTTTAAATGAATTTCAAAAGACTCCTATTTTTAGTTATTTAATTAAAATGAGACTTAATTAAACTAAATAATGTTATGTCATAAGTCGTCAGATTAAATAAATGTGGACTAAAGCTTGAGACAGTCAAACTACGTAGACTATGCCACACCGGAGAGTCTCTCTACTTACTTGTGACTCTTTTTCCAATTGGCTCCACTTGGGCTGGCTCCACAGTCGTAAGCCTGGATGATGAAGGTGTACTCCTTCTGCTGTTCGCAGTCTATGGGGCCCCGGGCCCTCAGCACCCCTTCACCCGATGTCCTGTTCAAAACCTCGGCCTCAAATGGAGCCTCCTGCCCATGAATCTTAAACGCACAGATCTCTCCTAGAAGCAACAACAAGACACAGGAAGCAGAATGAGTGGCTGTGAGAACAAGTGAATGACTTTCTTTTCCTGCCTGCATCTCAACAAGCTATCATTGCTATAACTTTCACCCAGCAGGCCGGGCCCCCCAACACCGCAGCAGTAATATAAAGGACACGGTGTGCTTTTAAAACTGAATCTATTCGTGCTGCGAGAGGAAGAATAACTGTCTGCTCTTGTAATTGCCTCATTGCAGAGCTGGAATCACATTGCGCAAGAAAGCACTGTGCTCAAGTATAGTGTTTTCAATGTGGTAATGACTGTGTGTACCAACAGCCTCATTCTCGTTCTCAAGCGGCGGCCCGTCCCATTGGAGAAGAAATCATTACAATAAAATATGTATTCACTATAGACAGAGAATAATTTTGACAAAATATCTTTTTAACAAGCCGTACTAATTACAAGCAATCAGTTTTTTCATATAAGCTATCTGTAACATACACTCAAATTTTAATTATTTTTCAACTAAGCTAATATGAAATCAAGGTATAAAATTAAATTAAATTAAATTAAAAAACACCATGGTACATGAAGTTCACGACCATGGTATGATGCCATCACTGTGCCATGGTACCCTTATAATACTTATTTATAAGGAATGATCGTCTAGTAGTCATACTAATTAGGAGCAATCACTTTCTATCCAATTGCTATTCATAATATATACTTACACTAATTAATTTTTCAACTAAGCTGGTGAAACCACTGTATTAAAAAAATAACATAACATGCAATTTAACATGACATATAACATGACATAAAACACAACACAACACAACATAACATAATATAACCAAAACAAAACATCACTGTACCATGGCTCCACCACAGTTTTTTTTAAAGTGATGGTTGTCTTTATCTTATGATAATACTGGTATTTTTTGTATGGTATTTCAATTGTAACATTTGCTATATCTATGTATCAACTATTTGTGACATGACTAATGCGAGGGCTGAATATTGAGTTTAACTTGTGTCTTTCATTTCCCAGGTGACATTGTTTACTTCACTTTAAATGTTGCTGTAGCCTTGGAAACAATTTCTTCTAGAGACTGCATTGTAGTCATCCACAGTGCAGTTCTGTCCATACAATCACAGATAATGTTGACACACAATCTGTTGACACCACAATAACTCTGAGACCACAAGAAAGGACATTGTCTTGCCACTGTATCTGTTCATGGGTCCTTTCTTGGCAGCGCTTCTATCTGGCCATACCGGCTCTTTTAGGGATTTGGAAAATGACCACAAAAAAAGTGTTAGAACTCTGACCCTGAGACAGCTGATATCACTTAAACCCCGGCAGGTCTCTGGAGCAAACAGGGACGTGCGGTTATGCTGTGAGCTCAAGCCTGCTGCTGCGGACAGATAAGCCTAACTTTCTCTTTCCATTCCATTCTCTCGCAATTTCTTTTTTCATTATTTTCTTTTTTCTTCTTTTTAAGCAGATCTGATTCTCCGCTCAAAAATCTCCCTCCTCCCTCAGTGCTGAAATAACAATTTACCCTCCGCAGTCCCTGTTCCTGTAGAGACTTGCCGTTTAAATGTACCCTTTCTATTAGCCCCACGATGCTTTATCCAAATTAAACGTGTAGCACAATGGAGCAGGGCGGCTGCAGAAATAAAACATAACACGCTAGGCAGCGCGCACAGATACGCACACAGTTTTGCGATTCTGCGCTCTTTTTTGATGAGAATTGCAACGCGAATGGGAAAGAACATTATATAAGAATAACAATGATCACAATGCATATAACCAAAAAATAAAAACATTCCCTGGATAAAGAAAAAAATATAAAATTCCACTTAGTGCTTGGGAGTTACGGGTAAACCCATTTTCCGCTCCGTCTGCTGTTGCAAATGCATTTTCCAGATTCAATTGAAGAAAGGGCAAAAGGGTCAAACCATACAGCATAGGAAGCGCAGGCAATGTGAATGTATATGCACAGGGTAATGATGGAGGGAAACCGTGAGCTAATTTCCATCATGTCTCCAAATGACAGCTTGAAAAGGGCAGCATCCTAGGTCTGTAATCATGCGGCGAGCTCCACGGAGCCTAAACTCTTTGGAGTTCCTCTTTGAAAGTGTTGAAGGAAGTATTAAATCGGGCCGACAGATGTGCCATGTTTTTAATACCACCTCACATCAGCTCTGGGAGTGTAAAGAAGGGAGTTCTGGGTAAGCCAATTTGAGACTAATGAATGAAATCATCCATGTAATATTTGTACTGCTTACTGCAGAAATTCATTTATAGTAGGGTGGTTTACAAGGAACATGAGCGGTAAACTCCAGAGACCTGGATGACCTCCAACTCGTAAACCAATTCATTTTCCTGTTTCGTTTTTGGAAAGAGTGCAAATTAGATGTGTTGCATGGGACGCCGCCAGAGATAGTTTGGAGATCATAACGGTTGAGTCATGCAACAGACGGCAGTTCCCCATTGTTGTTGGAGATGGTTTTTACCACAATGAGGCAACTAAAACAAAACCTGGTACAGTTGCACAGTAAATTCCCTAGGTCAAAAATCCAGATTGATTATGTTCCATTATTAATCATGTAAACACGCTGTCAGGCCTAATCACAATCTTAATTAAGAGCTCAAACTGTCTTTTTAACATTTCATGACAGAGCTGCCGGCAACTTCTAAACCTTCACCTTTGAGAAGTTCAGATCAATACCCACAGTAAAGTTAGCCTTGTTAGCGTGTGTGAAAACAGGCATCTGTTAAAACAATATCAACTCACAACATGCATTTGAAAGCTTTGCTCATCAACTTCAAGGTCAAACAGGACTAACACATTGATCCACAGGAAGAAACATATGACAATTTTGCACAAAGAAATGTAATTGTTGACGGTTGCCAAGTCTCTGCACTATTGGATGTTAGCTAGAAGGTGTTCCTTCTTGACTGCAGTATACAGGAAGTAAACACATGAGCTTCACTGTTGGCACTGCCATTGCTAGTTCCTGAATTTACTGCATCCCTTCACTTTTTCCTATAGTTAAACTGTTCAACTTTGTCCACCTGGCCAATATCGCTCATGTTGCCATAAATGCCAATTCTCATAGTTCTCAAAATAAATGTCTTCCACTCACTTTCTTGAGGAGGCAAATCACTGTCAGTGCATATACATATACAATAACTATATATGAATTATAAGAGATGCACCTATCGACTGGCAATAAATGTTTTTTGTTGTTGGTGTTTATTGTATTGTGGTCGATCTCTGTTCTGGACTTGCACAAAAACTGCATTGCAATAATTTCCAAAAATGTAATTTGTGTGTCTGTAAACATGACATTTAAACATGCAGCAAATGTGTCATTTGTTTATTTTATATTTAAATAAAAAAAGTAAAAGAAAAATTCTTAGTGTTTTGAGATTATAATTGCCATTTAATTTCTGCTTTATAAATACTGGTCAGAAACCTTAAGATGAACTTAAGGTTAACATAAAGAACATTTATACATCTAGAATCCCTTTCTTCTCACATATTGAATTAATGTCAACTTAAATCATTGTTGCATATTCATTTATTTACTTGTTTTGCAAAGTAGTTAAGTACATGTATAACAGGACACTAATTATTGAAAAATAAACCTCTTCAGAATGAATAGTACTCTAGATTATGTACTGTTCTTTGTGTACCAGCCACATCTGGGTTTATTTTGTTTTAATGATCAAGTGACTCAATAGTATACCACATATACAAGTTATTCACTAAATGTTGGTAAATATATATATATATATATATAATAAGAAACTTTCATTCTGTTACAAAAACCTAAAGTTTTGGAACAACCTTGTTCAACTCACAGGGAACTTCCAGGAGTACTTGGACTTGTACTTTCCCAACATATTGCACAATCGTCTTTGATATTTTTTTCTATCTATTTCTAGGTTGAGCTGATGTGGGTCGGGGTTGATTAAACCCCTGTTCACACAAACCATCACTAGGCAAAGCCTTGATTCATCCGACCCTTCGGAGATGCACTTGGCCGGCCCCATGTTCCCTTTCTTTAATTACTCTCTGGATTACATTCTTCGCTAATGACTTTCTCTATGCCACCCCCAACCCCCATTCATTCTCTGTCCTCTCTTTCTATTAAACACACACGCACAGACACTGGCTCAATAATACCCGCCATGCAGTGGGAGGTTGAGGTGCTGTTGAGAGCCACTCTTCCCTCCTTCACTCCTCTCAAACACCATCCGCCTCTTTCATCCCTCTCCAAGCTCTAAGTGTGCATATATCTGTGTCTGGATGGGGTAATGGTCCTATCAAGAGTGTGAAGAGAGCCTGAGGATGGACCAGTGCACATCAAATCATTAGTCATTTTTAGCGCTGGCATATCCATGTAGTTTAACATTGATTTACAGCATATGAGGCTCTTTGATCGAAATCCACTGACACACACACCCAGAAAGATGAAGGCTAAAGTGCATAGAATGAAAGTCTGAAGTACTACAGTACATATTTATCATTAGGCAGACCTGACATGATTGAGGCTTTTTTAAAAACTGTGAAAAAAACAAACAAACAAACATACTCTCATATGCTCTTAAGCTAGGTTTAATAAAGCTAGACGACGAACATCTATCCGTGATGTGTTCACGGTGAGATAAGACATTTTTATTAAACTGTGAAGAGCTTTGTAATAATATTCAATATATAATAATACCTTAATAATATTATATAAATGTTATTATAGTGCTGTTGAATACTTGAATCTTGACCGCATTACAGTTCCATATCACTTTGCCAAATGATTTTAGTTATTTCAGCCATAAATACATTTTAAATGTTAGCTAGATTGTTACCTATCTAGCAATGTATGTTTATGATGGAATATAATTAAATAATGGTTTCAATTAAAAAAAAACAAACATATATTGTGTGTCGTTATGTTGTCGTTTTAGTGAGTTGGCTAACATGATTTATGTTTGGTGCTTCAGAACTTCTATTAAGGGAACATAGTGAGCATCAGTGCTCCCTAGTTTTCGCAATGAATTGTAGGACTTTTTAGAGAGTGAACATTTCAGTGGACTGGAACGATTTTGCGATTTTGAGACAGTCCTTAAAATGGCTGACTCTCTGTCAGTGCCCTGACTACTACTGAACTAGGGAGATGATTGAGACGCACCCATGGTTTCTACAAAAAAAACAGCTGTTTCAACATTGATAATAATAATAAATGTTTCCTAAGCCCCAAAATAAGCATCTCACAATGATTTCTGAATGATCATGTGATAATGAAGACTGGAGTAATGGCAGCTGAAAAATCAGCTTTGCCATCAATACAAAACATTAAACAAAACTTACAGTCTCCACACTTGACTTAGTTCAACATGCTTCATTTAGTGACCTTCAGAAAACACTTCTGGACAATTAGGCACACTTAAAAAGTCTAAATTCATTGCATTAGATACAAACATCCAATAAATCAATTGCCATTTGCAAACAAATTAAGAACTAAGTTCGCATTTTCAATCATTTTTCGTAGATGTATGAAGTCAGTTCCTCACTAGTTCACACTAGTGTCTTAGCAGAATAATTACAAGTGTACTTCATCACAATATACAATATAAGTTCTACACATATAGCTACAATTTGTGATTTTTTTTTATTGAAAAGTGTGCTTTAAAACTTATTTCTTTAAAAATAGACGCAACTTGTTTTGGTATTTTTAATATAATGCAAAGGCATTTATCCAATTTTAAATTGTGGCTCAAGTGTCCAAATACTCAGAGGTCCATGTATCTCCAGTTGCAAACCTCGGCCCTAAAGAAAAGGACAGAGAGAAAAGCAGCCTTTGTCGCATTAACTGTTCAATCCAATTCATACAGAATTACTGTAAGCTCTAGCAAAGGTCATTCAGCAGAGAATGTCATGTCATAGAGCGCATATGGCTGAACATTTGAGAGGAGTGCTTGCTTTTGACATTCAGAGAAGAGTAGCCAATGAAATGTCCTGGAAAAACAAATCTTTCTTTGACAAGAAGTGTCTTGGTGTAAAGTACTGACCTAATGTTTATGACACAGAACGAATCCCAAAGGTGCCTTTTATAAAGCAACACTGGAGGATTCCGTGTTGCTTTATACTCCTAAAGGGTTTTTCATTACGTTAGTGGAACACATCAATGTATTCTTGAAGATAGTAAAGTCATCTGTTTGACCCTTTGGCTAATAAACCAGTCTCAATAATCAAGAGAACAAAACAGTGATATGAAGAAAATTCATAATCATTTTCCTGAAGCTTTGGGAATGAAGGGATGTAATTATCTTAATTGATCTCATAAAGTTCTGCCATTATAATTCACATAGCAAACTATGCATTCAGAAACAAGTAAAACAACCTTTGCTCAGCCTCTAGATCACACCAAAGCTCAGAGAGGCACTAAATGGATAATACAGATTCCATGGGATTTTTGCAAGACTCTTAGGAAATGCAATGTCTAACTGCCAATGCTGTCCTTATTTTCATTATAGCTTAAAAAGGGGTCACAGAATCAATCAGACTTGCAGCTCACCACCCAAGGACAAGTTTTACACCCATTGATTATGTTCATTTTAAGTTATATAGGATCGAATCTTTACTTATCTTTCCTAAGTGCTAGTTTAGCTCTCTTCTAGATGGTGAGGCAGGTCGACTCATACTGCTAAGACCGTGACATTTAACCCTTTCACATGCAAGTTTAAAACAATCTAGCTGAGTTTTTTAGAACTTATCACCTTATTATTATTATTATTACTATTATTATAAACCTTTATAATGATCATGTTAGCTGATCTATAATGTTAGTTGCACCGCAATTCAGACAATCGTATCTATCGGACTTACAACACGTCAATTCATCCACTTCTCCCGAAATACATGAAAGCCAGTGGCCAGTGAATTGGGAGAAGAAGAGAGTACATTTTATAGTTACCCAATACCTACACAATGTGTATTTGATATGAATAAAACACGTTGTCAGTTTATATAGTCTGTATGATGTACTGAACGTTCTAATCACAACGGTGTGATTGTACATGTCGAAGGGTTAAAAAGCAAGGTAGGAATTTATTAATGTAGGCTAACGTTCATGCAATGATCCAATTTAATTCATTTGGAATGATTCATAATTATTTCCAAAAATGTCCACACATTGAACTTTCTTCATTAAAGGCGACATTTGCTTCCTCAATCTTGCATGCTCTGTGTCTGTTGCAAATGAGCAAGGATGGTTTTCATACCTTATAAATATTATAATAGTCATCATAATCAATAATTCAAATCTGTAATCACTTTACATCCCTAAATGGGATGCTTGATTTCTAACTCCTTGTTGGGAATCAAACCAGCAACCATCTGGGTCACCATCCCTGAGTTTAAACCCCTACACCACACCGTCAATTTATACTGACATTCAGAGCGCAATGGGAAGGCCTTAAATTGTGGTTCATCCAAAAATGGAAATTCTGTCACTCACCCTCATGACATTGTATGCATTTCTATCTTCTGCACAACACAATGGAAGATATTCTGTAAAAGCACCGGGGTCGAAAACAACAGAATTTTCATTTTTGGATGAATGTTCAGTTCCCAGCTTTTCAGTCAACAGTAAAGAGTAGTGTGCAGAAAGTTAATGTGACATTGATCTCCCATCCCTCAGAAAGTGAGAGAAAGTGAGAGAGGTGTTGAGACTGAGTTAGAAAGAAGTAGAGTGTATCAGCGGAGGAAGTACACTACAGCCCGAGTCCAGAGTGCTTATCTCATTGATTTACAGTGTGTGAAGAGCAGAATGGAGGCAGGAGAGCAAAGACTATAAATAGAGATGTAGGCCCTCCCTTGGGCCATCAGTTCTGTTTGCTTCTCCGCCTCCCATTCTAGATGACCTCAGTTCTCTCTATTTAATTATTCAATAAGTAAAGCTGTAGCCCAGGTGGACTGAACCCCACCTCTCATTGTCTGCTTCACCAGCCTTAAGGCCACATGTGAACCTCCCAGCATGCAGTTCACTGCCATTCCTCCTGGCAGACCACGGTCACAGGTTAAAACACTCTGGGGTTGCTTGAATGGCAGTTGACACTCACACTGGGAGGCATGTTTTTAAGCAAGAATGACCACATTCAAGAGTGCACCACATAGACTGGATGTAAAGGCTAATGTAAGCATTTAATGTGGTAGTTTAAGTGCGTGATAGTTTGAGCATTCAATCTACACAGGTTGGCGTGAGGTCAAACTATTATACTGCTCTGTTCAAGTACTATTTGTTTATATACATAAGCAAATGCTGATATTGTGGCCAATCACCATCCATGAAACATTATGCTAGCATGTTATATTCATGTTAGCACTTAAAATGTATTTACATAACATTCAAAAGTCTAAGGTCAGTATGATTTTATGTTTTATAAAAAGTCTCATGAAGGTTGCATTTGTTTGCCCAAAAGCACATAATATGAAACATTATTGCAATTTAATATAACTGTTTTCTATTTTAATAGATTTTAAAATGTAATTTGTCCCTGTGATGGCAATGCTGAACTTTCAGCATCATTACTCAGTCATCATTACAGTCTTCAGTGTCACATGATCATTCAGAAATCATTCTAATATGATGATTTTGTGCTTATTATTATCAAAGTTGTCCTGTTTAAAGTTCTTTGTCAAAACTGTGATTTTTCAGGATTTTTTGATTAATAGAAATTTCAGAGCAACAGTATTTTATTTGAAATATAAATATGTTGTAACATTGTAAGTCTATGCTGCAATTTTTGTTCAGTTGAATGCATCCTTGCTGAATAAAAGTATTAATTTCTTAAAAAAGGTAACACTTCATTTTGACAGTCCACTTTACACATTCTACTAACTATAAGTAACTTTGCAACTACATGTCAACTACCAGTCATTCGAGTATTAGTAGAATGTCTGCTTAATATTTGCTAACACTTTATTTTTATGGACCCCCAAAAGACATTCTACTGACTATAAGTAACTTTGCAACTACATGTCAACTTATTCTACTAACCCTAACTATAACCACAACCTAACAGTCTACTAATTCTCTAATGAGAGTTAGTTGACATGTAATTGCAAAGTTACTTCTAGTTAGTAGAATGTCAAAAGTGGACTAGAAATAGTGGAACCAAAAAAATCTTACTGACACTAAACTTTTGAATGGTAGTGTACAAAATGCGCAAACACATTTGAGATCTAGATGTTGCTACGAGATAAGTAGAATTACTTGCCTCTATTTCTTGGATATCTCATCAGAAACAACACCATAAAGTCTGACATTTTCTTAAACAGAGGGACCATTGAAGATAATACAATCAATCAATAGGCCTTGAAACTCTCACTGACTGAAAAGTAGGTAATCATTTTAGAATCTAGTGTTTAACTCCCACAGATGACACAAATTTGCTGTTTGCTCATCCCTACGGCACTCTGTGCTGAACTGGTTTGAGAACGACAGATAAATAGGTCTTTATTGACCCCTAAGGGGAAATAATTGCGTTGGGTAACACATCATTTACTGAAACGTAATGACTAGTTGGAAATTCCACTCCTTATTTTCTGAAGTAATTGGAAATGGAATGCTAGCTGATTTGCCCCACTATTAACTGCATTAAGGCTGAGTGTAAGCCACGCACACATAATATGCTGAGTTTACGTTACGTCTTAACACAGTCATATGATAAATATCTCGCTGCAGTATCATTAATCTCTCTATAATTTCTTTTTTTTAAATGTTTAAACCTCAAAAAACTACGAGATGCACATAAACAGTTAAGCTGGCAAAGAAAGTCAAACTCTGAGCGTAAAAACAACAAAAGTGCATTTGTACAATAATCACAAACATGTTCTGCTTTGGTGACTCATGTTTACCTTTGTGTTTTTATTTTGGAGTGGGTGAGTCTATTTAAAACGCTGTTACATTGTCCATTCTGGCTTCCCTAGACATTATCTTTCCCAGTGACAATACACTGACAATCTGTTCCACTCGAAAGATCAAACAGCCATCGGTGTGTGCCAAGAACTGAGAGAGCCCTGCCAGCCATTGAAACAAGTCTATTTTAACCAGTCATCCTCATCTCAGCCAAAACACAACTTTCTCTTCATGCCATGTGCACTCTGCTAAAACCCATGCAAAACACTTGGGATTTAATCTGTTTCTATGCATGTCTTTTTTTTATTCAGTTACTAAAATATGGAGGTGGATGTTCTTCAAGCATGGCCACCAAGTTGATCCAGGGTTGTAGATCAACTGACAATGGACATCCTTCAGTTTGTTTATATGTTTCCATCTGGTTTTCATCCTGATAAAAAAAGGCTAATATTGACATCATTAGACATTTTACAGTCTGACAGTCAGTGCATCCAGAACTGTGCTTCATGACATTTAACCTTCAGGTATCGAACATGGTACTTTGCTAGTGGCCAGTAAAGTTCAGAAATAACAAGAAAACACTGAGAATCAGGGTTTTGATGGCCAGAAACAAAGTCATTAGCTGCCAGCAAGCACCATGTGAGAATTTCTAAATGCACAGATTACCCAGAAATGAAAAGTTTTGTCATTATTTACACATCTTTATGTTGTTCCCTATTGATGCACTAATAGTAAAATTCTAGCCTTTAACAATAATCAAATAATTATTTTCATGGTATGGCCAATACCCAATAAAGGGATCAAATTAAATACAATTTTATAGTATTTTTTTTCTAAATAAATTCAAAATAAATGAGAAAAACTGAAACCAATCGTTTTAAATGATAGTGAATGAAGTGAATTTAGGCATCACAACATTATCATGTGCATAATGAAAATGGATATTCATTTTGAGATTATCAAAAGATTACATTTAACAGTGCAATTAAATTATTAGCATTTTTAAAGATTACCTTAAAGTAAGTGTCAGATGACACATGACAGCAAAGACAATCTAAATGTAAAAATAGGGTAAATGATTACACACAATAAAATATCTAATATGAAGCTATAAGCTCCATTGTCAGCCAATAAATGATATGGCATGAACATATTGTGCATCCCTAAAAACATATAGGTACACTTGAAAAAGTTAGTCATGACGTACTGTCATTGTATTGAAATTATCCAAATGAATATTCTTTCATTTATCTCCTTTTGTGTTCTGCAGCAGAGAGAAAGTCAGGTTTGGAACAACATGACAGTGAGTAAATAATGACAGAATTTTCATTTTTGAGCCAACTACCCCTTTCATTCAATGACAAGATGGATGTGAAGCTCTAACATGTTAGGAAATAATAAAGCTTTATTGCAGACACAGGTCCATATAACAAATCATACAGTACAAAAAGGATATACAAGTAAATACATAAATAAAAAATATACATACATAAAAAAAATAATAATGATATCATAATAATGATAATGAAGGTAGAACTGATATCTACCTTCCAGTTAGCATAATGAGAGACTTTGTTAAATCCATGTTGAGAAGCACAGATTTGGTAACAGTGCTCCAATATGTTAGCAAATGATTTCCAGCTCCCTGCAACCTTCAATCCATTTTCAAACCATAAACTCAGAATACGACTAGCAACTGCTGATAGCTCCCCCATATCTGTGCGCGAACCATCCTTCGCCTATCAGCAATGGAACAAACTCTGATTTTCCATTCAGCTGAACCTCGTTGAAATGGTGTCATTGCTTCACTGCTATTCAATGCTTCAAAGCTGATGACCTCCTCCAGGGTTTAGACTCACCATCATCGTCCCTGACCTTTGCTACTTAATTAATAATTTTCTACTTCCACACTCTGAATTTCAATTGTATTTGCACATAGCTTGCTGTCAGGACTAAAATACTAATATTACACTTGCTGACATGATTTGTTCCATCAAGTGTTTTGTATCTCACACTGCGACACAATCATCCCTATGTTTGCAATTGTTGAATTGTCTAAGACATATTTCATGCTTACCTTACTTAAAAGACATTTACATGCTGGTTCAAGCTGGTTCATGTTAGGTAGTTCTGGTTAAGTTCTAGTAATGCTATGGCTCTTTTGACATCAGAATGTACTGTATCTAGGACGAAATGTGGCTTACAGTGCTGGTTGTAAATGATTTCAGCACACTGCAACCAACTATACAACTGACATAGCCAGTCACCACAGCAACACATTTCTGAGATCCGCTCAAAGGCACACCATAAAATAATTCAATATCTCGCTAATAAGATCAAATAATAAATCTACTGCGGGATCTAGAAAAAATTGGACTGGATCTAAAAATTGGATCTAATTGTTATTAAAACAAAAAATCTCGCTATTAGTGAACAAAAACAATTTCTAAAGCTAGGTCTTCTAAACATTAGATCGCTCACACCTAAGGCGGTTATTGTAAATGAAATGGTCACAGATAATAATTTCGATGTTCTGTGCCTTACTGAAACCTGGCTTAAACCAAATGATTATTTCGGTCTAAATGAGTCTACTCCGCCAGGATACTGTTATAAGCATGAGCCCCGTCTGATCGGTCGTGGCGGCGGTGTTGCAACAATCTACAGAGATATCCTTAATGTTACTCAGAAAACTCGTCATAGGTTTAATTCGTTTGAAGTGCTAAATGTTACGCTCTTAGATGTAAGAAAAAAATCCCTATTATCTCTAGCATTGGCTACCGTATATAGACCTCCAGGGCCTTACGCCAATTTCTTAAAAGAGTTTGCTGACTTTCTATCAGATCTTTTGGTCAACGTCGATAAAGCATTAATTGTTGGAGATTTTCACATACACGTAGATAATTTAAATGATGCGTTAGGGGCTGGGTTTACAGATTTATTAAACTCCTTCGGGGTCAAGCAAAACGTCACCGGACCAACTCATCGTCTTAATCATACACTCGATTTAATTATATCATATGGAACCGATACAACCGATATAGATATCATTCCACAAAGTGATGATGTCACTGACCACTACTTGGTAACTTGCATATTACGCACTGCTGTAATATGTCATGCTGCGCCACGTTATCGACCAGGTAGAACAATTCGTCCATCCACCATAGATCATTTCTCAAACAGCTTATCTAATCTGTCTCAGCTGCTGCCTGAACCCAAACAAACAGATGAATTAGACGAACTAACTAGCACTATGAGCACCATTCTCTCTAGAACATTGGATATTGTTGCACCCATTAGATTAAAAAAGGTCAGAGAAAAAAGTATAGCACCATGGTACAATAATACTACGTATGTTTTAAAGAGAGAAACCCGTAATTTAGAGCGTAAATGGTAAAAAACTAATTTAGAGGTCTTTAGAATCGCGTGGAAAGACAGTATGTCACTTTATAAAAAGGCACTTAAAACGGCCAGGGCTGAGCACCTCAGCAAATTAATAGAAAACAACCGAAATAATCCAAGGTTTTTATTTAATACCGTGACTAGACTAACAAATAAACAGACGTCGTCTGAACAAAATACCTCGTTACAGTTTAATAGTAATGATTGCATGAACTTCTTCACCGAGAAAATAGAAAGCATCAGAATCAAAATCGTAAACGTTCGATCTTTGCTCGCGCCTTATAATTCGGCCACAATTATCACCCCGAAAGAACAATTACAATGCTTTACAACCATAGAACAAAAAGAGTTAAATAAACTTATCACTTCATCTAAAACAACAACATGTTTATTAGATCCTATACCAACTGAACTAATGAAAGAAGTGTTAGCTATAGTGGAAGAGCCTCTTCTCAATATTATTAACTCATCTTTATCTTTAGTTCATGTTCCAAGAACGTTCAAGCTGGCAGTTATAAAACCTCTTATTAAGAAACCACAATTAGATCCAAATAACCTAGCAAATTACAGACCCATTTCGAATCTTCCATTTATGTCAAAAATATTAGAAAAAGTTGTGTCCGCTCAACTCGGCTCTTTCTTGCAAGAAAACGACATCTATGAAAAGTTTCAGTCTGGATTCAGGCCACATCATAGCACTGAAACTGCGCTTTTAGCTTCGGACCAAGGCTGTATCTCAGTACTAGTTTTACTTGATCTTAGTGCTGCGTTCGATACTATAGATCCCACAATACTCTTAGATCGACTACAAAATTACACTGGTGTTCAAGGACAAGCATTAAGCTGGTTCAGGTCATACTTATCTGACCGCTACCATTTCGTCTACTTAAATGGAGAAAAATCGATTATAACTTCGGCAAACTATGGAGTGCCGCAGGGATCTGTGTTAGGCCCTTTATTATTCTCAATATATATGCTGCCACTTGGTAATATTCTAAGGAAACATGGAATTAGTTTCCATTGTTATGCTGATGACACTCAAATATATATTTCATCACGGCCAGATGAATACGCTAAATTATCCAAATTGACAGATTGTGTTAAAGATATAAAAGATTGGATGACGCGTAATTTTCTTTTATTAAATCCAGACAAGACAGAGGTAATACTTATCGGTTCTAAAAAACGTCCACAAAACCTTTCACAGCACGACTTTAACATAGTAGGATGCCATGTTACTTTATCCGCTACAGTAAAAGACCTGGGTGTTACATTAGACTGCAACCTGTCTTTTGAAAAGCATATTTCATTTGTTACAAAAACTGCCTTTTTCCACCTTAGAAACATTGCTAAGCTACGTAATATGTTATCAGTCTCTGATGCAGAAAAGTTAGTTCATGCATTCATGACCTCGAGACTAGATTACTGTAATGCTTTATTAGCTGGTTGTCCTGCATCTTCAATAAACAAGCTACAGTTAGTCCAAAATGCAGCCGCTAGAGTTCTTACTAGATCAAGAAAATATGATCATATAACACCGATTTTATCATCACTTCATTGGTTACCTATAAAGTTCCGTATTAAATACAAGGTATTGCTTTCGACTTATAAAGCTCTAAATGGTTTAGCTCCAGTCTATTTAACGGATCTTCTATCGCCTTACAATCCATCGCGCTCTTTAAGATCACTAAATTCGAGGCTTCTGGTCATTCCTAGGATATCCAGATCCACCAAAGGAGGCAGAGCATTTTCACATTTAGCTCCGAAGCTCTGGAATAGCCTTCCTGATATTGTTCGTAGCTCAGACTCGCTCTCCCAATTTAAAACTAGACTGAAGACGCATCTATTTAGCCAGGCATTCATATAAATTTTTTATCTTACAGTTACTGTAAATTCGGCCTCTAGTTCATAAACGCCAGAGGAGAACTGGCCCCCGACTGAGCCTGGGTTCTCCCAAGGTTTTTTTTTTTTCTCCATTGGGTCAACTGATGGGGTGTTATGACACCATTAGGTCACTGGATGGAGTTTTTCGGTTCCTTGCCACTGTTGCCTTTGGCTTGCTCAGTTGGGGATATTCAAATTAATTAACCAATCATACCATTGATCAGCTCTACCAAACTTGGATGTCTTTTTTCCAGTAATAAACAAACATTGTTAAGTTGTTTTGATTGATACTGTGAAGCAGCTTTGATACAATCTGTACTGTGAAAAGCACTATATAAATATATTTGACTTGACTATTTGACTTAATAGACCATAAAGCTTACAACAGTTAAAGGTATAATGTATCATATAAATGTAAAAAGCCAGTATAAATGTTAAATTCTATATTCTGTTTCACTGGAGAAAGACGGTCATTCAGGTTTTGCAGACAATTTTCATTTTTGGGTGAAATAGCCCTTTAAGATACTATAAAAAAATAGTCTCTCTCACCTTTTTAGAGTCTTTCCATGCTCATATTAATACAGGAGCATATTCTTACATGGACGTAAGGGATGATGTCAACAGTCTTCAGGTCTGAATGTTATGTGTGGTAAGGCCATGACCTCTGTCAGTTTCAAAATGGTGAGAGAAGAGGCCACAGCAAAGTGATGAGAAAAGGACAAGAAACTAGCCATTAGGAAATTGAGAGAGATAATAACTTTCAGAGATAAATACACACAAATCAGACAAGATCACAGACACAGATTCCACCTCAGAGATCAGATATTCCTTCCTCTCTGTACCTGTCCCGTTTTTTTTCGATCCATCTCTCTTCACTTTTCACATCACACACTCAGATAAGCCTTAAGCAAGTGCAATTCTGTGACTACATCACTGGACTGCTGCCAGCAGTTTATTTCTCCTGATGAGGTGGAAATGCCCCGTGATTAAACCGTTATTTCCACCGTGCCAGGGTCCTCACTTAATAGAACAATTCGAAGCACTGTAGCAATTAAAATGAAACAATAGCTGTGGAGCCATTTTTCATGATGAATTTTACTATGTAATTATGGCCTACGGTTGTTGGTCTGCTACAACACCCAACACACACACACACAAAAACACACATGGCTATCTTCATGTTACAGTGTCTTGAAGGCTGTAACTGGGCAGCAGCTTGTAAGGCCATTGTTTCACCCATCAGAAGTCATAAGGTCAACTGATCCACATTTCCTTAATGAATGGAGTTGTATTGTGAACATTAAAACAAACAAATCACTGTTTATGAGAGGGTGGGAGGGCCTACTTACTCGTTTGAAAGTTAATTACAAAATTATGACTTCTGAAGTTGTGGTCAGACTAGACTTTATCTTAACTTTATCATCATTTTGGTAAACACTGACCTGTAAAATTTAAAATCACAAAAAGATGTTCGCCCATAAAAGGATTTGAATTTCACACATCTTATTTAGGTGGTTTAGCATACACACATGATTCACAGAATAAAAAAAATTAGTCTAGAAAATAAGACTACTGTAGATGATAAATTGTTCATAATTGTATATGCTTGGGTAGTGTAATGACTGCCACTTAAGATATACATACAAATTTAAGAAGCAAAGAAAAAATTACACTTAAAGGGATAATTCACCCAAAAATGAAAATTCTGTCAGTAATTACTCACCCTCAGGTTGTTCCAACCCCGTAAGACCTTCGTTCATCTTCGGAACACTTAAGATCTGTGGGCCTCGAGTCAGTTCAGTAGTGTAATAGCGTAGTGCGTCTGTGTTGTACGTCACACGCATCACACACATGACCAGAGTCGGCCAATAGTGAGCCTATACGTGTGACGTAGCTCTACGCTATCACACTACGTGAACTGACTAAAGGCCCACAGAGAAGGAAATGAATAGTTGAAATAAAGTCGTTATTTATGTTGTTTTTTGCGCACAAAAAGTATTCTTGTCGCTTGATAAACTTAAGATTTAGCCACTGTAGTCACTTGGACTATTTTAACGATGTCTTTAATAACTTTTCGGGGCTGGCAAGTTTCAATCCCTTAGAAGCCTATGGAGTGATCCAGCTCTCAGATTTAATCAAAAATATCTTAATTTGTGTTCCGAAGATGAACGAAGGTCTTACGGTGTTGGAACAACATGAGGGTGAGTAATTACTGACAGAATTTTCATTTTTGGGTGAACTATCCCTTTAAGGCCTAACCCTTAGCACACATGCTAAAAACTGGAAATAATAATGAAATAAATAAACACACACACAGACACACACACGCACACACATACACACACACACACACACACACATATACACACACTTAAGTTACTACAGTATTTTGTTCTGCGAAAACAACTTTATACATTTACAGTACCCATTAATCTCTATTAAAAGTGGTTAATTTGATTTTTACATATTAAACACCGAGTGCTGAATGGCTGTATATTTTAAATTGGCTTGTTATTAAGAATTTAATAGAGGAAGAAGTTCCAGGCTGGAAGCAGATGGCAGCCCAGTGTCCCGCAGGAAGAGAAGAGCCTCACCTAAGAGACACACTAGCAACAGCGTGACCACTGTTTCCATTTCCACTTAGCAAATCTGTCCACAATATAAACCTGACAGTTACAAAATCATTAAGAGCATAATTTCTTCTCCGTTCCCAGTCAGATTGATATACAGCACTGTGAGAGTCACCACTAAGGTGTAGAATTTTGACACAATTAAAGACAATGAAGACAAAGTCACATTCATCAATCAAAGCAGAAGTCAAAGCAGAATGTTCACAATTACAGTCCATCTAAATAAACAGACGTTTGCTTAGATAATGTGTGAAGACTTTTGCAATGCTTTACAATAGTTTTGATCCAGGCTCTACTAATGGACAACACAATTATTAAATGACCAATAACAACAACACTCCACACCAATGCTATTCAACAAAACCCAGAATATCACGGGCTTATCTGCACCTTGTTTAATTGGACAATTAATTTGTTATATTAGGAGGACTTTTTGTTTATTGCAACACAAAAGCAGAATAATTATGTTCCTGGTGCTTATTAATCGCTGCTTTTGTTCCTGTATTAAACATGCAGCAAAATGTAGCACAAGTTCTCAGTGTGTATAAATTGAGATTGCAAGTCCCCCACCATCCGTCTGGTGTAATCTGGCAGGTGGTACAAGTTAGTAAAGGGTATCAGCATGTAGACTGGCCGCTTCCTGTTTGACTACAGATAACGGTTTCATTGTGAGGCCCTCTCATCATTGCACACAAGGGGCTGGTAAAGGGCACTTAAAGGTCACCTGGGCCGGTGACTTGTGAACAACAGCATCCTTCCCACGCAGTGTTGAGGAAGGAACCATGGGAGATTATCAGGACATGTCCAAATGGCAGCATATTAATGATGGCGATAATAAATGAAAAGACGAAGGCAGGACTGTGTTCTTTCTCTGCCTTGGTATTGGTGCTGTGATTTTCTTTTGTCACTCTTATCTAGTTTTCCCCAGCAAATACTTTTTAATGTCAAGTCCTGAGGGAGCCACGTAGGAATATTGCCTTTTTTCCTCTACCTTCTTCTCACTGCTCTTTAGAGGGAGGAAAACAATGAATGGTCAGTACCAACACTCCCTGTGGGAGTGCATGGTGAGACCCATAGTTTACATCAGGCCGATCACGATCATGAATTTTGTGTTGATGATTAAGTTTCATACAAATAATTGCAAATGATTTAATTCTGTTTTGTTCATAACACTTACAGTGCAAGTCTAATATTTTTTTTAACTTGAATCTTATATAATATAAAATAAAGATTATAATACAATCTGTAATATTGAAATAATTATTTATAATAATGTAATGTAATATAATAAAATATAATGACTCTCCTGCTTCTCCCTACAACACCGGAAAAGGTGACACGATATAGCTCATTTGATGGCATTTCTTTAAGCGTTTATAAGACCACCCAAAAATGACAATTACCCCATGATATACTCACCCTCAATCCATTGGTGTATATGACGTTCTTCTTTCAGACGAATATAATCTGAGTTATATTAAAAAATATAATTGGTCTTCTAAGCTTTATAATGGCAGTGAATGGCGGTCCTGATTTTGAAGTCCAAAAAAGTGCATCTAACCATCATAAAATTAATCCATTCAACTCCAGGGGGTTAATGAAGGCCTTCTAAAGTAAAGTGATGCGTTTGTGTAAGAAAATTATCCATATTTATACATTATAAACCGACAGACGGCCGTACACATTGATTTACGGAAAGAGTGACCTCTGAACTGAAGCTATATATTTTCAGTCAAAGAGGTCATAAATAGAAGTGTCAGATTTGGGTGAACTATCCCTTTAAGATGTATTTGCATTATTTTTCATTAGAAAAGAAATCTTGATATGACTTCGTTGTCTCATGTTTATATCATATGTTGAATCACTCATTCAAAAGATTTGTTTAAAACTCTGATTCATCCAGTAATTAAACAAATGAACTATTTATAAGTGAGTCATTGAATCATTCATTCAAACCATTTTTTAAACAATTCATTCCAGTAAATTAAACATTTTTTAAATAGACTGCAATTAACTTTTTGTCAGAACCTCTAGTAAATTACATGTTATTTTGTTTAGTTGTCTGTTCAGACTCCTGGGAGAATCGTGATCTGTATTTGAAAAAAAAAAAATGGTGATTCTCAATTTATCCAGAATCATTTTTTATTTATTTTTAGTTACATTGTTACAAAAAAAAAATGCTGTTCTTTTTAAAAAATATCAAGGTTTTCACAAAAATATTAATCAGCACAACTGTTTTCAGCTGTGAAAATGATCAAATAAATGCAGCAGTGGTGAGAATAAGAGACTTTTCAAAAAACATAAAAAAGGCTTACAAACCCCAATCCTTTAAATGCTATGATTTTGGGGTGATATATGATGTTTTTTCCACACACACACACACACACACACACACACACACACACACACACACACACACACACACACACACACACACACACACACACACACACACACACACACACACACACAGAGAGAGAGAGAGAGAGAGAGAGAGAGAGAGAGAGAGAGTCTAGTCGGAGGTTTCCTACAATGATAAGATTTAAAGACTAAACCTGACCGAACATGGAGCCAGGCAGTGTGTCTCAGCCCTCTGGCTCTTTCTGAACATGCCAAATTTGAAAGTCTGTATTTTTTTTTCCTGTGCCCCACTTTTTACTTCTCATTCCATCAGCTTCTACTCATTGCTCGAAAAAATCTGCACCTTCTATCTAGACCTTTTGCTAGTTGCATTGTCCATAAAATCAAATTAGAGAAAAAATAAATTATATGGCAGACCATCATACATTTCCTACGCATCAATGTGGTCTTCGGTTAGACGTTTTAATTAAGCATGGGAAAATAATGATACCGTTATAAAAATGAACACTTTCTCATTTCCTGCTCTAGCAAGAAATGATGAAAGAATGAGAATAGGATATTATGTATTCAGCTTTAACATTTATTTGCAGCTGTATGATGCCAATGGTACATTTTGTCAGTCAGAAAATAGTTTGCACAGTTTTTCTTCCTCTCTCACACTCATAAACACACACACAGACACTCTAACTACCTGTGACAGGGCTGGTGAAGATGGCTATTTACAGCAAACCTCTGCTTGCGTATCAATAATACAGTGGGGCTCACAGAGTACTAGTGCTTTTCAAAATGCAGAGAGTAAGGAAATTGAGCCATGGGGGGACATGAGAGAGCAAAACATCAAGGCCTAAAATAGAACTCCCTGTCTCCCCTGAGGAGGATGCGGCACTGAGTGAAGCACAAGGGAAGAAGTAGGAGGAGTCAGGGGGAAAAAAACTGTTGGGAAAGCATCCCTGTCTTGTTTTGTGCATAACTGCTTTTCCAAGCCAATGCTGTTCACTTCAACAGGCTGACAGTAGTTTGGCAGCTTGTTTGCATCCTCAGTTTACTTGCATGAATCCAAGACCACATAAGGTAATTAAAACCTGGAAATAAATTGTTACGCTTTTGAAAAAAAAAAAAGATTTAACTTTCTAGAAATTTTAAAGATTCATCATGTGAACTCTGTTGTACAGACACTCTTTGGATCATTATCAAATCATGCTGGATAATATGATCATCAGGTTTTGCACAAACTTGTGGTTCATGCAGCTCAAGTAAAAAATAAATAAAAAAAATGCTAATTTCATAATTAAACTCTACATCCGAATTGCTATGCTGAAAGCATGAATGTTAGCTCCTAATGTACAAAAAGAGAAATCTAATCATTTTCTTATGAGAACAAAGGGAAAGAAATAATACAAGGAAAGGAAAGTGTATGAGAGAGGAGAATTCCAAATGTAAATTAACTTAAAACTAGCCAAACAATTCCAGGTATTTTGAATTGTATGTACTGTATATGCATTTTTAGACATGTATACACACCTGTTTATCGTCAAATATATATGCATTTATTTGAAAAATAAATGGCACAGCTAATGAGAAAGTGCAGAACATGGAGGCATGACAATATCACAGCCACTGAGCGTGAACACTTCACCATGGTAGCAATTTTCTCTGCTTCTGTGGGAGTGTTGATGCATTCTTGGATTAAGTTCAAGAAATGCACTTCTGTTTGTGGAGCTGTGGTAAATCCAGCGTTAAGATTCTATATGAAAGTGTCTTTACATGCTGCCTGGGCATTACAATATATATATATATATATATATATATATATATATATATATATATATATATATATATATATATATATTAGTGCTGGGCAACGATTAATCTGGATTTATCACGATTAATCGCATTGTTATGCGCAAAATTGAATAATGACTTCTAAAGTAGTGTATAGCGCACTTTTGATTTAAATGTACTGCTATATACACAAAAGTGCAATAACTTTAAACAAATAAGGTGCTTTTATACCAGCAGTATTCCCTTTACACAGTAATCTCAAATCTCAATTTAAACATTAATGTAATCAAATCAAATATTTAAACAAAGCTATTTGCCACTGCCAGGGCATTTGGTGTCAACGCGGACAACGACGCAGAGATATAAATGAAAACCAACTAACCAAAACCAAGTCTATAGCGTATTGTCTTCGGCGTAAGTCCGACGCAGAAGTATAAATCAGCCAAGAGTGAGGTGAAGTGGTCGAGCACAAGGTGCAGCGACAAGCGGGTGCGTTCCTGTGAAACTCTTGCGGTCATGCTCGACTCAAGCACGCGCCCGCTCGTTGCCGAAGTTGAATTGTCTATAACTTTTTATAAAGGACGCGCAGCACAAATCATTAGAAGAGAGACTGATCCTCGGCTCGCTGTTAGTGAGTTTCCAGAATCTAAATAGTTATTATCTATAGGTTTTATAGGTACTATCCATAGAGCGCCTGTCATTCACTCGCGGAGCTCAACCCTTTAACTGTTCACCAGAGAGAACCTGCCTCTCTCCACTGCTTGTTTGGGTGGGTTATTTGCTGGCTGACCAACATCCCACCCCTCCTGTGATCATGGTTTGACTGTAGGCCTATGTGTATTCAGAGCCAGTGAGCAACGGACTTTCAAAATAATAATAATAAAAAAAACTGCGTTAAGGTGCGATAAAAAATTGTCGGCATTAATTAATAAATGCGTTAACGCGATAATAACGCGTTAACTTGCCCAGCCCTAATATATATATATATATATATATATATATATATATATATATATATATATATATATATGTTGTAATGCCCAGGCAGCATATATATATATATATATATATATATATATATATATAAATAATCATTTCTTTTTTTCTTTTCTTTTTTTTGTTGAGAAATGTTCACAATAATACATTTTATATTATATTATATTATATTATACTTTTATATTATGAAAATGATATGCTATTCACACCACACTGATTATACTGAATTATTCAGGGCAAGTACGGTTTTTCATTTACGGTATTATGTATTATGCTTTTTCTGGAAGGTCTGACAGACTGTCAGCATGACATAGATGAATCAAATCACATTTACTTTTACTCAAAGCACATCTATAGTAACCGCGGCATGCAGAGAACACATACGGTTGTGTAATTCCGCTCAAAAATCTAGGAAAACAATCAATGATCAATGTTAGACTTGAATCTTTATACTAGAAACTAGAGTATTCAGTGAGAAGTGTTGCACAGGGCTTTTTCAAATGAACGTCAATGTGGCGAGCAGGACAAGGACGAGGCCGAGGGCCTGATTACTGACGAGTGCCACCTGCACGACGCACCGGTCTCGCATCTCTCACGGAGGAGCGGAAGCATAAAAGGAGGAGCGACGACAGTGGAGATTGAGAGAGGCCAGGCCTGGAGTTATGTTGTGTTTGTTTTGTTATATGTGACAGCAGTCATGGCTGTATGGGGCTGCTGTCTTTTACTTTCATTTTGTATTTGTTTTATTTTGTTATTAAAGTCTTTGAATGTTCGCCGGTTCCCGCCTCCTAACATCTTACATGCGGTTAGTAACATCTAACCGCATTACAGTCAATAACAAGTATTAAAAGACTTTCGCACCAGCAATGTTTAAGGCCTTGAGGGTCTCTGTAAACAGTTACAGTAGAAGGTTAGTTTTCTCTATACTGGTACACAGTGATGTTTAAGACTAAAGGCATGAATCCCACACTAGCCTTCGGTGAGACGACTACTAATGAGCAACTGTCGGTCTTGATTACCAATAAAAACCTTTGTGCTTAGCCCATGAATTGCAGAAGCCAAGAATGTGCCAGCTGTAATGTGAAAGAACTGGCTCCAAGACAAGATAAAAGATAGAGGGAGAGAGAGTCTGAAAGGTATAGCTTGTATGTCCAGAGGCTGGGCATTTGACAGCAATTGCTTTGTCTCCAGGGCAACCATTGGTTTAATGCAATGGTACGTCAGGCGAAAACAGCAGAATTAGTCTGAATTACGATTCTCAACGAGAATAATCACACCTAGTGTCCTGAGTTATGACTCTATCGCTCTTTGCTTTGCCTCATTTCTCTGCATAGCGATGAGAGGCCACAGAGAGTAATTCTGCAAGCCTCTTCGCAGCCAAAGTCTACTTTCCCGGACACTTTACAGCACGGCAAGATAAATGGATGGCGTCTCTCAGCAACCAGACCTTTCCAGGATATATCTTAGGTTTCAAACCTGGGAAAAAAAGTCTTAAAGTATCTTAAATGAGGCTGGAAGGCCTTTAGAATCGTCCTTCTTTAATGACAGACACATTCAATGCTTTCAAATGAGGGAATCTTAAACGTTCTCTGAAATGTCTTTTTGCGTAATAAAGGTTCAAGCATGGGAAAGTAAGAGTAGTTTGCTGGTACTTCACTTTCATTTGCCCTTTTACATTTTGGAGAGCGTTTTGCTGTTTTAAGGGATATTAGAGGTACAAGCAAGACGTGCAGCACTCTACAAAGACGTTTCAACACTATCACAGCCGATCCAAGAGCCACATGTGACAAAATTACGGGGACTGAGTAAAGCTGAGATGGACAGTGTCTGATCACTGACCCTGCATGGCTTGACCGTTCTTAATCATGAAGATTTTTATTAAGATGGCAGTGAAAGGTCATTTGACTCACAACAGTCAGTGCAGGGGGTACGGCTGTACAACAGGACCAAAAAAAACCTGCACAACCCCACAGAGCGACATAAGGAAGGTGCTCTGCATTTACCAGCGTCTGAGAGAGTGAACAATGAGAGTCAAAGGACCACCGTTGACAAAAGCACTTTCCAAAATGTCAACGTCATCACAGAAGAAATATCAAATGTCTTTCCCCAGACAAGCTGTTTGGGGGGGGGGGGGGAAGAGCCTTTTCTTGTCACAATGTATTGTTGTGAGGGAATCAACCCATTGAGAGTTTCAAAGGCAAAAAGTGCCCGTAAGTATACGTTTGCTTTGATTCTAACTTCATTTTCTGGAGCTCTGATTGATGGCTCCCCACACCCTCATCCATTACTCCGTCAGTCGTTCACAATGCCTTTCCAGAGCACCACTTTGCCAAATTCACTCTCCTCGCCTTTCACTTCCTCCAAAAAAAAAAGAAGACACCTAAAGGGCAGTCAAGGACATGTGACACAAAAACAAGACCTTTTCAGAGATCACCACTTTAACAGTTAAGTTTGCTGATGGACATGTTTCAAAAACAGTAGAAAAATCCCTATATTAAGTCATTTTAATCAAAGCTACAACTGAGGAATATAACCACATGACTCTATAAAGGCATATTCTGGTTTGATGAAAGAGTTTTTTCTATCTGTATTCTGTACATCAAGAAGATCATAGTCTGGTCTAACTTTTCTCATAAATCGCATTACTCTTGAGGGCAGGAGGAAAATTTACCAATAAACTCTGATCTTGCTGTACTTGATCTGTCTCTAAACTACAGTGCCCTGAAGAATAGAAATATCCACAGTATAAAAAAAACACCTTAGTATATTTCTGATTATATAGGGCATTTCGCATACAGACTTGCACATGAACCTGTGGTTAATAGGCAATGCAGTATTATGATTATTCCAATAAACTCTCATAATCACCCATAACAGAACTCTTTGTCTATTTTGGAGGTTCTCAAATGTCTGAAGCCAAGTATCAAGCATCAAATCAGAACATCCAAGTACTAACTAGACCACCTACTTCACTTATTGAAACCAGCTAAAATTATACAGGTGTTAAAACAAATCATGCCTTTCTTTCTTCAGCAGAACACAATAGAACACACTGCCTTTCATTGTATGAACAAAAAAAGAAACTTTTCAAATTTTGTTTTCTGCAGAAGAAAAAGGAAGTCTTACAAGTCTGAGATGACATGATGATGAGTAAGTGATTACAGAATTATCATTTTTGGATGAACTAAAAATGCATTCAATTTGCATCCCAACACGATTTCAAGTGCCCCAAAGACTTGCAGCAGGTGAGTTTTTCCTCATACCTTGCTTTAGACAGCATGCCTTCCTGCAGTATTAACGGATGTGAACTCTCTCAGACTTGCTGCATCATTCATCAATGTGATTCTGTGATCATTTGCACATCAAATTACAAATGTTCAGGGCGACATAAAGAAGGGTAATGGGCTGGAAATAAGCCAATTACAATAATTACCCCACTGTAATTGACCCCGAACCTTGTCTGTCCACATGTGCAAACGTTAAATAGGTGGAGGAAGAAGACACAGGGGCATTAATTAGTCCCTGGATTAAACCATGTAGACGTATCTTATATTAAGACTGATTCCCTGTCCTCTTTTAAATGTTCCTGGCTGAATGGACACTTATTGGCCTTTCTAATTTTGAAACAAATTAATCAAACCAATACAGTTTGTTTAAATTTAAATATGCTTACTCTATCCTGTTTTAAAGTTATTTGAATGTAGATATTATTGGTTTGATGTCAAAATGAAAATGCAATCACTTATTTATCTAAAACGCACACACGCATTTCCATACAAATATGCATTATATATATATATATATATATATATATATATATATATATATATATATATATATATATATATATATATATATATATATAACGCATTTCCATACACATGCATTATATATATATATATATATATATATATATATATATATAAATATAAATATATATACACACATATACAGGTCCTTCTCAAAAAATTAGCATATTGTGATAAAGTTCATTATTTTCCATAATGTAATGCTAAAAATTAAACTTTCATATATTTTAGATTCATTGCACACCAACTGAAATATTTCAGGTCTTTTATTGTTTTAATACTGATGATTTTGGCATAGAGCTCATGAAAACCCAAAATTCCTATCTCAAAAAAATTTGCATATCATGAAAAGGTTCTCTAAACGAGCTATTAACCTAATCATCTGAATCAACTAATTAACTCTAAACACCTGCAAAAGATTCCTGAGGCTTTTAAAAACTCCCAGCCTGTTTCATTAGTCAAAACCGCAATCATGGGTAAGACTGCCGACCTGACTGCTGTCCAGAAGGCCATCATTGACACCCTCAAGCAAGAGGGTAAGACACAGAAAGAAATTTCTGAACAAATAGGCTGTTCCCAGAGTGCTGTATCAAGGCACCTCAGTGGGAAGTCTGTGGCAAAAAATGCTGCACAACGAGAAGAGGTGACCGGACCCTGAGGAAGATTGTGGAGAAGGATTTTTTGAGAAGGACCTGTATATATATAGATACATACATAACATAAAAACTGCAATATTGTTAAATATTAATTTAAAATAACTGTTTTCCCTTTTTATATATTTCAAAATATAATTTATTCCTGCATGAGATGGCAAAGCTAAATCTTTAGCATCATTACTCTAGTCTTCGGTGTCACATGATCTTTCAGAAATCATACGAAATATCAGAAATCAATATGCTGATTTGGTGCTCAAGAAACGTTTATTTTCTCACTGTTAATCAATTTAATGCATCCTTACTGAATAAAATATTAATTTCTTATTAGGGATGGCTCGATACCACAATTTTGGCTTCGGTACGATACCAGAACCTAATACCTTGGTATCGATACTAAATCGATACCACAGGTAAAAAAAAAAAAACAGTCTCAATTTAAGTGACACTTAAAAAACACTGCTTGAAACTCTCCACTACCAAATGTGCTAAGAAAAGTATCAAAATGTAAAGTACAATAATAATAATTCAGTCAGGGAGCATACAGTAGGTTAAATTTTGATTTAAAAAAAAAAAACTGAAATTATACAATTAAAATAGGTTAATATCTATAATAATAGATTAACATATAATAATAATAGAATAATGAAATGACATGTAAACCATTAGCTGTCATTCATCAACAGAGAATTATCAACATTAATTCATCTTGGTTTGGTTACTGTTTGGGTTCGTATTAGTTTAATGCATTGCTAAACATTTATTAGTATATTTAATTTTTTAGGTCATTTAATTACTGATTGATATAGATTAATACATGCTATAATACTGTTAGGTCAGGTTACCTAATGAATGTTGACAAATGTAGCTTAATTATTAGTAATATTCAAATTACTACTATTACTCTCTCTCTCGGCTTATTCCTCTAGGGGTCGCCACAGCGGCACTAATATGCCATTCATTTTACTATCACTAATACTAAAATTAATATTATTCAAATTTTTATTCTTTATTCATTCAAATTAAATTAATATATGTTTGTTTGAAAATGCAAAAATGATGAGACCTAAACTTAATTGGTTCTAGCGTGTCATGCAAGCAGATTTGAGCTTTCGTGTTTACCGTCATTGATAAGCTCTTACGTATGTGCGCTGTTCAGTGTTCAATAAAAGCCTAAATTAAATCAGTTGAATGATGGACTAACCTGTCGATCTATGAACTCTTTGAACAAGTCAGGATGAGCAACTGATAAGTCAAGTGCTTAGGCAGATTTGATGTGTTGCTTCCCCGTTTGCAGAGTGGTGCATTGAGATCTGTTTCTATACTTTTCTCATTACTTTTGTAGGCAAAGTAATGCCTTATTTCACTCATACTGCTCTCTCTATTTATTAATTTCGGGCGTGTAGAAATTCGAATGAGTTTCGTTTGATCCATCGTGTTCCTCTGTTGTCACCGTTTGCCGGTTTCACATGACCCGCGTCAGTTTAGATAGCGCACTGCCGTCTAGCGGTGAACTTCGAAACAGCAGCGCATCAAATACCGAATTGAACTAAATTATGATATTGTACCGTTTGAAATATAATATATACCGGTATTTTTGCAGTACCGGTATATCCCGGTACTGCATCCCTATTTCTTATATTTAACATTAAAATTATACAAACTTTTGAACAGTAGTGTACACTACCATTTAAAAGTTTTGGGTCTATTAACAAGGAATCCTGGAGAGAGAGAAAACGGTTTATACGGTTAAAACGATTTACATAAAAATAACAGCATAATACACAAGCAAATCAGCATATTAGAATGATTTCAGAAGGATTATGTGACAGGGTGAGCATAAGAGGCTTCTTTCAAAAACATAAATCTTAAATACCCTAACCTTTTGAATGGTAGTGCATTTATGGCACATTTTACTTTTTAAAAGTATTTACCTTTATTGCATACAAATTGGAGATGGACATCCTAGTACAGGTTGCACTAAGAATGCAAAGGAAATCAGAGTGAGAATAGTATTGGTTGTGGGTAAAATCGAGCTTGCAGTGCATGAGAAATATCAAACACTGTGTGTGTTTACAGAGTTAGTCACCAGGAAACACAGTGCACCTAAAACATGACATTAAATATGACAGTTCTTGACCAATGTGTAACCTACCATCAATCTCTTTAGCATGCAGCTAGTGTTTGATAAGTCATTGTGACTCTTCAAGCTCGGCTATTGAGAAATGTCAGGCCTGAGTGCTCATCAGTATGTCATGTTGCTCAAATGACGGGTGGGAGATGGGGGGGGGGGGCATAAAAAAGAATGAAATCACAGTGCCTGGTGCTCAAGGCATCTGATTTCACTTAAAGCCGTTAAAGTACTATGTTTCAAAAAAGGTATGATGAATGTCTATTACCCTTTCATTATGTATGAGGCCACGAACTGCTTTTGAGCCCTCTGTAGTGCTACAAGAAAGGTCATGAATATTTGAAAAGCCTGGGGAATGGAAGAGCATACTGGAATCTCCCCCCAACATAACTCATATGGCAGAGTTGCGAAGAGTGTTTCTCTGACCTAGTCCTTGACAATTTACCATTATTATTTGTCCTGAGTGTCATCTGAGATGAGGGAAAACGAGGTTCCCGCTAGAGAGAAAGCAATCCGAGACCTCACCTTGAATTCTGTCCCATGGTATTTCTTCCCACCAAACTTAACCAAGCCATTGTATAATAAGGACCAGTTCACTCAAAATTGGCTTCCTGAAAGTCTTCTCCTCACACAAATCTGTTTGGCTTTAAAAGTCACATAATATTGTGCACAACTCTTGATATGATCTGTCACTTTTAAAGCATAATATAATCCATTTTCTATGTGTTAATATCTCTTTTGGACAGAGGCACAAATCTAGATCCCCCAAAGGGTTTTAATGGCACTTTATATAGCTTGACAATCCCAAATACTCAAATCAAAACAAATTGAATTAGTTTAGGAATTTTCAATATTTATGGAAAAGCAAATTGAATATTTAGCTACATAACTCTTTCAGGCGGCAGTGGCTCAGTGGTTCATGTAGGTTGTCTACAAACCGAAAGGTTGGTGGTCGTTCCCCGGTTCCACCTGACCAAGTGTCGAGGTGTCCATGAGCAAGACACCTAACCCCAGCTGCTCCCGACGAGCTGGATGGCGCCTTGCATGGCTGACACCGCCGTCGGTGTGTGAATGAATGCGTGAATGGGTGAATGTGAGGCAATATGTAAAGCGCTTTGGTGGCCATTGGGTCTGTTAAAGCACTATATAAATGCAGTCCATTTCATGTTCCGCTCCCAATTATTTTAATTTAATCAATGATATGAGACACCATTCACATACAGTATATCTGTCATTTGCATACATACATATGGAATGAATAATCAAATTTGTTCACTGATGCAAGCAAGTGTTTCCTTTCTTAAAATGAACACAACATGCCTTGGACATCATGTTAACTGAAAATAAATTTTAATTAATTGCAATGATTTTAAATTGTATTGGTTAATTGATTTGTCTATGAGTAAAAAATCATATAAACATAATGTAATGTAAAAAGCAACTCTAAGAAGTCATGTTTTTTAGATGGTTCACTACTACAAATACTGCACACGTTGTCAAATTAAAATGGGTTTGGAACAACATTGGAATAATTGTTATTTCTGGGTGAAACATCCCTTTAATATATTTAATTAAGAAAAAAGAAAAGACAAGAAAAGAGAAGATTGGGCTTAAAAATATGAAATTTGTTTATCCAAAACTACTTATTATTAAAGTGCCACTATTCTATTATAAAGGTTCCTAATTGTTTTAAAGGTCTCCTTCAGTAGGCATGCATGCCTTAAAGGTAAAAAAAAAAAAAACACTTTAATTTTCTCATAATATAAATCACCTGTTTTCTCACAGTGTCTGAAATTGCTCGATAAAGGATTCAGTCTCTTTAAACCCTTTTCTTCAAAGAGCTTCTTCTGCTCTGATAGGTCAAACGGCCCGGTCTATTGTGATTGTTCTACCGCTGGTCTTGCATAGCCAGACCTTCAGACTGATGGCAAAAGGTCTGGACTCTATCGCAGCTTTCATTGGCCAAGGACCGCTAAAGAGAACGTTTCCCTGACATGTAACACAATCAATCACAGTTCGTTTTGTTCCGCGTCATGTTTAGGGGCGTGAAAATGTAAAGTCGATGTCCCTACAATTAGGGATGCACCGATACCAGTACACTGCGCTCGTACACTCGTACTCATAAAAATGCTCTGATATCAACAAAGAGAGAAAGAGAGAGAGAGAGAGAGAGAGAGAGAGTTGAGTTCTGTTGAATGCTCTTGATTGCTGATCTGACATGCATCATTTGGATTAAAACTAAATCATATTTGCAAGTAAAACATGAACTGTTAGGAGATTTATGTATAACGAGTGGTTCCCTACATCATTACAGGACGTTTGCAGGTCAAGAAGTTTCATGAACACAAACATCCGAAGCGTGCTGCCTCAGACAGCACGCAAATTGAATAGAATTCTCTTTCACATCTTGCGCTTGAACGGACAAATTCACACAAAATTTGGTAAAACGTCCTTCTTGGCCAGTATCCTGGTAAACATAGTGGTTATGGTTATATCTTAGAGTCTACCGCTTACAGCGGATGTAGGAAACGAAACACCCATTACCATATCTTTATTTAAGCTCAGCAGGTTTCCTCAGCACTTGAATCAACAGTGATATGAACAGTAAAGATGTCATCGGTTTTCCCCAGAGGCGCGGGAAGAAGGGGTGCTGCTCATTTTCAGCATTTAGTAATTTATTTGTAATAAACACTTTAAATGTAAATTGTAAGTGGGCTATAAACCTATGTTCTTTCTAAACTGGATTAATTATACATGTGATGCTTCCCGCAGCCCAGTCAAATGCATTATGACTGCAAACAGTATAGATAATGTTAAAAATGTGATGTGCAGTCAAATGTCCAGGTGTGTGCGCAGCTTACATGGGTGTTCTCAATGATATGCTCAACGTTGTGCTTCGTGGAGTTTTGACATGTGTTGACTCAATATTGTTTCTTGTGGAACCACGTCCACAACACATACACAGCACCCCCAACCTGAAATATTTGTGCCCCTGGTTTTACCGTATCAATTCCAGCAGGAGTCCTCATCCTTTGGAAGTGCATGCAAAGTAGATTTGCAGCACAGAAAACAGTGTCTGTCGACAACACGAACAAAACTCTTCCAGGCCTCAGATACATCTGTGTTTGAGGCCAGGTCTAGTAGACATTGTTTGCAGGGCAGCCAATGAAGATCATAGGCTGGCATTATGCAAATTTGTTACAAACCTGTAGATATGTTATGAGACTTAAATTTGCTGATGACACATTTCGGCAGTTCAGAATTGATTCTTTCTTTTAGGAGACAATCAGTGCATCCCAATTCGCATACTAATACTAAATAGTATTTGAAAATAGAATTAGGTCCCAAATCATAGTATGTTGAAATGAGTATTCCAAAGATACCCGGATGGTCTACTATTTCCGGTCAGAATCCGAAGTGCAGATCGATGCGCACACTAACGGCTAATATTGCCCAGAATCCATTGCGCGTTGGCCGAGGATTCGATTAGAACTACAAACATGAGTAAGTGTTAAAGAACTACAGACATGGAGGATGTGTGAGTCTGGCGGTTATCTAGAGAGGTTTAGATAAAAGGGTTTTAGTGATTAATTATCAGTTTCTAACCTGACTAAAATGTATTTATTCAATAAGTCCACATTATATTTCATCTGCAGCAGCATTATGGACTTTTGAAAAGACATGTTTAGCCATTAACGTTTAAATGCATCATTATATTAAAATTGTAAATACATGAGGAGAGTCTCCGCATGAAAGACCCACGTCTGGCAGATCAACGTGTTACAGCCTTTCTCTCCAAAGCAGTAGGAAATCAAATTAGACTGAATAGAGGATTTTAACTGTGACAAGATGATTGACAGGGCAGTTTACAGTGACAGGATGCACGTAACTAAGCAACAGAGCTGTCCGTTAAAGATGACGAAGAAGTATGTCCAAAAGCTTGCCTACTCTTTTGCTACATACTCAAAAGTATATTCACAAAAAGAGTACATACTTTTAGGGAGTAGTATAAGTAGGTGAATTGGGACGCAGCATATGACTTAATTTGTCATGCACTTTGATCTTTAAAACTTTGCAGACATTTTACATTCACAAACAGCTATATGTACACAACTTGTACACAATTATTAGTGGATGTGACATTTGCCTTTGAGAGAAATATTGTCTGACAAAGTGAGTAATCCAGACCTTGAATGGAAAAGCAACTAAAAATCTTAACAAAGGACCAAAAAAAAAAAAAAGACACTTAGGAAGAAGCAATGGATGCATTTTCAATTATTTTGGTGGGATTCAGATTCCATCACCAATCCACCCGTGCTCGGGCCCAGTCAGAGGTGGAGGGGAAGCACATGAATGTCACACTTTAAAAGCATTCTGAATGAATCTTGCTGAACACAGGTTCTACCGCCTTATTAGCCTATTTTACGCTCCTGCGAACAAGGCAAACGGAGCGAAAGAGATATGCAAATATGAATCTAATTGGCCTGTCAGGACCACGGTCCCCCAGTCAAACAGGTGATAGTGAAGGGGAGAGCACAAGCAGATTGGATTCAGCTTCCACCCTTACACATTTCATTAAGTCATTCTGTGTGCATTATGCCTGGGGTCAATGCACTATCCTTGAACAGGTCTTTCAGCATTCATTACCGCTGAGTTTCTCTCTGTCACTTTAAAAGCACCACATGCTCCATTTTTTTTATATTTCTATATCTCTTTGGGACAGATGCACTAATCCAGATCCCTCAAAGAGCTTCACTGACCCATTGTGACTGGGCACAGTGCCTATTAATTGTGATCAATGGCACTTTTGAACAACAAATTGGCCAGATATGTGGTGTACCAGTGTATCAAAGCGACAGCACAAATCATCATCAATATTCAGACTCTAGGTGTTTAGTTGTGTGATGCTTCAGAGACGGCACAAAAGATGGAGTCAGAAAATTGTCTTTAAATGAGAATATGTAAAACGTGGGTTTTGGTTAATGTGCAAGAAATGAGCAGGTGGCACTGGACATAGATGTTCCATAGCACTTAATGATGCATCTAGAAAAAAACACACACCTTCATTAGTGGACTATCACTCCCTGCACAAAGGGGCCTCGCAACAATGGAAGGGAGGAAAATCGATGGTGATGACTTAGCAAGCTAAAGAACAAAAGACAGAAAGAATGATAATCACTCTAGGAATGAGAATCAAGCAGACGAGGAGACTATCTGAGGAGCAGAGAGAGAGTGAAAGAGATTGAACGGTAAATCAGAGGGCAAACTCCTGAGAGCATTGCGGTTCCATGATAACATTGTAGCTTAGCAGTGAAGTACAAGAGGAGTAAAGTTGGTAATAAGTAAACCCCCTCTTCTCCATAAACAGTCCAGTGTTGCTTCAATATGCATCAGGTTTTTCCCACAGTAAGAATAACAATCAAAGCATAATAAAAAATATTTTTTTAAAATCGTATACACGGAGATAAAAAAAAAATTGAACACTCGCCAGGTGCCGAAATGCATGTGAAATTATATAAAACATTTAAATATATATATATATATATATATATATATATAAAACATTTAAATATATATATATATATATATATATATATATATATATATATATATATATATATAAAACATTTAAATAAATATATATATATATATATATATATATATATATATATATATATATATATATATATATATAATTCATATATAATATATTACATATATGTAATATATTACATATCTTTAAAAAACCTTAAAAAAAATTTACTGTTAGGTTATGGATTTTATAAAGTAGAGTATGTGCAATTTATGTAATTGCAATAAGTAATATGAGCAAACCATCTTATCTGCCCAACATTTTCCTGTATATCCAGGCACAATATTCTTGTATATTGTCTTTGTTAGCCTTACTACAAATTATTTCAAACAATCTATGAGCAAAATGATAGATCACGGGGTGAATGTGATTTCACCAAAGTACAACTAGAACAACATTCCAATAAACCAATCAAATTCAAGGGACAAGTTTACAGTTTATGTCAAGTTTAGGCGTACAACCAGGGTTAGGTACTTTACATCAGTGTTGATCACCTATCATTTTCCTCTGATTATAGGGATAAGGTAGAGATAGGTTTAGGGGTAGGGATAGGGATGGCTACATTTTTGGACAGAAATGTTGTTCCAGGATCGACAAAATATGTTGATGCAGGAGCATGGAAACATCACATTGACCAGTTCATGGCTCATCTGTAAATCATTATTTATAATTATCTTACACTGAGAACTGCTTCTATAATGAGCTGCAGGGCTTTACAAAGATGTCAAAGCACAATGTAACCATGTTCCATTTATATATAATCCAATTTTAAACTCTTAATGATACATTTTACAGAAACACAAGCTGACATTTATAACTAACTGTGTTTTACCAGCATATCTTTAACATCATCTGTCTCATTCTTCCTGCTAAATAGCTGCAGAACAACAAAATATCCTTCCAGGTCTCACATCAAAGAGAATACATACAGGAAATAGCGGCATTCATTTATTCTAAAAATAAAACTCAATCGAAATAATCACAGTCACGAATAAAAAGAGAGGCTTTAATCCAATAGCAGCACTGTTGTTAACTGGAAAGCAGTACATTATCAACATCTTAACCCCATTGTCACAATGAAAAACAATATCAAACTACCGTCGAGCAGCTAGTTTTTGTTCCTATTCCAGACCACACTGGCGATAAACACAACAAAAATACATTTTATACATGCCTGTATATTTCCAAAAATGAGCTGTTCTGTTCAAGAGAAGGATCGATGAGAATCATAATGAACATTATTTGAGTAAGGAGACACTTTTGACCCAGAAGAAAGTCAGCTCACAAAGAGCTGCAGAAGTTATTCAACAATCAATACTGCATTTATAATGTGGCTCCATCAGAATTCAGTTGATGGAACACCTGTGGCAGCGAAAACGACAGAATTATCCACATAAGCCCACACCAAACGTCCAGGTTGAATCGTGGCACTCAAGGCTTTGAGGATTCTCAATGACTGAAAGGTTAAGCGGTATTCCTCTGTATGTACAATTAATTTTCTTTCAACTTTTCTCACAGTGCCAACTCTCCATTTGTGTATCACATGGATGCACCATGGATTCTATTTCAAGGCTGAATGCATGTACAGTTATTTACTTTACACTCATATGTTCCACGTCTACAATCTTGAAAGTCAGACGTCGAGTCAGGGCTGAATTTAACGATGCATCTAAACTTCACCGAGAGATGTTGGCAAGAAACTGTGGCATGTCATGTCATGCCGCTGTGGGCGGACAGACTGCTAGAGTGTGATTAGCCTCTGCTGTGATCAGCTCCCAGCTCTATAATCACACACAGCAAAGAGAACAAGATTGACAGGATGTTGTGGAATTAAAGCAGAATTGTAGAATCCTGAAAACTGACTTATTGGTTTAATTATATTAACATTGCATTACATTTATTTATTTATTTATTTGAGCAAAGTGGTTTGTTATTAAAATTATAATTTTAATTTATTTTAAATAATTAAACTAAATTAATTTGTAACAACTAACTGAACGCTTTGCAAATATATCAATACTCGAATACAATGTACATTAAAAAAATTAAAAAATAATGATTTGGCTAAACTCGATTTAGTAGGGACCAGTGGTTCAACACATTTAAGATGAGTTTTCTTAAGATTAAATTAAGCCATAAACTTTACTCATTTCATAGCAGAATTAGGGAGGGATAGGGATAGGGTTGACTACATTTTTGGACAGAAATGTTTTTCCAGGATTGACAAAATATGTTATCCAGGAACATGGAAAAATCACAGTGACTAGTTCATGGCTCATCTTTAAATCATTATTTATATGATCTTACACTGAGAATTGCTTCTATAATGAGCTGCACGGCTTTACAAAGATTTCAAACCACAATGTACCCATGTTCCATTTATATATAATCCAATTTTAAACTCTTAATGATACATTTTACAGAAACACAAGCTGACATTTATAACTAAATGTTTATTACTGGTATATCTTTAACATAATTTGTCCAACTAGCACATTAGCACATGTTAGGAAAGCAAAACTATGGGCTTTGTAACTTTGCAGATATTATACATACACAAACAGATGCATTACACACTAAAGGAAAGGAAAACATTAAAAAGAATCATGTGACCTCTTTAAATGCATCATTATCCAAAAACATGAGGAATGTCCTCCCTGTGAAAGATCCATGACTAGCAGATTTATTACTCTCCAATATGGTAGGAAGAAATGTTAGCGTAATTTAAACATATATGTGGAAAGTACACATTAATGGCGTTCACTATGACACAATTATTGATAGGCAAGGTAACAATAACAGGATGCATGTAACAATGTGGCAGATGCATTTATGATGTTGTAGTAGTATGTCCCAAAACTTTCCTATACTCCTTTGCACTCTCAAAAGTTTGTACTTTTTTTCATGTTGTCCCTATTTTTTAGGTTTAAATGGATTGCAATCAATTAATTTAAGTTGCTTAAGTTTAATAAATGAGAATTGTTTTGCATTAGCTTGTAATTAAGCAAATTGAGAAAGCAGCAGAAATCACTTTAAGTGTTTGTTTCTGCTGTAGCCCAAATTGTGTTATTAATTTATGGCTGCATTTTCTGCCATCATTTTCCAACTTCATTGTGTATAAATTGCTGAGGAAGAAAAAAAAAAGCATAAATAATAAAGTCTCACAAAGCTTAATATCTCAATAACAAAATGCAAATTACTTGATCATGCTAATACTAGACTGGAACCAAAAACCAGTAAATCAGCTAAAACAGTGAGCTGATCATAACATTTCAATGAATGAGTCACGCTCATGTCAATCTGTTGCCATAGAGAGAAAAAAACCTCCCAAATGCAACCTGCTAATTTCACAAACACAATCTAGATAATGGAAAACAGGAAAAAAGAACATAAGAAAAAATATACACAATTTTCCCCTTTATTCTCCATCCACAGGAGATGAAAGGCAGCTCGCTGTATGAATCCAACCACAAAACTGTGATTGAAGAATTGTAACAATGTTATCAGCTGCGGAAGCGGATTACCTGCATCAGCCAACACCACGGTTTTTATTATGAGTGCTTTGAACTCCGAACCTTTAGGAACTACAGAACCTTTCAATCTCATCTGCCACGTTAACCTTTTATACATGCATTTTTTACTTGTTCATTATAAGCTTTTTTTTTTTTTTTTTTTCAAAGGACCAGGTCTTTATCATATAGACCTAGAATTATCTAACAGGCATACAAATCCTGTTAAAATTGCTTTATAGTTTACATCATTACACAGCTTGCTCCCGTTAACAATATTACTGATATTTTGAGGTTATGGCTTTCTAATCGGCTTAGTTTGAGTGCTGGCAGTCATATACAGTATATGCTTTATGATTCCAGACATGCACGCACACACACATCAGTGTAATCTGGATCATATTTCCAAAAGACAAACTTTTATTTATGCAGTGCTTTTAGAGCTGAATTTTAGCTCATGACTCATAGCTCATTTCTAGTATTATGTAAATGGAGCCAAATGATATTTATTTAGTAAACCACTCCTTGTTTTCAAAGACAAATTTAAGCTAATAGCTGATATGTGTTTTTAGAAAGTATCTGAATGTAAAAATGTGTAGAGGATATAAAATTAATGAAAGTAAAAGGTTAATGAAGATTCAAGGATAAAACTAGCCAGCTGAGTATTCCTACGAATAAGAAGTGCTGAATATCCAGGGCATAATATAGAAAGTATTTGCGTATTATATGTATTTATACATTTGAGAAAAAAAGTTGCACAGGTCTATGGAAACATGCAAACTAGTTAACTAAGAATGCCCATTGACATTGCAGTTAATTTGCACATGCATTGTTTTAGACCTTGCGTCATTATGCAAATCAGGTTAATGCATAAACACTGCTAAAAAATCTGTGCTGAATGCTGTTTGCAAACTGCAAATTCCCCTTTCTGATTCTGAGTGTTTAGTTTTGGAGGATGCTGAAAGTGCTAGTGGAAAAAAGAAAAAAGCTGAAAGTGCGACAACTTCCCCGTTTCACAGACAAGGCTTAAGCCCAGTCCCAGACAAAAATGCATGTTTAGAGCTTTTTTAACAAAGCAACTTGCACTGACATATCTTAAAATATTTCAGTGCCATTGTTGTGTCTCATGATGCACAGCAGTAATGTTTTAAAGGCATATCTATAAAAGCTACTTAAATATCCTAATTGAACTAAGGCCTCATCCTGGCTTAATCTAAACCCTGCCTGTGAAACCAGGCCTACAGTATGTGTGTGAATATACCTGGTTATAATACCCGTCCGTCCCCATAGTTTAATAATTTGATGAATTACTGATCATCAGTAAATGTCCTACTGTGTTAAAAACAGCATTGTTATGCAGTTCCATCAGCTAAATCAGCACCAAACACTATCTAGCCATCATAAACCAGCATGGAAACCTTAGCATGAAAGATAGGTTCCATCTCATTTAAATATTGGTCTTGAAACAACATTTGCAGTTAGGCTCAGTGCTAATTTTAGGGTTTTAATGGCATATACACCATACTAACCTTTCGTTTCCCTAGATTAATGGTTAGGTTTTGGATAAGAACTTTTCAGGACCATCAAAACATGTTTGACCTACTCTGAGTAAAGTTACATCATGGGTTAGTTTCCCCATGATGTAACAGCGGAAAAGAATGACAACAACTTAATTTAGAAACACATAACAGCCCTACAACACTACAGATAGTGTCTAGTTAAACTGAATTGTGGGTGGTTAGTGAATAATGTTTTACACTGAATATTCACTGCAAAATGTAATGAAATCTCCCCTCAGAGATGAGTTTGCCATACTGTAAGTACTTGAAAATTTGACAAGGCGCTCTCCGAGAGCCGAAGGGAAAGCTCAATCTTACTTTTGGTTCCTGCTCTGTGCAATCTCACTGTCTGAACAGCAAACCCAAATCATTCCTTCATTTTTGCCAACAATCAAAAAGCCCTAGTGACCCTCTCCAGTACACCGTCTCATTCCTTTCCTCATCTCAGCTGCTTTCAGGCCAAATCATCTCTAAAGAGCCTGAGACGAGAACGGAAGTGGAAAGATGCTGTACTCATCGACTCTCCCTCTCCTCACTCTCACATGAGAATGGATCAGTGTCTGGATCTTAGTGGCCCCTGAAGACAACATGCTTTGATGTGCACTACCTTCCTTTATGTCCAGACCTATCTCACTTAACAGAAAGAAAAGGCAGCAAAAAGATTAAATGAAGCACAAAAGAAAAGGGAGGGAGGAGAAAAAGAGGCTTTTTTCCCCTTCCTCCTGTACCTTCATCAAGACCAGACGCAGTGCCAGAACCTGAGATGTTCGATCAACGCCCTAACACTTGCTCTCCAAGAGACCCTCTCCAGTCGGATTCTTTCCTGTGCTTGAGAAATCATTTTTCACTAGAGGAAAATTTGTTCCCTTTCGAGGGAACTCGCGATGCGTCGATGACGCACGTATGTCGACTAGTCCAATGGAATGAATGAATGAACGCCACGGGCGGGTGACGTCATGACCAGGAAAGGATATAAGCACATCCGGTGCGTTACTCGCGTTAGCTTTTGTGCCTCAGCAAAGCGCTCTGTGTCAAAACTGTCTGTGAATATTTATTGTTGTCTGTCTGATATATACATATATATATACACACTATGGAAACAATTGCACAAGCTCTGTGTTGTCCCTGCTCGCGTTATTTAACGAGTAGGGACACACACAAGCTTTGTGTGATGTGTTGGGAGTGAAGCATGCGGTATCAGCCTTGGCTGAATGCCAACATTGTGTGAAGCTTTCGCTTCGCTCCCGCCTGTCACTTTTTGAGGGAAGTGGCCAGGCTCGCGATTCTCAGGGTGCAGGACCTGCGTCTGCCGAGGCAACGCGGAGAATGCATTCCTGTGGATCGCAAATAGGATCTCTTTACGGGGTTGGAGACGGGTCCGCGGATCTTATCTCCTCCCTTCCCTTTAGAAAAAGTTGTGTCCGCTCAACTCGGCTCTTTCTTGCAAGAAAACGACATCTATGAAAAGTTTCAGTCTGGATTCAGGCCACATCATAGCACTGAAACTGCGCTTGTTAGAATCACAAATGATTTACTTTTAGCTTCGGACCAAGGCTGTATCTCAGTACTAGTTTTACTTGATCTTAGTGCTGCGTTCGATACTATAGATCACACAATACTCTTAGATCGACTACAAAATTACACTGGTGTTCAAGGACAAGCATTAAGCTGGTTCAGGTCATACTTATCTGACCGCTACCATTTCGTCTACTTAAATGGAGAAAAATCGATTATAACTTCGGCAAACTATGGAGTGCCGCAGGGATCTGTGTTAGGCCCTTTATTATTCTCAATATATATGCTGCCACTTGGTAATATTCTAAGGAAACATGGAATTAGTTTCCATTGTTATGCTGATGACACTCAAATATATATTTCCTCACGGCCAGATGAATACGCTAAATTATCCAAATTGACAGATTGTGTTAAAGATATAAAAGATTGGATGACGCATAATTTTCTTTTATTAAATCCAGACAAGACAGAGGTAATACTTATCGGTTCTAAAAACCATCCACAAAACCTTTCACAGCACGACTTTAACATAGTAGGATGCCCTTTTACTCTATCCGCTACAGTAAAAGACCTGGGTGTTACATTAGACTGCAACCTGTCTTTTGAAAAGCATATTTCATATGTTACAAAAACAGCCTTTTTCCACCTTAGAAACATTGCTAAGCTACGTAATATGCTATCAGTCTCTGATGCAGAAAAGTTAGTTCATGCATTCATGACCTCGAGACTAGATTACTGTAATGCTTTATTAGCTGGTTGTCCTGCATCTTCAATAAACAAGCTACAGTTAGTCCAAAATGCAGCCGCTAGAGTTCTTACTAGATCAAGAAAATATGATCATATAACACCGATTTTATCATCACTTCATTGGTTACCTATAAAGTTCCGTATTAATTACAAGGTATTGCTTTTGACCTATAAAGCTCTAAATGGTTTAGCTCCAGTCTATTTAACGGATCTTCTATCGCCTTACAATCCATCGCGCTCTTTAAGATCACTAGATTCGAGGTTTCTGGTCATTCCTAGGATATCCAGATCCACCAAAGGAGGCAGAGCATTTTCACATTTAGCTCCGAAGCTCTGGAATAGCCTTCCTGATATTGTTCGTTGCTCAGACTCGCTCTCCCAGTTCAAAACTAGACTGAAGACGCATCTATTTAGCAAGGCATTAATATAAATTTTTTATCTTACAGTTACTGTAAATTCGGCCTCTAGTTCATAAACGCCAGAGGAGAACTGGCCCCCGACTGAGCCTGGGTTCTCCCAAGGTTTTTTTTTTCTCCATTGGGTAATCTGATGGGGTGTTAGGACACCATTAGGTCACTGGATGGAGTTTTTCGGTTCCTTGCCACTGTTGCCTTAGGCTTGCTCAGTTGGGGATATTCAAATTAATTAACCAATCATACCATTGATCAGCTCTACCAAACTTGGATGTCTTTTTTCCAGTAATAAACAAACATTAAGTTGTTTTGATTGATACTGTGAAGCAGCTTTGATACAATCTGTATTGTGAAAAGCGCTATATAAATATATTTGACTTGACTTGACTTGACTTTCCACGAGGGATCCATGCTCTCTCTCCGGTCTCGGAAGCCCGCGCTGCGGTCTCTTCCGCCCGGGGAGAGAGGTCAATGCTTCAGTGCTCTACCTCCTACCACCAACACGTTGGTGGCCTCTTATTTTGGTCCCTCAAGAAAATACGCTATCTGAGGTCAGTGTATATTCCAGGGGGCCAGAATATTGGAGCAGACACCCTGTCGAGGCAGGGGCTGAGGCCAGGGGACTCCACCCTGAGGCGGTGGAGCAAATATGGGAGTTTTATGGCCAGACCTGTTCATGTCTCAGCATACGACGCACTGTCCACTCTGGTTCTCTCTCACTCAACCAGCCCCCTCGGGGCTGGATGCTATGGTGCAGACGTGGCCGAGGCTACGTCTGTACGCATTTCCCCCTGTTGCTCTGCTCCCAGGAGTTCTGGAGTGAATCCGCCAGGATGGTATAAGCCTATTGATAGTAGCACCACCCTGGCCAAGCTGAATTTGCGGACCTAATTCTTCTCCTCGACGGCCCTCCCTTGGAGATCCTGATCAGGAGAGACCTTCCGTCTCAGGCAGGGGATGCAATATTGCACCCCCGGCAGGGGATTTGGAACCTGTGCGTTTGGCCTCTGAGGGGGCCCAACTCATAGAGAGTGGTCTCTCAACCGAGGTTGTTGAGACCATTCTAAGCTCCAGAGCTCCTGCTACGAGGAAACTATATTCAGTATTTCAAGAGTTTTTCACTTCTTGGTGTTACCAGTGTCAGTGTCCGGTTAACTGTTCAGTAAACACAGTATTTGAGTTTCTGCAAGAACGATTTGTATCAGGTCTATTTCCTTCCATGCTTAAGGTATACGTAGCGGCCATTGCGGCTTTCCACGCCCTGGTGGGTGGTACATTTTTGGGTCGAGACCCCCTGATCACTTGTTTCCTTCGTGGCACTTTGAGGCTGAGGCCTGCAACTTGCACTAGGGTGCCGGCTTGGGACTTTGCAATAGTTCTAGAAGGCCTATCTGGGGCTCCCTTTGAGCCCTTAGATTGGGTCTTAGAGAAGTTCTTTCTTTTAAGACTATTTTCTGCTAGCTATTTTGTCCCTCTAAGAGTCGAGACCTTCAGGCCCTTTCGGTCCCCACCTGCCTTGAGTGCACCGGGGATGGCCAAGGCAATCTTACCCCAAACATGGATATGTTCCTAAGGTGCCTACCATTATTCCGAGGCCTATTGTGCTGCAGGTGGGCTGGTCCTCACCGCTCACATTCGTGAGGTTTTACTGCTTGGACCTGGATGCTGCCCCAGGTGCTTTTTACTTAGTTTGCCGACAGTTTTATCATCTGGCATTTTGTAAGTACAGCGTATTGGGTATTCTCGTTCCAAAAGCGTCATCGACGCATCGCGAGTTCACTCGAAAGGGAACGTCTCAGGTTATGACTGTAACCCTAGTTCCCTGAGAAGGGAACGAGACGATGCGTCGCCCTGCCATACTTCCTGCATCCCTGCGATCGACTTTGCTTCGGCACTAGAAGCTAACGCGAGTAACGCACCGGATGTGCTTATATCCTTTCCTAGTCATGACGTCACCCGCCCGTGGCGTTCATTCATTCATTCCATTGGACTAGTTGACATACGTGCTTCAGAGGTAATCACGCGAAGGCGTTCCCAAAGCGTCAATCGACGCATCATCTCGTTCCCTTCTCAGGGAACTAGGGTTACAGTCGTAACCTGAGACGTTTTCTCATCACAGAACTTGGCACCAGGCACTTTTAACAGACATGTTTTTGGAAGGAGGGTGAGGAACCAATATGGACTTCCATAGTGTCTGCAGAATATGGACTGGTAATTCAAAGTTATAGACAGTATGATGTGCAAAAAATCTAAATCAATGTAATTAATTTAAGTGGAAGGTTATTGCTCCTTGTGTGATAACAGTTCCTGCTTGAATCTGTCCTCAGAAATGGAAGCTTTAGCATAAGTTCTGCAGGGAAGACTCAATTGTTACGTCACTTATTACCTTCTCATCTATCTAATCATGTTCTAATACTGTGGTTCTCAATCCTGGTCCTGGGGACCCACAGCTCTGCACAGTTTGTATCTCTCCCTCATTTAACACACCTGATTCAGATCATCAGCTCGTTAGGAAAGAGCTCTATGAACTGAACTGGGTGTGTCAGATAAAGGAGGCATATAAAATGTGCAGAGCTGTGGGTCCCCAGGACCAGGATTGAGAACCACGGTTCTAATACTTGTGGTATGAAAGATCGGTATGGCGGCAAATCAATGTCAATAAGAGCCGAGTGCACAACTGATGCTGGCGCGCGCGGTAAATGACTGTCGCAAGAGGATAACAGATCTACACGCGAGGAAACGGGAACTTTGAACTTTGCCACCATACAGTTTTCTTAAAAACTGCTGATACAGACTGCAACGCAACATACTGTAACGCTTTAAACAGTGGGGCCGGATAGCTCGCCTGGATGTTGGTTGTAGCAAAGCGTAACTGATATTCCACAGTGCAAGTCAAGTCAAATATATTTATATAGCGCTTTTCACAATACAGATTGTATCAAAGCTGCTTCACAGTATCAATCAAAACAACTTAATGTTTGTTTATTACTGGAAAAAAGACATCCAAGTTTGGTAGAGCTGATCAATGGTATGATTGGTTAATTAATTTGAATATCCCCAACTGAGCAAGCCAAAGGCAACAGTGGCAAGGAACCGAAAAACTCCATCCAGTGACCTAATGGTGTCCTAACACCCCATCAGATGACCCAATGGAGAAAAAAAAAACCTTGGGAGAACCCAGGCTCAGTCGGGGGCCAGTTCTGCCCTACAAAGGCAAAAGACCTTAACTCGCTAGAGTGTGGAACTGAGAAAAATGACTTTAAAGATTTTTAGTTGTCCCGCCAAATTAATTATAGGTAGGACACTGAAAATCGGGCAATTAGATGTTTAAGTAATGAAAATTATCTACATAAAAAAATCTTGAACTCAAACTTGACTTTTGACCACTATTTTAAAGTTACTGTACTCTGCCTTTGTATTGTCAGCAAAAAGTGAGAAGTCATGCCAAGGCAAAAGGCAGTAACTTCCACATTATCAATATTTGGTTGCTGATCACCATTAACAAAATCATTATAGCAACACCTGTATAAAATCTAGTGATCATGTCATTTATTTTGTATGATTTACAATTATAGCCATCTACTTTTTGCTATCCTATGCTTTGGTTGCATTCTGGTGGCCCTATATTAATAGCCTACATTAAACATGACAAAATACCTCCATGGGATAAAGAGTGTTTTTAAGTGGTACCGCGTGGCATAAGACTTGCTAAACATGCGTTCAAAATGATAACAATAAAACAGATCCTCGCGCGCATTCGACCCGGAGACTGGTTTATAGCGGTGGATCTGAAAGACGCATACTTTCACAGGCGCTTACCGAGATTCGTGTTCAAGGTGTCACGCTCCTCGTCCGTTCACGAAAAGTAGCCTACGCAGTGCTTTCCCCCTTGAGACTAGGGAGCGCGTTCTGGACTACCTTGACGACTAATGCATTTATAGCACAACCTTCTGTGTTCCGCGTCTTTTCAGTATGCGGTGGTTTCAGCTGTCTGCCCTATTATTGTGCTTGTGCACTTCGCTCGTCCCGCGGATTTATTCCGGACGCTGTGATTGTATTTGTAACCTGCTTGTAAAAGCTGGTCTGATGTTGTATGCACCAGCACTTCTTGCTTCCTTATGTTGTAGGCTATGCACCAATATACCCTTGTTGCTTCATTATTATCACTCCCTGTGATATATTAGTCCCGCGTCGGCTCGACCGTGTTCAGGGCGATACTGAAGGCGCCCGCGAAGTTTTGGCACTCTGCCAGCTAGGTGCATGATTGTTTCAACCAGGTCCGGTATCCGAACTGGGTGAGGCGGGGCTTTAGTTCTTTGTTGTATTTACCTGATATGGCATGTGTAACATTTTTCTGTCATCTCTGCATGCTTCGCTATCGTTATCGCACGTTTGTCGATGGAGCGGTTTCAGACCATACTAAATGTTCTGACCGCATTAGTGCAGGACAAAGCTCTGAGGACATCAGAAGACAGGGATTGATGGCAGCTGTATACAGCTCTACACAGGCTACATCGTAATTTAAATTTTAATGGAGAGTAAAACAAAGGGAGACCACCGTATAATCTGGTAAGTAGCATTATTTGATAGAACACCGGCACCGTAACTTCATATTGACGCGCGGCTAAACAAAGGCAGAGTACCGTAACTCAAGCGTGAGCGTTCCAAAACAAAGCCAAAGAGCCGTAACTTGTGTTACGGTGTTCTGCCTTGGTTTCTCATGGGCTTTTGGATGTTACGGTTAAGACAACCCATTATTTTCTCGAAAAAACAACGGATTTGACTCAAGTTACTTATCCACATGATAAAGGAGGTCTTGAATGTGCCAAAAATATAAATAACTCATTTTCGACCAAAAACGATGTTACGGTCTTTTGCCTTTGCACGGCAGAGTTCTCCTCTGGCGTTTATGAACTAGAGGCCGAATTTACAGTAACTGTAAGATAAAAAATTTATATGAATGCCTGGCTAAATAGATGCGTCTTCAGTCTAGTTTTAAACTGGGAGAGCGAGTCTGAGCTACGAACAATATCAGGAAGGCTATTCCAGAGCTTCGGAGCTAAATGTGAAAATGCTCTGCCTCCTTTGGTGGATCTGGATATCCTAGGAATGACCAGAAGCCTCGAATTTAGTGATCTTAAAGAGCGCGATGGATTGTAAGGCGATAGAAGATCCGTTAAATAGACTGGAGCTAAACCATTTAGAGCTTTATAAGTCAAAAGCAATACCTTGTATTTAATACGGAACTTTATAGGTAACCAATGAAGTGATGATAAAATCGGTGTTATATGATCATATTTTCTTGATCTAGTAAGAACTCTAGCGGCTGCATTTTGGACTAACTGTAGCTTGTTTAGTGAAGATGCAGGACAACCAGCTAATAAAGCATTACAGTAATCTTGTCTCGAGGTCATGAATGCATGAACTAACTTTTCTGCATCAGAGACTGATAGCATATTACGTAGCTTAGCAATGTTTCTAAGGTGGAAAAGGCAGTTTTTGTAACATATGAAATATGCTTTTCAAAAGACAGGTTACAGTCTAACACCCAGGTCTTTTACTGTAGCGGATAAAGTAACAGGGCATCCTACTATGTTAAAGTCGTGCTGTGAAAGGTTTTGTGGACGGTTTTTAGAACCGATAAGTATTACCTCTGTCTTGTCTGGATTTAATAAAAGAAAATTATGCGTCATCCAATCTTTTATATCTTTAACACAATCTGTCATAAATTTGGATAATTTAGCGTATTCATCTGGCCGTGATGAAATATATATTTGAGTGTCATCAGCATAACAATGGAAACTAATTCCATGTTTCCTTAGAATATTACCAAGTGGCAGCATATATATTGAGAATAATAAAGGGCCTAACACAGATCCCTGCGGCACTCCATAGTTTGCCGAAGTTATAATCGATTTTTCTCCATTTAAGTAGACGAAATGGTAGCGGTCAGATAAGTATGACCTGAACCAGCTTAATGCTTGTCCTTGAACACCAGTGTAATTTTGTAGTCGATCTAAGAGTATTGTGGGATCTATAGTATCGAACGCAGCACTAAGATCAAGTAAAACTAGTACTGAGATACAGCCTTGGTCCGAAGCTAAAAGTAAATCATTTGTGATTCTAACAAGCGCAGTTTCAGTGCTATGATGTGGCCTGAATCTAGACTGAAACTTTTCATAGATGTCGTTTTCTTGCAAGAAAGAGCCGAGTTGAACAGACACAACTTTTTCTAATATTTTTGACATAAATGGAAGATTCGAAATGGGTCTGTAATTTGCAAGGTTATTTGGATCTAATTGTGGTTTCTTAATAAGGGGTTTTATAACTGCCAGCTTGAATGTTCTTGGAACATGACCTAAAGATAAAGATGAGTTAATAATATTGAGAAGAGGCTCTTCCACTATAGGTAACACTTCTTTCAGTAGTTTAGTTGGTATAGTATCTAATAAACATGTTGTTGTTTTAGATGAAGTGATAAGTTTATTTAACTCTTTTTGTTCTATGGTTGTAAAGCATTGTAATTGTTCTTGCGGGGTGATAATTGCGGCCGAATTATAAGGCGTGAGCAAAGATCGAACGTTTACAATTTTGATTCTGATGCTTTCAATTTTCTCGGTGAAGAAGTTCATGAAATCATTACTACTAAACTGTAACGAGGTATTTTGTTCAGACGACGTCTGGTTATTTGTTAGTCTAGCCACGGTATTAAATAAAAACCTTGGATTATTTCGGTTGTTTTCTATTAATTTGCTGAGGTGCTCAGCCCTGGCCATTTTAAGTGGCTTTTTATAAAGTGACATACTGTCTTTCCACGCGATTCTAAAGACCTCTAAATTAGTTTTTTTTTCATTTATGCTCTAAATTACGGGTTTCTCTCTTTAAAACATACGTAGTATTATTGTACCATGGTGCTATACTTTTTTCTCTGACCTTTTTTAATCTAATGGGTGCAACAATATCCAATGTTCTAGAGAGAATGGTGCTCATAGTGCTAGTAAGTTCGTCTAATTCATCTGTTTGTTTGGGTTCAGGCAGCAGCTGAGACAGATCAGATAAGCTGTTTGAGAAATGATCTATGGTGGATGGACGAATTGTTCTACCTGGTCGATAACGTGGCGCAGCATGACATATTACAGCAGTGCGTAATATGCAAGTTACCAAGTATCTAAATATCGGTTCCATATGATATAATTAAAGTGTATGATTAAGACGATGAGTTGGTCCGGTGACGTTTTGCTTGACCCCGAAGGAGTTTAATAAATCTGTAAACGCAGCCCCTAACGCATCATTTAAATTATCTACGTGTATGTTAAAATCTCCAACAATTAATGCTTTATCGACGTTGACCAAAAGATCTGATAGAAAGTCAGCAAACTCTTTTAGGAAATTGGCGTAAGGCCCTGGAGGTCTATATACTGTAGCCAATGCTAGAGATAATAGGGATTTTTTTCTTACAACTAAGAGCGTAACATTTAGCACAAGCACTTCAAACGAATTAAACCTATGACGAGTTTTCTGAGTAACATTAAGGATATCTCTGTAGATTGTTGCAACACCGCCGCCACGACCGATCAGACGGGGCTCATGCTTATAACAGTATCCTGGCGGAGTAGACTCATTTAGACCGAAATAATCATTTGGTTTAAGCCAGGTTTCAGTAAGGCACCGAACATCGAAATTATCATCTGTGACCATTTCATTTACAATAACCGCCTTAGGTGTGAGCGATCTAATGTTTAGAAGACCTAGCTTTAGAAATTGTTTTTGTTCACTAATAGCGAAATTTTTTGTTTTAATAACAATTAGATTTTTTCTAGATCCCGCAGTAGATTTATTATTTGATCTTAGTAAACGAGGAATAGACACAGTTTCTATGCAATGTTCTACACTAGTATTAATATCAATTAAATTGGTGCAGTAGAGACTGTGATTTGGATTTTTGGTTACTAGTCAAATGGTATTTAACATCTTGGAGATGTTATCCGACAGAAGATCTGCCCCGATTCTACTTGGGTGTAAGCCATCAGCGCGGAAGAGCCTTGGTCGCTCCCAAAACAGATTCCAATTATTTACAAAAATCAGTTTCTGCTCATTGCACCATGACAATAACCATTCATTTAGCGCGAATAATCTACTGAACTTTTCATGCCCTCGTCGGTACGTAGGAAGCGGTCCAGACACAATAATCGATGTTTCAGGCGATGTGCTGCGTACCGTATCGATAAGGCTCCTGAAGTCTTTCTTCAGAACCTCCGTCTGTCGCAGCCTAATGTCGTTAGCTCCCGCGTGCAGCACAACAGCTCTGACGCGCTCGTCACCGTTCAAGATCTCAGTTACCCGCGCAGTGATATCGAGAACACGAGCACCAGGAAAACAGTGACTGTGCACCTTACTTTTACCTAACGTAGCGTGGACGTGTCGGACGGTGGAATCGCCGATGATCACAGCATCGCGTTCCGTTTCGCGAAGAGGGGAGAAGCGGTTCTGAGTGGAGATCTCGAAAACCGGGAGGGGCGAAAAGATTCTTGTCCTGGCTCGCGGCTTCCGCGGAACCACCCAGGCTTCGTGGTGGTGTGTTGGAGCCGGAGTGAATGAAATCATGGTTGATCGTGACCTGGACGCTCGGGACCAATGCTGAGAAACGCACGGAGTAGACGAGGTCAGCGTCAGCGGGTTACTAACGTTAATCACTGATCCGTGTGCATCAGCGCGTGATGTTTCAAGAGCTAAACGCCGGTCTCTCAGCTCAGCTTGTCTCTCTAGAAGGTCACGGATCTGCTTTTTTACAGCTTCTAATTCAGACTGCACCGCGAGCAATTCAGATTTGTTCTCATCTGCACCAAAAGGTAGATAACATACACCTGATATATTCGCTATTTTAACAGATGGACAGTAAGTTAGCAATGATGCAACCAGTGATGCTATTAATATTTATATTAATTTATGACTCAAGTCTTGGGTAAAAACCGTCTTTGTAGTGGTATGGGTGTAATTAGGGCTGAACGATTAATTGCATTTGCGATAATATCGCGATATGATGAAATGCGATTTTGTAATCGCAAAAGCTGCGATTACACTAGTCACGTGACACGAGAGAGAAAAGCAGTCTCAGATCAAGCATCAACTTGGCACGCTACGCATAGGTCTGGCATACAGGAAAGAACAGTTTATTTTTTATGTATGTGATATTTATTCTCTCTCCAACAATTCTGGATCGATTCAGAGAATTTCAGAGTTTTTAAACACAGATGCGTGATGACGCTGCGCGTGCTTTAGAAACAACCGTATTCTGCTTGCTTCTAATTTCTCTCTCTCTCTCTCTCTCACACACACACACACACACACACACACACACACACACACACGACACCGCTCGAACCTTCCGAAAAATAAGCTTTCATAAAGTTCGGGGTATAAGCGAATTACAGGGACAGTCGCGGGCTTCATTGCACAGGTTTTGCCACTTTGTTACTCTTGCAGTGCGCGGTCTTGGCCGCCGGAATTTTCCTTACAAATGCTCCACAAAGGCATTATTTATGTCTTTTGGAATGCAGTTGGCTTATATATTAAAAATATGAAAATCACTGAGAAAGCTGCTTTCATTTTAAAATACTTACGCGCGCTTTGTGAAGAGCGCTCGTGCATGCGGCTGTGAGCGACTCATTTGTTAAATGTACTTGCATCTCAAAATGCTTTTGACGCGAAATTAATGTAAACACAGTCAGTTATATCTTAAACCAACAGGACAAACCACAATTACAATTTCAAAAGAGATATGTGCATTAGTGTGAATGCAGCTTATCATATAGGGGGAAAATCACTCCAGCTCTTGAATGGAAAACGTTCAGACAGCCTACTTTTAAATACTGAAAGCACTCTTTGTTTATTGCTTGTAATGTTTTTTTTTTGTTCCTCTTTATTTACTAGCTTTTATATTTTGAAGCTATATTAGTTTATAGCCCATTTAAAATTCTTAACATGTAATTGGTTTATTTAAATGTGTTTTTTATATATATATATATATATATATATATATATATATATATATATATATATATATATATATATATATATATAACGTATGTATATTTACACGTGTAATTAAATACATAGTTTAAGTGTTATTAAGATTAAGTAATAAGAAAAAAATTAGATCGGATCATGAGCTGCCTAAAGATTCCCATCCCTACTGTACAATGATTTATTGCTTGTCTTTGTCGACTAATACAGAAGGTAAAGAACTTAAAGTAATCGCATATTAAATCGCAATCGCAATATTGGTTAAAAAAATCGCAATTAGATTATTGTCCATAATCGTTCAGCCCTAGGTGTAATGTAGACGCACGATAGACGGGAAAACAAACAAACTCACAGCAGGCAGCGGTAATTATTTTCAGCGTTATCGATCCCACGCACACATGGGCAGTTTGCTATACTTTACTAACAACTGCGTTACTTAATAGAAATAATATAGCATAATAGCAACAGAAATATCAAACCGGCTTTACATATGCTATATTCACAGCTCGCGCTCCTTATAGAGCCTAAGTCCCTCCCCTTCCGGTCAGGGGCGAAAATTTCATCAAAATGTTGGGGGGGACAATAAACATATTCTCAAGAGCAATTTTTGAAGGGGACACCAATAATACAGGCAAAATTGTACTTGCAAGGATACGTGTACACCGAGGAAAGCCTTAACGTACTACTATTATTAGTGTAGCATGGAGACCGTTCCATTATCCTTCTTCTCAAAGTTTCTTTCTGGTTTAATGAAAAAGCTGACTAAATCTACCAAAAAAATTCTTCAAAACCATACATTTTTTTGTAAATAAGTTTTGTGTAAACGACTTATTTACAAAAAATGTATGGTTTTGAATAATTTTTTGGTCAATTTAGTTAGCTTTTTCATTCATTAAGCCACCAATGGATTTTCTTTAGAACAACCGAATCAAGCCCAGTGTAGGCTATAGTGTATATTGTGTATAGATAATGTAGAAAAAGTGACACAATTTGACGCAACTGAGATGACGGGAACCATGTTTTATTTACTACGAAAGTCGATTGGGGTCATAGACCCCAAAGATAAATGAGGGTTAAAGTAGCATTTAGATGTTTTTACACAGACATCAATAATATTATTATGACGTTTTAAAAATAAAATGTTAAATATTTATATTTGAAATGATTTAAAACATGAAAAGATACTTTAAATGTGAAATTAAAACCGCCAGTAGGAGGCAGTAAGTCACTGTTAATGAGTGAGTCATTGAGATTCATTCAACTGATTGTTCAAAAAGCTGATTCATTCAGTAAGGAAACACCTCGGTGTGTTTCTTCAGTGCTGTGGCTTAGTTTTCAACTATTTTCGTTGGTAATATGGTGTCTAAAATGTACATCACTTAATATTAACTTCTTGTTTATTAAACTTGTATAAATCAAAATCACATTTGTTATCATGCTGATATCTGGAGAAAAACTGCACTCTTCGTGTGATATTATATTAGATTAACATATAATATTATCAACTATAATATTAAATGATATAAACCGACTAAATCATAGCGTTTACATGGTTCAATCGGAATGAAATCAATCCGATTGATGAATCCGAACACGGTGTTTACATGAACGATAAATAAAGTAATCGGGTTTATGTGCGCGTTTATATGTCACAAGATTCAAATCGGAATTTATTTTTTGACATGCGCACACTGCACGAATATGCCGCTGTTCGCGCATAACTATTCTCCTCTATTGGTTCTTTATTTTTTTTAAACAGCAGACTTAATATTTATCCATCTCTGGTCATGATTTGGAGACGATGAGCATGAACCGCTTTGCTGTGCTGCTTATATTGATCACGCAGTAAAACCCCGCGCAAAACTAGTCGTCTATGGATGATAATCTTAAACAAGCACTGGTGGGACGTTGTCCTGCTTCACTTCACAGACGCTGATTGAAATGAGATTTTTTTAATAACGGAACACTCATTTTATATTCACTTTATTCAACAGGAAGAACAGCTCGTTCCGTGCGTCATACGTCATTACGCTATTTCAACGTCTTTGCACATGCGCAGTCCTTTTAGTTTCGGTTTTCAATCCGATCAAGTGTTTACATGTTCTCTCGATCGGATTACAAAACGAGTAAACCACCCCTTTCAATCGGATCTAAATTTCAATCGGATCAAGCTCAATCGGATCGATTAAGGTGTTTACATGAAGGTTTTTTTAGTCCGATTGAGCCGTCAATCCGATTATAAGTGTCCATGTAAAATCTAAATGCGCACCAGGACTAGTCTAATCTACAAGATTGACGTTAACGTTACATCACGTAGTGCGTAAACTCTATGGGTGTGGGTGGATATACTGTATTAAACAAGCTAGGTAAACGCAGACTGTATTAAACAAGGGTAAGTTAACGTTAAACGTTATAATCGCTAACATAGCAGACTACATCAAAAGTACATTGGTAACGTTACACTCTACACAATCATATATTTGTTTTTTGACATGATTTATTAATGACTCAGCATCATCTATATTAAAGAGAAAATAATCACTTCATCCGATGTTTAAAGTGAATAAAACATTGACTTACTGGAGTTCCACAACTACTCAAAAACTTAGTTCATCTCTCCCGCCACCGGAATGTGTGTGTGTCGGTGGTGAGGTAAAAGGGGCGGAGGCAGTGGACCAAAGCACTGTGAGGCAAGGGAGGGGGGACTCAAAATGTTTAAAACGTTTTTTTGTTGTTGCCCCGTTTGCATTTGTATTATTTTATTTCTTAAACAATTATTTTAAGAATATATCATTATTTTATTTACAACACACATATTTTAATGATATTTTAGGGGGGACAACCCTCAGATAGGGGGGGTCCTGACCCCCCCGATCCCCCCGCGATTTCCGCCTATGCTTCCGGTGGACCACCATGGGACCTTATTTCAGATAATATTGAAAAATATTGTATGGTAGTCAATGGCGAGAGACAACAAATATTTCGATCCAGTTTGAATTGTGCCCTGAATTACACATATGATATTTGTCAATTTAAAAGATACATTTTAAAGTCAAGAAAGCCGCAGTTTGATGTAAAACTGTTGAGGAAAGTAAGACTGTGAAAATACGTAATTACAAAGACTACAAACCCAAAAGGAGCGCATGTGACGTCATACCTTTTCTCTCAATGAATGAAGCTAACTTTACTGAAGCTAACGTCTGTCATTTTTTCCATAGTCTAACGTTATAACCATAACGTTACGCCGTCATGCCTGTGTGTTTTGTACCAGACTGCACACATACGAGCTTTTTGACGTACATAGTGCGAGATGAGAGATGTAGTTCATTGAGCGATTTTCACATAAAACTAAATGTAACTTCTGTTTTATGACAAACTGTGACTTTCTTGACTTTCAGAATTATCTTTTAAATTGACAAACATCATATCTGTAATTCAGGGCACAATTCAGACGGAATAAAAAGATAAGTTGTCTCTCGCCATTGACTACCATACATATTTTTTCCGAAATAAGGTCCCATGAGCCGGAAGCGGAGGGGAGGGACTTAGGCTCTCTATACCGTCTGCCCATTCACCAGAGAGTGCGTTCCACATAAAGGACTGGAGCAGTACCTAATTCAACTTGTTACTTGCCTTCTCTGAATTCGTCATTGCTTCGGCATTTACAGAGATTTGCTAATCACTTCCCGATCACCGGGAAGATCTCAATTCATAACTAGCGATATTGCAGACTTAAACCAGGGGAGCATATTATTTATGATTATGAATATCACAGATTGTTCTCTGCAATTCAAATAATTTTTCATAACTGAAAAAGGAAGAAGCTGAGTCAAAAGACAGCAAGTTAGTCATTGGCTGCCATGCATATGCTGTAGTAGATGTATAATATAATGGCAGAAAATTACTCATTTACAGAAGTACTGAAATTACATAAACAACTATTTTACATTTACTTAAAATTCGTATGATTAAGATTGTTTTTAAGATCTACAATAATAGGAAACAGTACAATTGCTGTAACACGTAACCTTTCCTGGTGACCTAGACTTTAATCCTCTGATATGTTTTAGGACTTTAAAAAAGGGCCCAAATATTGTCTACCTAAAATGAACTACCTGGCATGGTTGATTCACCGCCATTTATAAATTGGGGTCTGCAAGATTATGTGAGATAATTTTACCAGTTTTATGCTCGCTGAATTTTGTTCAAACACAGTAAACCATAATATTAATAAATATATATATATATTTATATTTATATATTAATATTACGGTTTACTGTGTTTGAACAAAATTCAGCGAGCATAAAACTGATAAAATGTTCTCATATAATAATACTCATAGCGGAATTTAGGTGATCGAGCAGCAGAGAAGCATATCACGCTTAGATAAAACCTTTAAAATATAAATATATTCCTCAAGGCAGGGCATTTCTCTCTCGTCTGTTAACGATGGCCCGCTCCGTGCCTAATTTAAGCAACCCGATCCAGCTAAACCAGTGGTTCTTAACCTTTTTTGAACAAACGCCCCCCTGACCTCTTCTTGATCCTCTAAACGCAATTACAACACTGATACCTGAAGCCTTAGTTTTTGGTCAAAAAACTGAAACAGAAGTTGCTTATTTTATTTAACCTACATGTAAAAGCCACAAGTTGAGAAATATTGTGTTTGGAAAAAAAGCAAAAACACATGGATTGTATTGCAAATGTATGTATTTAGAAATTCAAACAAATTCAGGCTCACACACACATTTTTTTTAAGATTGACCAATCACGTGAACAATAACGTAACCTAAATGGCCAATGAAAAAGCAGCGGTCGTTCGTGCACTCAATTAGGCAATATAATATATATATATATATATACTGTATATACTACGCTTCAAATTTGAATAGCCTACAAATGGTCATTTGATTTCAAATGACGAATAAAGGAGACAACAGCTTGGCCACCTGAACTGAACCGAAGAAAAAACGACAAAGGCGTCAAAAACCACCGTAATTAATTATGGTCATTAGTGTGAGCCCTGAGCTTGGTGACTGGCAGCCAACTTTTTAACATCAGGACACAAGGATGTCAGCTTGAGCCGGAATGCCCCTCAGGTAACCAAATTGACCCGGCTGCGGTGCTTCGTCTGCATGTGCAACGCTTGACTGAACACCTGCTCAACAAGGTATGACGTCGGAAAACCAAGGAGCAGAAGACGAATCCTGACCATGCGTGGCCCACATGACATGCCAGCCACAGGACTAAAAGGTTGCCTTGGCCTCATCATTTTGGAGGTCGATGAGAGTTTCTTGAATTTCGGCCTCACTCCTAACATTTTTCCATAGGCGTAATTTGCGGGTGGGACATGTCCCCACCACTTTTGGGCTACTAGCATAATTTCAATATTAATTCATTAATTTGCACAGACATAATTTTATTTTACATTCAAATGAACATTGTATGTGTTGTCAGAGGCTTAAAAAGTTGTGATGAATAACAGTGAGCCCCCTCTCTGCTGCCTCGTTCACACCGCCCCCCAACACTGTCCAAATGTCCCCATTTAGAAACGCTAAGCTAAACGAAGGGTGCATGTCCAATCTCAGATTTTGGATACTTGGAACGGCAAGGCCAGATGAATTTCCCAAGCTCGCTTAAGCTTCGTTTCATCCGCGCTTCACGATTATGCGTCCTTTAGGTTTTGACGTGATCACAAAACATATTATATTGTTTGTGCTAACGAAGCATAGTTGTCATCATTAAGGCAGATCTTATTCATGATTATGCCATTCCTGAGACATTAATCTGGCTATCAGTCGTCTCAATTTTATAATTAAGGTTGCGCCCATTCCTGGCCACTGCAATGCCATAGCTACCTGCTTTCACTCTTTTGCTTTCAGGCTTTCAGACAGCTTTGCCCTTCAGCAACCCGGATCCATCACCCTGCCCTCCTCTAACAGAGACAATGTTAAATTAGTCACTCCGCTCAATCCAGCTAGACTGTATATCACTGAAGGCGTGGCTCCCTCACCTTAAAAGCTTATATTTCTGCAGTCTTTGTTCATAATGTTTCGCTTTTCTATTCAGATTCCTCTTTTCCTATCCTGATCACGGCCGGTTGTTTCTTCCTCGTCTACAATTATGAAAATCGTAATTAAAGATTTCTTCCATTTAAAGGTGGCCACTGTCCGTGTGGCCGAGTGGCCTTGTGGCATATAGTTGCATTGTCTGCATGTAAAAAATGGCCATGGCCTCCTTTGTGGCCTTGGTTTTGTGTGGCCTTGCGGCCTTGTCCAGTCTTACCTCGTCTTCTGTGTGGCATTAGAGGCCGTTGTGGCTGATCACCGGCCTTGTGTCTGTGGTCTACCAAGGCCGTGTGGATGTTATTGAGTCCATAAGACCATCTAGCATACCTTAAGTGTGTTTTTACTCCAAAACTGTATGCAGTGACACATCCGATCTGTTACTTTCATTACAGGAAGCCAACAAAAAGAGTGCATTTAAAAAGTATAATAACATCAGTGAACAGGTTTTAATTTTGTGTGTGTGTAATTGCTTTTGTTGTATTATCTATGCTGGTAAGCACTTTGGTCAAAGGCAGTTGTTTTAAATGTGCTATAGAAATAAAATTTGTATTGTATTGTAACATCAAAGAGGAGACAAAGAAAAATAAATGGTGACTGGCTCGAAAACATTTGTGCCCAAAAATAGTGCTCATAAACACAGATGGCTCCAAGCAGGTCGCATAAAGACAGGAGGGCCTGCACCAGCTGAGCAATTGCCATTGCGATGAGAGGGAATGCTAACGGATCGCTTTCTCCGGGTATAATAAACCTTCTTTGTTATTTCAAAGGAATCAGGCATCATAATAAGTCTGCTGCTAATGTACCTCTAAGAGCTTCTTCAAGGAACCCTCCTGCGAGATGAATTCTGCGAAAGTAACAGGTCAGCCAAATAACAAATTATGCATTTCAGCGGAAACTTTGAGGAATCAGGGACCAAACTGAAAACGCACAATATTAATCCATAAATATTGCTAAATTAAATGTAACGCCAGGCTCTTTACAATCATACCATCAATCAGAAGCTAATTAAACCGAGCCGGGGGATCTCTAAAGAGACCCTTAAAACCAGCCGTGTTTGGTTCATTCTCATCCGCACACCTTAAGATGTTATTAAATTATGCTCGCAAATGATGTCTGGCTGAATTCCCAGTCTCTTACGGAGGTGGAAGTGTCATTTTAATCAGCACTAAGGCTACGGTGGTGGACATTTTCCAGTTAGAAGGGGCTTTTAGGAGCCATTGGCACTAATCAGAAAATGCTGTCAAATCTTATTCCATTTGGCTACCACAGCTGCAAATGCAAGTCTAAATATTCAGTATTATTAGCATGTGTCGTTATAATTACCAATTACCTCTTGAAGAGCTCATTTCAATTCTCTTAGGTGCAAGTCAAAGATAATACTTTGAGATTGTGGCATATGAACCCTCGTAATGAATTTCTTCAGTTATTAAAAGAGACCTCACAGGAATATTTCCATACTTAACCATTTAATTAGCGTGTAAAATAGTTTTTTTTATTATTTCAATAACTGAACTGAGAGCATACTATCATAGTCAGCCTTGAGAAAGCAAGCTATACTGCAGGGTAGGCCAGCTTCTTAAATTCTGTGAAAGTAGCATAAACAAAGACCTGAGGCTGATTGAAACAACATCTATATATCAAAATATATCTCAGAGGTAGTGGTGGTACACCATGCAAGAGATATATGCAGTTAACTACACTTCAGAAAGAGAAGGCATGAGAGATTCGGCAATGTGGATCCCTGTGGATCTAACACGTTCTCAGAATTCTAATTTGACTCTCTGTTAACACTTCTCAATTTTCAAACACAAACACTCTTCAAAACAAAAACGGGAGATATTGGCAGCGAAATTGAACACGTCACCTTACCAGCAGTATGGATGGATTCAAAGCAAGAACTCTCTCAGCTTTCATTCTTTCAATTATCACTCATTCATATGATTCTCGTGGTATCTTCTCTGCCACATATAACGCTGACAACCTGGGAAGAATGGAGGCTGCTTGTGAATTTCTTTTAAAAAAAACATCTGGGGACATCTTTGGGATGCATCCCAGTGGGTCACAGAGTATGTGCCAAACAATAGTTCACGCCCATCACAGGCACTGTATTTTCAGTGTTCGCAAAGCATCATGGGAAATCATGACAAATGCTTGGCTCAGCCGCTTCGGTTTGGTGCCTTACTAAAAATAATAAAACAAAAGGGAAAAATTAGAAACACAAAAATGCATATTCAGCATTGCACAAAAATATAATATTTTCTAAACTAATGCCTACAAATGTGAAGTCAGAATGTGATTTTCTTGCAGTGGGAACTTCAGAATTTGTCTCCCCAAGTGTATAAACTATGATGAAATTATACGAGTAAGAGAATCATTAGTTAGTAAAATAGTTCCTCAGGTATGGTTCTCGACCCTCTGGATCACTGAATGTAATTCCAGGGGAGGACAGAGAAATGGCACATTGTTCATTTACAACTTTTGACTCTCTCTTTTCCAGCACTTTAGACACAGTTGCTCCTTTAGAAGATTAAAGAAAATAGTCCAACGCCGTGGTACAACGAGCACACTCAGGCCCTTAAGAGAGCAGCCAGAAAAATGGAGTGCAACTGGAAGAAAACAAAACTAGAGTTCTCTTACGAGAGGTTCTCTCGTATTGCGTAAGTTAGCTTACGCTACGAGAAAGATTCATCTTCTCGAGATATTGAAGCCAAAAATTATCCTTAATTTTGTATTTATTGTCAACGCAGTGCAGCAGCTAGCAGACCTAGAGCAGGCTGTCTAGCGTGCTCATAGGCTGCCCTGCGGGAACTGCAGCAGTCTACCACTGAGCCCGACGTGACGTCACGTCCAATGAAGGGCGCTCGCGCCTTCACAGCGTCTTAGCCCGCCAGAATGGGCGTGGCTTAGCATATATAAACAGGGCTCGTAGGCTGTATTCTCTGATTTTCACTTCTTCAGCGAAGCTCTTCGCATCGCTGGATCCGAGAGAAGCCGCCGCCGTCGAAGAAGCGACTAGCCAGCTTAGGACAGCGCCTGAAGAAGCCGGCTGTCTTCGCCACCTTCAGCCATCCGTGCCAGCTACGCTATCCGGCGACGTATCCTTTTTTACCTCTCTCACTCTAAAAGAGCAGCGAGCGTCTTTTTCAAGACGCTTTTCCTGCGGCTCGTCTGGAGCCACGGTCAGCGACGGAGACCGCCATGAGATCTGCGCTCTCTGCCTGGGCCAGGAACACGCAGCCCGCGCCCTCTCGTCAGGGGGATGCGAGTTCTGTGACGCGCTTCCGATATCGACCCTGCGGGCTCGAGTCAAAGCTTTCAACCCCACTCCACCCTTTGTGGGACCGCGCAAAAAGAAGCGCCGTTCCCTCAGGATGCCGGAGCCTGTGGCCACCGCGACGTGCTCGCCGGATACCCCCCCTCGAGCCTCGCTCTCGCCTTCTCCGCCTCTCCTCACCGATGCGCAGCTGCCGCCCACGTGCCGCACTGCCATCGCTTCTGATGACGAGGCCGAGGAACGGGCCACTGAAGACTGCTGTTCCATCCTGGCATCGGACCGCGAGGACTGGTCGGGCTCTCACCACTCCTCCGCCTCTTCGATCCAGGAATCCGGCCGGACCCGGCTCTGCACTCGATGGCTGTGCTACAGATTCTACAGGCCGACCTCCTCCGCGAATGGGATGAGAAGGGCCGGGACCCAGCTGCCGTTACCGACTTGAGAAGCGCGACGGATCTATCGCTCCGCGCTACCAAGACCGCAGCTCAAGCCATCGGAAGGGCTATGGCCGCGTTGACCGTCACAGAGAGGCACCTCTGGTTGACGCTCGCCGACATGAGGGAATCCGAGCGCGCCGTTTTCCTCAACGCGCCTCTTTCCCCTACCGGTCTCTTCGGCCCAGCGGTGAGCGGGCTCGTTGACCGCTTCTCGGAGGTTCAGAAGACCACGCAGGCCATGAATCTCTTCCTGCCTCGGCGCTCGAGTTCCGCTACAGGCCGCTCACGTGATCCGCTGCCTGCACGAGCTAACACTCAGCGCCCATCGCAGCCTAGCCAGCCTTCACAGCGACGCCAGGGCGGCCACCCTAGGTCGCGCTCGGACAGCCGTTACAGACCGCCGCCCACCAGAGGGCCTCGGCAAAGGATCGCGCTGAAGCCCGAGCACACAAAGCCTTCCTAGCATCATCAGGAAGGAAAAGACGGCCGAGTCCCGCTGCGGCCGGACCGCCGTCAAAGCTTTTCTCCCTGTCAGTCCCCTTCAAACAGGCTACTGCAGTGGTTCATTTAGCAGACAACGAGCCGGTAGAAAAACCCTCTCAGCTGCACACAAACGCCGTTTTTACGGCGACCCAGAGAAACCTAATAAAGAGTATAATTCCTGGTTATCCGGCTCAAGCCGAGGGTGTTTTAAGTGTAGAAAAAGTGCCCACTCCCCAGTGTTCACCCCTACACACAAGCACAACACTTCCCATGTCATTCACAAAGCCCACTCTTATAAAGCAGACAAAAGCTGCTCGAGTGTTGAAATGTAAGAAGTGTATTCAGTCAGGTTATGAATGTAAGTCACGTGCCCGCTGGCGAGCGCTCACGCTTACTAACACAAGCCTCTCCCCGAGCACGGCCCGTGCATCTAAGCGTTGTCACAAAACGCAGGGCGATTATAAAACGCTCCCCGTCCAAAGCAGCCGGGACGTTAAATTCATGTGTAAGTCTCGTGCCCGCTCAAAAGCGCTCACGCTTACTAACATACACTCCGCCCAAGGCTCCGCTCGCACATCACGAAGTGATAGAAGGGCGCTCCCCATTCACGGCAATTGGGACGCCTCTTATGTATCAGCATGTTACGGCGGTCAGCGAGCTGCCGCTTACAAGCACCGAGGGCGTGCGCGCCGCGCCCACGCCTCCGATTCAGTTTCTCAACCCCGCAGTATGCGGCGGTCAGAACCAGGAGACCATTCGCCCCCTAGCTACATATATAAAAGCATGGGAAGCCATTCCAGGGGTTTCAGAATGGGTGCTGAGCACAATAAGGCACGGCTATTCGCTACAGTTCACTCGCCGTCCCCCGCGCTTTCAAGCACGGACCGCGACAACTGTGAATGCAGAAGTAGCACATCTACTCCGCGCAGAAATAGCGAAGCTGCTGTGCAAAGGGGCCATAGAACTGGTACCGCCTTCTCTGAGCGAGTCAGGCTTCTACAGCCGTTATTTTCTCGTACCCAAGAAGGACGGAGCCCTCAGACCCATCTTAGATCTGAGACGTTTGAACAAGGTGCTTATGAAAAGACCGTTCAAAATGCTTACAACCAGGAAAATCCTCGCGCATGTTCGCCCGAGGGACTGGTTTATTTCTCTCGATCTGAAAGATGCCTATTTCCAGATTCAGATAATACCCCGTCACAGGCCATTCTTGAGATTCGCCTTCGACGGTCAGGTTTATCAATACACCGTCCTGCCGTTCGGCTTGTCCCTGGCACCCCGTACATTTACGAAGTGCATGGACGCGGCTCTCGCCCCCTTGAGGAATCAAGGGCTGCGAATTATGAACTATCTGGATGACTGGCTGATTTTGGCACAGTCAGAGGCAGAACTGCTATCTCACAGAACTGTGCTCCTCAGTCACATGGAAAGCTTGGGTCTCACGGTCAACTGGACCAAGAGCTCATTAGTGCCCAGTCAGTCGATTTCCTTTCTAGAATAGAACTGGACTCTGTGACCATGACGGCTCGTTTATCGACAACGCGCGCGCCGTGTTCGACACCTAGCCGCGTCTTTCCGGACGGGCAGCATCATCCCTCTGAAGACATTCCAGAGGATGCTGGGCTGTATGCCCTCAGCTGCAGCAGTGCTTCAGCTGGGCCTACTGCGCATGCGCCCGCTCCAACGCTGGCTCAATGCCCATGTGTCTCGCCGAGCTTGGGGTGCCGGCTGCGAACGAATCAGGGTGACACAGACCTGTATTACGGCTCTGCAGCCCTGGTTAACAGCCGACTGGTATCAGCGGGGCGTTATGATGGGAGCGGTCTCGTACCGAAAGGTTATCTCGACAGATGCGTCCAACACAGGTTGGGGTATGCTCTTCGAGGTCAGACTGGTCTTTGGCCTATGGTCAGACCAGGAAAAGCTCCTTCACATAAATTGTCTGGAAATAATAGCGGTCGAGAACGCGCTGATGCGCTTCCTCCCACTCATACAGGACCACCATGTCCTAGTCCGATCGGACAACATGTCAGTGGTTTCCTATGTGAACCGTCAGGGCGGTGTCAGATCCAGGAACCTCTGCGATCTGACGGAGCGCCTCCTCACGTGGTCTCAGCATCACCTGCGCTCGCTGAGAGCTGCACATGTGCCAGGCCACCTGGACGACGGCCCAGACAAGCTGTCCAGGGACAACGTTCCCCCAGGGGAATGGTCCCTGCACCCCCAAACAGTCCAGGAATGATGGCGCCTATTCGGCAAAGCGGAAGTCGACCTATTTGCGTCAAAGGACAACGCCCACTGCCCAGTGTTCTTTTCGAAGAACGAGGACGCGCTGGCCCAAGTCTGGCCCAGCCGCCCTCTGTATGCCTTCCCTCCGATCTCTCTGCTACCGCAGGTTATTAAGAGAATCAGGGAAACGCGCCACTCGGTGCTCCTCATAGCCCCGCGCTGGGAGAATCACATTTGGTTCCCGGAGCTGACGCGGCTGTCACCAACAGCCCCGTGGCCGATTCCGGTCAGAACGGATCTCCTCTAGCAAGCTCGCGGCTCGATCTGGCATCCCCATCCAGAGCGCTGGTCTCTGCATGCGTGGGTGATCAACGGGTACCCGCTGCCCTGCCAGAAGGAGTGATGAACACAATCACGCAGTCTAGAGCTCCCTTTACTAGAAAGCTTTACGCGTCTAAATGGTCTGTGTTCTCCAAATGGTGCACCGACAAAAACCTGGACCCGCGGACGTGTGGGGTCTCGCTGCTGCTCTGTTTCCTACAGGAGCTGTTGGATAAGGGGAGATCCCCATCCACGCTCAAAAAAGTAAAGTGGTGGCCGTTGCTGCGTTCGCTGAGTCGACGCGCGGCCGGTCACTAGGAAAAGATGAGCTTGTCATTCGCTTCCTTAGAGGAGCCAGAAGGATGAACCCTCCGCGCCCCCCGTCGGTTCCTATGTGGGATCTTTCATTGGTTCTCGAGGCCCTGAAAGCTTTCCCCTTTGAACCACTAGACTCCGTTGAGTTAAAGTACCTATCACTCAAAACCGTTTTCCTGACAGCACTGTCATCAGTGAAACGTGTGGGGGACTTACACGCGCTGTCTGTCAGCGCTGCGTGTCTCGAGTTCGGGCCAAATGACTCAAAGGTCATCCTCAAACCTAGACATGGCTATGTTCCTAAAGTGATTGGCACTCCATTCAGAGCGCAGGTCATTTCGCTTTCGGCTCTGCCTTCATCCGATAGCGAGAGCGACGTTAATCTCCTCTGCCCAGTCAGGGTGCTGAGGACTTTTCAGGCGCTCGGAGCAGCTTTTCGTTTCGTTTGGTGGGCGCACCAAGGGTCTCGCCGCCTCGAAACAGAGCTTATCCAGATGGATTGTGGACGCTATAGCAGCTGCTTACGCGTAGGCAGGTCTGCAATGCCCCCTGGGCATCAGGGTTCATTCCACCAGAGGCATGGCCTCATCGTGGGCATGGTGCAGCGGAATTTCTATTCATGACATATGTGTGGCGGGGGGCTGGTCCTCCCCGTCCACCTTTGTCAGGTTTTATAACCTAGAAGTTCCCGCTCTGCAGGCAAAACTTCTGTCAGTTTAAGTGAGATGTACGTTCTGTCCAGATAGGTTCGTGCGCAGGCTACTCTCACGCATACTAGCTCTTCTGGTTGAGCTGCACTATTGGGTATGTGCTATATGCTTATGCAGACCGGCGACGCCGCTCTGTATTCCCTATGAATGCTTATGTACAAGTGCTGGCCTGCACTACTGGCCGCCTTATTTCCCACTTATCTGGGTTCCCCGGAAAGCCCAGGGACTCATTGTGGATGCTTGGCGCGCACGGCGTTGACAAAGGGTTCCCGTAGGGTAAGCTAACTTACGCAATACGAGAGAACCTCTCGTAAGAGAACTTATCGGTTACCTAACGTAACCTCGGTTCTCTCTAGATGAGGGAACGAGTATTGCGTAACCTGCCGTGCTCACGCCACGAGCGTTTTTCGCTTCAGTCGTTGAAAACCAGAGAATACAGCCTACGAGCCCTGTTTATATACGCTAAGCCATGCCCATTCTGGCGGGCTAAGACGCTGTGAAGGCGCGAGCGCCCTTCATTGGACGTGACGTCACGTCGGGCTCAGTGGTAGGCTGCTGCAGTTCCCGCAGGGCAGCCTATGAGCACGCTAGACAGCCTGCTCTAGGTCTGCTAGCTGCTGCACTGCGTTGACAATAAATACAAAATTTAGGATCATTTTTGGCTTCAATATCTCGAGAAGATGAATCTTTCCCGTAGCGTAAGCCAACTTACGCAATACTCGTTCCCTCATCTAGAGAGAACCGAGGTTACGTTAGGTAACCGATACGTTTTTTTTCGCATTTCATGGAAAGAGAGCACGATTGTGTACAGAGAGGCCTTAAAAACTGCTAGATCTGCTTATTTTTCAACCCTATTAGAAGAAAATAAACAAAACCCTAGGTATTTATTTGAAACTGTGGCTAAATTAACGAAAAATAAAGCTTCAACCCCAGACATTTCCAAGCAGAACATCAGTAATGACTTTATACTTATAAGATTGATAATATCAGGGAGAAAATTATAACTATGCAAACGTCTACTACAGTATCGTATCAGGCAGTGCATTGTAGTCTCCCTGAGGAAAAATTTGATTCATTCATTGCTATAGGAGAGGAAGATCTTTCTAAACTCATTAAATCATCTAAATCGACAACATGTATGTTAGACCCTATACTGACTAAGCTATTGAAAGAGATGCTTCCAGAGGTCATAGATCCTCTTCTTAATATCATTAATTAATCTTTGTCATTAGGATACGCACCAAAAACTTTTAAGCTGGCTATGATTAAACAGCTTGTTAAAAAAAACGCAACTTGATCCTACAGAATTGGTCAATTACGGGCTGATCTCGAATCTACTTTTTCTGTCAAAGATGCTAGAAAAGGCAGTATCCTCACAACTATGTTCCTTTTTAGAAAGAAATGGTATCTGTGAGGATTTCCAGTCAGGATTCAGACTGTACCATAGCACTGAGTCACAAATGATTTGCTCTTATCCGATTGTGGTTGTATCTCTCTTTTAGTGTTACTCGATCTTAGTGCTGCATTTGATACTATTGAGCACAACATTCTTTTAAATAGACTTGAAAATTATGTTGGCATTAGTGGAATTGCATTAGCATGGTGTAAATCATACTTATCTGACCATTATCAGTTTGTAGCAGTAAATGAAGAGATGTCTTATCGATCGAAAGTTCAGTATGGCGTACCACAAGGCTCAGAACTAGGACCATTGCTGTTCACTCTGTACATGCTACCCTTGGGAGATATCATTAAGAAGCATGGCATTAGTTTTCACTGTTATGCTGATGATACGCAGCTCTATATTTCTTCACGCCCTGACGAAACTTACCAATTCACAAAAATAAACGGGATGCATTGCTGATATAAAAAACTGGACGACTAGTAATTTCCTACTACTTAATTCTGAAAAAACAGAGATTCTAATTATTGGACAAAAAACTTCCTCACGTAGTAACCTAGAATACTGTCTAACACGTGATGGCTGCTCTGTCAAACCTTCGTAATCGGTTAGCTCTTTGATACCAATCTTTCATTTGAAATTCGCGTTTCTAGTATCTGTAAAACCGCATTCTTCCATCTTAAAAATATATCTAAATTACGTCATATGCTCTCAATGACAAATGAGGAACAATTAGTTAATGCGTTCATGACATCAAGGCTATATTATTTTAATGCTCTTATGGGTGGTTGCCCTGCATGCTTTATAAATATAAAAAAAAAAATTATAAACCATATTATCCCGGTTCTATCAACACTGCGTTGACTCCCTATTAAACATTGTATACATTTTAAAATATTGCTGATTACTTACAAAGCACTAAATGGTTTAGCTCCCCAGTACTTGAGCGAGCTCTTAACGCATTATAGTCATTCACGTCTATTGCAATCTCAAAATTTCGGCCAGTTAACAATACCTAGAATATTAAAATCGACTGCTGGCGGTAGATCCTTCTCCTATTTAGCACCTAAACTCTGGAACAGTCTTCCTAACATTGTCCAGGAAGCAGACACACTCTGTCAGTTCAAATCTAGACTAAAAACACATCACTTTGACCTAGCATACACAACACATTATAAACTTCTATAATTCAATGTTAGGCTGCATAGATTAGCCGGAACCGGGAACACTCTCCATAAATCCAGGAAGAACAAGAAGAATGGCATCTAAGCTAATATTAGTCTTTCTGTTTATCCCGAGGTTTACCGCAGTCCGCCGGATCCAGGCTGTATCCAGATCTGATGAAGGACCTGCGCCTGGACACAATGACAACGCAGTCCTGAAGTGTCAACTAGTCTCTCCCCTGTGAAGGCCTCCTTCCCTTCCCTTTACCTCTGTTGTCAAAATAGTTCCGGTTCACATGGCTTCTCGGAAGTGATAAATAATTCTGTATTATACATTTTTAAGGCCAGACAACTAATTTGTTTAGGTCAATTTATAAAGAAAGACTACACGCCTGAGCACATATATATTCAAACGCGCATACCTATAGACTAAACACGTAATACGCATGTGCACGCCACAGTGTTCTCACAGGTTTGCGTTTTTAAAGCTTGCGCAGAGGTAAAAATATATATATATTTATTTTTTTTTGCACCTTGGAACCAAGGTTTTTCAAGGTTTGCGTTCTCGAGCCACCAAACACTGTTGTTGTGCGGATGAGCAGGCCGAAACGCATTAAGAGTTTTCTGTTAGAACGGTGTTGTGTAAGTGGCCCCTAAGTTAATAACTAATGATCTTTGCAACAGAAGTGAATCGATCAAAACTAACTTTAGCTGGACAATAACTTTATTGTAGAGCTGCTGTAAAGCCAAAACAATCTGTGTTACGTTAATTTCCTATTATCACTGCAAAGCTGCTTTGATACAGTCCATATTGTTAAAAGCACTATATAAATGAAGGCAACTTGACTTGACACTCCAATCAGCTCTTATTAACATAAAGCAAGCGACCTTGTGGGAAAAAGACTGAGCTGAAAATACATGTGATTTTATGCATAAAGTACAACACTCTTAATTTTAAATGACAGCTGGTCACACCTTAGAGAGGATTGTGACCAGCACATAATCAACACTCTCGTCATCGACTAACAAGATTAAAGTACTGCCAAAGCTCTATTACAGTTTCTAACACAGAAGAGAGGCATTCTTTTTTAATACATTTAATTAACAGCAAAATCCACTAGCGTATCCAACTGCAAAGTCTATTGATTTTTTTAGACCGTATGGTCCAAACACAATCAGAAAACATGCAAAGTGATCCCCCAAAAAAACACATTTTCATCATACAATTCAGGTCCTGCTTCTATAAAAGGAACACAATACAATTGCAAAGAATCTTAACTGCAGGCGCTGCGATTCTCTTTCACTACATCCTTCTATTTTCACTCTCATGTGTGGTTTTTGCAATCCATCCATAGTTTCCCTGGACTGCTTTCCTAGCTTGGGTTTTGTTAGCTAATCTGGTGCGAGGAAGGCAAAGTTTAGCGGAACAATACAGCATTGTACATCATCTGAGAGAAGAGATTAATGAGAAAGAGGCTGCTGAAGCCACAACCGAGATAAAGAATTAGCAAATGAAGCTGCCGTTTCTTTTTTTTTCCTTCCTCTACTGACTCCGGCTCATCCTTCACAGTAATTTGATTGAGAATGCTCTGTGCATACTACAAGACCTACGCTATCTGCTCTACAGGGGAAAGTCTTGTTCCCAGAAATAACAATTCATCTTCAGGATCCCTGCCTCAGCATATATCATCGACTTGAGGCTCATCATCGTTATTTTACATCAAAGCAAGCTGATACATGGGAGACAGTGAGCGAGGCAGGAGAAAAAGACTAAGGAGGGCAAGGCGAAGCACTTAACAATCCCGGGTCGTGTTCCCACACCCCAATTAATGCAGTGCCAGAAGGACGCCCCGCATTCCATTCTCTAAACAGACGAAAACAGGATTGATGACAAAGGCTGCCGCGCATAACTCACGGTCTGACATGGAAGAGGAGAAGGGGACGGAGAAAGAAAGACAGAGAGAATGGGAGCGAAGAGAATTATGGGAATGACGGATTGAGATGGAGGGCCCGTTTTTCTCTGAGTCTCCCTGGCAGCAATCTTACGTGTGTATCCATTGGCTCCCCGTGAAAAGGCAGTGAAATATCACCTGTCACCAAATTAGAGCGCAACACTCATTTCCCGGTGACGCTTTAACAACAGCTGCAGTCCACCATTAATCTGTCATTGATAAATCAAAGTAAAAAGTGCACAAGACTTTCTCAAAAAAAGGTTTCCAAAAAATCTGGTTTATGCAGGAAAAAAAGGCCCTGAGTTTTAAAGTTATTCTCTTTGTGGTCAAGTTTGGAGTCAGTAAGACATTTTAAAGGGGTCCTATTATGCCCTTTTACAAAGTCCTATTTTGTTTTTGGAGTGTAGGCCTACTAGAATATGCTTTTTAATGCTCGATTGTTGAAAAAACATAATTTTTCACATATTTTACATTATTACAGTACCTCACTCCCCTGTCTGGCCCGAATGCTCAGTTTAGTTCTGTTTCGATGAAGAATATTCCGAAATACAAAATGTGCTGTGATTGGTTAGCTGGCCCAGTGTGTTGTGATTGGGACCAGTTAGCTCGTGTTCTGCAAATGTCACATCCCTTACCATAATAGGGAGCTCTACTCAGATGTAAATATTAAGGATGGCATGAATTTCAAACCAATTCAAGCCCGATTCAGACTTAAGAATGTTAACAAACAAGAGGATCGTGCAGAACGGATTTCATGCAGAGACTTTGCAAGCACGGATTTCACAGGACGTTTCAGGAGTGACGTTTGTTTTTTTGTAATTTTCTTATGCATTTTAGATACAATGTTATACACCATTTAAACATGATATTTGCCAGAAAACTATGGTAATACAAACAGTAATCGATCACAAAACCAAGATGAATTTAAAGGGGCACCTAACAGCCTTACAAAAGTGAGAGCTTACAAAAGCTATAGTTAACACTATCAACACTAATGTTGGCTAGCAGGTGAGCAGAGGCAAAGCTTTGCCCTTTGTTTACATCATAGCAACAACACAGGGGCGCCGCTAAGGGGGGAAAAGTTAGGACAATTCTAAGGGCCCACACACTTTTGGGGCCCCCAGAGATCGATTTTATTAATGGAATTGGTGCGGTAGGGGGCCCAACCTCATATTCTTTCATAGGGCCCAAAATTTCTCACGGCACCCCTGCAACAACATAACACTTATAATTGGAACTGTTAATAAAAAACGCAACTACAAATAATAAGACATACTTACAAGTTGTGATCCACAAACAACAGATTGTCCCGACAATGTGGGAACTGCTCCATTTCAGGAGAAGCATTGTGTGTAGCCTGCATTCAACTCTCTTAGGTTCTGGAAGCTGTTCTCAGTAAAATGTGCAGCACACAGATAAATGTTGGGGTTATAGTGTTCAGACACAGTGTTTAAAATAAATTGAAACCACTCAAAGTTCATCAACCTTAGGAAGGTCAAACAAATTAGTTTTGGAAACAGGGTGGAAAAAACAGCGTCTCTTTGACACAGCAACAACACTGTCTTCTCTAATGCAGCTCAACCAGGCCTCGTCCCCTGTTTTTGCATATTCCGTGGGCGGGGATTAAATTAGTAACATTATGACTTCACAAAGCCAAGAAAAAATGTGTTGTAGTCCAAACGAGTCATTCGTTTTAGTTCTTGGAAAGTGAATTCTGTTAAATAAAATATCTCTCTTTAGAATGGACATTGATCTTTGTAACCTTGCAGATATTTTTTTTATGTTCAACATTATTCACCAACTAAATTTGAAAAAGTGAAAGCATAATAGGTGCTTCAGTGCTTTTTTTCAGCAAGGGCATTCAATTGACCAAAAAAGACCAGTAAAGACATGTATAATGTTACAAAAAATCTATATTTTAAATAAATGCTGTAGAATGGATTTTCATTTCATACTGACTTTAAAGTGTGATATTACAACAAAACACACTGAAGTAACATACTGCAAAGATCAGTCATCACCAGTAGCCAATTGTAATGCTGTAAAAAAAAAGGCATGTTTTCAGCTAAAAGATCAAGGTATGAACAACAAATCTTTATCAAGTGCACCATTAACAGCATGCTTTTTAAGTGCAAGCTGCAAAAATAAATATATAAAAGCTAGAAAAGTGATTTTTGCCAAGGCTGTCAGAGATGAGATTAATTCTATGCATTGTCATCTAATGAGCTGTAGAGAGTTACCAGTCACAATACTTCCACACATTCCTCTTTGGGCAAAAAAAATCACTTTATTTAATTACTTTGCATCAGTCAGCCACCACCCTCCCCAACCTCCTGCTACCCCATCTGAACAACCTGCACTTGAAAACCAGCGAGTCGGAATCTGTCTAACATAAACACCACACAAGTTGTAAAGCTGTGCCGTCATTCATTGCTCCACGAGAGGTGATTGACACTCTAAGTGTTGACTCCTTCTCCTCGAAAGCCAAAACGCACATTGTACAAGTTGATTTTCAAGGCCGGTCGGTTTATTGAACACTCGGCCATGGAAAGGCAGACAAGATCTACTTATACAAGGGTTGTGTGTCACCACAACAATGGAGATAGAGGCAGGAAATGCACTTCGAAATAACTGGAAGGTCAGGTGGATCTGTCTCCATAACAGTGAGGAAAGCGTTGACAAAATCTCTTTTATATGAGCACTATGCTGCAATACACATAATATCTCACACTCAACCGCCCTCACTTACACACAAAGGAATAGAGGAACACTACACTGAAGAACCAAGCTATTGTTACCATCCAGTGCTATAAATTTTGGAATAATCCTGGATGTTCTGGAGTGAGCTTGTATGTCTCATTATAATAGATTAGATATGAGGAAAACAAGCAGCAAAGTTATTCAAAATGATTGCAATCACGATTAAACTGCAAAAGGCTGCAATTTAATTAAAAAGATATATATTCTGCATGTGCCACATACTTCAAAATGAAGCATTGGTAGTACAAACGTTGGGACATATTAAAGACTTAAAAGGGGATTGTTTTAAAAATGGTTATGAATAAATTATTGTTTAAATATATAATTATATGAAAAAAAACTATGGAAAATTTTTAATCAGTATTATATTACTATAATTATAATATTCCAAAGGACCGTGTTACAAATAATAATAATACATTTATATGATCCTTGATTTATTATATGATGATACATGGTCACGTCTAAACTAGACAAAGATCTTGTCTAAAATTATTTTTAAAAATTATGCAGTGATAGAAAAAAAAGTACTATATAATTAGAAAGGTAAAAATATACAGTCAGAATGTCATTAATGGAAAAATAAATTCTAAAGTCAAGGGTGTTTATTTTAATAATAACCATCTTAATGTACAACATTTCACTTATTACAATGTAGCTTAACTAATAAATATATAATGGACATGAAATATTGATCCTAGTAAATTGATTTGATCATGACAAAAAAAAGGAAACGAGAGACATGAAACATGTGAGACATGCACAGTGTAAGACATTGGTTGTCAGGGACAACGGCTACATTTGCCTGTACCCCTGACACAACCAATCAGAATAGAGTATTCCAGAGCGCTGTGTAGTAAGTTAGATAAGTCGTATACCTGCATAAGGGACAGGGGCATCTTTGTCCAGTGCGACCAGGGGAGGGTCTAGCAGTACTGTGTCCATGTTCTCTGTGATGACACCATGGTAGGACGTCTCGATCCATGGTTTGTGCTTATTCACTGCAATGGAGAGAGAAAAGAAAAAAGAAAAAGAAAAGAGAATTTAAATTCTGAACTAGTCAGACTGTTCAAGATTTCAACAAACGTCTAAGAATAAAAAAACAACAAATTGTGTGTTCATGCAAAGAATGGCTAATAATGGCAATCGATACAAGTCCAATTCCCCAAATGGCTGCATCCTTTCCTCCTACAGCACGTATCCAGGGAAACACCCTCATTTATCTGGTCCTAGCATCCTCTGTTGTTCCTCTTTTTTTTCATGGCTGCTGTATAACAAGTGATACCAAAACAAGATGCTAATCAATGGATGACACAAATGCAATCTTCTAACCAGTGAAAGGAAAACATCCCAGCAAGAGTATGTACACATCTAATGCTGCGTTTAGTACGTAAAAGAACTGTATTTTTAATGTAAATTTAGAAAATCTGATTTTTAGTGAGCTCATTTTGCCAAAACAAGATGAGTATTTAGTTAATCAGCACCTGAAGTTAATTCCCCACCAGCGTTTTTTTTTTTTTTTTAAGTTGCCAGTCAATGGCGGGAAATGAGTTAAAAAAAAAAAAGGTTAATTTAAAGCAGTGGTCTCAAACTCGCGGCCATTTTGTGGCCCCCTACTTGACATTCAAGTTTAATGTTAGTGCGGCCCGTCGTTGCGTGTGCCGTGTTTTTTTTTTTTTTTTTATATATCCCTTATGGGCTACCATAGATAGTCTCGTGACAGCTTACGTTGGGTTTGTTGTCAATAGTTGTCATAGACAACCGCGAAGTACAAACATACTGCGCCTGGAAAAAATGAGCGCGTCGCTTCAATTATGAGCGCGCTTGCCGCGCGCCTACATTTGAAATGACGAACTTGAGCGCGCAAAATATGTGAGTGCGATATGTGTACCACCAACAGGCCACGAGCTACTGGTAGCTCACGAGCGACGTGTTGGAGACCCCTGCTCTAAAACAATGTGAGAATAATCATGTTGAGCTTGTGATATGTGTCCAACAGGTTGATAAGAAGGTTTGCTTTGATTTGTGCAAAGTCAGTAAGCCTGAGACACTATACATGTGTAGAAAGAATTCAATAAGACGGGCAGACATGACTGCAAATATTTGTATTTCAAAAGAAATAATTGTTTTTCTAAGTATAATAAAATAAAATGTGCCTTCCAAAAAAACATTCAATAACATATTACACCGCGCACGGTGAAGTGCTTTAGGCTTAGCATCAAAATATACAGGTTTTTTTTTTTTTTTTTGCCCAAAGTGTGATTAGAAACGAAAATAAAGTAGCACAGGCAAAGTTTACGATGGGACCGAAGAAATCAGCAGCGGAGACAAAGATGGAGAATGATTTGGATGAAATCCGTGAGTCCCTAAATTATATGTCTGGGGAGCTAACGAAAGTGACGCAACAGCTGATGAAGCTAGCGGAGCTTTTTGAAGAAGTGAAACAACTTAAAAATATTGTAAGAGAAAGAGACAAAACTATCGAGGAGCTTGAGAAAAGAATCGACAATCTGGAGCAGTACACTAGAATGGAAGATGTAATAATTACTGGTCTTCCTATCAAGCCGCGCTCTTACGCTAGAGCAGCTATGGAAGGCATTAATATAAGTGAGGATGCACATGCTGAGGATTTGCAAACGCTGGAAGAGCAAGTTCTGGGCTTTATGGCAGAGAAGAATGTTAACCTGGATCCGAACGCCATCACGGCATGCCATACTTTGCCGGGGAGGGATAAGGCAAGTCCAGCTATCATCTTGCGTTTTGCAAATCGTAAACACAAGACTGAACTCATGCGTCAAGGGAAGAAGTTAAAGGGAACATCAGTTTATCTGAATGATCATCTCACAAAGAAAGCGGCTGGTATTGCCAGAGAAGCACGTATCCTGAAAAAAAAGGGAAGATTAAAGCGACATGGACGAGGAATTGTAAGATAATTATCCAGCTAAATGGGCGCACTCCGGAACAAGCTAAAGTCATATTGGTAAGAGAAATGAAAGACTTGGACCAATTTAAATAATGTTGAGAATTCCACTGAGTATTATTTTTGATATAACTTGTGAGAAGACAAGCCCTAGTGTTAGGACTGAGTGTGTTCGTCTTGCGTTGGATGGAGGACTTAAGTTTTGGGACATTTTTCTTAAGGGATATAATGAAATTGAGTCCTTTTCCTATTAATGGTTGTGCCAATGGTATTCAGTGGAGTCGACAAGTGGATTTCAATATTTCGAACACTCGGACTTTGGGCTTTGGATTCGGGCGGACTGAGAAGTGTAAGAGACATTTTCAAATGGTCTGTAGTTTTATGTGTGTGTCTGATTGTGTGTTGTGTGTGCTCGTGTGTGTGATTATTAGTGTGTTGCCCGGTCATAAATCTGGATCTGTACGCTGTTTGTGTGTGTGTTCTGCGTATGTGTGTGTCCTTCAAGAGTGTGAAGGGTCTTGGGGTTGGGTTGTCAAATGTTATGTATGTTTGGTGGGAAGGTGTAGGTATGACAAAACAGAAAACAAATGTATGACAATGAGGATGAATTGAGTGATGTGGATACTAATGATGTAGAATTTATAAATGGTAGTGAAGACATTATTTTGCACGATGACATAAATTATAGAGCAAATGAGTTTGGCTGTGACATAGATCCGGATGAACATCTGTTTAATAATATAATTAATGATTGTGATTACTATACTGACGAGCAATTTAAATGTATTAATATAAATGGTGCCTTTAGTATTATACATTTTAATAGTAGGAGTCTGAACAAAAATTATAACGACATTAAACAATATCTAAGTCAGTTTAATAAATTCAGTGCCATTGCTGTTTCTGAGACTTGGTTGGATGCAGACAGGTGCTGTGAAGTTGAATTAGATGGATATGATTCGTTCACTACCAATCGGAGAAATAAAAGAGGTGGGGGTGTTGCACTATACACAGATACAGATCTGGGGTTTAAGAGGATTAATAGTGAGTCAACCACCATTGATGATGTTTTGGAGTGTATAACATTTGAAATTATTTTAGAAAAATCTAAAAATATTGTTATTAGTTGTGTGTACAGAACACCGGGATCAAGTCTAGACATCTTCAATAAAAAAATGGATAGTCTTTTTAGTAATCTAAACAAGGTTCATATTGTGTGTGGGGACTTTAATATTGATCTTCTGAACCCTCAGAAAAATGTGAAAACAACAGACTTCATTAATACTATGTATAGCAACACTCTATTCCCTCTTATTGTTAAGCCAACCAGAATTACTACGGATACATCAACATTAATAGGTAATATTTTTACTAATCAATTAGCAAGTCAAATAACCGCTGGACTACTTATCAATGACATCACTGATCATTTTCCTATTTTTAGTATTTTCAAACAATTACGAAATAATACAAGCAAAACAAATGATTTTAAAGTTGTAAGACAGAGAACTCCTGAAGCTATTGCTGCTCTCAGGGATGACTTATATTCCCAAACTTGGGAAGAAGTGTATACAACTCCTGACCCTGATAGGGCATACAATGCCTTCCTACTTACCCTAATCCAATTGTATGACCAGCACTGTCCGCGTCAGAAATATTATATTAAAAACAAAAATAGCCAGGATAAGCCATGGCTTACCAAGGGCATAATTAAGGCCTGTAAAAGAAAACAACAACTCTATAGAGTCTATTTAAAGCAAAGTATCTTTCCGAGTAAAATGAAAACTGCCAAAGTAATACCTATTTTTAAAAATGGAGAAAAGCAACAGTTTACTAATTATAGACCGATTTCAATACTCTCGCAGTTTTCAAAAATATTGGAAAAACTATTTGTGAAACAACTTGATGGCTTTATAGTCAACCATAACTTGTTAAGTGAACATCAGTACGGTTTTAGACCCAACAGGTCCACTTCAATGGCAGTTACTGAACTAGTAGAACAGATATCAACATCTATTGAGAATAGTGAGTATGCTGTTGGTGTCTTTATTGATCTTAGCAAGGCCTTTGACACTATAGACCATTCATTGCTTTTAAATAAATTAGAAAGGTATGGTGTCAGGTGCGTAGCACACACTTGGCTGAAAAGTTATCTAAGTGACCGTAATCAGTATGTACATATTAACGGTATCCGTTCAATGGAGGCAAAAATAACCCACGGTGTTCCTCGGGGCTCCGTTCTGGGACCTAAACTATTTATTATGTACATTAATGACATCTGTGAAGTCCTTAATAAATTACAATGTATCCTATTTGCTGATGATACTAGTTTGTACGTTTCGGGAAAAGATCTTGAGTTGCTTTTGAATTCAGTAGAAACCGAACTTAAGAGACTCAAAAAATGGTTTGAAGTAAATAAACTTTATATAAATCTGCAAAAAACTAAATATATTGTATTTGGAAACAAGGTAGTAAACAAACTATGTCGACTCAAAATTGGGGAGGTAGAAATCGAAAGGGTGTATGTAATAAAGTTTTTGGGAATTAATATTGATGATAAGTTAAATTGGAAAGTGCATATAAATATACTAAAGACTAAAATTTCAAAACTTATTGCCATATTGTGTAAAATAAAAACCTTTGTGAATCAAAACGCATTATATATATTGTATAATTCCCTTATCTTTCCATACCTTAGTTATTGTGTGGAAATATGGGGGAATACCTATAAAACTAATATACAACCTATTTTTTTATTACAGAAGAAAGCAATTAGAGTGATTAGCTATGCTGAATATCTTGCCCCAACAAATCCACTTTTTATTAGATTAAATATATTAAAATTTCATGATCTTGTTGATGTTTACACAGCAGTTGTGATGTACAAGGCTCACAATTCTATGCTTCCTCACTGTTTACAAGAGATGTTTCGAATCAGAGAATCTAGATATAGCCTCAGAGGAATTGATTTGTTACAAAAACCCATGGCGAAGAGTAATATTAAGAGGAGGTGTTTATCAGTTAAAGGAGTTGATTTATGGAACAGTCTTCCTATTCAACTTAAGAGCTCTAAAACTATTAATGCATTTAAGAAAAGATATAAGTTAAACGTTATGGAAAAGTATAGAACACTTGAATGAAGAACATTAGAAAAAGTAAGTGAAAGTGGATGCATAATAAAATTTTGATTGTTGAAGTTTAAGTTCTGTGCTTACATGTTATCATTTTTGGTTTAAGAGAAACCGTATAATTGTGTCATCTTTGGACATAGTGTTTTTGTTGTAAAAGGGGTTAGGCAAAATAAGTCTTGACTTCAGCCTAAACCCCTTCGGTCAGGTATTATTTAGCATTTAAATTCCTAAGGTACTCATTTTGTATCTATCTTTCTAATGTATTTAAATTTTCTTTTCTTTCTCTATTTGTTTCATTGTTTTATGTTTTTTTTTTCATTGTATTATGTACAGGATTTTTGAATTACATATGACCTAAGATTTAATTGTTCAAAATGACCGAAGAAATAAAATAACTAACTAACATATTAATGTGTTACATTTGCTAATGTCCGTTTTATTTTCTTTATACAAGTATCACAAAGATGTGTTATAAGAAAAAGAAAAATATTGTTTGTAAAATGAAGTATCACAAAGATGTTGTGGAAAAGACAAAGAAAGTTTGTAAAATTAACTTCAACTGTCAGATGGAAAGCTCATGAAGAACCAATCATGTACAGAAAGGAATGCTCAAATTCAGAGGAACAGTTCAGAAGAAACGTTAATAATAAAGATTGAGAAGATTGGATCAGTTGTGCTCCTTTTTTGGAATACTTGAATACTATTTTTTGATGAATACTTGATGCGGCCCAGCCTGACCCAGACTCTACCTCCAGCGGCCCCCAGTTAAGTTGAGTTTGAGACCCCTGATTTAAAGTATCTAGTTTTCTAGAAAAAATCTAGTTTTAAATCTTCCAAACAAAAGCTGCACTGAGAATATTTTTTTTTAAGTATAGATTATAAATGTAGAACTTTGGTTAAGAAAACAAAAGTTTAAAAGAAAAAAAAAAACACAAAAACAAAGCCACACCAGCTATTTAAAAAATACAGTTGTCAAATACCAAACACTGACTGTGTGAATGAGGGGCTTGGGGTGGGTTCTTTTAACTTTGCAACTACCCAGAACACATTTGAAAATCCACAGCAACAACCCTGACTTGCCTTGCTCAGCACTCACTCTTTAGAAAATGAATGTGATATAGTTTTAATATAGTGAAATATTATATATACATATATTATTGCATCATTTCCCAGCTATAACACATGGAAGTGTCAGAAAAACAAAACATAAATTTGAGCGATGAAAGGCAATACATTAACAGAAAAATAAGTGTTTTATTTGATTTGCCCCTCGTGTAATCAGAAATCCTACCCTGGCTGGAGTTAATGGAGTTTTAGATTAGTACTGGCTATTCAGTAACCCCTCGTGTGCCTCAGTTTGAAATCCACCAAAGAAATTAATGAAAGAGTAAATTAAACCATTTCACACTTGTGAAGGACATTCTACACAAGTTTCAGCGAAAAGAAAGAGTAAAAGAATATCCTCATAATAACACATAAGCAATCTCAGGCAGGGAACAAATTATCCAATTCAGATGACCAGACGATTAAACCAGCTGGCAATGCAGATTTCAAAAACTACAATCTTGCTTTCAATGAGTTTTTGCCATTTATATCTCTTTCTCTCACTCTCTATTAAACTCAGGCACACATTTACACCAACACTTTTTGAAAGAAACCCACTTTTTAAAAACCACAACCACATCTCAGAGTAATTTTCCTCACTTGAAAGTAGCTATTTGAACAGACACAGATAAATAGCTGGAGTTGTATCTATCTAGTTGTGTTACTACAAGCTCCACAGAGGCAAACAATGTGTGTGCTGCAGATGTATGGACTAAGAGGTCAGACATTCTGTTATTCCCATTGTGAAGGAACGTCTCGGTTGTAACTCTCGTTCCCTGAAGGTGGGAATGGAGACGTAGTTGACGTGTCGACTGATTAGGATCACGCTTAGGGAGCCTGTCATCTTCGAGTACTGTTAAAACGAGCCAATGCGCATTGGTATGCGTGAAATGCATCACACACTCTGCCCCCGCGGCGCGGGTATAAATACGGAAGTGGATGTACGCACTAGTTGTTTTTCGCTAAGGAGCTGAGCGTAACTCTGAGTCAGCAGTGGTCCAGCAATAGTGGCGACGGGACTACATCTCCATTCCCTCCTTCAGGGAACGAGGGTTGCATACGTATCCGAGGCGTTCCCTTTCAGTCGCTCACGTTCGACATAGTCGACTGATCGGGATCCCAATTAAAACGCCACTAGTGCTGCCACCTTCCAGTGCCTAGACAAAAGCCTTTTGATCCCCCCGCATTATTTGAGGCGGAGAAGGGACAGGGCTTAGGCCAGGGAAGTCACTGCTGTTCCACAAGACCACTGGGAAAGCCTTTTCTTTCGTTGGAAAGGAATAAGCTGCGGAAGCCACATCCTGCCCGAAGGGAGGTAACGTGGAGAATACACATATGGGCCGTTTCTCAATACCAAGTACGCAAACTTCGGACTTGCGTCCTTGGTAGTTCAGACTTGCCAAGTTCAACTCAGGAGAACGAACTCCCGAGGACGAGAGGACGCAAGTCCGGTTATTCTGCAAATGGAACAGCTGCGTTCTTGATCGCTTCACTCAGCACGCTCTGGCTACTCCGGTTATCTCTTTATGCATATTTTAGGCAGTAATATGGTATGGAAAATCTCTTTGGATATGGAAATATGGTATAAAATACAACTCTGCCTCTTTTCATCAGCAATAAAACAAAATATGTAATAAAACACCACTCTGCCTCTTTTCATTTAAATTAATGGCCACACAAATGTGGTTCAGGCAATGCACATTGATTATCTTCACTCCATAACAACACGAAATATACTGAAGATGTACAATAGAAGCTATACAATGAGAAATAAAGCAAACAATTCAGTCAAACATAAGTCAGATCTCTAATAGGCTACAAAGTTAAAATTAAATAGCCTAAATATATAAAGTTATGAAACTTCACTTTGCCCTCAGCCAAAACGATTTGCCATGGAAAAAACTATAGATTAATGAGACCAAAGCTCGACTTATACACAAACTAATAAAAAATAGAATCTTTTATAACATTATAAATGTCTTTACTGTCACTTTTGATCAATTTAATTCCTCCTTGATGAATAAAAGTATTGATTTATTTTATTTATTTCCCCCCGAAAATAAAATAAAAATACTTACTGACCCCAAAGTTTTGAACGGTAGTGTTTAATGTTACAAAAGATTCTATTTCAGATAAATGCTGTTCTTTTGAACTTTCTATTTATCAAAGAATCCTGAAATAAAAATGTAAAGAACTGTTTTCAACATTGATAATAATGAGAAATGTTTCTTGAGCATCAAATCATGATATTAGAATGATTTCTGAAGGATCATGTGACACTGAAGACTGGAGTAATGATGCTGAAAATTCAACTTTAAAATGGCAGGAATAAATTATATTTTTAAATATATTAAAATCGAAAACAGTTATTTTAAATTGTAATAATATTACACAATATTACAGATTTTTGTTATTTTTTAATTAAATACATACAGCATTGGTGAGCATAAGTGATTTCTTTTAAAAACATTAAAAACCGTACCGAACCCAAACTTTTGAACGGCAGTGTGTGTGTGTGTGTGTGTGTGTGTGTGTGTGTGTGTGTGTGTGTGTGTGTGTGTGTGTGTGTGTGTGTGTATATATATATATATATATATATATATATATATATATATATATATATATATATATATATTCAACAAGGTGCTGAAAGCATTCTTTAGAAATGTTGGCCCATATTGATAGGATAGCATCTTGCAGTTGATGGAGATTTGTGGGATGCACATCCAGGGCACGAAGCTCCCGATCCACCACATCCCAAAGATGCTCTATTGGGTTGAGATCTGGTGACTGTGGGGGCCATTTTAGTACAGTGAATTCATTGTCATGTTCAAGAAACCAATTTGAAATGATTTGAGCTTTGTGACATGGTGCATTATCCTGCTGGAAGTAGCCATCAGAGGATGGGTACATGGTGGCCATAAAGGGATGGACATGGTCAGAAACAATGCTCAGGTAGGCCGTGGCATTTAAACAATGCCCAATTGGCACTAAGGGGCCTAAAGTGTGCCAAGAAAACATCCCCCACACCATTACACCACCACCACCAGCCTGCACAGTGGTAACAAGGCATGATGGATCCATGTTCTCATTCTTTACAGACTCTACCATCTCAATATCTCAACAGAAATCGAGACTCATCAGACCAGGCAACATTTTTCCATTCTTCAACTGTCCAATTTTGGTGAGCTCTTGCAAATTGTAGCCTCTTTTTCCTATTTGTAGTGGAGATGAGTGGTACCCGGTGGGGTCTTCTGCTGTTGTAGCCCATCCGCCTCAAGGTTGTGTGTGTTGTGGCTTCAAAAATGCTTTGTTGCATACCTCGGTTGTAACGAGTGGTTATTTCAGTCAAAGTTGCTCTTCTATCAGCTTGAATCAGTCGGCCCATTCTCCTCTGACCTCTAGCATCAACAAGGCATTTTCGCCCACAGGACTGCCGCATACTGGATGTTTTTCCCTTTTCACACCATTCTTTGTAAACCCTAGAAATGGTTGTGCATGAAAATCCCAGTAACTGAGCAGATTGTGAAATACTCCGACCGCCCCGTCTGGCACCAACAACCATGCCACGCTCAAAATTGCTTAAATCACCTTTCTTTCCCATTCTGACATTCATGGTCGTGACCCACCTCTCTAGGGTACAATGAAGTACGGGCTTATAGAAGCCGGCCTTCATATCTGCTGGAGTGGCTGCATTGCATCGCACACCGCCAGACTTGCCCTCCTGGGGTCCAAGAACAGAGGAATTTGCTCTTCCTTTGAAGTGTGGGTAGCGCTCGCTCCGCATTTTTGGGAGCCAGCCGTGGAACAGACACACACACAAATGAAGACTCCACCTGGCCCCACCCGGAGGGAGGGATTGGATGGGTGATCAACTCCAAAAGCATCCTCCGGCATCCATACTGCGGCCGGCTCCATGCTGAGGCCTGGCTGGAGGCTGCTGCGGAGGCCCAGCGGGAGCGGCGGCAGGGGAACTGCCACCGGCGGCAGGATGTGCCGGATGGCCTCCGTCTGTGCAGGTTGTGCCGGATGGCCTCCGTCTGTGCTTCGGCAGCAGAGAACTGTTGGGTGCAGTTCTCCACCGCGTCGCCGACCAGCCCATCCTGGGAAATTGGGGAGACCAGGAACCAAACCTTTTCCGCATCCGCCATATCAACCAGGTTGAGCCAACGATGGCGCTCCTGAACCACCAAGGTAGACATCGCCAGACCGATCGCGCACGCCACGACACTGATGCCCTGGAGGGCGAGGTCGGATGCAGTGCTGTGCTCACCTATGAGCGCACGGTCTGGGATTACCCTTGTGCATGTCCATAAGTGCCCTGCCCTGATAGACCTGTAGCAGCGCCATGGCACGCAAAGAGGCGGCGGCTTGCCCACAAGCTTTGTAAGCTCTGCCAGTTGGAACGGACGGGAACTCACAGGCCTTAGGGGGGAGACGTGGATCCCAGTCCAAAATCCTTCGCCGCTCCTCCGTCAAAGCTAAAGAGGGGGAAAAGCTATTCAAGCAGTTTCTGGCAGAGAAAGGTGCCGTGCACATCCTGGTAAGCTTTCCATGCACTTCGGGAAAGGAAGACACTGGGTCGGCGAGCTGAGAACCAGCACGGCCCACCCCGAGATACCAATCCTCCAACCGAGACTGAACAGGACATTTCAGCATAGCTGACAATTCTCCCAGAGGGAGATAACGCAGCTGAGTCGTCTCCAGAGGCCAGCTCTTCCTCCGAAGCTGCTATCGACATCCTATCCTCTGGGGGAACCCCAATTGAAACAGCTGATCGGTCCATTACAGAGGGACCAGCACGTTCAACAGGAAATTCCACCGGCTGCGGTGTGATGGAGGAGTGAGGAGCCCACAGGGAATTGTTACCGGCGAGACATCCATCACTATCCTCCGATCACCCATCCCACATGGCACCCGGAGGTGGGGCATGGTAATGGGGACTCCAGCTTCGCGGACGAAGGCGAGTCTCGATCTCAACACCGCGACAGTCATATTCCCGCAATGGGAACATGAAACGTCCACAAAAATTGCTTCAGCGTGCTGTAAGCAACAATTGTGACCGTAAGAGAGGAACAGGGAACGGCCGCATCCAGAAACGCACGGGTGGAATGACATCTTGAAAAAGTTGCTCTTTAAGGAAATGAAAAACTCTCACCAGTGCCGGAGCACATAGGGGAATGATCGCAGCAACACTGACAGGGATGGTGCAGCCTGTACCAGTGAAGCACTCACTTACTTCGCCCTCAACCGGCTGTCAGACAAACAAACACAATTTTTACACTGAATTGTGATGCTGTTAAATTAGCATTTGAGAGCTCAGAAGGCTCGCGACCACCGCACTCGCTTGTTGTAATATAACAACACTCTTAAGAGACCTCGACATGAAGACCGATCGGCTCCGAAGCGTAAGACAACTAGTGCGTGCATCCACTTCCGCGCCGCGGGGGCGGAATGTGTGATGCATTTCACATACGCCAATGTGCAATGGCTCGTTTTAACAGTACTCGAAGATGACAGGCTCCCTAAGCGTGATCCCAATGAGTCGACATGTCGACTGCGTCGAACATGAGCAACTGAAAAGGAGACCAGATCATCTCATTTTTTTTATTTTCCCTAGGAAGAAAACTGTTTTTGGTCGTTCCACTTTTGGTTTTGCTGCTCCAAATGATTGGAATGTGCTAATAAAATGACTTTGAAATTAGAGATATATATCTAAATCTCTGCATTTAAAAAACTACAAGGGTGTTTTTATTACAGCCTGTAAATGTTTTAAATTAATGAGTATGTGTACGACTTTCAGGAGATTTTAACTCTCCTGCCAGGCTGTTGTTGAAAATAAGAACTTGTTCTTAAGTGACTTGCCTGGTTAAATAAAGGTTCATAAAGGAAATTAATAACAACACATGCAAAAAGGCTTTTGTTTAGGTTACGCAACACCTCTACACTATTAAAAGCACAATTCATGAGGTACATGTTTAGTTTTGAAATGCCACAGACTGGGAAAAAACGTGGCTGTCATCATGTACACAAGATACAGTACATAACTGTAATTTGGATCAGGTACTTTCTATTATAATAATACATCTCTTCAGGCTCCAGTCACTGCAAATTCACATCGAACTCTCTCGTTCTCGCTTTTCTCTCTGTCTCTCTCTCTCTCTCTCTCTCTCTCTCTAATAAGGTTAGTGGTGTCACTAAGAGCAATATGCCTTCTCTGTAATCCCTGAGCTATTACCCATGAGATGTCTGCAGCCATTATACAGCATTAGAGCACAGTGATGGAAGCTAATTCAATGTGGACTTTTCTCTTCCATCCGCTCCCCTGCACTAGAATGGTCTGCCGCACACGCAGCCAGCAAAACACAAGATATAATGTCAGCATTTGCACACACACACACACACACACACACACACACACACACACACACACACACACACACACACACACACACAAATTTACCTCGCATTCACTATTAAGGAATACAACCCCTGACAATTATGTTAAAAACAACAAGACAGACACTCTTATAGTGTTAGTGAAGCAACTTGTTGTAACCTTTTGGACTTAATTCCCCCAACAGCACATCTAAACTGCTATTAAACTTTGATGAGCTTAGATAGTTTATTAAGAAATCTTCTATAGGTTACTTCTGCATAGATCCCTCAATCCGTAAACAATAATAAAGATCAGCTAAAAATCCTGACTGGAATATTAAGCTTATCCGATTCCAACTCTTCTACAGCAATTTGTTAAAAACATGTGAAAATTCTGTTATAATATGTATTTTTAATGCAGTATTTGGGATGACAGATGGAGAGACAGACAGAAAGACAGAGCACTATCCAAATAAACTCAATTAAAATAAAGCAGATGAGCCCAGAGTGAGGGAGGTAGAAAATTCAGGTCGGTCTCACAAGAGGACAAGAAAGGGGCTATTATAGAATCAATTATATATCAAGGTGAATAAATAATTATTTCAGCATTTCAAGCACCTGGTAAAATGTTGCCGGGGGAGAAAGTGAACGTTTGCAAATCTACTTTGACCCTTCTTCAACCTGCTATAATGAAAATACCAGTCAGCATTCCAACGGTAATTAAACTTGGGGACAGCCTGCGGAATTGATGGTGAATTTTACCCCTCTCCCAGTGTCACGCAACAAGCTATTAATTTCTGACCGGTCAACACCGTATCATTACATTCGGCTCATAACATTGGAATTAAACAATAATCGAAACATGCATGCGGGACCCAGCAAAAAAAAAAATTGCTAGAGTCAAAGAGAGAGAGGAGACCAACAATATTCATGAATATATAATGCAGCTTGCATTACGGTGACTATTTAGCATGTAGTGTTTTTGTATGCACGGTGTAAACAACAAATATTGCAGTTAAAGCCAGCTAATGGACCTTAGTAAAAACAAGGCTTCTTAAGGTTTATTCACCCTCTTCAAAAAAAGTATCCTGTTCATAACAAGCATCCACTATACTAGGGGATAAAGAAGCCATTATCCAAATGTCTGGAACAGTCTGTGATGGCCGTTGTCTGGAGATAAAATTCTAAGACTTCAACTGAAAGTCAAAGATCAACCCCAGTCTGGCTAGCATCATGTGTTATAGCCAATGGGGGTATTAGTAGAAAATTGTTAATTAACGTTCCTTGCACTGTGCAAATGACAAGAACATAGCCCTCTGTTTTGAAAAAAAAAATTACAGAAATGACCATCAGGAAGAGAGTAATTAGCCACAATGACTTAGCATAATGCAATACTAGCAGAAAGGAGTTTGCTGGTAGGGGCCGAAGGGTAATTTTCAGATACATTGAGCTCAACGCACCCGCATCCCACACGTCCACAGAGACACACTTCTTAAGCTTGCATTGCTCGCCTTTAATGCTTATTAATGAGGTCATAATCTCTGCTTTTTCTATGGCAGTCTTTCAAGATTTGTTGATCTTTAGAGATTTCTCATACAGGGGCCCCAGTTGACAACATTTCAGTTTTATTTTATAGCACAGCCATTAAAAAAGGAGAAATGTTTGCACATTAAGGGCTTCTTGAGTTAATTAATGAATTAACAGATCGTTAGGACTGTATGGCGTCATTCTTAGACATCTGGAAAGCATCGTAAAAGGGTGTATGGTATTGAATAGGTGCGGTGGGAGCAGAACGGACGATTTTACTGTGACCTCTATAAAGGGGGTGAAAGAGTCTAATGGGTTTTAAGGCCTCAAAATGCAGCAGTGGTTTCAGTTGCTTTGGATGGTCTCTATTAAAGGAGAAATGTTGTAGAAATGGCAGTGGCAGAAAGTCCTTCTGCAATTTTCTGTGGCTAAAATGTCATCTGTTGCCTAGTGGGGTGTAGCACATTCTCTAAGATGCTCGAGTTTGAGACAATCTTGTGTCATTTTCCAAGTTTCCTGTCAACTCGACATGATCACTGTCAATACAAGCCAAAAATAGATATAAAAAATATGATTTCTGATTTGGAATATGTGTTAAGCCCTGTTCACACTGCTAGTTGCATGTCATTAGTCCCTGACAGTTGGGATGCTAGTAGTTGTTCTCACTGTTGGTTGAGATTCAATCAATCACATTGGAGATAGTTTAACACACACACACACTCACACACACACACATAATGTCAATCAAGCTAAAACAAGGGTTTAAATTTTGCTGGTTATTTTTGGATTAAAAAATAGTGAGTGTAATCGAGAAATTTGGACAAATGCATAAATATACACTACTGTTCAAAGATTGTGGGTCAGTAAGACTTTTGGGCTTTTTGGCTTTTATTCAGCAAGAAATTGGGTGACAGTAAAGACCTTTACATTGTTACAAAAAAATCTAATAAATGCTGTTCTTTTGAGCTGTCTATTCAAGGAATTCTGAAAAAAGTATTGCACAAATGTTTTCAACATTGATAATAATATTAAATGTTTCTTCAGCAGCAAATCAGCATATTAGAATGATTCTTGAAGGATCATGTGACACCGAAGACTGGAGTAATGATGCTGAAAATTCAGCTTTGCCGTCACAGGAATAAAAAATGTATTAAAATAAAAAATAGTTACATTAAATTGTGATCATATTTCATAGTATTACTGTTTTTAATGTATTTTTTTACCAAATAAATGCAGCCTTGGTGAGCATAAAAAACAAAGAGACAACTCATGTGACACACGGTCAGGTAAAAGAAGTACTTCACTAAAATAGCTGAGGAACACAGAAATACTAAATGTACAAACTGAACTCCTGATCCTTCAATCCAAATATGTAAACAGGGTCTTGTTCTCACACACGACCACTTTATTAACTTTTCACATTGCAAATCCTCCATCTTTTCTCTCCTCTACTGCTTCACTTAACATATTTTAAAATCCTCAAAGTCCTTTATGGACAACTTCATAAACTAAACTGGCAAAAACAAATGTTCATGATGAAGACAATCCACCCAGGTGACGTGTCTTGAATCTGCGATCGCTGTGTGAGGCATTTGGGCTAATTTACAGTTAAATTCATCTAAGCATTAATAATCCCTGACACAAATGGCTGAGTACAACAGAGGTTTATTACTGTCCTTGATACAACAAGTGTGCCAATAGAAACGACTCGTTCCCTTGTGTACATTAATTCTGCGAATCAACTTACTTAGGTCACCAGCCATGAATATAAATTTGTTTGATTAGACTCTCAACAAACACAGAAGCGAATATCTTTTGTAATGGAGAAGTTCTCTGCACTGGCATTTGCTACTGTCAGCCCGGCATCGATACCCCAGAGGACTCGGAAATGTCAATTGTCTGTAATTAGAAAGCTGGCATATTCATTCACAAGGCTTTGTTTCCTTGTCACGGAATCCTTATGGTCTTTTCATTAGCCATATTGTTTATCAGCCATATGTGTGTCTATACCTCCTGAGACACAATCAACCCTTTACGAAAAGAGCCGGTTTGATTACACACCGAGTGAAGTCGCTTAAATTACGAGTCATTGTTAGAAATACAGAGAACTGATTGAGGTGGAGGGATGAAGGGTTTTAGGGGGACTTGAGAGGGAGTCGAGTGAAAGCAAGGAGCGAAAAGAACAATGATCTCCTCACTGATACGAGTGCAGAGGCTGAGAAAGAGAGAGGGTAGGGCTCAACTCTCCATCTTCTCCGGATTAAAATTAAAAGGGTCTGCTAGTTCATCTTCTGTCTGTGGGAGATCTTGACGCCTGAGTGGCTCTCAGCATCTCTGGGCCTTTTGAGGAGAAGAAAATTAAAATTGATGCTGGGGCTACAGCTCCATCCCTCCCTCCCTGCACTTAACAGGACTTCTGCTGTATCCACATACCTGTTGCCTTTTATCTACCTTAGCATTAAAAACTACATATTTTTAATGACTAGTCAATGAGTTGTCTTAACAACTAGTCTTAAAACCATATTTCAGCCAAAAAAGAGGGGGGGGGGTATTTATTTCCTCACCCTCATGTCATTCTCATGTTAAACATAAAAGAAGAAATTTTGATGAATATCTGAATGTAATAAACTGTTTTTGTCTATACAAAATGTTGTTTTAGACTGCACTGACTTTCGTTGTACAATATAGACAAAACAAAAGAAAGAAATTCCTCAAATTATCTTCTTTTGTGTTTCACAGAAGAAAGAAACTCATGCAGTTTGAAACAGCATGAGAAGTAAAATGATGACGGTGATGACCTATCCCTTTAAAAAAGTGAATACATTTATATACATACACACCATAATCCAAAATAGCTTATCATACTAAATAATAACTAATACATCCAAAATTACCTAGATACATACAGTACATTCACATTAAGAGGCATGTACTATTTACAGCAGAAAATCTCAACTTTGATTGTTACATCATCAAAAAAATTTAATATATTGCCCAGAGATATATTAAAAGTTGGATATATAATACATCCTACTTTACATAGATATACTCATGGATATAGTATACTTACAAAACAATATAAACAATACAGCAAATCTCTGAAGCGTGATTGTTTATATCATCTTAAAGGGTTAGTTCGCCCATTTAAGACATGAAGTTGTATGGAATCCTTACCAGCACTATAGTGCATACACACTGACCCACTCTGTAGTCACCTCCCTGGTCAGAGTTCTGGCCGCTGGAAGTTTTTCAAGAAAGTACTCCCGGTTAGTTTCCGGGGCCTCAAAACTGTGCGTTTTTACATGAAAAAATTATTTCCGTTTCAAAGCTTGATTAATTTAACACACAAAAAACACGCCAGTCAAAATTCATACCTCAGTTTTAATCGGCACTATTTTCTTTACATTTCTATCAATCCGCGCTGCTGTCAACGTCAACAGTGCACACGTTCCGATCAGCTGTTCCATAGTGTTTACACAATCGATTAGGAAACGACGTAAAAAGTAGAAAATGAACGATGGTGCGAACTTGTACATTTCCAGGCTGTGACCACAAGAATGTGCCGGGATCACCGTTCAGATTCCATCGTTTTCCTGTTTCGGATATAGCTACGAGACAGCTTCGGCTGGTTGCCATCGGCTACTCTGCGGGAGCTAAAATATCCAGAATCAAGGATTATCGTGTGTGCAGTGCTCACTTCAGCGAAGACGATTAAATCCCCAACCAAGGAGGAAAAAGAAAAAAACTGATTTTAAAGAGTTGTGCTGTACCAGTTCCACGGGTAAGCTCTATTTACTAACTTTATGATTAGTGCCGATTAAAACTGAGGTATGAATTTTGACCGGCGTGTTTTTTGTGTGTTAAATTAATCAAGCTTTGAAACGCAAATAATTTTTTCATGTAAAAACGCACAGTTTTGAGGCCCCGGAAACTAACCGGGAGTACTTTCTTGAAAAACTTCCAGCGGCCAGAACTCTGACCAGGGAGTTGACTACAGAGTGGCTCAGTGTGCATGCACTATAGTGCTGGTAAGGATTCCATAAAACTTCATGTCTTAAATGGGCGAACTAACCCTTTAATACTCTATATATAAAGTTTGATATACAGTATATTATATCCAACTTTATCCACAAATATGCAGTACACTTGCTTAAAGCGATAAATAGGCCTACTAAATCTCAACTGGCTGATTTTTTTTTTTTCATAATGTAACTATATTATGTAACTATAGTATATATTGTCTAGCTCTTTATATAAAGTTTGATATATAAGTATATTTGCATAAATAGCCTACAATATTACTCGCGAGGGGCATATGCATATATATGCTATAGCATATCTCAACTGTTTGATTGCTTGTATAGTCGCAAAATGTAAACTATAAGGACCAGCTCTTATCTGCTAAATATGACTATAAGGTATGAAAATATGAAGATATTATAAACAATAACATCATGATTTTCTGCAAAGCCGCTTTGAAACTGTATATTTTCAAAAGTGCTATAAAAATAAATTTGACTTGACGACTTGTATTGCATTTTAATCAGTTTGTGCATTTGATCAGAATCAGTCCATAACATTGGCATTGCAAGTGCCATGCTGTTACTGTGTGAGCTACAGGAACACTAGTTATGATTGTATAATTAGGATACACAATATGAGATGCTGAAATAGGCTCCAGAATCCTACAGCCCTACATAGGACTAGCAGTAAATTGCACATACTTTTTTAATGGTTGTGAAGTAAGTTTCAAATCAAATGAAGAGCCTAATAGACAGTATGTGATTTTAAATGCAGCTCAAGAACTGAAATAGATGGGTCAGATAAGAGAGACATCCAAAATGTGTACTGATGGTGTGCCTCCAGCAACGAGTTTGGAAAACACTGCTATAACAGTCCTCATAAAAAAGGCAAGACCTGTGCTCAGTGCTCACAGCAGACAATTTGAAGTCTGTAATTGTCTAATTTATAATTGAGGGTGCTTTGTTACACAAGTGGTGTTTTGATGGCTGTAAAAGAATTGCAAATCCTCAGATAAAGTTTAACGACAACACACTAAAAGGAATTCATTTAGAATCTTCATAAATGCAGCCTCTTAGAGAGGGTTTTAAAGTACTGCTGAAAAAAAATATCACAGTTAATCTTAAAAATATATATATCTATACATGTACTAGTTGATTTCACTTCCGAAAAGTCGGATGACTAGTTGACCATCTTGAATATCCCTGTAGCAGCAAGCTACATCTACAACAAGCGTTTGAATCTGAAGGCATAAAATATAAAGAGAGACAAATAGAAACTCTCAGAGAATGACAGAAATGAACAGTGAGAGTCTTCCTGAAAGACATCCTTCAAGGCTGTGAAACACAATGCAAACTTCAATGTGCCTCTGTGAAATCACCATGGGAACTAACGTGTTCAAGCGTCTATCTGTCAATACACTTTATCATAAAATCTTGCTATTAGGGTTGGAAAAAACCCTCTGGCGGGAAAAAGAAGCTAAGCAAAGCTAAAACGCCTTTCTGGAACTCTTGAGACAAAAGTACTCACTGTTGTATTCAATTAATTTAACTGTCTGATGAAAAATGGCTGTAATGCTTAAACAGATCTAAAGTTCCCCTTGCGTGAAAGTTTTCTTACACGTCGCATGTGAAATATGTATTATGAACAGGTTAAGAAAGACAGACTACAGTTTAAAAGATTTGGGTCAGTAAGATTTTTTTTTTTTTTGAAAGAAAGAAAGAAAGAAAGAAAGAAAGAAAGAAAGAAAGAAAGAAAGAAAGAAAGAAAGAAAGAAAGAAAGAAAGAAAGAAAGAAAGAAAGAAAGAAAGAAAGAAAGAAAGAAAGAAAGAAAGAAAGAAAGAAAGAAAGAAAGACTTTCATTCAGCACTCAAAAATTGACAGTAAAGATATGTATAAGGTTATATTTCTATTTCACATAAATGCTGTTCTCTTTAAATTTGAATTCATCAAGGAATCCTGAAAAAAACATTAGGTTTCCACAAACATATTAAGCAGCACAACATTGATGACAATAAAAAAGAACGGTTTCTTGATGTTATGATCAAACACACTGGCCACAACATGAAGGGACCGCAAAGTCAGTTGGACTCGTTTGTCTAAGGGTTTATGAAACAATTGAATAAATTACAATCAAAACAGAAATAGGGAGATTAAACAGAATAAAACATTGCAGGAAGATCAATAACAGGTGTGGTGGCCGGAACATAAGCCTTTCCTCCATATATATATAATTTTTTAAAAAAAAATTTTAATCTTAAAGAACCCAAACTTTTGAATGGTAGTGTAGATGCACATTATTGGGTGTATGGTATGATGGTACACTAAATGCACCGCAAGAATGCTTGTTTATACTGATATACATACATATACATATATATATATATACATCTACATATACATATATGTAGATATATATATATATATATATATATAATTGAACAGGACTGCTTTATGTTATATAAGTAAAATCATATAATTTTATATAAACAAAGACTAAATAAAATCTGTGTAATGTTTTGAAATTATTTAATTGTTTATCATTGTCTTTCTGATGGCAAAGTTGCATGTGCCCTGTATTTTCCTTTGTCCATGTGAGAAGTGCAAGTGCATGTGTGTGTGCATGAACTGTGTCATCTACATTTGCATTACATCTATTCAGCAGACATTTTTATCCAAACCGACGTGCAAGTAACAGCATAATCTATTATCTATTGCAGGCAATTTGCACCACCTCCCAGTGAAGGTACAACCTTTGATTCAAATTTACAATGAATATCTGCCCTATAATCAACAATCAACACATTCAGAATGTGACATTATGACTCATAAAACACAACAGATTATATTTTCCACCCCTTGAGTTACTACATTTGTTGATTGCATTGAGTTCTCCCACACATCCCATCTGAATTCAAGTCCAAGCCATCACTGTTAGACAAATGCTGTTGCTTGGTGGGATTGGAACGAAGCTAAGCTCTAACAGAGGGAGGTTTTTGGTGTGGGGAAAATGGCAGGGATTTCCTTGCGCATCCTCCAAGAGAGACTGGAATACAGGGGGGATTTTCTCAGCCTAGAGAAGGGGAGAGGCGCTGGTCCACTCAGAGGGACACAAAATCCTCTTTACAGTCCTCATTGACAGTGGCAGTACCGCTTGACAACTTAGTAACAGCTCACCAGAGAAGGAGGAAAAAAGAGAGCAGGAGGAGAAACCTTTAGACAGGTGTTTAGCCCATGTCCTGAAGCCATGATTCCTTCACACGAGGACAGATTTACTGCATTTCAGCTCTGACATATCCCTGACAAATGATGTTTGACAAATGATGCATGCTGGACATGTAAACATGGCACTGTTGTCACAAAAACTACACAAATTACTTCTCAGCCAAATATGGAGGCTGTAAAATAGTCCTTTGTTTTATGTTACTGAGTCATGCATGTGGGCAGATGTAAACAGCGCATATTTCACAATGAGTAGCTTTTTGATTGCTTAACAGTATATTGTTAACGGCAGAAGGGAAGATAATAAAGCCATAGCCATGTGTTAATGAATCGCACTGCCAGTGTTTTCATGCGAGCATGTGTGCTAGTAGCATACTCCTGAAAAGACAAGCATATGTTGTGTTTCAAATGCTGTTTTTCTGCATTGAACGCTGGTGTACAAAATACTATTGTATACTATAATGTATTTTGAAAGTATAATTTCAATGCATTGTTACAATGAGCATTTCCAGCACACTGTTAAAATATACCTCAAATAATTTAATAAATTGCAAATAAATACACTTTTTCACTTCAAGTATATTTTTCAAAATATATTTTTAGAAAATATACTAAAGTACAATTATTTTAAAGTGTGTTAAAAGTTGTATTGTGAAAAAAGGTAAAAGCATGATGCTAATATACTTTTAATATATTTAAAGATAGTAATTTTTTAGTTAGTATGCAATGTACTTTTGAAAAAGGGAATATATTTCAAATACAATAAAGTATACTTTTTTTCACTAGGACACTTTTGTAAAACATAACCAAACATCAATGGATGTCTTTTCACTTGTCAGAGTATTTCAGTACATGAACCATTAAAGATGCAGTAAGCAATTTCTGAGAAGCACTTGCTATTTGAAATCAACCCAAACAAACACACCCCTCCCTTCATTGCTCCACCCCCAAAAATACGCAAACACAAGAGTTGATGTCTCTTTATTGTAGCTGAAGCAAATCAAAATAATGCTTCGCGAAAAATGAAGCAACGATGACGGGCAAGAACAAAAAATGTACACACAGTACAGGAGAGTATATAGATGCAAGAGATTGTTGTTTATCGCCAGCAGCTGACCCCCAGACAGCAACATAGTGTCGGCCCAGATCCAGGCCACATCTGGTACATATGGATTCAACGCGTACCAGATGTGGGCCGGATCTGGGCCGACATTATGTTGCTGTCTGGGCCAGCGCCAGACAAACAATGACACACAAAGCTGTCCTGTTACTATAGCTAATATCACAACAACAGCATATCTTGGTTCTGCAATATAGCAAAACCAATATCACTCATGTATGGAGCAGAAACAATGCAACCTCTGCGTCCTTCTTCAAGCCTTCCTACTTAGGTCTTTCCAGAGCTGCAAAGCTTTTCTAATGTTAAAGGGATACTCCACCGGTTTTTCATATTAAACTATGTTATTCCCTTAACTAGGACGAGTTGATACATACCTCTCTCGTCTCAGTGCGTGCATTCAATCGTTCTGTCTTGCGGTGAAACTTTGTTTACACTAATATCATCACTCCTCTCTCCCCGCTCCCTCTCCTCCTCCCTCTCATTTCAACGGGAGCGGGGGGAGAGGATTTTTTCTCGAGTGAATGTATTACTGCGCCGAGTCAAAGCACTTGCAATGGTATTCCGCCATACAATATAGTTATCCATTTTACACGCTTAGAAAAGCGCAACGTTTTATTTTGTGTCACCGTTTTAGGTCGAGTTACACTACTCGAGTAACTTTATTTAAACAGGGAAAACGTGGAGGTGTTTGGTCACTTCTCTGTTCGGCCCATATTGAATGAACTGGGCAAGCTAAGTGTAAACAAAGTTTCACCGCAAGACAGAACGATTGAATGCACGCACTGAGACGAGAGAGGTATGTATCAACTCGTCTTAGTTAAGGGAATAACATAGTTTAATATGAAAAACCGGTGGAGTATCCCTTTAGCGCGGGTCCTTAAGCTCTTGCCTGATCACAACTCTTCTTTTTCCAGTGATATTCCTCTGACCTTTTCTCTTTTGTAATGTCTCTCAGCCATCTCTAGTCTTTCTTCAAATCTCCCTCTTGCTCACTCTCTCTCCTCTTTCCCATCATTAGTGGACACACCCGCTACTGCTGATTGGCTACAAATGTGTTGTGGTGCTCAGTTCGATCCACTTTCAAAAGCTTTTCTCAGAAATGACTTAAAGGAAGTTGCATTAGTATTTTTTTTTAAATAGCTTCTTGAACAAGAAAAAATATTGAGTTGGTTCAATTTATTTAATTTATATAAAACCGTTTTAATGAGGTTCATTTAATTTAATTTAAATAAAAAAAAGATATATTTCACCTAAAGTAGGGCTGCGCGGTTAAGCGCAATTAACATTAAATCGTGCTTAAATCGATTTGGTTTATTGCGATTATGAAATTGCGATTATTTTTTATGCGCAGCTTGTCAGTAATGTACGGCTCTGTGATCAGTAGTAAATGCTGCTCCATCTGAAAGCACTGCGAGTTTGAGTTGCTTATAAGGAGCATTTGAAAAAGCAACACGCGTCAAACATCTTTACAAACTTATGAACCTCTTGTCCAACAAAAGACAATAAATCAATTAAAGCGTTTCAATCTTCTGTTTATTCAGCTACAGCGATAGTATGATTCCCATAGGGATTTCCTGGAATGACATGCATTATCTACTTCTGTGGGGTAGGGGCGGGGGAAAAAATCGATTCTTAGATGCATCGCGAAGCAGACGTGGACGATTCTGAATCGATTCACAAATGTCAAAAATCAATTTTCTAAATGTTTTTTTATTTTTTTATTTTTTTTATAACGTAATATTGATGGAACACAAAAGGCGGAACTCTGAAGTGCAGTGCCTGGACAGTCTGTGGCGTGCGCATAACAGAGACGCATGATGGCTGAGCGCGAAATCCAAACGGCACCCTCTTCGTTAAAAGCTAACATATTATGGAAAATTGCCAATTTCATTGTGACCTATTTCACATCAATATGCTGTAACCAGATCTGTATTACGTACGTTATACTTAGGTTTACTGTACTGCCCTCCACAGGCACAGTGTGTATCAGTGCAATGCCAGTCACAAAAAGTTACATTTTGACTCTCTGCAGATGTTCATTTACTAATTTTTGTATGAGCTGTTTTTGATTGTGGTATACAGCAAAAAGTTCAAGTCAAAACTCTTTATTATTTAGTTGCATCTGTACTGGATGCTGGATGCTGATTTAAGCTGGTCTTTTCAGAAGAGAGGTCTATGAGCTGAAACCCACAGATATGTGGCATCCCATCCCAGTGTCAGTTCAAAGTGTGGCATTAATCCTAAGAGCAGCTGTCCGGAGTTATCCTCTCGCCTCATGCCCAGTCATGCCCGCTTTCCCTCTAACACTCCTCTTCTTTCCACACACTTCATCTGCATTGTAGATGGGATTATCACACGCCGCTGAGAACTTGTCTAAACAAAATACATCCCCGGCTCCTGGAATCCAGTAAGACTGTTTTGCGTGTAAACTAACAAGGATAATTCACTGTCAGTTTACAGCATTGGCAGAAAAGGGAAGCCGGCTCTAATCTGGTTCGTCTGCTTAAGGGAGAGTGACTCTGGACACAATTGCAAGAGGAATCAAACCCACACCGACTGCAGACCCAAAAATGCTGGCCCTGAGTGGTTTCAAAACACACCGTCACACAACCAAATCAAATCAGTAGTGAGAGACACACACACACATACACACAGAGTGACAGAGTTTGAGAGACTGGCAGAGAAGAAGAAGAGGGGAAAAAATGATTTCTGAAAAAAAAATTGTGAGGATGGATGGAAGTCTGCCAGTATAGGAGATAAAAGAAATGAGGGAGATAGAGGGACAGAATAAAGCTAAAGTGCAGCAAGAGGAAGATGACTTTAGTTAAAAGAACGGGGATGGAATCAGGAAGAAGCACTTTAGACCAATAAATCACTCGCAAAGAGCCCCTCGCTGAGACGGTAACACTAAGAGAACTACGAGGGCACTTTAAAGCAACTCATTCTCTAAATGTCTGTATATATATCGTAAAAGGCCTCAAAATAAACTCTCTTTTGGCGCAGTGGATAGTATGCAAGCTTATAATAATAATAATAATAATAATAATAATAATAATAATAATGCATTTTATTTAATGGCGCCTTTCATAACACCCAAGGTCACCTCACAAGCAATAAACAGGTCACTGCATAAGACAATACACACAACAAACAAGCCACATACAAATAAGGTGCATTAAAAACTCAATACAACATGTTATAAAAAAGCTTGTATAAAAAGATATGTCTTAAGACGCGTTTTAAAAGTCAACAAGCAGTCGCTATTGCGAACATCAAGGGGAAGAGAGTTCCATAGGCGGGGAGCAGCATAGCTAAAAGATCTGGCACCCATGGTAGTAAGTCGAATCCGAGGTACCACAAGAGAAATTGAAGATGAAGATCTGAGAGCCCGTGAAGGAGTGTAAACATGAAGTTGTGAAAGGTAATAGGGTGCAAGATTATGGAGTGCCTTATAAGTGAGTAGCAGGATCTTGAATTCAACTCTATACTTGAGCCAGTGTAATTGCTGAAGAACTGGTGAAATGTGCTCAGTATAAGGTGTTCTAGATAGAACACGAGCTGCAGAATTCTGAACCAACTGAAGCTTATGTAGCAATTTGGAGGGAACACCTGTGAGAAGAGCATTACAATAGTCTATACGTGAAGTGACCAGTGCATGAATAAGAACTGCAGTATTATTATTTGAAAGAAAGGGACGGAGACGGTTAATATTACACAAGTGGAAGTATGCAATCCACGTGATATTATTAATTTGAGCTTCAAAGGATAGTGTGCTATCCATGATGACACCCAAACTTTTAACCTGTGAAGAAGGACCGATTGCAGTATTGTCAATGTACAAAGAAAGACAACTACTTTTAGACAAAACAGATCTAGTCCCAACAAGCAAAGCCTCAGTTTTGTTGCCATTTACCTTCAAGAAGTTGTCTGAAAGCCAATCTTTGATTTCAGCTAAACAGCTGGATAAAGATGGTGGTGGAAAAGAACCGGTGGGTTTGGCAGACAGGTAAAGTTGGGTGTCATAACACCCAACAGTGAATAACAGTGAAAATGAATCCCGTATTTCCTTAAAATATAACTAAGAGGGAGCATATAGATAATAAAAAGAAGCGGGCCCAAGACAGAACCCTGGGGAACACCAGTGGTGATTGTAGATGTTCTTGATCGAAAACATTTTAATTGAATACACTGATTGCGTCCAGATAGATATGACCTAAACCAAGACAAAGCAGTGCCAGTAATACCAATAGAAGCTAATCTGTCAAGAAGTATCTCATGTGAGACAGTATCAAAGGCAGCGCTCAAGTCTAGAAGGACAAGTATGGATAAAAGCCCAGAGTCAGCTGCCAACAGTAGATCACTGGTTATTCTGACAAGAGCAGTCTCAGTGCTATGGTGGGGACGAAAGCCAGATTGAAATTGTTCATACAAGTTATTATTAGAAAGATGTTCATGAATTTGCACTGCAATACATTTTTCCACTATCTTAGAAATAAACGGTAAATTTGAAATTGGACAAAATTAAGTGGATCAACCCCTGGTTTCTTAAGTATGGGAGTAATAATAGCAGATTTAAGATATAAAGGTACAGAACCAGAAACAAGTGAAGCATGAACAATTTTAGTAATCAATGGGGACAGGGCTGGTAAACAAGCTTTCACTAAAGGAGTAGGTAGAGGGTCTAATTGACCAGTCGAAGACTTAGATTTACCTATCAGACCCACTATCTCTGAAGTAGTAGGTAGTGTAAAGTTAGAAAAAACAGAGTGGGGAGGTGTGTGAGTGGTAGATTGACAGGGGTCATTGTGAAAATTACCAGTAAGTAATTGCTGATGTACATTTTCAACCTTAGATGCAAAAAAAGTAAAAAAAACTATCACATAAGTCAGTGGAATACATATTAGATTGCAAAGAATCAGGTGGTTGGAGAATATTGTTTACCACCAAGAAAAGGGACCTGGAGTTCCCATTACTAACTCCAATTATGTTGGAGTAGTAATCAGATTTAGCCTTAGACAATGCATTTCTATAGTTTTGAATATGTTCAGCATACATTTCTTTATGATCAGTAAGGCCAGACCTGACGTACAACCGCTCTAACCTACGGCCTTTAGTTTTAAGTTCACGCAGTTCAGGTGTAAACCAAGGCGCTGAATGTACAAATGAAACAGTTCGAGTTTTCACAGGTGCAAATTCATCTAAAATCATGTTCAGTCCATCATTGTAGTATGTAACTAGTTCATCTACAGTAGAGAAATCAGATTTACTGGAGAAGGTGGCAAGTTTATCAGCAAGAGTAGGCACATCAATGTTCTTAATATTCCGAAATGTGATCGGACGACACGGGTTTACCTTAAAAACTACCAATTTGGCACAAAAGGACACCAGCAGGTGATCTGATATGGCCAGATCAGAAACAGTACAATTATAAGGTGTTACACCAGAACAGCAAACAAGATCAAGAATATGCCCCTTAGTATGAGTGGGCAGTGTGTTAAATTGTTGCATACCAACGCACTCCAAACATGATAAAAATTCACATGTAAATGCATTACTGACATTGTCTATATGAATGTTAAAATCACCCAGAATGATTACATTTGGAGACATGGAAGATAGAAAAGTCAAAAGTTCGGATAGTTCAGTTAAAAAGGCATTATTGCTCTTGGGAGGACGGTAAATAGTTGTGAGGATGGTAGGAATTGCACCATTGATTTTTAAGGCAATTATTTCAAAAGAAGAATATGTAGACAAAGTTAACTGAGACACTTTCAATTTCTCTTTATAGAGTATTGCTAACCCCCCTCCCCGTCCAGTATCACGGGATTTACAAACATAACTATATCCTGGGGGAACAGACTGGTTTAGGTGAAAAAAGTCATTTGGTTTCTGCCATGTCTCAGTTAGACAGAGAAAGTCAAACTCGCAGTCAGACAGTAGATCGTACACCAGAGGTCCTTTATTGGAGAGAGATCGTATATTAAATAATCCAAAAGAAAAATAGTTTTTACCAGAATCGTTGCCAACTGATCTGGCCAGGTTGGTTAATACACTGTGGTCGACAGTCCGTGTGAGTCTCCTCGATGGGCATGGTTTAGATGACCAGAAGGACCGTATTTGACATGAGCCATCAATATTGTAACTCCGCCGAGACCCGCGATGTATATATTTCCGACGCGGTATATACACAATATCCAAGGGAAGATGTGGAGCTGACGGAAGATTAAAAGGACGCAAACGGAGCTGAGTAGGTTCCGCCGCCGAATACTTTAGCATCGTCCATGCCACAGAATGGTATATAGCTGAAAGGACGACCCAGATGTAGTTCATCCGCACCAGTAGGTCAGTGATCTTCATAGTTGATCCAAGTGCCAGAGGTACCACGAAGAACAGTCAGTAACCGGCAGGCAAACCAGCAACCGCAGAGAGGATCAACACGTAGATCAAAACCAGCGTACAAGCCCGCCGAATCAGCGTGGATACACAAGTCAGAGTGGCTCCTTAAAATGGTTTAAAACAGTTCATAGATGGATCCATGCATTTACAGTATAAGTGCAGGAAGCTTTAGAAGTACTAAAAGTTTTAAAATTCCCTCCCTGAGCAGCGGCAGCTAGTAGCGCCAGCGTTCACCCGGAAGTAGTCATGCATTTTGTCATGCAAGTGTAGGTGTCACTCTGGAGGACAGAGATCCGAACTCAAAATAGGAAGTTAAGCTTGAATTTGGGTTTGTAAATGGCCAATGCTGGCATCTAGAAAGCAGTATGGTTTACCATTGGGCCAAAAGTCTAAGACCACATTGAACATCTAGGTTTGTTCATTTGAAAAATGTCAAGTATTATGATGATATTTCTCAAATCATGCTGGAGAACACAATCATCAGGTTCAGTAACATTCACCCAGGCCCCTTTTTCAAGGCGGTCTTCTCATCTGGGCTCTCAGCAACAATACAAAATCATAAGCCCTTCCTGTGAGAAAAGGAGGAGAGGATATTTCCAGCATGAGTTCTGACAGCTTGCTCTTAAACCCAGCTGTAGGACCCAAAATCTACCGCCGGACAGGGGCAGTGCTGAATGAGAAAGAAAATGTAATAAAGAAATTAAATCAATGAAATCCCCATGAAATCAAAATTTATAAATATGAATACTTTGAATATGAATGTTTATTTATTTGGATCCCCATTAGCTAGAGCACAGCTAATCTTCCTGGGGTCCACACAACACATAAAAACATACATTATTTATTATCACATACACAAAAGACATTAAAATACTGTCAATAACAAATCAGGGTCCAAAATCAATTAATATCTTATGACATTGACACAGTAAAGCCCTGCACGATGCTCACTTAAGTAAAAAAAAAATTATATATATAAATATATATATATATATATATATATATATATATATATATATATATATATATATATAGTATACCGCAGTGGCGGGCCGTGCATTTCACACCTAGGCCTTCAGTAAATTAATAACTTTAAATAGCGTGGCAGCGCACAGACTCTCTATAATTGTTGTGAAATTGTTGTTTTTATTTTGCACCGGCAGTTATAGGGTTAATGCGGTGAGTTTGGAAAAGGCCGGTAGAGAGAAACGAGCGAGTTAGTTCGGCGTGTGCGTTAGTGTTCAGTGGTTCTTGCGTTCCGATTCCGATTATAAATTCAGAAACAGAGCCTCCCTTGTCCTGTCCTTCAAGGGTTACAGTAGTCCCTTGTCAGACGTTACAATAGTTTGAATGTTTGAAAAAAACATTAGATCATTAATTTACAAGAAAAATTTAGAAGAAAATCCTATTCACCACAGAAAAAACGGGGGCAAAAAAGCATATACTCACCAAAACTACTGATTATGTTTTACACAAAATCCATCCTAATTTCTTTCCTCAAAAAGACTTCAATTATGTTACTCTGGTGTACATGTTATCTGTGCGTTTCAGTCAGTTCTGTTTTTACCCAGACAGATCGAATAGAGTTCCGTGACTCTGCGTTAAGCTGGATAAGGCTGAATAAGGGATTTTTTCCGGTAGTATTGAACCTGCTGGGGGTCGAGGAGGGAAAGAAATATTAATTTGTCGGTTGAAAAACTATTAAATCTAACGTACAGGAATGTATTTTAGTTTATACAGTTCGCTACAGATCCGGTTAGCTAGCTCAGCCTCTGACTACCAGTGATAGTACGCGCTCTGACCACCCAATCAAAGGACGTGAAAATGCCGACGTTATTGTATGCCTGCAAGATGGCCCCGGTGCAGTCAAATCGAAATCTGATTGGCTGATTAAATCTGACTGATTATCTGATTGGTTAAAGCAACGGTTTCATTTCCATTCATTTTAAGCTACAGGCGCCCGCACTGTCGATTCTGAAGCCCTCAAGGCAGATTTATTTTACCCTGGCAACACATGATGGGTGAAATATAATTGGATAAAAGCGCTAAAATAAATATACAATACTGGAAGCAGCACAACCAAGAGAAAAGCTGTGAGAATGGACTATTGGGAATAATTTAATACTCATTCATGGAAAAAATATATTAAAGTGCAAGTCAGTGATTCTGATAGTGTTTAGGCCAGCAGAGAAGGCCTTGCTGGCCCTGACGGCCCACCACTGGTATACCGTATGTATAGGTGCCATGCCAAAATATTTATCGTTTATTTTTATTTTCCTGCATGTATGTTAATTTTGAGCATTTGCCTATGCTTTTTTGTTGGAGGGGGACTTTGGTTGGACTCTTAGGACTCTTATTATGATGAGCCTAGGGTTAAAGAAGGGGGAGCGGCCATTTTGAAAGGTGTGTGTTTTGGCGAGTTGGCAAGTTATTTTTTGGCTAACCTTGCTCAGAGTAAATGGCCCAAAATTATCTCTGGGAAGAGAGACATGGTGTATTCGACGTTGGACCCGTTTCATATGTGCACGCTCTGGTCTGGGATATACGTGGTGGACTATACTCTGGGGACTTTTTTTCCAACTGGAGGATAATCTGTTTTTTGGGGGGGCTTGCATCAGTAGATTCATACTTTTTTCTCTTTTTGGGGACTTTGTTTTTTCATCCAGACTTTAAATTGCCAACCTACCCCAAAGCAGAAAAGGACTGAGACAGGACTGTTGAGTATTATCTTTGTTATTTATATTTTGCTTGCACAGACTTACTACTCTTGAACTTTCTCTATATGGACTATTTTGTTTGAATTTTATAAAAGAGTCAACAGATTTATGTTATGTTTGCGTGTGACTTACAAGTGTCTAAGTTGCCTTTATATTTTCAAAACAATGTTTTTTGGGGACTTTGCTGTCTTTGCAATCATGCTGTTTTTGTGTAGTGCTTTTGATAAAGAGTAAAAGGAAACAATAGTCAACTCCCCTTGTTATAATGATTCAACCCTTTTATGCTAGAGTTGAAGTTGTTACAGTCTAAACAAACACCAGGTCTAACACATCCAACTTCTATTCATAACCTCCTATAAATATGATAATCCTAAGTGTGCTTTTACCTGACTTTTAAAATGTAATTTCTGTGTTATTGTAATTAATGACAATGGTAGAGAATTTGAATATGTCTTACTGTTATCTATAAGCTAGTGTGTTCCAAAGCGATGACAAAATTTGCATCTAGAAGACATAAGCATTCAAAACTTCAAAACAGTCCCTCACTTCTGCCAAAATGAATCAATGATTTTGATGTCATCCCTCTGCACTTCAGCTTCTAATTAGATTTTTTGTCTAATCAAATTAGCTCTCTAGAATCTAAAATGTCCCACTCCCTACATTATAAATAGACAGAGCAGATCATATGCTCGAGTCGGTGCATTCCAGAAAACGCATCGGACTAATTTGAGATCTGCACAAAATTATATTTTAAAACGATATGGAAGAGACTAGGAGGAAACTGCGGCTTTACCGAGCTCAACAGCTCTGGCCGAGCTGTGGAATAAGCGAAACTGCTATTTTTTTTTTAAAGGGGAGGAACTGTTCAATACGTCCAGCTCTGTCTTCCTGTTTCAGTGGAAATTATGTTGAATAATGAACAATACATTGAATAATGCTGCAATGTTGTTTCCGATGAGATCATATCCCACTCAGGTGTGAATGTTTAGGATGGATTTTGGGAGTCACAATGCAATTACCAGATTATTTTATTTTAAAATAAAATTTAATCATATGGCAGCACTGATACTCCGATTGAATCTAAATTAACTACAAGAGCAGGCCTTTACACTGAAAAATATCTGTAAAAAAACTGGATAATGGCCTGGCAGAAAATTACCAGTACCTTTTCCATTAAATTTCCTTTAATTCACACTCAACTTAAACAAAACAAACAAAACAAAACAATGCAATGTACAATTCAAAATACGGGTAAAACACCTGTAAAAAAATAAAAATAAAAATTCAATAGAGAACATTTCTTTAGATTATCATGGTACATTAGATCATGTTTGAATGGACTTTTCATAGCATGTAGCTCCAGGTGGAAGTGAATTCAAGCATTAGACATGCTCCCTAAAAGTTTTATTCCCACCAATGTGTGCTTTTTCAGTAAGCACAATAAATCAATAATTAATTTTAAATGCAAATAATCAGAATAAATTCATTAATAATCTTTAATATTGCATTTAAACAAATGCAAACATTCTAAATTCTTTAAAATAATTAAATAATTATGAATTTGTGTGCATCAATGCAGAATCTTCTGACAAAGCAGACCTAGCAAAGAGAACACAGAACACGCAGATCTCCAAATCTGTAAAAAGTTCAACCATCAGTGGATGTGATATCTGCCATGCAGGCTTCTTTTCTCCCCTTGAGCGTGTCTTTTATACGGTTTAATATCTTTTTTTATTGCTCTTATGGTGGAGTTCATTAACATGCAGAGACGTGCGTCCACACACACAGCGGGGATTAGATAACCTCACACTTCATGACATCTTCCTCGATACGGCGCGTGAATAAAGCAGCAGAATCTCTCCGCAGCCAGCGCACGTGGAAAGCACAGTCAAGCTCGCCTTCATTTTTCGCCTAACTAATAAAAACAGACAGGCAAAGGCCACTCGCCCTCCTCCGAGGAGAGTTTATTTTGATTTAAAAAGACTCTATCTGTGTTAGTCACACAGCCGCGGGGCCGCGCGGAGACAGGCATTAAGGTGGAAAACTAGGAGGAAGAGGAGGAGGGTAGGGAGAATCGCGAAGAGCCGCTCGCTGTTTTGACTGCATTGCCAAAACAGCCTGGCCGCTTCACAGAGGTAATTTCAAAGGAATAGGCTTGGACACACCATGTAAACAGAGAGCTATTTACATAGGGATTCCCTCAGTCTAAAAGATTGGCTTTGAAACAGATTACAGGTGTGAACTCCAAACTCCTGCGTTACACTGATATCACCGCTACAAGGTCCAAAGCTGATAACCGTGGAAGTGTGGTGACAAAACTTTACCGGTGGGGGGTAGCGAGAGCGAGCGGTCCATGCGAGCCTGTGAATGAATGAAAGCGTGCGGCTCGGCGCACAAGCCAAAATGAAACTTGATGAGCCGCCCCCGTAGCATCTGGAGGGATTTTTCCATTCAAACGCTCATATCGGCAAAGTTGCAGTAATCCACGGCACCATCCTCCTTTCTCTCGTCTTCCCCTCCACATCATCCCTCTCCCGGGCTGTGATAAGAGCGAGGCTCCATTAGCACCTCTCTCGCTCTCATGGAAGCAAGCTGGAGATAGAGCAGCCCTGATGGACAATAAATTGTAGGGAATGCTCCCTGCTGAGGAAGAGTGGCAGAGAGAGAAAGGTTACACAGAAAGAGAGCGGGATGGTCACAGCTAAGATGCATGGACTGTCAGCGTCACTAATCATAGCCCACCAGCGCCATATTAATCACCTGATCAGCGCCACTAGTTTGAACCTGACGGACAGAGTCAACCACACAATAACCTTTGAGAACTTTCATTTCACAGAAAAAATAGGAGAATGGAGCTGCGTTTTGTTGTTGGCCCCAGATTTGTAGTTATGCACTATGTAGTCTCACTAACAACATTTTTGACTATTTAGCATCAAATCTGGTTCATATTGTTCTGTTTCTGCCATAAAATGAATGCTCGTTTAAAATTACTCCACAGAGTTCTGTTTTGTAGACAACACAGAAGATGATATGGAAATTGTTGACTCCATCCAGATGCAATAAGTACCCAAAGAAAGCAGAATATGCTGTGCCTGGAGAGTATGCAAATGTTTTGCTCTTTTATTAAGGCATGATGCCATGAACCTTTTTTTCTCATAAGCCTGCAAACCTCTAAACAACACTTTAAAATACTCTATGAGAAAATCAAATAAAATTGTCATATACCTATATAATGTACAATGTGTTGGAATGCCAAAAAGAACAAAAACTGTTTTTTTTTTTCTACTACTTTTTCTACTAAAAAAAGGAAGTTGGCACTGTCTTTTCTTCCATAATGTGACGTTTATTAAATGGCTTCTCAAATGAAAAAACAAGTAGGGCAGGACTTGTTTTTGCCCATTAGAAACTGATTGGATTGTTGTTTGCTATTGCTGGGATTTGAGTGACAGGTTATCGTTCCGCCCTCATGCCAGTGCACACATTGTCAGAAAAGAGACGTCGTTGTAAGGTGGAGTGGAATGTTTTTGATTAAAGTTTACAAGGGCACATTCATTAAAATAATAATAATGATAAGAGTAATAATGTGCACTGATAAATAATTTATATTAAACACTGTAATATTCCGTAAACAAATTTAAAAAAATATCTATTTTGATTTCATGGTGAATTTAAAGCTGTGCCCCAAGAAAACCTCTGTGGTGTTTGTGCACAAATGAAACTATTTGTTTGGCTTCTGTATAACATAGGTTACACTTTATTTTACAGTACATGTACTTACAGCGTTTCCCAAGAAAGTACTGGTAATATAAGGTAACTAAAGGGTAATATAAGGTAACTAATAAAAGGTTCAGGGTTAGTACAGTTATTGTAACTGCTAAGTACATAGTATGTACATGCAGAACAGGATTGTAAAATAAAGTGCTACCATAACTTATGCAGTGAGCTACAGTCAAATGTGTCTATAATGGTTATAAGTGTTGTGATAGAGCACAGGAAGACTGTGCTCCAATAACATATGCATACAGCCATATGCTTCAAGAACACAAGATTGATTTCTATACAAATCTGTTTATTTTCCTATTTCAAGCAGAATTGTGAACATATACAGTAACATCAGAACATATTCTCCTGCTGGCTATAACATTTTTCATTTGTACAGCGAGATAAAATATTGTTCCCATGGTCTTCAGTACGAGAGATTGAGACCAAGCATGGGATTATTTTGCATTTAATATCTGCTGATTTGTTGAGCACATACAGTATTGCATTTATGCTGATCTAATCTTGCTCTAACTTGCAACATCCCCTTTGTTTCTAGAGTAGAAAAGGTGTGTTGACACAAAGATGTTCCGTTTACAGTTCTAAAAAGCCACGGTAACGATATTTCTGCAAATGCTAAGACAGCGGCTCTCATTGTTTGCATTTCTGTTCATTCTTTCTTGCCGCTTTTGCCAACAGAACTTTAGAAAACGACTTTTCTCCCCTCTTGCTCTGTGTCTCAGAACAAGGACTGTGGACCTGCTAAGTTAACAACCATGAGAAGGTCAACAAAGAGGCTGAGCCAGGAGTGAACTAATACTAAGCCAAAAAAAAAAAAAAAAAAACAAGCGCACAAAATGTTTGCATGAGACAAAGGTCATACAACATGCTGAATAAATTATCTAATTTTGAAAAATATACATTGTACCTTTAAAATGTGCAAATGTCAGTCTTGTTAGTGTGCATCACAACTAGAAATCAATAGTTCATATTATACTACTCTACGGTTTCCAGGAATCAATGAATGAATGAAAAACTGAATAGTGAAAACTGGAGAAATATTCTTCCTCAGAGGGGCTGTAGTTAAAAAAAGGGATTTTTTTTTTCTTCATAACTTAATTTTATAATTGTATTCCATCAACCTCAAAATGAACTGGAAATGGGAGGGATACACTGTCTCTCTGTACCTCTGGGTTGATTCGATTTAGCAGAGGGATGATGAAAAAGATGATTTGTGTACTCATACACAATTGCTAATGCAACCACCTAAAAAAAAATAAACAAACAGTACAAACGTCCTTGTTTAACAGAAAAAAAAAGGATTTTTAAAAAGTCATTCCTAATTACCTGGCAAAATTCACACAGGATCACAGCACAATGCTGCTTCCTAACACCTGGCAAGCTGCTTGTTTTCACAGTGAGCTCATGCAGACACACACACAGGTGCTCAAAGGGAGAACTCGAGTGTGAGGTCTCTTTGGGTTTAAAGGTCGTGACCGCATCCCACTGGCAGGAGATTCTGAGGAGACCAGGTGTTTATAAGGGTTGCAAGCTGTGATGAAATAAATACCTCAGAACTAGCGCGAAAAAACAGGGAGTTGGGTACAGAGACACACGGAACAGTCCGGGGAACATGGTTATTTTAAAATCCAGTCATGATACAATTACAGCCTTCAAACGGGAGAAGTTTAAAAATCAGATAGCTTGGTAACGTAAGCAAAAGTCAGTGCAGAGGAGAACAAAATATAATATTTCACAATGCACATTGTTTATTAGTTATTGTGGCAAGCATAAATAAAATAATGAGAAATTAAAAATGGGAAAATTGCTTCTGCTACAGTAAAATCATTATAATTGACTGCAAAAATAATCTCTACACTGCTTCATTCATGATTGGCAAAATAAAATATATTTCCTCAGTTTAAAAGTCCTCATATGGAATCTCAGCGAATATTCTTTCCTGTCACCTGTCCTCCTGAGCTCTCCTGATTATATTACATGATTATATTTCTGCATCTGTGACTCAAGCAGAACCAGTGTGGTCTTCGTTGCTGCCTCTTTGCCAGTGAGTATTACCAGGCTGAGATAAGATTTTCCTCTTCTCCGCTCCTCTGACGCACTGCATTCACAAAGCTTTTGAAATCTCCTTGTGCGAGTTTTGGCAATATGAAACTTATTTTGTGCTTGAATCAATCAGACTTGCTTTCTCGCACAATATCCCACTCGAGCATACACACACACACAAACACGTTACTAGTCACCCACGCTAATCCACTCAGAGAAAAACAGCGAGATGCAACCCAGGCCAGAGTGTGTTTGAATGTGGCACGTATCTTTGCTGCCCCGGAGTCCTGAGCTGGATGAAGGGTGGTTAGTAGGAGGCAGAGGAGTTTCGCCGCAGGCTATGAGCAGTCCGCCTTGCGTTTCATGTTATCAGTCTCCTTCTCTTTTTTTGTCTTTTTCCCTTCTATTTCATTTTGTCTCTGTACGTTCTTATCCATCCATCAGACATGTAATCCTCTTTATTTCTGTCTTTTCTCTCACACATGTCCCCTCAGATTTTTAGGTCAAGTTTATGCAACATCCAAAATTGATAGAAATTTGTGCATTTTTTTCATGAAAGATCAAAAGGATACACTATGCAGATTTACTTTCACAGCCCCCTTTGCTATATTTAACCAAGGGTGCCAATATTAGTAGAGGGCACATAACTGTTGTTTTTAGAATTATAATTAATATAATTTAATATACACTTATATATAGATAATAACCACAATAACTTTATTAATATTATTTCTTTCTTTAAATATTTATATAAAATGTATATAAAATTTGAACTCTGCTCCAGCATTTTCTTGCACTCAATAACAGAACTACCAAAAAAATATTTGTTTCCCCCTTTGGTCATGTCTTATCTCGCCTAGGGCACAAAGTGAGACAGGACTGCCACTGGTGCTCCCTCAAATAGATAGGTGTATGATGCCCCCAGTCTCTCTCCCTGTGTCTTTGGTATGGTTGGGTCAAAGATGTTAAGGTACTTTCTTTAGAGCCTGCCTGCCAAAGCAAAAATTCAGACAAAAGAAAGCAATAGAGCAAAAGATAAAGGGTAAGAAAGAAAGCGTGTCCCTGTCCTTGAGTTCTGGTTGCAGGATAAATGAATACATTGTCCTGATGGACTGACTGGAACTACAACATTTGAGAATGTGTCTATTCATTTGAGATCATCATCTCTTTCAAAACACACAAATACTCACACGCAAATCAGTTCAGGACTCCCCTTATTGTTAAGCTGTAGAAAGCTGTCTTATTGTTGAGCTTCTCTTATTGTTAAGCTGTAGGAAACATGTAGGGCAAAATGTATAGCCAGCCAGTCATCATCACAATATAAACCAAGAATGATCAGGACCCTGACACAAAGTGACCCTGAAATGGTTTATTTTGTGATAATGACCATTTGGCAGTACATTACCCTGCTTATTACACAGCTACTTAAATAAAAAGAACATGAAATATTGATTTGAGTTGAATTATATTATTATATTATCTTAAGCCAGAGGCAATTTTTCCATCAACAACTGAAGAATTGTTGTTTTGATTGAAGATGGCGCAAATTATAGATTTTGGAAAACATGTTGCTATAAACAACATTTCAATAAAACGTACAAAATCACAAATACAGTGATACAAAAAAGTGCTGAGAGCTGAGCCGTACATGACTCATACTTTTCCTCCTGTCCTCTATGCGGAGAAAGAAACATGCATCAAAAAGACATAAAAGGCTTTTCAATAATGAAACAGTATTCGAAAACACACATTTATATCCGTATGCATGTGCGCGGGTACAAAGAAAACGAGTTTGAGAGAGAACAAATACTGAAATGTTCTTTTATGCAAGCACATTATGCTAGTCATTATATTCAGGCACTCAAGGTATCTACATGCTTCAAACCTGGCAGGGTACATCAAAGAGAGAGGTATTGTCTCACTATTGACCCACTAGTTAGACTATGCTTTGGGCAAATAAGAGAACCTGAACCAGGCTAATGTTCTTATTCGAGTCACTCTCCATGATTCCCTATTAAATATGAAAGAACTCAAACACTATTGACGTATCCTAAATAATGACTGTAGTTCACGTTCAGGCACAGAGTGTCACAGGAACAAATACTCCATTAGGCTACATAGCCCTTGTCGGGTTTATCCCATATTTTCATTGCTTCTGATTCCGTCTCAATATTTATCTGCTTGGTTTGCATTTCACGAAGAGCCATACGGAGTTCCTAACACGGTATTGAAATTTAAAGACCTCCTGAAATCAAAGTTATGTCTTAGCTTTGCATGAGATTAACTTAATTAAACATTAGCTTTGAGGCTACATGCTAACATAGTCCCAACAACAACTCGTATCTAGTATTTCTCTGTCATGAAAATGGACCATATAGGCCTATTGATAAATTATACGTAAAATGTAGATATTTAATGGGTCTGAAGTGCACTTTTTACTTTGCTAGCTTTACTTTGAATTTTGTTCATGGTTTGTGGATGAATGCAACCTGTTAGCATTTCTGTAGCCCAAACAGAGGGTAGCAATGACAACAGTAGTTGAACCAAACCGAATCAACACTGAACTGATTTCAACTGAATAATGACTTTTTACTATTGTCTTTTAAGAGCTGATTTAAAGCAGAATTGAATTATTTTTGCATCATTGAATCATTATTTTCCCGTTTATCACTGCTTTGAAACAATCTGTATTGTTTTCAGCGCTATATAAATAAAGGTGACTCGACTTAACATGACAATGTCATGGATTCAATTCCCAGGGAATGATGTATGGAATGAAATATATAAAAATATATATTAAAAAATAAGTATATTCGTTTTTTAAAAATTACATTAAATTAAATATAAATGGGGTTAATTTAGGATAATTGGGAAATTGTCCCAGTCATCTCAAATGGCAAAAGGGGTCTCAATTTACCTGAATTAACCCCCCAAAAAAAACTTAATTTAGGTATTCATTATTTAATTATTTCAATTATATTAATTCAAACTAATTTAAATCAACATTTTTTTTAACTGATGGAGAGGAGAGGATGAAGAAAAGGCTAATTGTAGTTTTAGATTGTGCTGGCCAGGAGATTTTTAGAAACCAGATGAGATATCAAAAACAAGAACTGAAAGAATGGTACTGTCATGATTCCTGTCTTGTGTTCCCCTTGTCTTGTGTGGACTTTTGTTATTTCCTGTTCTGTGCCATGGTTTGTAGTCCTTTGTAGTTTTTATTGTTTATTAGTCTCCCCAGGTGTTTCTGATTAGCCACGCCCCCTTGCTATGTTGTTAAGCTTGTTTGCTTGTGTATGTAAGCCCTCTGTCTAGTTCAGTCTTTGAGAGTTCTTAACTTTGTTTGTTAATTGTTCTGTTCCCTAGTCCTGTTCCTTAGTCTAAGGCCCTGTTTACACGAGAACGCTCGCGGGTGAAAACGTAAAAATATTTTATCAGATGTGCCTTTCGTTTACACGGCGATGGCGTTTTTATAACGCTCCATAACGCTCGTCTAAACGCAGAATAAAAAGTGATAACACAACGCCACTTTTGCGTTTTCTCTTCAGATTGTTTCCGTGTAAACATAGCCTAAGTCTGTAATTAGTGAATTTTTGAGTTTAATAAATACCTATTGCACATGGATCCTGCTTCCTCCTATGATTCAACCAATTGTTACAGGTACAGGGATTAGAACAAAGCTGAGCCCCAGGCAGTGCGGCAAAAAAAAGAGAGAAACGGTGTGAATTGTGATGATGATGATAATGATGATGATGATGATGATCTCAAGCACACGTCTGGAGGAATAAAGAGACATCCTGATTCCCAACAGAACATCAGTCCTCTCCATCCATCTGATCAAACACTCATACACTTTGCCCACACGATGACCTGGAGGTCAGTAAATCTGTACTCACTGCCAGTGGCGTCATGCCCATTAAAAGTGAGGGGGCACGTGCCCCCTCAGATTTTTCCTCCCTGATAATTATTTTGTCACAACTTTATCCCTATTATGCTCCATAATTACCAGAGCCTATAACGACTCAAATGTATTCTTCTGGATGTATAATAAATCGGTCAGCATCAGCCTGCCCCTTTTTCCTAATATGGTGTCTGTGTATATGAAATCTAGAGCGCTACGCGTGTAGTGCTCTAGAATCTTTGCTGTGTATGTTCAAACAACTCACTCGTCTCGCACGTTGAGCTGGCAATGTTTTACAGATAGTCTTGAAGTGGTAAGTGGGCAAAGCAACAAATCGTTATTGAATTAGTTATCAGATGATATTAAAAGGTAGTGGGATTATTTGTGGTTGACCTGGAAATTTTAACTTAATCAAAAAGTTATGGATTTGATATTAGCTGCGAATTCAGAGCATTAACTTAAGTTGTGTCAGTGTAACGTTATCGATAGCTAGCCTAGTCTAACCGTAAACTAGTTGGCTAACGTTACTGGCTGCCATACAAAGCCAATAAGCCATAGTAACGTTATCTGATCGGTTTTGAAACATCTGTTCTGTTTTGTCTTGTGTCAAAGTCTCCAGCTGTTTCAATTGTTTTCAGTTTCATAGAAACGAGGGTGTTAAATGTGTTGTAGGCTAACTGCAAAATCCAACCTAACGTTATCAAGGCATCGACTTGATGTTTCTCCCATAGACTGTTATTCACGGTTCTTCACGGATCAGGTAGCTAATTCAAATGCAGTGAAAAAAGATCGGCTACCCGTTCGAAAGCTACAGCATAGTTGTTATACAGATCGCTATGACCGTGATGTAGGCTTAGAGTGCACGAAAGTGTGGGAGGGTTGCTGCTAGCTCCGTTAAGGTATTTCTGTCCCTCCCAAACTGCATTGAAATGGTACGTTTAGCAGCCAGAATTTAAAAATTTTCAGGGGGAGAAACCCCTTGACCCCTCCTAACATGATCCATATCACCCGTCAAAAAACAATTGCAACGTCTCAGATTGTGCCCCCCCCCCAGAATTTTGGCTTGCATGACGCCCCTGCTCACTGCCAAAAAAAAAAAAAAAAGAGAAAGAGAAAAACAGAAAAGATCATGCTACCATACTTAGAGCTGCTGCCAGAGGTTTAGAAGGCAACAGCACCATCTGATATACAGAGACGTGCCAAAATAAGCATATCTATCTATCTATATCTATCTATCTGTCTGTTCCAGCATGCTATGTTTAGATCATAGATGAGAGAAGGTGAAACTGGTACAGCTGAGACCATTGTTCATCAACTTGTCAGAGGAATATTTTTTCCCCATTGTGACACCTGAAGACACAGAGTCAGAGAATACAGTGACACCAGAATATGTGAGTGGAAATGGAGTTACAGGATTTTGCCTGGAGCAAAGCTTAATTTTTTATTTTTTTGTAAGTCGGACTGTCAGCATTCTCTGATATTCTGCGCACAACACGTTATAAGCCCATTATGAAACAGCATGTCAGCAAGAATTCAGCAATGTGTTAGACAGTGTTAATAGACTTTTTGCAGCTGGAATGAAAGAAAGATGGAATTTGTGAAATATTACTGGAATGAAAATTGTGAAAAACACACAAAAAAAATGTTTTGTGAAAATTTAAGACAGCTGAATGCAAATGCGAGTGCGAGGATTAGATTGTGCCAAAAAAAAAAGATAAAAGATCAAAAAAATTAGTTTAATTGTAGGGAAAAAAATCTATAGTGGCTACTGGATCAAAATGATTGTTCCTCTGACTGAAGAACTGTGCAAAAGTCTTAGGCACATTAATATTTTACAAATATTTTAATATTAATATTTTTAAAGGGGACCTATTATGCCCCTTTTCACAAGATGTAAAATAAGTCTCTGATGTCCCCAGAGTGTGTATGTGAAGTTTTAGCTCAAAATACCCAACAGATATTTTTTTAAAGCATGTTTAAATTGTCATTTTTTGGGGCTCAGAAAAACGCACCGTTTTAGTGTGTATCCCTTTAAATGCAAATGAGCAGCTGCTGCCAGCCCAGAGGGCGGAGCCTCATGAGCTCGTGCTCCGTCAGGACAATCTCTCATCTCACGGAATGATAATATCAGAACATAAACTCTCAGTAGCCGTGTTCATTTCGACCCGGAGTCGGACAATAATCCCCACAGAGCCAGATAATATATGCTGTATGGAGATAGAACAGGTATAGTAGAGTTTAATTAGGGTTATAACTTATTTTTCCATCTTGCTTTTATCAAGTATTAGTACAAGCCTGTTGTAGCGGACCGCGTCCGAATGTTGGCCAAAAATCTACTGATGAGTTAAATGAAGTTTATTGTACATCACACAAAAGATGAAGCGTCAATTTTACTCCAGAAAATCACTGTAAGAGCTGAATAAACACTGTATAATAAGTCCGCATTAAAGTCTTATCCATCAACTCTCTCCCTCTCCCTTTCATTACCATCAACATACACAGCGAAGTACAAAAAACACTCATTACAACTAACAGTAAACGCATATATACACACCTTTTCAGGGTTGGCTTAATAAACTGGTAAACTGTATATCCGTAAAACAACTCCTAAGAACTGTAATAAAGTGCGCGCTCTCACTTTCATTACTGCCGTGATCAATAACGTTAGGCCTATCGCTCCAGTAAATAAACAGAGCTATGTGGATTAATACATCCAGCTACACAACACCGACAACGCTTGGGAGACATTCTCGTCAGTGCAGCAATGGCGGATGTGTACAACTCTCTCAGGGCGGTTCTATGTTAGAACGGAAGTGTCTGTCAACACTCGTGGGCGGGGCCTATGGCTTTAGTGACGTCACTAAAGCCACATTCTGAAAACAGGTCGTTGGGAGACACTGCTTATGATTTATGGGGATTTAAAAAAAAAGGAGTGGGTGGATTTTTATCACTGCAGGGTGGTTGTGTACACACACTGCCATCACACATTTATGTCCAAACACCATGCAAAAGTGAATTTTGCATAATAGGTCCCCTTTAAACTAAAATCCCTGACTCTAGTCAACAGTGTAAAATGTGTTCTTGCCATTGCCACTTTTGTTCCCTGTGTTGATGTGGCTGGGTTATTGGGAAGCTGGAGTCCCGCAGAGCTCTGTAGCCTTGCTTTCAGACAAAGCTTCAGGACAAACTTTCAGCATTCACAGGGTCACAATTGAGGTCCTGCAAGGCATGAGTCTGCCCAGCTTCATGGGCTTTGCAGTTTCATAACAGCGGGACTAAAGAATACTAATAATACTGCAGAGAACCAGGCACTAAGAAGTGCTGGCAAGCAAACGTGTCTTATGCACTGTGATTCGATTAGTCTGCCTGTTGATCAATGCCAACATCAATTGATCAACCCATTGAGGGGCTGAGACTTAACTACCCAGTTAATTGTGATTAAAGCAGCGGCTATATATGCAATTAAAACAATAAATGGAAAGCATTTAAGAAAATTCTAGTAATCCTATCAAATTCCTTATTAAAGCAAGTCCACTCAGTGCAAGACACCGTGTGACAAATTAAATATGAAAATAAATCTCCAAAACTGTTTACCAAGCTTTACATTGTGTCATAGCAACATAGAAAATGATAAAAAATGGTTTCATAAATGTTGCTTCTTTAGCTCCAAACATCTTTTTAAATCCTGCAACTTTACACACTTGCAATTTTGAAAGAAGGTTAGCACCACTTTTAGCATTACCGTACGTTCACACCGCCGCCGACGAGAGCGGCAAAATTCGCTCTCGCCGCCCTGCCAGCGACGCCGTGGAAAGATTCGTGGACGCTCTGATGCTCTGACGTAGATCGAACGCGTGGTCTTTTTTAAAACTGTATTTAAAGGGGCCACAAAGCAAACAAGCATGTCGATCGTTATTTTTGCAGAAAATTGATCGATGGAAAGAACTTAACAATTATAGACATGCTTGCTAATGAAATAAACAAATTAAAAGCCATTTGTGTGGTGTGGCTTTTGTGTTCATGGTTAAGTGCTATTATAATTTGCATTTCCGCTAAAAAAAGAAGTGTTCTAGCACGAAAATCTTACCCATAAATAGTGTTGCGCGCCTTCTTATCAAATTCAAATGATCATCCTCCTCTATTTTGCTTGGGAACTAATGTGATCGGAACCAAAGTTTACAGGACTGCGTTCTCTGGACTCCTCTCAAACGGAGCACCTCTATATTCCGATAGGTTGCCGCTGGTTGCCGCCGAACCGCGTCATTGCTTATTACCATAAAGTTGACCTGACTTCAACTCTCCTCGCCGCTCTCACCGTCCAAGACGCGCCGCGCCGCTCTCGCCGGAGCTCGCCGCCGGCTCTCATTGAAAATGAATGACTTCCGGCCACTTTGACGCTCTCGCCGGCGGCGGTGTGAACGCACAGTTAGGTTATAAAATCTTACTCCATCTTTTGCCATGCTAACACTGAATTACAGCATAAAACAATACAGCACTACAGTAGAATGTTAAAGCAAGTTGTTTCGCAAACAAACAACTATCATAAACTGCCTCACTGCTTACGTATTTAATATTAACAAACTTTCTAAAACCACCAAAACGTTCACACACTAGGTTCAGCGTTCAAGGAAAGAATTAAGATGTTCAATTAACATTACTTGCTTTTGCTTATGTACATTTCACTGCCACTGCAGTTTTGTTAAAACAAGTGCCATGTTGCAAATTTGATTCATCCAATCAATGCACTGACCTCATAAATATGCAAATTTAGGGTTAAATCCAAATGTAGAAGTTATGAAAACTGAATACCTAAGATTAAATACTAACTGTGTGAAACCAAACAAAATAATCCAGGATTATGTTCACTCGTTGTTAAAAAAAGAAAAAAGAAAAAAAAGGAAGAAGAAAAGTGAAAAGCCTAATAGTTGTAATAGTAATTGTTTCCACCTCCTTTTCTTTTGTTTCGCAGGTATAAAGCACTGTAGAAGGGAGTATTGTAGTAATACAGATTTTGATTCATCCATCCATTTTCCAAACCGCTTACCCTAGATGGATGCTGGAGCCTATCCCAGCATCTCAGGCCGTAGGCAGGGACAGATTTGGACCTTTCAGGGAAAAGCACTTTCAGCAGGTGATTTGTCCCACTACCTTGTATCCAAGGGGGAGAGAAATCACGCTCAGATCCATGCCTAGCAGTCATAATAATGTTATGAACCACAACTACAAGACTGTAATGGAAAGTTGTGCAAAAGTGGACTAGTGAACTGGAAACGATGAATATGTAATCCCCTAAACCAGGTGTGGGGAGCTCAGTAAGGGATGTAATTTAAAAGAAAGTTCCAATGTATAATAAAATATCTAAACCCAGATTTCTACACATTCATACAGCACCGAGAGATGTATGGAGAAAACAGGGAGCACGCAAAAAGAAGTCATCTTCGGGTCCCAAAAATGATTCCCAGCTAATGAGAAGCGAGCTGGAGTAAGCCAGCATGGAGCGGTTTGTGTGTTCGAGGATGAACTGCTCAGGCTGCAGCATTGACAGGCGAAGTAGAAAAGGTTCAGACATGTCTGTATTCTCGTTGAATGCATCAGCTCGCTCACAGGCCCCTGTACCGTTCGCTACTGACAGCACTAAAGGCAGAATCAGAGCAAATAAAAAGCTTTCCCTCACAACATCTAAACGCTGAATGTCTAACTGAAACGGGACGGACAGCTAAACAGTAAACACGCGTTGAGCTGGGATGCGCCACAGTTTAGCAAACAAGGCTCATTTTCCTTCAGATGGGATTTTGAGTTAATGAGATGAGCAGTTTACTTTGAATACGCTCTGTCTGCATGAAGATTAATTATAAGATGCAGTTACAAGAACAAATTCGTAACACTATACTGAAAAAAAAAAAAAAAAAAAAAACTTCCACAAAGATAAGAATTGCAAGGAGCAAAAATGCCACATCTTTTCATTTGATATTTTAAGCTCTTGTTAGTAAGAAGCCAAAAAAAACGATCCCACCAGAATGATTCGCTAATTAGAAACAAATGCTTTTTTTGTCATCTGGTGTCCACACGGACACCTCAAAGATAAATCAAAATCTAATTAAGCAAAATTTCTGTTTTTTAGATTGCCATCAAATTGGATTTGCCTCTCTTCGGTCTCAAATCCTTTTTTCAGTTAATTTCAGCTTTCTATTCTCTCAGCACTCAGTGAAACAGAACAAGTTGTCAGGTGTGGCCTATTTGGAAGTGGTTTCTCAAAAACTTTTCATCCGATTTGGCCTCTATCACTGTTACGTGTTCAAATTGAAAGCATCAGAATCAAAATTGTAAACGTTCAATCTTTGCTCGCGCCTTATAATTCAGCCGCAATTATCACCCGGCAAGAACAATTACAATGCAAGAACAATTTACAACCATAGGACAAAAAGACTTAAATAAACTTATCACTTCATCTAAAACAACAACATGTTTATTAGATCCTATACCAACTGAACTACTGAAAGAAGTGTTACCTATAGTGGAAGAGCCTCTTCTCAATATTATTAACTAATCTTTATCTTTAGGTCATGTTCCAAGAACGTTCAAGCTGGCAGTTATAAAACCTCTTATTAAGAAACCACAATTAGATCCAAATCACCTAGCAAATTACAGACCCATTTCGAATCTTCCATTTATGTCAAAAATATTAGAAAAAGTTGTGTCCGCTCAACTCGGCTCTTTCTTGCAAGAAAACGACATCTATGAAAAGTTTCAGTCTGGATTCAGGCCACATCATAATCACACATTCTAATTCATAATTAAAATTCTAGTAATCCTACCTATCAAATTCCTTATTAAAGCAAGTCCACTCAGTGCAAGACACCGTGTGACAAATGAAATATGAAAATAAATCTCCAAAACTGTTTACCAAGCTTTACATTGTGTCATAGCAACATAGAAAATGATGAAAATGGTTTCATAAATGTTGCTTCTTTAGCTCCAAACATCTTTTTAAATCCTGCAACTTTACACACTTGCAATTTTGAAAGAAGATTAGCACCACTTTTAGCATTACCGTACGTTCACACCGCCGCCGACGAGAGCGGCAAAATTCGCTCTCGCCGCCCTGCCAGCGACGCCGTGGAAAGATTCGTGGACACTCTGATGCTCTGACGTAGATTGAACGCGTGGTCTTTTTTAAAACTGTATTTAAAGGGGCCACAAAGCAAACAAGCATGTCGATCGTTATTTTTGCAGAAAATTGATAGATGGAAAGAACTTAACAATTATAGACATGCTTGCTAATGAAATAAATTAAAAGCCATTTGTGTGGTGTGGCTTTTGTGTTCATGGTTAAGTGCTATTATAATTTGCATTTCCGCTAAAAAAAGAAGTGTTCAAGCACGAAAAGCTTACCTATAAATAGTGTTGTGCACCTTCTTATCAAATTCAAATGATCATCCTCCTCTATTTTGCTTGGGAACTAATGTGATCGGAACCAAAGTTTACAGGACTGCGTTCTCTGGACTCCTCTCAAACGGAGCACCTCTATATTCCGATAGGTTGCCGCTGGTTGCCGCCGAACTGCGTCATTGCTTACTACCATAAAGTTGACCTGACTTCAACTCTCCTCGCCGCTCTCACCGTCCAAGACGCGCCGCGCCGCTCTCGCCGGAGCTCGCCGCCGGCTCTCATTGAAAATGAATGACTTCCGGCCACTTTGACGCTCTCGCCGGAGGCGGTGTGAACGCACAGTTAGGTTATAAAATCTTACTCCATCTTTTGCCATGCTAACACTGAATTACAGCATAAAACAATACAGTACTACAGTAGAATGTTAAAGCAAGTTGTTTCGCAAACAAACAACTATCATAAACTGCCTCACTGCTTACGTATTTAATATTAACAAACTTTCTAAAACCACCAAAACGTTCACACACTAGGTTCAGCGTTCAAGGAAAGAATTAAGATGTTCAATTAACATTACTTGCTTTTGCTTATGTAGGCCACATCATAGCACTGAAACTGCGCTTGTTAGAATCACAAATGATTTACTTTTAGCTTCGGACCAAGGCTGTATCTCCGTACTAGTTTTACTTGATCTTAGTGCTGCGTTCGATACTATAGATCACACAATACTCTTAGATCGACTACAAAATTACACTGGTGTTCAAGGACAAGCATTAAGCTGGTTCAGGTCATACTTATCTGACCGCTACCATTTCGTCTACTTAAATGGAGAAAAAGCGATCATAACTTCGGCAAACTATGGAGTGCCGCAGGGATCTGTGTTATGGTGCGTTCACACCGGACGCGAATAGCGCGTCAGGCGCGAGTGATTTCAATGTTAAGTCAATGCAAAAACGCGTTACGCGCGTAAAAAATTCCTGCGGCGCGAATGAGGCGTAGAGAGCGGCGCGGTAGACGCGAATACGCCTCATTCGCGCGTCAAGTTCGCGCATGGCGCGTTAAGCACGAATGATTTAGTTAGTGCTCTTTGTGCATTCACGCGTTTGATGCGAATTCGCGTCTGCCGCCCGAGTTGAAAAATCTGAACTTCTGCGTCAATTCGCGCCGCGTTAATCAGTCAGGAGCCTAGCTGCTTACTGCTGTCACGTGGTGAAGTATCTGGATGCTTCAATAAATTATTTTGTAATATGACTGTGGTTCTAATGCACAACAAAGCAAATATTTTATCACATAAAACTTGATTTCAATATATGAGACATATTCATTTTGTATTGAATGCTATTTATTCCATATCTAGCTTATATGAAATATTATTATAATGTAAAGACAACCAACATACTGCATAAGTTTGTGTCTGGACAGTGTTGTGTGAGAGAGAGAGAAAAATCAAAGGACAGATTAATCACTTTTGGAGGCTGGCTCCATTTATCATCAAAACAAAAATAAATGACAGATTAGGTGGATGAGGGCGAGGGTGATCCTCGCTCCGATGCGGGACAACAGGTCATCAAACTGCGAGCCAATGGTGAAACTCGCCACACTGGGTTCGCCTTCGAAGGGTCTGGTGGACACAAATACGGCGACGATTACCCCTACGCCGCCGTTCTGCTCTCCAGAGCAAATACAGAGCGGTGACTCTCTCGATGAATGCTCGATCAACATAAAAAAGATGGCCGACAACGGGTTTCGATTCTGACGCGCGAGACGCGCGTAAATTTCGCTTCAAACTTTTGTTTTTACACGCGTCAGTTTCACTCTTGACACGCGAATTAACACAAAGTGGTCAAGCGTCAAACTAGACGCGGTAGACGCGAATTTGACGCGCTATTCGCGTCCGGTGTGAACGCACAGTTAGGCCCTTTATTATTCTCAATATATATGCTGCCACTTGGTAATATTCTAAGGAAACATGGAATTAGTTTCCATTGTTATGCTGATGACACTCAAATATATATTTCATCACGGCCAGATGAATACGCTAAATTATCCAAATTGACAGATTGTGTTAAAGATATAAAAGATTGGATGACGCGTAATTTTCTTTTATTAAATCCAGACAAGACAGAGGTAATACTTATCGGTTCTAAAAACCGTCCACAAAACCTTTCACAGCACGACTTTAACATAGTAGGATGCCCTGTTACTTTATCCGCTACAGTAAAAGACCTGGGTGTTACATTAGACTGCAACCTGTCTTTTGAAAAGCATATTTCATATGTTACAAAAACAGCCTTTTTCCACCTTAGTAACATTGCTAAACTACGTAATATGCTATCAGTCTCTGATGCAGAAAAGTTAGTTCATGCATTCATGACCTCGAGACTAGATTACTGTAATGCTTTATTAGCTGGTTGTCCTGCATCTTCAATAAACAAGCTACAGTTAGTCCAAACTGCAGCCGCTAGAGTTCTTACTAGATCAAGAAAATATGATCATATAACACCGATTTTATCATCACTTCATTGGTTACCTATAAAGTTCCGTATTAATTACAAGATATTGCTGTTGACTTATAAAGCTCTAAATGGTTTAGCTCCAGTCTATTTAACGGATCTTTTATCGCCTTACAATCCATCGCGCTCTTTAAGATCACTAAATTCGAGGCTCCTGGTCATTCCTAGGATATCCAGATCCACCAAAGGAGGCAGAGCATTTTCACATTTAGCTCCGAAGCTCTGGAATAGCCTTCCTGATATTGTTCGTTGCTCAGACTCGCTCTCCCAGTTTAAAACTAGACTGAAGACACATCTATTTAGCCAGGCATTCATTTACATTTTTTATCTTACAGTTACTGTAAATTCGGCCTCTAGTTCATAAACGCCAGAGGGGAACTGGCCCCCGACTGAGCCTGGATTCTCCCAAGGTTTTTTTTTTTTTTCTCCATTGGGTCATCTGATGGGGTGTTAGGACACCATTAGGTCACTGGATGGAGTTTTTCGGTTCCTTGCAACTGTTGCCTTTGGCTTGCTCAGTTGGGGATATTCAAATTAATTAACCAGTCATACCATTGATCAGCTCTACCAAACTTGGATGTCTTTTTTTTCCAGTAATAAACAAACATTGTTAAGTTGTTTTGATTGATACTGTGAAGCAGCTTTGATACAATCTGTATTGTGAAAAGCGCTATATAAATATATTTGACTTCACTTGACTTGACTTGACTTGACGTGTAAACACGCAAATGTTCATGCTCAAATTCTCCATTTCAAGCCCTGTAATTGAGGGAAAATGAGAAATGACTTCAAAAGAGAAATGCAAGAAACCCTAGGGCACACGTTTAATTGTCCTTGCACTCCTCTGACTGCTAGTTTCTCCTCCCCTTGGAGCGCTACTGCAGAGTCCCGGTGGCAGTGGAAATTAGGCATGGGTCATTCACCTCTGTGGGAGAGCGATGTCACAAACAGCAGCACAGAAGTTCGGCATCATCACGAGCAGCCTAGATCACTCATGCTCTCTTCTTTTAAATGATGCAATGCTTACCTAAGCGATGGCTCAGCATGGAAGCATGAAAGGATGACTATGTTTAATTAAAAACTCAGTTTGCAGCCCTTCAGTTTGTTTTTTCAAATAAATTTCTCTTTAATATAGATGAGCATGCGTGTGCTACCTTCAGTTCGTAAATTTCAGCATAACTGGTAATTACCTTTGATCCACCATGCCGATTTTGCAGTGTACTCTTCTTCTGATTAATGAGAACTCCCCCAACAAACGTGTCTTTATGACAGGGCTATTTCATAAGCACTGATTTATGTGAGTGCGAGTAACAGGCCTACAGTATTTGTGAAGCACAAGCAAGTTGGTGGGTCGATAAGCTGGATGGTAATGACCTTCCTCGTCTGTTCCCTGCATTCGCTCAGAACCATGACAACCCAAGTTGAGTTTCCCCCACCCACCCATGCAGGTGCTCACAAATATGGCATGGTAGCTGGATTCAAGCTGTTTTTTTTTTAAATATGGAAGCTAGTCAACCAGCTAATAACCTGCTTGCAACAGCTATTGTCCAGTTTGGACCAGTCAACTGAAACTAAAATCAGTGGTGGTAAGTAACGAAGTAAAAATACTTCGTTACTTTACTTAAGTATTTTTTTCGGGGATCTGTACTTTACTTGAGTATATTTTATTTGCATCTACTTTTACTCTTACTCCACTACAATATTAAAGACAAAGTTTACTTTTTACTCCGTTACATTTCCCCATGCCCGCTCCAAGTATTTATTACACTGGCTTTCCAAACCAATGAAAAACTTGGTTTTATTTGGAAAAAAAGTACGCGCGAGCTCTTTGCCAGCATACGCTCACATAGAAGTTAGTTCGCCATTGTGGAAGATGACCGCAGAAACTGGTGAAGGTGCAGCTCTGCCCAGCAATGATCCCGAGATTCCCGCTTACCTTGTTTCTTGCACATCTTCTGTTTGATGCAGCTAATATTATGGAACATGTCTATTGCAGAGCTGCCAACTCTCACTCATTCAGTGTGAGACTCACGCAATTGACACTTTCCACAAGCTCTCACGACACACATCCATTTTCTCACGCAGAGAAAAATCGTGAAGCATAGAGGACATTGACACCGACAGACAAGAAAGAGAAGGTTACATTTGATATAAAACAAATTATCAGCTCTCAGATTCTGTCCATTTTATTACGAAATTCAAACTATAAATACCGTTTTGGAGCTTTTAAATGTGACGTGACAGATAGCTAGCGCCTGCTATGGGGTGCCGTTAATCTCTTTACTACTAGTTAATTGTAAATAAACACAAATTAACAATAATAGGTAGCCTATGTTGAAAGATACAGTACAACTTCCCGAAATGTATATCGTACATAATATATATATATATATATATACATAATATCAATAAATCAGTGTTTTTCAACCGCGGAAAGAGGTCAATAAAACAGCTGGAGAACAATGTCACATAACGTTACATTTACCTCAGGGAAAAAAAAAAACATTTAATGACCATAGCACGTTAGTTGGCTAGAAAAATTAGTATTTTATAATATATTTAATATTAGTATAAATTAGTATTTTGCTAAATATGTGCACTATATATTTATTATATTTTTACTTATAAGCTATCATTAAAATATTATAAAGTTGTTATAATAAAAATCACATGTATTTTTAACATTTAATAATTCCAGCTGACAGGGCTCTCTAGCCTATGTTTACAGAATTAGGTGAGATTTTCTTAATTTAAAAATTAACATGTATCTACTGTACCAAATATTTATCCAAATGAATCTATATTGAATCAAGATTGGAATCAAACCACAATAATTGAATTGAAATTGTAAAATTTGTATCAAAGAATGGCCTACCAGTCATTGCACCATAATATGCTGTCACTAAACTTAATGAAATTGTTTAAAATTGATGCAAGGTACTTCATTGTCTCTTATGATTGCAAATCTAACAAATTCTTAATTGCAGTATCTAATAATTTGTTCAATTAAAACATTGCATATCACTCCCAAAACAATTGATCTGTTTAATTATTGATATTTACAGTTTGAATATTTACTTTTTACTTTCGGTACTTAAGTACGTTTTAAATTGGATACTTTTGTACTTTTACTCAAGTGATGTTTGAATGGAGGACTTTCTACTTTTACTGGAGTCATTTTTTATTTAGGTATATATACTTTTACTCGAGTATAATTTTTGAGTACTTTTACCACCCCTGACTAAAATTATATTTCCATGACTCCAAAATCAACTAAAATAAAATAAAAATGGCCACAAATTATTTATAGTTTTGATTAGTGACAAGCCACCTGCATAAAATGTGAAAATACTATTAGGAACAAATAATGCAAGACTTTGATGAGAAATTTAGTGACATCAAACAAATTGGTGCATTAACTTTGGCAGCTCTAAAATAATAAAACTATCCCAGAAATAAAAACTAAAAGTGATAAACTAGATAACAAAAATAAATAAGATAGAAGTTAAACAGAAATTTAAAAATACATTAAAAGTTCAAAACTATATTAACCCCGCCATAAAGCACATCAACAACAGTGTTTATACTTTAAGTCTTCTTTGAGTTGGTTCAACAGAATCCGTTGGGAATTCTGATAAGCACCTGACAGAATATCTTCTCCCTTATCAAACGCTGATTGACCACTTGTGCTCTTGAGCTTTTCTGCTCTCAGGGCATTTCAGTAAGGACAGATTGAGATAATGGAGCCTATTCCTGCCTAGACCCAAGCAAGAATGGTTTACAGTAAAGTCACTCAGCCCAGAGGGACCACACGGATGCATCAAGTTGCAGATCCTTATAGATAAGACTGTCATTCTCAAACACAAGGGAAAAGCAAGATAAAGAAAAAAGTATATATAGAGCGAAAACAAAAAAATCCTTTGTTCAGAAGCCGACACCAGTGAAATTGTGTGATGCTCCATACTAAATGTCAATATCAGCAAAAGCTATTATGCCATTGAACATCCTCTTTGAAAATAAATTAACAAATTAAATTAAAACAATGACATGTCCCCTCAATTAACTTTTCCCTCCAAGTAATTATTTAAATAAACATTTAGTAACAAAAGAACAAAATAAATTACATTTACATATTACATTATTACATTTCATTATAAGCAGTGAGTTTGTTTTTTTGTCAATAATGTTTGACTAATATTAACAACTATTCTGCTGCTGCGTTCACAAGTTGACTTTTGACATCTTCAAAACACACACACACATTTCTGATCAGCGTGCCAGCACAAATCCTGTGTGTTTTTCCATGTTTTGTGCCAGTCTCCTTCACTCCAGCTCTGTCCATTCATGTGTAGGGTTATAAGGTGACCTTGTGCTGAATGTGAATCTGGGCAACTGGCTCTTTCCAACTGCTCTCTCTTTCCCCTCAATCCACACTAATCCATCAGGGTTATCAGAACTCTACTCCCTAATTAGGAGGCCGGGGAACTGGGAGGCAAGCCTTGCCATACCCCTCCCTCCCACTCTCATTAATTTAAAAAAAAAAAAAAAAAACACACACTAAAAACAGCAACCAGCTCCTGGAGCAGCGCTAACACGGCAAGGTCGAGAGATATCAATCTCGGGTTGTTGTCAGTACGCAGGAATGCGTCAACACGACAAGTGAGAGCTGCATTGCAATGATCCATTTTACGGGTTTTGGAGGAGGAGAGATTTTCACATTGAAAGACCTTTTAAATCTTTAACCACAACCGGCTTTGACAACAACGGGCTTCAATAACAGCTCTTTTTCCAGTCCAGCTTCGGAGCATTTGCAGTCACCGCTTTTTGTATTTGCCACGGAAAGATGCTCAAGTCGACGGGGGGCTAACGAGTTTTTCACTAGAGAAGACATTTGAGCCTTAATGTTCCCATTATGAATAAAACCAATGAGCACGGCATGCAATTCTGTTGCCATGGGCATATTATTCAGAACAACTCATCTAATGACATATTTATAAAATGTATTTCATACTCATGATCATTTATATTGCCTCAGGTGATATATAGACATGTTCTGTAATTACTGGAGCGATGCAACACAATGTTTTTGTGGCAGTGTTGAGGAACCCACTTTCAAACTGTAGCCTGTCAAGCTGCTCATAATTTGAAGTAATTAAAATACAGTCAAGCCACTCGTTTTTAAATAATTATAAATAGACTAGTGCTGTCAAATAGATTAATAGCGATTAATCGATTCTAACAAAGTTTTTGTTTATATAATAGGTGTGTAGCCTATATATATATATATATATATATATATATATATATATATATATATTATTTATATATGTATTATATATATATACACTGTATACATATATATATATAGATAGATAGATAGATATATATATATACACTGTATACAGTATGCGTTGTATTACAGTATTACATAAGAAAACAAATAAAAAATAATAATAAAAGAAAAAAAAGAAAAAATATAAATAAACTTTCACCTAACTAATAACCTTCATCCTCTCTATACCTTGCAAATATTTTATTTTTACAATGCTTTTTAAACTGAGTCATACTTGGGCATTGTTTAAGTACTGAACTTAATCTGTTCCACAACTTCACATATCGAAACACAAAAACTTTTTAATGTTGTACGGACACATAATTGTTTAAAGTTGCTCTCACCCCTAATATTATATCTCCCTTCTCTATTAAAAAACAGTTGTTGAATATTACCAGGGAGTAGGTTATTTTTTGCTTTATACATTATTTGTGCTGTTTGAACATAAACCAGATCAGTAAATTTCAATGTCTTGGATTTTAAAAATAATACATTTGTGTGATCTCTATAACCAGCACCATGAATCATCCTTATGGCTCTTTTTTGCAACCTAAATACAGATAATAGTCTGCATCCGTAAGTATTACCCCAAACCTCCGCACAATAGTTTAGATATGGTAATATCAGTGCACAGTAAAGAATGTGGAGTGATTTGTAGTTCAGAACATGTTTCGCTTTGTTCAATATTGAAATACTTCTTGAAAGTTTATTGTGTACATGTTTTATGTGAGATTTCCAACATATTTTGTCATCTATTATCACTCCAAGAAACTTATTTTCATTAACCCGTTCTATGTCCACCCCATCTATCTGTATCCGAATTTGTATACTCTTTTTACAGTTACCAAATAACATGAAGTTAGTTTTATTAATGTTTAATGATAATTTATTTTTTATCAAACCATCTTTTTAATTTATACATTGCTGAAGTAGTAATCTCCTCTAGTTTCTGTAAATTCCCCCCAGAACAAAAAATATTTGTGTCATCCGCAATTGTGTGTACATGTGAATTGTGCACGCGATTAGCATCCTTCACAGACCGCATAACAAACGGGCCCATTTTCCTGGCCCGTTTCCCGATCGCTGTCACTGTTTTTCTCCCATCAAGGCCTCTCTCCTCTGTATTAATTGCCTGGTTAATTAAGGAACTTAGAGCTATCGGAAAAGCTTCTCTAAAAGAGAGAGAGACAGTGTCCTGGGGGAAAAGACGACTCTAATGAAGTGAATAAAGATGAGAAGTGCTGATCAAGGAGACGTTGGTGAGAAATACAGAGAGTCAGGCCAGGATTGCAAACGCAAGAGGAAATCTGCCCTTCTCTTGTCGACAGACCCGTTTTTTTTTTTTTTTGCATTGAAAGTGCACAGCCAAAAGGAGAGAAGTGAGAGAGACAAAAAGGAAGAGAGATAAAAGAAACTGGCTAGAGAGTATGGGTATGTTTTCTCATTAATCGTTCGCTGCAGCTAACGCTGTGTCTCTGTAGCCTCGTTTACCATGTGTCCCGGCCATCTGCAGTCCTGCCTTTTTAAAAGCCCCAATGCCAATCTGAGTGGCAAACAGATGATGAGCGCTGAGTGGTTAAATGGGTGCCAAAAACAATGTGTGGAGAGAGAGCGATATGACAAGGCTGCGGGCATCAAGGAAGCACCCACACTTCTTCTAGAAGAAACCGTGTCATTAAGTTCATTCACAGCAGAGCTGGTGTTTTATAAACATGTTTGCCACACAACACACTCTCTTTTGCAGCTGAAGGAATGCTAATGTGGTTAATGAGGCTAATACAGAGAGGCATGTGGACATGGAATGACGCATCTCAGAGCTTGAAGACATTGGAACAAGATCTATGCCACTTCCTGGACTGGCAACGCTGAGGTATGACAGACTTTGAGGCCACGTAAAGTATAGAAAAAGAGCAGAGAGTGAGTTGAGTTTGCTCAGAAAAATCAAAAACAGCAATAAACGCAGAAAAGGGAATATGTAAGCAATAATGACTGTATCATGAATAAGTCACGGCTGAAGGGCATTGTTAGGCACGACGCAAAGCCTTCCTTCCGCTGGAAAAATAGTCCCTGACCGTGAACAGAAACAGAAGTTACATTATTTCGCCATTAGATGGGGCAAAGACTGTCTTTATGAGTGAGTCAGTCAGTAGAGAAGACTTTTATATTGAAAGGACTGAAACGTGTTGTGAATACGGAAAAGCAAAACGCAACTGACAAATGACTAGTGTGTCAGGGCACGGGAAAACCCCTTAACTCTTAAAATGACAATATATCGCTGCGGACATTGAAACTGATTTTTTATTACGAATATAGGACTGACCTGAAGGAAAATGCTATATTTACTGTAAATGCAGGTACACTCACAATACTCTACTCTATACTTCAATGAACAATATCAATGAGAACACGTTTAAGTTGCTAAGAGTAGTTGCTAGGGGTGTTGTGTAGTGATAAATAGAACCTTTGGGTGAAGCGGTCATAGCGGTCGTGTTTTATCGTGTATATCGGAGGCTAATTGGGCTTAAGACCCGAATGTTTTGTCAAAAGCCCCGAATCTTTTAGGTTTTTAAAAATAAATTAAACTTTCATTTCCTCTGAGTCTTTCTGACTGGAGCGGCAAAAAAATGAAACAAAAGCTCTATTACCGTGCGTGGTGGCGGACGGTAATGCATCACTCAGCTTGTTTTACAACTGCCAATAAAAACTAACGAAGAAGAATATAAATCTTGCGGGGGGGGGGGGGGGGGGGGGGGAGCTGTGGGGGGCGTTGGGCGTTTGGGGGACGATAACAAATAAGTAAGACAAAAAAGAGACAAATAAATAATGAGGAAATCACCTCAGGTGTTGTTCTGGCTGGGTGTGAATGCTCTTCTGAAGATGATTACAGAGTAAAATCTCTCGGGCTCTCACCTGTCAACAGCCAATGAGTGTTTACTCTCTCTGATGAAGTCACCAGCCTTCAGCACTGAGGTTTGCCCATCTCCATAGCCACGAGTTCCATTTACTTGTATTATTGTTAGTGGTGAATGGGATGGGTGGGAGGGAGAGAGAGAGAGAGAGGACTTTGTAGACATACACAAAGCAGAACGAAGAAAATATGATATAAGAAAAAAGCAGTGGGCATTTGTAATTCAGGCAAATCTTTTACTGAATATGCAGGATGGTTTGACTTCACACAAACGTGAAATTTTCAGTGTGGGATGACATTTACTCTTAACAGTAAACTCTTAACAGATTCTGGCATCTGGTGCTGTCGAAAGATCAGAAGGCAAGGGGTTACACTGGTTAGGACAGTCTAGTTAACCCCTGCTGGTACATGTCGTGACTGCAAACATTCTGCACACAGAATTCTTTCTTCTCTGACTACTATTCAAAGGTATCTGTGTTTTCTAAAATAATACTTTTTTGTAAGCAATATATAAAATCACAAACGTTTCATTATTATATCATATTATAGTACTTTTGACCAGAGACAAATTCCTCGATGTGCATAAAAGACCCGATAGACCCGGACGGCATAACTGGACCAACAGCGGACCAATCTCGTTGCAAAGCATCCGAAATGCTGTTTTGGTCATTCTGAAATGACTAGGCAAAGTCTGTCGTCAATGTGGTTCAGTATAATTACCTCCTAGAACTGTCTTAACACGACTGTGTTCCCAAAGAGCAGGCATCCACCTCAGAAAGCGAGAAGTAATAAATTATATAAACGAACATTACCGTACTATAGTGGCTTCTCCTACTGCATCAGCTCCCATTTTTCTTAGTGATATTTATCACCAGTTTATCAGGAAGTGACAATTTTGTTCTCTTCGACTGACTGGATTGAAATGCTGCTTTATACGCAAATGTTTTTTTTATGTGATATTCCAATTTTGTGCATAAGTTAAATTTGCAACTTTCGATAGAAACATAGCTACTGGCTGCAGGCAAAAGTGGCCCAAATTCAATTTTTGTTCATATGTGATTTATGCCAATTTACATATAGTTCTTTATTTTAAATGAATGTATGGACCTGGGTGGATGAACACTCCCATAATCCTGTTGAACTTCTCTGAATTGTAATTGATTAAATTCCTCTTCCTTTATTTCAATTAATTTTTTGTAGGCCATGGCCACATCAAATTCGTACTTATGAATCAAAAGGAATCCAATTCTTAAATTCTGATGTTTGCCCAAACTTAAAACTTACCTTCGCTCTTAAAAGAGTGAAAAGCAAGACCGGCAACAACTGAGCATCCATGAGTAAAGACTGCAATTGAGATGAATAGAACTGCAAACAGTCAGATCATTCAGAGTCTCTCCTAGTGGAGGATACGTTACGAAAATGCCTCTTCAATGTCGTCATGGCCTCTACACTTCAGCTTGGAGTGTAAAATAATTTCTCTCATTTTAATCTTCCTCTTTTTTGGAAGGTTCTGTTGCTCTTCCAAGAACAAAGGAAGCAGATGTGAAGATGGATGGTCTGTTGAGACAGCACAAAGTAACGTCTCGTCTAATGTTGAAATAATTGTGGATATTAAAGAGAGAGGAAAATGCCAGCTCAGCCTGGGGAAGGCTGGAAAAATAATTGAGAGAGGCAATAATGCAATAAAAAAGTCAGGCACTGGTGGAGGGAAGATTTCATTAAAAACAATAATGGTCACGACTGACTGGCCCAAATGCCGGAGGACAGGTCGTTCTTCTACAAATATGGCCTTATGATCCTTGCCTTCAGAATGCAGTCTGAGCAGTTTTTTTGGATGATGAATGAGTGCAAGCGATTTTTGCAAAACCTAGTGGCTACACTATTAATCAAAAGATCAGCACAAGATGTAAAAGGTGAGAGAAAAGGGTATCGGTAAAACAAAACTCAAAAGTGTGTTTGCACTAACAGCGATTAAAATGTTGCTGCAAATCTCAGAGCGTGAATGCCCCTTTTAAACTGTGAACTCACTGTGCAGTTTCCTTTCTCGTGTTGACACTATGCAATCCCTATTCAATTCATTCTGTGTAGTTCAGGATGAGTCATCACTAATTTTGCTCCCTTTTTATGGAGCAATACTGTACACTTTATATGCGTTTTTACTAAAAGTGAATTGTGTCAATGTTTAGCAGTACACAAGTATACAAATTAGTCTCAGCACTAACAGAAATGGACTAAAAGTCACATAACTTCAATCTTGAAACGCGTTGGGCGTTTGGGGGACGATAACAAATAAGTAAGACAAAAAAGAGACAAATAAATAATGAGGAAATCACCTCAGGTGTTGTTCTGGCTGGGTGTGAATGCTCTTCTGAAGATGATTACAGAGTAAAATCTCTCGGGCTCTCACCTGTCAACAGCCAATGAGTGTTTACTCTCTCTGATGAAGTCACCAGCCTTCAGCACTGAGGTTTGCCCATCTCCATAGCCACGAGTTCCATTTACTTGTATTATTGTTAGTGGTGAATGGGATGGGTGGGAGGGAGAGAGAGAGAGAGAGGACTTTGTAGACATACACAAAGCAGAACGAAGAAAATATGATATAAGAAAAAAGCAGTGGGCATTTGTAATTCAGGCAAATCTTTTACTGAATATGCAGGATGGTTTGACTTCACACAAACGTGAAATTTTCAGTGTGGGATGACATTTACTCTTAACAGTAAACTCTTAACAGATTCTGGCATCTGGTGCTGTCGAAAGATCAGAAGGCAAGGGGTTACACTGGTTAGGACAGTCTAGTTAACCCCTGCTGGTACATGTCGTGACTGCAAACATTCTGCACACAGAATTCTTTCTTCTCTGACTACTATTCAAAGGTATCTGTGTTTTCTAAAATAATACTTTTTTGTAAGCAATATATAAAATCACAAACGTTTCATTATTATATCATATTATAGTACTTTTGACCAGAGACAAATTCCTCGATGTGCATAAAAGACCCGATAGACCCGGACGGCATAACTGGACCAACAGCGGACCAATCTCGTTGCAAAGCATCCGAAATGCTGTTTTGGTCATTCTGAAATGACTAGGCAAAGTCTGTCGTCAATGTGGTTCAGTATAATTACCTCCTAGAACTGTCTTAACACGACTGTGTTCCCAAAGAGCAGGCATCCACCTCAGAAAGCGAGAAGTAATAAATTATATAAACGAACATTACCGTACTATAGTGGCTTCTCCTACTGCATCAGCTCCCATTTTTCTTAGTGATATTTATCACCAGTTTATCAGGAAGTGACAATTTTGTTCTCTTCGACTGACTGGATTGAAATGCTGCTTTATACGCAAATGTTTTTTTTATGTGATATTCCAATTTTGTGCATAAGTTAAATTTGCAACTTTCGATAGAAACATAGCTACTGGCTGCAGGCAAAAGTGGCCCAAATTCAATTTTTGTTCATATGTGATTTATGCCAATTTACATATAGTTCTTTATTTTAAATGAATGTATGGACCTGGGTGGATGAACACTCCCATAATCCTGTTGAACTTCTCTGAATTGTAATTGATTAAATTCCTCTTCCTTTATTTCAATTAATTTTTTGTAGGCCATGGCCACATCAAATTCGTACTTATGAATCAAAAGGAATCCAATTCTTAAATTCTGATGTTTGCCCAAACTTAAAACTTACCTTCGCTCTTAAAAGAGTGAAAAGCAAGACCGGCAACAACTGAGCATCCATGAGTAAAGACTGCAATTGAGATGAATAGAACTGCAAACAGTCAGATCATTCAGAGTCTCTCCTAGTGGAGGATACGTTACGAAAATGCCTCTTCAATGTCGTCATGGCCTCTACACTTCAGCTTGGAGTGTAAAATAATTTCTCTCATTTTAATCTTCCTCTTTTTTGGAAGGTTCTGTTGCTCTTCCAAGAACAAAGGAAGCAGATGTGAAGATGGATGGTCTGTTGAGACAGCACAAAGTAACGTCTCGTCTAATGTTGAAATAATTGTGGATATTAAAGAGAGAGGAAAATGCCAGCTCAGCCTGGGGAAGGCTGGAAAAATAATTGAGAGAGGCAATAATGCAATAAAAAAGTCAGGCACTGGTGGAGGGAAGATTTCATTAAAAACAATAATGGTCACGACTGACTGGCCCAAATGCCGGAGGACAGGTCGTTCTTCTACAAATATGGCCTTATGATCCTTGCCTTCAGAATGCAGTCTGAGCAGTTTTTTTGGATGATGAATGAGTGCAAGCGATTTTTGCAAAACCTAGTGGCTACACTATTAATCAAAAGATCAGCACAAGATGTAAAAGGTGAGAGAAAAGGGTATCGGTAAAACAAAACTCAAAAGTGTGTTTGCACTAACAGCGATTAAAATGTTGCTGCAAATCTCAGAGCGTGAATGCCCCTTTTAAACTGTGAACTCACTGTGCAGTTTCCTTTCTCGTGTTGACACTATGCAATCCCTATTCAATTCATTCTGTGTAGTTCAGGATGAGTCATCACTAATTTTGCTCCCTTTTTATGGAGCAATACTGTACACTTTATATGCGTTTTTACTAAAAGTGAATTGTGTCAATGTTTAGCAGTACACAAGTATACAAATTAGTCTCAGCACTAACAGAAATGGACTAAAAGTCACATAACTTCAATCTTGATTCCATCTGCAAGATCTAGTGAATGGGAAGAATAAGATATGTGTGGCTTAGCAAACAAATGCATGGAAATAAAATGATTTTACCATAAAAATAGTTACCATATTAACCGACAGCTCACTATCGTTCTTCAAGAAACAAAACATGCCTATTTATATGAAGAAATTACAGTATGATAATTAACATTTAGACAGCATAAAATAGCTAACATTTTGACATGTTTACCATTAGAATGGTTTAAAAAAAAGTTAAGTTGAAGGAGCATGGATGAGAGAGCATATTAAACTAAGAGCTAACAAATGCAAAACCATTCTATAATTTCATACTCTGCTTTGACACAGCCATTGCCATATTCCAACGCTTTGGTCCAAAACCTTCCTAATATTTTATATTGTTTTTTTTTTTTTTTTACTTGGACAGTTCACACTATTGCCTGTCAACACAACTCAACAACCTCTCCTCTGGTTTGGCCTCCATTGGCTATTGTGTACCTTTAAAATAGACACTGCTGGAACGCTCTTTGTCGAAGGCACTGGAGCCACAATTCTCTTTAGTATATACCAAAGCCATGGTAACAGTTAGCAATGCACTTCACTTCTTTGTATCCTTTCGTACAAACGAATAGCTCAAAATAGCAGCTGGACAATGTGCTTGGTACAGTTTTACAGAGCTTTACAAGTTTCAGGTCACATTGGCAGCTAGCTTCAGTTGTTAGCAAGGAAATGGTAGCACCCTTAAATCATGTTAATTGCACAACCCTTTGGTTGCCTTTGTGTATTACAAAAAAACGAGACTTGCCACTTTCAGGGTGAAAATAACTGATTATAGTTGACTGTAGTTCTGTGTTTCCCACTACTTTTCATCATGAAAAATAATGGCAGCTCAATTTTAATACATGCATTTCCAAACCACACTTAAGATAATAATCCCTTTGAGGTACTCCAATTTAGACATTTTATAAACGCCTGGTCTACTGTATATAAAAGGCGATACAGTGGTTTAATACATTAAGTCCATTGAAATCATACCAGACGCACTTTGACATTGCCAGAAACCCAATTTGTGTTGCTAACGAGATGGGTGAAGCAATCATGGGCAACCATTTTTTAAATTGCTTTAGGGTTTCCTATGCTAATGGTGTGAATGTGAATGCGTATAAAAAACAGCATAACCTCCAACTGACATCCTTAATGTGCTGGGTTCAAAACAAGTTAAGCTCCTTTGACAGTATCTGAGGCATGTTGTTCGACTGCCACAGACAATTTTACCACCTCCCTCATCAGTTTGAGAAAAAAAAAGAACAAACCGCATTTACTGTACATTAATGCTTACATTAGAAGTCTAATCTAAAAAGCATTATAGAGCCTTTAAAAGGCCTTTTTTGTTAAAGTTAAAAAAAGTGTTATTTTAGCTCTAAAGTGAATTGTTCCAATAGCAGGGGAACCACTAGGCAGATTATTTTTTTTGCATTACCGATATAATTCCTAGGGGTATATTTGTAGTTTGTCATAGTTGAAAGATTGGACTTAACATGCAAGATGCAAAAGCCTCTAAGTCCATCTAACATTTTTCTTTAATATTAACATTTTTATCTGGCTCCTATGTACAGTATAGGTTTCTACCTAAGTACTGACATTTCTGAATGGGCTGAGGCTGGGATTTAGTGAGTTTGAAGTGAAAGCATTTGATGAACGTATAATATGTGCGGAGAGCATTCACTCAATAATATTATCTCATTTTCAGTGTTGTGCAGTGAAGTTACTTCCAAACTGTAATACATTATACATTACTTGTTACTGTAATTTAAAAGTAATTCATTATCTTACAATATTACTGTCTCAGAATTGTAATGCATTACATTACTCCTGTATTACTTTTGAGTTACTTTCACCAAAATAGCTATACAGTAGTAGAACTTGACATTCTAAGGCTGTAAGTATATGCGATATGAAACACTCAGATCCAAGAACCTGCAGAATCAGGTGTTATCCCTGTTATGCATAAACAGGGATAACATAATATATGCATAACATAATATAAACATCTTGCCCTCATCTTGAAAATTTTGATATGGAATATCAGGATAAAAATTACTCCACATAATTTATTGGTTCATTTTGGGAACCTTTTATTGACATTTTTACCCCCTTCCCTTCCATAAGTGCATTTACTCCAGATATGAACTCAAAAACATAAAGGTTGCCAAAATCAGCAAAAACATTAGGCTACTCATACTTCAGTCATACTTCCTCAATAAGTACTTAACCATGAATAATTTAAAGGGGTAGTTCAACAACATCACCCTCATGTTTTTCAAAACCTGTATGAATTTATTTCTTCTGCTGAACACAAAAGAAGATATTTTAAAGAATGTTGGTAACCAGACAGTTGACTGCACCCATTGACTTCCATAGTTGGAAAAATATATATTAAGTCAATGACTACCGTAAACTGTATGGTTACTAACACTATATAAAATATCTTCTTTTGTTTTCAGCATAATAAAGAAATTCTTTCAGTTTGAACAACGTGAGTTTTTTTTTTTATAACTTTCCTTTTACATAGGGTCTTACAGTTAAATAGTCTTTTTTTCTAGCTTTAGCACAGAATCCTGTCACTGTTTTAATAATCGAGTCATTCATTCAACCGATTTGTTCAAACGGCTGTTTGATTCAACGACGAAGCAAACGAGGAGTCATTTAATCATTAAATGAATGGATTCGTTCAAAACGCAGATTATTCAGTAACGAATCACCACTATCAGTTTCAGAGATTGTTTCTGCTGTTGTTTCATTTTGGAATTTTCATCGGCGAAGTGACGATAAACCAAAACGTAACTCTCAATGTTAACTTATTGGTCAACTCATTTATTGTTGCATAACATAGGCTATATCACATCAGCAATTGTGCTGATATTTGGGGAAATCTGCGGTTTTACTTGTGTATATATCACATAATTTTATATTATGTAATAATACAATAAGACAAAAACTCATCGGGGCAAAAATGCCCATGTAGACCTTGGATATTGGACCTTGATGTTCGTCAAAAAAAGTAATTCGGCCGGGGATTTTTACACGGGTGAGTGGTGGGAGAAAAAAACACTGACATTCTGGATTCAGACTGCAATAAAATCACTGACTAGCCCCTATAAATATTGAAAATACCTTACGATCCACGAGAAACAATTACCATCCAAATAGTGCTTAACTCAACTTACTTCAGCTGCTTGCAATACCTTCTTCGACGTATAAAACACGCAGATCGATGACGACGCAGGAGGGTGAAGTTAACTGTGGGCTGCTGCCGCTGCACTCGGGGTCTTCCACGGGCACGGATGAAAGTGAACCAAAGTATTTAGTTAGTTTAGGAATTTTTGCATCCCTTTTCTGTCTTTCGAGTTTGTTTTCCCTTTTTTGTGCACCACTATCACTTTTCATAATTTTTGCACTCTAGCGAGCGATTTATACCCATGTTCTATCTACATGAAAGCATAACGAAAAGAGGCGTTTCTCAACATCATGGCGCAAATTGTAGAGTTAATTTGATTGGGCGGTGAATTATATCAGTCAGGCACATTTTCCAATAACTTCTTGTTATTTTATTATACACAAATCAACCACCTATGATTTAACAATCTAATTTCCTCCAGCCAATCACGGGCCCCCTAATCTGACGGGCCCTGGGGCTTCAGCCCCACCTAGCCCTTATGTTAATCCGGCCCTGGACCTACACCACAAAACTAGTTGAGGATAAATTATATAAAATTGGGGAATTCCAGCGTTATGGACGTGACATCTGCAGTCAAAACTTGAAATATAAATTCTTAGAAAATGCATTTAATACAATATACTGAAACGTCTGTTTATCCATAGGATACCCCCTTAAAAGAGTCCAGACATTAGAAAAATATCAGTCTACACATGCGTTTTATATTTCATATGAGGGAAAAACACACGCATTCATGCGTGACAAAAAAATATATATTTAACTTTTAGGAGGCAAAATATTTTTTTTGTAGGCCTAATTCAGTGAATTACACAGCCCAAATCAAAAGTAATAGCCTACTACCCACCGGATGAAGAAGGGTTGGCTCTCTCCACAGAACATAAAATATTCATTTTATTTTATTTTTCGTGTTTGCATTTATGAGGAAAAAACAATGTACGTGACAGTTCTCCGTTACGGATGCGACCGTTCTGAAGCGGCACTAAAAGACTGTTTTAAAACTTTCACAGAGACCTCAAACAGAAGACACAAAGCCGTTCTTTAAAGTGAATTTCGATTTGTACTAATTGTATCTTAATTTTGATCAATGTTTCATCAACCAATTGCCTGGATTTAATAAATAAGAAGTAAATATAGCAGACAATAGATAATCACGACACGGAGGCGCCTGGGCGTGAACTGGAGCGCATCTCATAAATTAACCGAAACTCAGCGTAGGCTATAAGGTAGCCTAGCCTACTTCACAGACCTGAAATATATTATATATATATATATATATATATATATATATATATATATATATATATATATATATATATATATATATATATATATATATATATATATATATATATATATATATATATATATATATATTAGGGCTGGGCAGTCCGTTGAAAGTCCGTTGCTCACTGGCTCTGAATACACATAGGCCTACAGTCAAACCATGATCACAGGAGGGGTGGGATGTTGGTCAGCCAGCAAATAACCCACCCAAACAAGCAGTGGAGAGAGGCAGGTTCTCTCTGGTGAACAGTTAAAGGGTTGCGCTCCGCGAGTGAATGACAGGCGCTCTATGGATAGTACCTATAAAACCTATAGATAATAACTATTTAGATTCTGGAAACTCACTAACAGCGAGCCGAGGATCAGTCTCTCTTCTAATGATTTGTGCTGCGCGTCCTTTATAAAAAGTTATAGACCATTCAACTTCGGCAACGCGCGGGCGCGTGCTTGAGGCGAGCATGACCGCAACAGTTTCACAGGAACGCACCCGCTTGTCGCTGCACCTTGTGCTCGACCACTTCACCTCACTCTTGGCTGATTTATACTTCTGCGTCGGACTTACGCCGAAGACAATACGCTATAGTCTACGCGTTGGTTTTCATTTATATCTCTGCGTCGTTGTCCGCGTTGACGCGCAATTACACATGCAGAGGGAGCATGTGAAACCCGAGGAGCGGTTGTAGCAATCACAGCGCTTGCGGTACGCGTAGAATTGACGTTACATTTTTGGAGAGGTGCACGTGAGGGTACGCCGAAGTGTACGCGCGCTACACAGCAACAGCGTGAGTATAAAGTATAAATTGTTTTTTTTACTCTGTTTAATGGAATCTTACGTGGGAAACCATGGCATGACCAAACCTAAGCTACTATAAGTAACGTTGGTCGACTTATATAGTAGTGATCATGACCTCTGACTACTACATAGACTGTTTCTGCTGCTCCCTGATAAAAGATACCTGTTGATACCTGTTCAGAAAAAAAAACAAGAAAACTGGACTCGTTTTAACAAACTAGATAAAAGGTAATGCCCTGGCAGTAGCAAATAGCTTTGTTTAAATATTTGATTTGATTACATTAATGTTTAAGTTGAGATTTGAGATTACTGTGTAAAGGGAATACTGCTGGTATAAAAGCACCTTATTTGTTTAAAGTTATTGCACTTTTGTGTATATAGCAGTACATTTAAATCAAAAGTGCGCAATACACTACTTTAGAAGTCATTATTCAATGTTGCGCATAACAATGCGATTAATCGCGATTAAAAATTTTAATCGTTGCCCAGCACTAATATATATATATACATATATACATATACAGGTCCTTCTCAAAAAATTAGCATATTGTGATAAAGTTCATTATTTTCCATAATGTAATGATAGAAATTAAACTTTCATATATTTTAGATTCATTGCACACCAACTGAAATATTTCAGGTATTTTATTGTTTTAATACTGATGATTTTGGCATACAGCTCATGAAAACCCAAAATTCCTATCTCAAAAAATTAGCATATCATGAAAAGGTTCTCTAAACGAGCTATTAACCTAATCATCTGAATCAACTAATTAACTCTAAACACCTGCCGAAGATTCCTGAGGCTTTTAAAAACTCCCAGCCTGTTTCATTACTCAAAACCGCAATCATGGGTAAGACTGCCGACCTGACTGCTGTCCAGAAGGCCATCATTGACACCCTCAAACAAGAGGGTAAGACACAGAAAGAAATTGCGGCGTGGCATGGAGGCAATCAGCCTGTGGCGCTGCTAAGGTGTTATGGAGGCCCAGGATGCTTCGATAGCGGCCTTAAGCTCATCCAGAGTGTTGGGTCTTGCGTCTCTCAACTTTCTCTTCACAATATCCCACAGATTCTCTATGGGGTTCAGGTCAGGAGAGTTGGCAAGCCAATTGAGCACAGTAATACCATGGTCAGTAAACCATTTACCAGTGGTTTTGGCACTGTGAGCAGGTGCCAGGTCGTGCTGAAAAATGAAATCTTCATCTCTATAAAGCTTTTCAGCAGATGGAAGCATGAAGTGAATTCCAAAATCTCCTGATAGCTAGCTGCATTGACCCTGCCCTTGATAAAACACAGTGGACCAACACCAGCAGCTGACATGGCACCCCAGACCATCACTGACTGTGGGTACTCCAGTGCTGCTTATCTGTAGCCCAGGTCACGCGCTTCTGCCGCTGTTTCTGGTTCAAAAGTGGCTTGGCCTGGGGAATGCGGCACCTGTAGCCCATTTCCTGCACATGCCTGTGCACGGTGGCTCTGGATGTTTCTACTTCAGACTCAGTCCACTGCTTCCGCATGTCCACCAAGGTCTGGAATCGGTCCTTCTCCACAATCTTCCTCAGGGTCCGGTTACCTCTTCTCGTTGTACAGCATTTTTTGCCACACTTTCCTTCCCACTGAGGTGCCTTGATACAGCACTCTGGGAACAGCCTATTTGTTCAGAAATTTCTTTCTGTGTCTTACCCTCTTGCTTGAGGGTGTCAATGATGGCCTTCTGGACAGCAGTCAGGTCGGCAGTCTTACCCATGATTGCGGTTTTGAGTAATAATTTAGAATTAATTAGTTGATTCAGATGAATAGGTTAATAGCTCGTTCAGAGAACCTTTTCATGATATGCTAATTTTTTGATATAGGAATTTTGGGTTTTCATGAGCTGTATGCCAAAATCATCAGTATTAAAACAATAAAAGACCGGAAATATTTCAGTTGGTGCGCAATGAATCTAAAATATATGAAAGTTAAATTTTTATCATTACATTATGGAAAATAATTAACTTTATCACAATATGCTAATTTTTTGAGAAGGACCTGTGTATATATATATATTGAAATGTCTACTTGTAAACAGAACAATTCAAAACGAAAGAAAACGGACTGCTCTCTGCTTATCTGTATGAAATGTGCATTTCTCTCTGGCGCATTCACTAGCCTACTGCGAAGATCGCGAGTCAGCAACGTCAACTTCATCTTTATTAATAAACAATTAAAATGTCTCCTTGCTATATTTGACATATTCATAATCATTGCTTTTGCGTCACATTTTCTTTGTGACAGCTTTTAGGTGCTTTCCTTACATCATGTTACGTGAACGCGTCACCACCGCATCAAAAACATGATTGCGTGATGAAAACAAGAAAAATACCACCTAAACATAGCCTAACTGTTTAGAAAGAAAACACAGAACAAATGGGGTAGCCTAATGCGCATACGTCCATCTCGCGAATGTAGCCTACAGTCTTCTTCATGCCATCTTCACCCATTAGCTGCTTTTCCACTGGCCAGCGCGAGCACAGAGGCCAAAATCATGCCTCACGGCACTCCTGTAAAAAATAAATCGCTATAAAAAATTTATCAGACGCTGCCATTTAGTCTTTATTTACAAACTTGGACACCACACGCGGCTATTGACTGACCACGAACAGGTAGGCTAACATAGCCTACTTGCATTTTTCATTTTTCTCGCGGTCTTGGTGTTTTTTTGTTGTTGTTTTTTTACAATTAAAACTAAAAGTGTGTTGTAACGCAAGCGTAACTGAACAAGCAATATAGTAAAATATTACTGAAAATTTATTAGTAATGCCTTACACTACTGCGTTACAGCAAAAAGTAATATGTTACTGTAATGCATTACTTTTGTAACGCGTTACTCCCAACACTGCTCATTTTTGACATGGGTGTAGAGGCTTTTGCATCTGAGGTCTTCATATCCTGTACACACAAAGCACTTCACAAAAACATTTTTCAAAATGGCTGTTTATTCTTTTACTTTAGTGAGCAAGGAAGAAATATCGATTTAGATTTCCAAACATTCATTTTTGTACATATTGTAATAATCCAGTGAGATATGAACAAGGAGTCCTACAACAGAAAGATCAAGAAGTATCCATCTTAGATTACACAAACAGTAAAAATGAAATGAAGAAATGTACACTACCACTCAAAATTTGAGGCCAGTAAGATTAAAAAAAAAAATAAGTCTCCTATGCTCACCAAGGCGGTATTCATTCGATCAAAATACAGTAAAAAAAAATCAGCGGCCCTTAATCCAGTCTTCAGTGTCACTTATAATATATTCTAATATGCTGATTTGGTGCTCCAGAAACATTTCTTATTACCATTAATATTGAAAATATTTTTTTTGTGGAAACTTTTTTTCAGTATTTTTCGATTAATAGTTTCTTCTCACAAAATAATAAAAATTAGTGTATAGAGATCTGATAAATATCACAAAAATACAACACTAACTCCTCTTCTACTATCAATTGCTGCTTTTTCATGAGAGAAAGCAGGGAGATTTACAGCATCATCAGGCAGAAGTGAAATTCCTCTTAAAGAAGATCCAATCAATGATCCACTGACATCAGTTAGAGCCTCCATTTCACCACAGTACCCGTTCTGCCTCCATTATTGGAGGGCATGATGAATTGAACCAGGTTGGTGCCATCCTACCCCAAGCTGTGCCCCGAGCTCTGAGCGCCTGGCCGCACTCACGGCAGTGGTGTCTGCACTGATCTCTGCCGCCCCCTCTCAATAAAGCAAAGCCGACCACTGGGAGATTGCAGCATGGGCGCTAAGTGCCAGCCACATGTGGCATGGCAGGCCTGCAGAGCTGATGGAATAACTAAATCTCCCTCCTTGCCTCATCTATAGCCATGGCTGTGGTCTCAGTGAGTGCAGATTGTGGATGGATGGATGGCTATAATATCTAATAAAGGCAAATGTTGTGCGACTCATTTTAAAAAAGCAATTTTTCTTTCACGCGTGTCAGATGCTGCAGGGCATCTCAGCCCCTGTGCATCTGCTCTCATTCGGTCATTTATTATTTCAATGAAGCGGCTGATGTTTGTTGAGTCCTGTAGGACATATTCTCCTAAATGTGCTGAGGTTAACATTTAAAGAGGAATATATGCCTTACTTTATTAGTGTCATGCACTCAAGCATTTTAAAGTAGCTTACACATCTGTAAGTATCCATATAAAAACAGACACAAATATATCACAATCATACACTTAAAGGTGGGGTATGTGATTTGGAAAACAACCGGCAGATTTTGAAAATACACAATTCAAATGGTCCTACCTTCTTTCCTCCAACGCTGGCTCTGACTCCACCCATTCGAAGAACATGGACGCGCAATCATGCACGAGCGAAAACTCAGATGCGCGAGAGATTGTAATGACGATTTACTACTAATCATGGAACCGGCTTTACTGATGAGATGCGCATGCGTCACAAGCTTTGAGTATGCACACGAAGGGGGTCACGTGCGCTGGGGGGAGGGGGGTGTGGTACAACCGTTTGATTGACAAACTTCCTGTCCAATGATTCCAGGTGGTCTTGGAAATGATTGGCTGGAGTTTTACGAGTCCTGCCCATTCCACAGATGATTAAATTGCTTAATTTTCATTTCAGTGCTTCTAACTCAGTGGCTGTAAGTGGGTTAGGAATAGGATTTTGAAAAAATTGACAAAAAAGAGAATCACATACCCCACCTTTAAATATTAGGGTTACCAAAATGAAATGCATTGATTTAGTGGAACTGCTTAAAACAAACTATTAAAAAAAATGTGTTTTAAAGGTACATTATGTTTCTTTTGGCCCTCAAGTGGTTAAAAAAAATGAAACCATGCATTTTGTAGAAGAACATTGTTTTGGTTGTGCTTCGGCTCTATGTGACTGCGGATTAATATGGTTATCCTACTGATCATAAAATATTCACTTCTAGGCTTAAGAGCTATAACCAGTTTACATGGAAATCTCAAGCTGACTAGCTGAAGAAGTTACTGTAACATTACACCCAATAATAGGCAAGGTACTTCCTTGAAAATAAATTCCAGCATAACTCTACAACAACCATAATAAAAATGACCCTTCCCAATAGATAATGCTTCAGAATGAACTTGTTAGAGAGCTACATGGCAATTTATCCGTTCAATAAAATACCTCACCTGTTGAGTAATAAAAACGCCATCTCGGCATCACTTTTATAACACTTCAAATCCCTCAGTTCTCAGAAAAGTCAAGTCAGTGTTGATTCTCATTTATTACCAGCTCTGTCACATTCTCTTTTTGCCAGCAGAGACTCCTCTGTTCTGTGTTTATTTAAAATGGGTGATTCCCCGGAAGTTTGAGATTTAATGTGCTTAATGTCAAACTTTCTCACTCGTGACAACTATATGCCAATCCCACACCATACACACATCAAAGTAGCTAAAGAAACTTTTCTCTATTTGCGGATATGACGAGACACGCACGGGCAATGACGTATGTATGCGATTTCCCACTAAAAACATCCTGAAAGGTCTAAAATATAAAGACTTGTAATAGGCTTACCTTAGGGAATCAGGGTAAGACAAAAACATGTTTTCGAAGATGAATTGATGATGTATTGACAAATTTTGTAAATTTTGAACAAAATGTCCCCTGACCTATATGCTGCCACACACAACTTGCCTCACCAAATCACATATTCTTGCATTGAAAAAAGAGCAACAGCATGGAAATTGACAGTCTCACGTTTTTAGAACATTTTAATTTGATACACCATCTTAAAAATGGCAAAGTTCATATTGCAACAAAGACCTCCCCAATTGTTAGCAGGACATTTATGTAATTTTTGTAAAAAAAGAAAATGAAAACACAGAACAGCTGGATTGTGAGACTGTGTTGTGTGTGAAAAGCTCTTTTGGACAGAATGACATTTAATTGCAAAGTGGTTTGCAGTGGGTCAGTCATATGCTTATTTTCATTCATATTCAACCTCGCTTCAATGTTTTTCTCTTCCAAATTAATGTTATATCTTTAAATAATATCTTTTCTCAGCAAATTGATTGAATGAAACAATGATTAATGCAATTAATCAAAATAATTACTCTGCATTTCAATTAATTTCTATTAAAAGTACCAATTTACAGCGCTATTAAATAAATAGTTAAAATGGATGGATTTATACACTCTCCCCTGCATTTGTCAGTATTATAGGTGGTCAAAGTTAACACAGATTAACAGCATTTATATTTTGCATTTTTTTTTTTCAATTTTAGTTGGCATTTTAAACTCTTTCTTTCGGTTCTGTGATTTGTAAGAATTAATCACATCCACAACATGTTCATACAAACAAAAAAATCTGTAGCAGTGCATGTTCCTCAAGCAATTGAATAATTAGTTTATTATGGATAATGCATCAATCAATTTATGGATAATGCATTCCTGTAGCTAAAACAGTAGAGAAAAGAGTTGGCAAAGCCAATGTCATGGGTTCGATTCCCAGTGATTGCATGAACTGATAAAATGGAAACGATTGCATGCAATGTAAGTCACTTTGGATAAAAGCATCTGCCAAATGTGTAAATGGAAACGGAAATCAAATCTAGATGGCATGTTTTGTTTTGATTTAAAAAGCAAAAAAGGTTACATGGTAAAATATAGGCTACATGAAGATAAATCAACTGTCCAGTATCATTATATAGAGATGGATATGTATATATATATATATATATATATATATATATATATATATATATATATATATATATATATATATACACACATTTGTTTACACTTTATTTGTTGCCTTTCTCTTAAAAGGAACTAAATGTGGTATTTATTCATAATGTGTCAGGACAACACACGTAGTAGCATCCATAGCACAAAGTGCACCAACAGCTATATCTTGTAGCTAAACACCATCATCCAATGAATAATTCCCTTTTCGATCCACAGCTCAGACATATTTATTTAATACCCTGTATGTTCATTGTCATGGAACGCTATCAACTAGGCCTGCATGTGGTTTATTCTAATATCCTGCTTTAATATTCCATACACGGTGGACACGAAAAACGCTTACAAAAAGAGATAAAGACACTTGACAGGTCTGATCTCTCTGAGGCTCTCTATTCTGCATTAAACATTACCTTATCACAACACTATGGCCAAAGCATATTCGGAGCCGTCAAGCAACTCGCACCTAATGTCAGGACAATATTGAACAAACGATGAGGTCACAGATAAATATTTGCTTCAAGACATGACAGACTTAATATACAGTACGCCAATATGTGTGAAGGAAGCACCCCCTTCTCCATTAATTTAACAACATCGGCTGCGGTATGTAGAGGTCCTGACAATGGCTTTGCTGATATGGGGACAGCATTTATCTGCAGTTAAAGTGGCCTGAAGGACCCCAGTGAAAGAGGGACTCATGCATAGCAATGGCAAGTCGGAGAGCAATGAGATTGTGGTGAAGATAAGCTGAAATCATGACATCTCAAGGAGAATACTGAATGAGATCAAGAGCACCTTTAAATGCTGTGCTCTTCATAAACAAATTTTCTAAAACTCATTCCTTTTGGTTTTGTGTCTATCACTGTTAGAAAATCTATTGAAGCCTGATATGCTACAGTTTCACTCGTAATGTACACTGCAAAAATGATTTTCTTACTCAGTATTTTTGTTTTTGTTACTCACTTTTTTTTTGTAAAATGTGTCAAAATTAAGTAAGTTCCCACTGGGGTCAGAAAAATAAACTTACCTCAAAGGGAAAACTTTTTCTTTTTCTTACCGACTGGCAGGTATTTTTGTTTTGTTTTAAGTGAGTTTGTTTGCGTCGTGGCTGTCTAAGCCTCGTATTAGCTTCGTATTTCCTTCTGTTTTTCCTTATTTCTCTCTTTATTCTGTTCTGAACCATCATTTAACTCATAATTACAACTCGGACTGTTGGCCAGACGCGTCTCAAGCCATTATACGGCTGGAACCGCAAATACGGTTGGAACATTGGTTGTTGGTCGTAGAGCGAGACACCGCTTCACTGCTGTTCGCCCTGTGATCGACTGCTTTTGTCAGCCTCGTTGCCCGCTGTGAGTTTGTTTGTTTGCGTTTGTTTGTTTGCGCCAATACGGTTTGAACATTGGTCGTTGGTCGTACAGCGAGACACCGCTTCACTGCTGTTGGCCCTGCGATCGACTGCTTTTTTCAGCCTCGTTGCCTGCTGTGAGTTTGTTTGTTTTCCCGTCTATCGTGCGTCTACATTACACCCATACCACTAAAAAGACGTTTTTTACCCAAGACTTGAGTCATAAATTAGTATAAATATTAATAGCATCACTGGTTGCATCATTGCTAACTTACTGTTCATCTGTTAAAATGGCGAATATATCAGGTGTATGTTATCTACCTTTTGGTGCAGATGAGAACAGATCTGAATTGCTCGCGGTGCAGTCTGAATTAGAAGCTGTAGAAAAGCAGATCCGTGACCTTCTAGAGAGACAAGCTGAGCTGAGAGACCGGCGTTTAGCTCTTGAAACATCACGCGCTGATGCACACGGATCAGTGATTAACGTTAGTAACCCGCTGACGCTGACCTCGTCTACTCCGTGCGTTTCTCAGCATTGGTCCCGAGCGTCCAGGTCACGATCAGCTATGATTTCATTCACTCCGGCTCCAACACACCACCACGAAGCCTGGGTGGTTCCGCGGAAGCCGCGTGCCAGGACAAGAATCTTTTCGTCCCTCCCGTTTTTCAAGATCTCCACTCAGAACCGCTTCTCCCCTCTTCGCGAAACGGAACGCGATGCTGTGATCATCGGCGATTCCACCGTCCGACACGTCCACGCTACGTTAGGGAAAAGTATGGTGCACAGTCACTGCTTTCCTGGTGCTCGTGTTCTCGATATCACTGCGCGGGTAACTGAGATCTTGAACGGTGACAAGCGCGTCGGAGCTGTTGTGCTGCACGCGGGAGCTAACGACATTAGGCTGCGACAGACGGAGGTTCTGAAGAAAGACTTCAGGAGCCTTATCGATACGGTACGCAGCACATCGCCTGAAACATCGATTATTGTGTCAGGCCCGCTTCCTACGTACCGACGAGGGCATGAAAAGTTCAGTAGATTATTCGCGCTAAATGAATGGTTATTGTCATGGTGCAATGAGCAGAAACTGATTTTTGTAAATAATTGGAATCTGTTTTGGGAGCGACCAAGGCTCTTCCGCGCTGATGGCTTACACCCAAGTAGAATCGGGGCAGATCTTCTGTCGGATAACATCTCCAAGATGTTAAATACCATTTGACTAGTAACCAAAATCCAAATCACAGTCTCTACTGCACCAATTTAATTGATATTAATACTAGTGTAGAACATTGCATAGAAACTGTGTCTATTACTCGTTTACTAAGATCAAATAATAAATCTACTGCGGGATCTAGAAAAAATCTAATTGTTATTAAAACAAAAAATCTCGCTATTAGTGAACAAAAACTATTTCTAAAGCTAGGTCTTCTAAACATTAGATCGCTCACACCTAAGCCGGTTATTGTAAATGAAATGGTCACAGATAATAATTTCGATGTTCTGTGCCTTACTGAAACCTGGCTTAAACCAAATTATTATTTCGGTCTAAATGAGTCTACTCCGCCAGGATACTGTTATAAGCATGAGCCCCGTCTGATCGGTCGTGGCGGCGGTGTTGCAACAATCTACAGAGATATCCCTAATGTTACTCAGAAAACTCGTCATAGGTTTAATTAGTTTGAAGTGCTTGTGCTAAATGTTACGCTCTTAGATGTAAGAAAAAAATCCCTATTATCTCTAGCATTGGCTACCGTATATAGACCTCCAGGGCCTTACGCCAATTCCTTAAAAGAGTTTGCTGACTTTCTATCAGTTCTTTTGGTCAACGTCGATAAAGCATTAATTGTTGGAGATTTTAACATACACGTAGATAATTTAAATGATGCGTTAGGCGCTGCGTTTACAGATTTATTAAACTCCTTCGGGGTCAAGCAAAACGTCACCGGACCAACTCATCGTCTTAATCATACACTCGATTTAATTATATCATATGGAACCGATCCAACCGATATAGATATCATTCCACAAAGTGATGATGTCACTGACCACTACTTGGTAACTTGCATATTACGCACTGCTGTAATATGTCATGCTGCGCCACGTTATCGACCAGGTAGAACAATTCGTCTATCCACCATAGATCATTTCTCAAATAGCTTATCTGATCTGTCTCAGCTGCTGCCTGAACCCAAACAAACAGATGAATTAGACGAACTAACTAGCACTATGAGCACCATTCTCTCTAGAACATTGGATATTGTTGCACCCATTAGATTAAAAAAGGTCAGAGAAAAAAGTATAGCACCATGGTACAATAATACTACGTATGTTTTAAAGAGAGAAACCCCTACTTTAGAGTGTAAATGGAAAAAAACTAATTTAGAGGTCTTTAGAATCGCGTGGAAAGACAGTATGTCACTTTATAAAAAGGCACTTAAAACGGCCAGGGCTGAGCACCTCAGCAAATTAATAGAAAACAACCGAAATAATCCAAGGTTTTTATTTAATACCGTGGCTAGACTAACAAATAAACAGACGTCGTCTGAACAAAATACCTCGTTACAGTTTAGTAGTAATGATTTCATGAACTTCTTCACCGAGAAAATTGAAAGCATCAGAATCAAAATCGTAAACGTTCGATCTTTGCTCGCGCCTTATAATTCGGCCACAATTATCACCCCGCAAGAACAATTACAATGCTTTACAACCATAGAACAAAAAGAGTTAAATAAACTTATCACTTCATCTAAAACAACAACATGTTTATTAGATCCTATACCAACTGAATTACTGAAAGAAGTGTTACCTATAGTGGAAGAGCCTCTTCTCAATATTATTAACTCATCTTTATCTTTAGGTCATGTTCCAAGAACGTTCAAGCTGGCAGTTATATTATAATATAATTCTCTTATTAAGAAACCACAATTAGATCCAAATAACCTAGCAAATTACAGACCCATTTCGAATCTTCCATTTATGTCAAAAATATTAGAAAAGTTGTGTCCGCTCAACTTTTCATGACATCTATGAAAAGTTTCCGTCTGGATTCAGCCCACATCATAGCACTGAAACTGCGCTTGTTAGAATCACAAATGATTTACTTTTAGCTTCGGACCAAGGCTGTATCTCAGTACTAGTTTTACTTGATCTTAGTGCTGCGTTCGATACTATAGATCACACAATACTCTTAGATCTTACCGCTACCATTTCGTCTACTTAAATGGAGAAAAATCAATTATAACTTCGGCAAACTATGGAGTGCCGCAGGGATCTGTGTTAGGCCCTTTATTATTCTCAATATATATGCTGCCACTTGGTAATATTCTAAGGAAACATGGAATTAGTTTCCATTGTTATGCTGAAATAATATACTCAAATATATATTTCATCACGGCCAGATGAATACGCTAAATTATCCAAATTGACAGATTGTGTTAAAGATATAAAAGATTGGATGACAAGTAATTTTCTTTTATTAAATCAAGACAAGACAGAAGTAATACTTATCGGTTCTAAAAACCGTCCACAAAACCTTTCACAGCACGACTTTAACATAGTAGGATGTCCTGTTACTTTATCCGCTACAGTAAAAGACCTGGGTGTTACATTAGACTGCAACCTGTCTTTTGAAAAGCATATTTCATATGTTACAAAAACTGCCTTTTTCCACCTTAGAAACATTGCTAAGCTACGTAATATGCTATCAGTCTCTGATGCAGAAAAGTTAGTTCATGCATTCATGACCTCGAGACTAGATTACTGTAATGCTTTATTAGCTGGTTGTCCTGCATCTTCAATAAACAAGCTACAGTTAGTCCAAAATGCAGCCGCTAGAGTTCTTACTAGATCAAGAAAATATGATCATATAACACCGATTTTATCATCACTTCATTGGTTACCTATAAAGTTCCGTATTAAATACAAGGTATTGCTTTTGACTTATAAAGCTCTAAATGGTTTAGCTCCAGTCTATTTAAGGGATCTTCTATCGCCTTACAATCCATCGCGCTCTTTAAGATCACTAAATTCGAGGCTTCTGGTCATTCCTAGGATATCCCGATCCACCAAAGGAGGCAGAGCATTTTCACATTTAGCTCCGAAGCTCTGGAATAGCCTTCCTGATATTGTTAGTAGCTCAGACTCGCTCTCCCAGTTTAAAACTAGACTGAAGACGCATCTATTTAGCCAGGCATTCATATACATTTTTTGTCTTACAGTTACTGTTAATTCGGCCTCTAGTTCATAAACGCCAGAGGAGAACTGGCCCCCGACTGAGCCTGGGTTCTCCCAAGGTTTTTTTTCTCCATTGGGTCATCTGATGGGGTGTTAGGACACCATTAGGTCACTGGATGGAGTTTTTCGGTTCCTTGCCACTGTTGCCTTTGGCTTGCTCAGTTGGGGATATTCAAATTAATTAACCAATCATACCATTGATCAGCTCTACCAAATTTGGATGTCTTTTTTCCAGTAATAAACAAACATTGTTAAGTTGTTTTGATTGATACTGTGAAGCAGCTTTGATACAATCTGTATTGTGAAAAGCGCTATATAAATATATTTGACTTGACTTGACTTAAGCAAACTCACTAAGTTTTGACATTTTTTTTAAGAAAACAAGACCTAAAATCAATTGTCATTTTGCTACCCAAGTAGATTTATCTTGATTTAAGACTGTTTATTTGTACTGTAAAACAAGACAAATACTGAGGAAGAAAATAATGTTTTTGCAATGTAAAATTTTTAAACTACAGTCAAGCTACCCTTTTGAAAAAA